>CM077831.1:28509733-29109733 GCA_039720395.1 Liquidambar formosana
TTTAGTTTGTACATCCAACCAAAAGTGCAACCCCTTTTTATAATAGTATAGATAAAGCCAATTCCCTTTGTGGTTGGACTAGACTTGAAAATACTAAAACACATTTACAAGTTAATAGAGCTAAGAGACGATTTGATAATTTTACCAACTTTAAAAAACCCACCACAATCTATTTCCCCTTAATTCTTTCCCCCACACACACATGCGGTTTAAGAAACTTAGAAACTGACATAACAGTACATTCCACTGATAGAATGAAAACTTAAAAAGACATGTTGCACACGCATTGTGTGTGCTCAATTACTATTTATTATCATTCTAGCTATTCTTCTTGGCAGCTTATATATCATTACAACTGAGAAAAAGAAACACAATATGACTTGTTCCAACATACACAAGTCATTTACTTTGTGGGTGGGTTTGCAAAAATATCTATGTTTTGTGAATTCTAGATGCTCTAATTGGCTAGTGACTTTTGGAAAATGGTCACTTCTTTTTTTTTTTTATAAAGAAAATTATAATATTAGGACGTTCCAAGATGCTTTGCACCCCATTAATTCCTTAGGTACATGTAATTCTTCCGTCTTATATACACTAGATAATTCATGGGGTAGCCTTGAGAAAGAGGGGTGAGAGTTGAATCCAAAACCACTTATGAATTCTAAATTTTGGAGGCTAATTGGCACTCGGGCAAGAACATGATCCTTAGTTCTTTACTGATTGATTTTATGAATTAGTGAATTCTAGAACATGGTACTAGTGTTAAATATACTTGTTTTTGTTGTTGTCCATCCATGATGGGTGGGGATGTGGGATGAGGTGCACTTCAATTCCCCAATCCCGACCACGATATAGACGTTATCGGTAATGTTAGTTACTAGTTTTGAAGGACAAATTTTCCAAGAGAATGAATAGGTTGAGGTTGGCCACGCAACCAGTTATTCTATAGCTCTTCAATCATCAGCAACATCACAATGAGGAGATAGCCTAGAAAATTACGAGTAAATGACGAGTTCAATTTCAAATGCTTAAATTCCAACACATAGATTAAGTTGTTGTTGAATAATCTCATTCAAAGTTCAAATTTCATGAAAAAGAAAAAAAGAAGCCAGCCAACAAAACACCTAGGAAATGGAGTCACTAATTAGTCCAGAAAGAGAGAAATTTTTCAACAGGTAGAAAGAGCTGCATACACGCCCACAAAGACGCACCCTTTTGAGATTGACAGAACGCAAGGGTTTACAGTGTGTTTTATCCTCTCATCAAAACGAATCTTTTGATTTCCGCTGTCAACACATAGCCCAATTCCAATCCAGTAGTACCCCTATCAATAATCAATATGCTAAGAGCACGCTACCCCCTCTGCTTTGTTGTGTTAAAACATACTATGCATTTCAATTTTTTGGATGTCCCTACAAATTTTGATAATTAAAAAAGGTCAAGGAAAGCATTTAAAAGGAAAATAAAAAATAAAAAAAAATTCACAATATTCTGCCCTCGGGTCAGATTCCGATCCAGTAGTACCCCTATCAATATTCTGCCCTCGCGTCGGATTCCCATTCCCCATGGCAATAAGTATGAGAAACGATGGGACAAAAGAATTACACATGCCCAAAAGATTTTAAATAAATAAAAAGGCACTAAGAAACCAAAATGCCCTCTATGCCTCAGAGGGAGTCTCCCATATAATCGTAACACAACTCTTGGTATTATGGGTCAATAGAAGTGAAGTCAAATGAGATTGTGGTATTAGAAAGTAGTATGATAATTTCACTTTATTTTATTCATATAGACTTGTGATATTACATTAATTATGTCACAATTACATATAAGTTTTTGTCCTATGCCTAGACTTGTAAGATACTTCCGAGTCGTTGGTTTCAAATATTTGCAAAATTCTATATTCATTCGAGTCTGTTCCTTTAGAACAGATCTCACAAAGACACAAACCCATCAATCTAATGGTAGTTAGTTTGTGCCAAAAGCTCACAGTGAACTGTCTCTTTTTTTAATTATTTCAATGGTCCACTTCTTCCAAAAAAACAAATAGGAATTTGAGAAAATAGGCATATAGGCATATAGTATTGTTACAGTATCAGTTTTTATTACACTTAAATTAATAGGTTCAACCTAACAAGCATTGTGTTCCCCCACTTATCAGTCAATCAAGATGGCCTATGAAAAATTGTAATTACAAGTGGATATTCACTGCTTAAGTGAGCTGGGCTATGATGAGGCTGCATCCATTTGGCCACATCTTTTTTTTCACTCCATTTGTTCATAAACTAATCGGATAATCAATGTGCTAAGAGCACACTACTCCCTCTGTTTTGTTGTGTTAAAACATACTATGCATTTCAATTTTTTGGATGTCCCTACAAATTTTGATAATTAAAAAAGTTCAAGGAAAGCATTTAAAAGGAAAATAAAAAATAAAAAAAATTCACAATAGAGGGGGGCAATTGCTACCACATAAAGTATTCTAAGCCCCCCATGAGTTTACACATTTTAAGATTTTATGAAAAATATGAAAGGTTTTTACGAAAACTAGTCACATTATTCACTAGAAAACATCGTTCTGAACAACTTTGTTGAAGGAAGTTTTTCCAAAATCTATCATTTAAGTAGACTTTTTGGCCATTTACAATCTTTATTTCATTTTCCATAAAAAAAATGGCCAAAAAGTGTACTTAAATGATAAATTTTGGAAACAAATTCTTCTACAAAGTTGTCCGGAATGATGTTTTTTAGTAGACTATATAATTAGTTTTTGTAAATTTTTTTTATATTTTTTATAAAACTTAAAAAATAAATATTAAGTAGGGGGCTTAGAGTATTTTTTGTGGTGGCAATAGTCTCGCCCTTCACAATATCCTTCGTTATATTAAAAACTATTCTCTTCAACCTACAAAAATAGGTCATGTTTGACAAAACACGCAATTTAAGAAAAACCATCCTTTTATTGACTTGTCATTTATTAACTCTTTTTTTTTTCTTTTTTCCTTCTTCAAAAAGTACCATCTCTTTTTTTTTTTTTATTGAGTTTTGTGTTAAAAGGTAATTATTGAAATAATAAGAAATAGTGTAGAAAGTTCAAAAAAAAAATTATAATTTGACTTTTCAAAATAAACAAACATTTTGAAATAATAAAATTACAAAAATAACCAATCTTTGTGAGATGAAAAAAATTTTCTAATTAAAACATGAAAAAACGTCAATGCATTAATTGCATTATAAAAAAATAATAATAGAAAGACAGAAGTACACGAGTGACATGGCAATGCCTTCATAAAAACAAGTGAGATATCGACACATTAATTGCATTCCTTTAATACATTGAGAGATACTCATAAGAAACTAGAAACCTTGTGTGAGTGGGGTTTACACAGAGGGTCTTTTACAGAGCTTTTCTCTTTTCACAATTTCAAATGAAAATTTGCCACGTCAGTGATCACAAAAATATTTCTCTAGGAGCATCTGTTGTAGATCATTTGCTCTAATTATGGTACAGCCCAAGGCACATATAATACTGTTGTGGCAGCAGGGTTATACATTAATATATTCCAGAACAAATTGTGTACTAGCCCTAGCAAAGAGAAAAATTAAAATTAAACTAATGTATAGTAAATACAACATACGAAAGTACAATATTCTTGTGTACCGAAGACAGTAAATGAGTTTATATCTTCTAGTTAACAAGACTATAATACTAGATGTTTTTATGATGAATCATGGTAGCACCAGTGGCATCTCAGTGACTCTACTTATCCTATAAGGGAAAGGTTAGGGATTAAAAACTTGACTTAGAGATAATATATATATGCAGTTTCAGTCAGATGAGAACGTATAGATATAAGTTGTATCAACATTTACATTGGTGAGTTACGAGGTATATTGGGCCAATGTATGAGATATAATCCCTAATACATGGTGCTAATATATTTTATATTAACTTGTCTTCACCTGACCGCCATCATATATATATATATATATAGAGAGAGAGAGAGAGAGAGAGAGGCTTTAGGAAATTTGGTTATTCTACGTTTGGCTAAAAAATTCACAAATCATGGCTTACTAAGGATTTTGGCCATGTATTAATGATTTAATTATCCTACGACACGATCATACAATTCTACTAAACACAACCTTAATCAAAATTATTACTGATAGGCTTTATGAAATTTGATTATTCTACGTTTGGCTAAAAAATTCACAAATCATGGCTTACTAAGGATTTTGGCCATGTATTAATGATTTAATTATCCTACGACACTATCATACAATTCTACTAAACACAACCTAAATCAAAATTATTACGATCGGTTTTTATAATTCATCTTTGGCAATTCCAACTTTGTATAGATTGATTTGTATCATTTGTTATTGATAAGATATCTTTTGTTTTGTTTTTTTTCACTCCTCAAAAACATGATGATAAAAGTTATTACATGGATTAGAATATGACCATTTTATGTTTCAAGAACCCTAGCCTTTTAATCATAGGTATATATTGTGGTAATTGAAATGATAAATTCTATGAAGACAACCACGGGATAGAAAATTTCATGTTCCAAACCCCCCCCCCCCCCCAAAAAAAAAACAAAAACAAACAAACAAACTATGATTTAGTAATGTACCATTTAAAGTTTAATTTTGTCTCTCATGTAAAAATACGTGATTGAAATTATCTATTAACTAGGAAAACAAAAATAAAAAAGAACTAGGCATGTTGGTCCATTTTAATATACTTTTGAATAAATTAATACCAATGAGACAAACTCAATATGATAGATAATACATGGTTTAAATTGTTTGCCCAAAATCAACGGAAAACAGAAAGAGCTCACAGCAAGCAAAATGAGATCGCCCTCATCATAGCCGGACTCTAACTCAAAGAGTTCAAACAGTTCAAGGGAATTTAGAAGAAGGAATTCAAGGATCACTACTGAAGTGGAAAGTCCAGTTCACAATGTGAATACTCTTGCAACTGGTGTGGTTTCTTTTTGTGCTCTCGTATTACTGTTTCTTCTATGGTCTCACGCTCTAATTTCAGGAAGCCTATGAGCTTATCTTTTTGGCACTAGTTTGGTGTAACCAATAATTATACAACTTTCCTCAATAAATTGTGTTCATGACTTTTGCACACCAATTTTTTCTTTTTTTTTTTCAGAGGTAACCCAGTGTTAGTCCCGCTAAGCAGGGATCCTGAGAAGGGTGAGCTGGATACTGTCCTAGCCCTTGTTTTTTTAATACAAAGTCGCGGCTCTCAATATTTGAACCTGCACCTTCGTGCTTGGGGCCTGAGACTATTACATTTCATATGTTTTATAATTCAAATATCCAATAAAAGCACATTACCCATTAACAATCACAACAACAATAATATATAATGTGATAGCAATCTTCACTAGTCCCCAAGGGCCTCCGAGCACAAATTGCAACTTCCTTGATTTCTTTCTAAAGATATTTTCCTTGCTTTGAAGGTATCACTATCGTGAATTCCAAACAAACTAATAGCAATATGAACCTTCTACCAAAACGACAAGAAAAAAGCAAAGAATTCTAAAGAGAATTCGTTTGTCCAGGTTATTTTGTTCCCGAATCTTTTGCTTTATCATGTTCCCCTAATATTTCTCTTATTTATCTGTCATGCTCCCAAAATCTGGATACACGTACAACATCTCATTACATATGTAGATCTTAGTGCATGAATTGGGGAACGTATCCCAACACAGAAGTTAAAACGCACAAAGCGATCCACACATGCCAGAATAAATATCATAAAAATTATAACTCTAATAACCTGATAATTAAGCCATGCCTATTACAAGAAAAGTCTTCACTACAAGTCTCTCTCACTCTGACAATAGAAAATAAATTTGCAAGTTACGCTACTTGGGCAGTTCACTTCTCACTCACTACCTGAAAATGTTTAAGCAATGGGGAGCACACAGCCCAGCAATAGCAATACATCCATCCAGTGTACGTGTGCATATAACACATACAGTACATAATGAATACACAATACATTTGCTTATCAATAGGGCAACAATATAATATGCATATGAACATAGGTCTACATAACAATGTGACACTCATATTAACACCCATTTCCTTACTGCTGTTTAAGGATCACACACAACTAAACCAATCAACAAGTTAGGGATCACAGACAGTTCACCCTTTTGGTGGCTCAAGGATCGTACACAGTTCACCCTTTTAGTGGTTCAGGGATCACACACAGCTCACCCTTTCTATAGGTTAGGGTCACACACAGCTCACCCTTTAACTCATTGATGGAGGTAGAACACATTTCACTCCATATTAAATGGTATACTTCACAATTTATAGTACTACAAAATCAAGTGTCTACAATTACTTATTTTGTGATAGAAGTATAGAACAATCCGAATCTAGCACATTTATATACCTGAATTCATACCATGTGGTAGATTTTCATATATATAGGTATACACTATATGTTCCGAATTTGAGGTCATGAGTCAAGAAATTTTGCTTATGCACCTTAAGCTTCCTCGAGGCACAATCAACTACTTTATCATCTCGCATGAACACACACCCTAACCCCTAACGGAATGCATCACTATAGATAACGAGTCCACCACTCACTGAAATAGTAAGGACTAGTGTTGATGTCAATCTAGTCTTCAACTTATTAAAGGCTTGCTCACAACTACTGTCCCAAACAAACTTCCCATCCTTCTCCATAAGATGAGTCAAAGGTGCAGCAATCCGAGAGACCCCTAAATAAACCTTCAGTAGTACCCAACTAACCCTAGAAAAGTGCAAATCTCTATAACTAATGTAGGTTGTTTCCAACTCAATATAGCCTCAACCTTAGTTAGATCCGCTGACACTCCCTCCTTCGAGACAACATGGCCCAGAAACTTAGCTTATTCATACCAAAACTCGGACT
This sequence comes from Liquidambar formosana, assembly GCA_039720395.1. Lineage (NCBI taxonomy): Eukaryota > Viridiplantae > Streptophyta > Magnoliopsida > Saxifragales > Altingiaceae > Liquidambar > Liquidambar formosana. The sequence goes on from CM077831.1 coordinate 28,516,671, forward strand.
TCTCAAACTTCGCATAGATGGTCTCACAAAGTTTGAAGTGTGGTACGAAGGTGTTGCTCATGCTCGTCTCTAGACTAGAGTAGTCCAGAATTTCATCAACAAACACCACCACATATTGATCTAAGGTCTGAACACTTGATTCATCAAATCCATGAACACAGTTGGTAAATTAGTCAACCCAATAGGCATTACCAAAAACTCATAATGCCCATACCTAGTCTAAAAAACACTCTTTGGAATGTCTTCTTCCTTCACCCTCAATTGGTCATAACCTGACTTAATGTCAATCTTTTTTTCCTTTTTTTTTTAATAACGGGGTAACCATCCCACAGCAGGGCCCTTTGGATCCACCCATGAAACCTAAACCCCTGGGGAAACTAGCATAGCAACCCACCGCTACGGCCCCCCACTTAAAGCTTAGGTTGTCTTAGCGGAGAATTAAACTCGTGACCATGCATTTAACCACAAAATCATAAGTCCGTCCTTACCAACTGGGCTACACAAGTTCGCCCTTAAAGTTAATCTTGGAAAATAGTTGAGCCTCCCACTATCGATCAGATAAATCATCAATTCTTATTCTTGATGGTCAACTTATTCAATTGGCAGTAATCAATACATAAAACCTTCTTAACAAATATGACAGGTGCTCCCTAAAGCGAAGTACACAACCTAATAAAACCCTGGTCTAGCAACTCCTAAACTTGGCCTTTTAACTCATGCAATTCCATTGGCGCCATTCTATAAGGCACTTGCAATACCAATAAAGTGTCCGACACAACATCGATACCGAATTCCACTACCCTCCTCAAAGGCAATCCCAATACCTTTTGGAACACATGTACAAACTTTGGGACTTCCAAAATATACTCAATACTAGCACCATGTTCCCTACTCTCAAGTCTCAATGTGACAAAGGAAACCCCCAATCAATGCATCCTCTATGCTACCACACAGAAATCGAAATGGTAAGTCCTCAATAATTGAGTAAGTGGCTGTTTTCTCAAAATAGTTAACTCTAGCATGATAAGTCGACATCCAATCCATAAACAATATAACATCAAACCCCCTCATATCAAGTACGACTAAGTCAGCCAGTAAACCTAAATCATCAAAACTGACTGGGATGTTCCACATATCTAGCCAAGAATGGCTAACCATCCCAAAGGCCTCACAACAGATAAGGCCCCACCTAAAGTCTCGTGTACTAAATCCAAAGCACTCATCTATAAAGTAGAGTAAAAGATCATGTGGCTCCAAAATCAAATAATACCCTATCAATGCTATGATAAACGGAAAGGGTACCTTCCACCACCAAATCTAACGCATTTGCATCTCTCTGAGCCACTGCAAATACCCTAGCTTGCCCCTCCTGCTCATTCAGAGTCTGAACATGACACTGTCCGTTCTCCCTTGACTTTGGACAATCCCTCACAAGATGACCCCTCTCATGACAAAAATAACAGAGCTGCTGACATTGTGCTGCAGGAACCATCGCAGTGGCTAGCTCTAGAGTAGTAGTGCGCAAACTGGGGAAATATCCCAACGCAAAAGTTGGAACGCACAAAGCGATCTATACGTGCCAGAAGAAATATCATAAAAATTAAAACTCAAATAACCTGAAAATTAAACCAACGTAGTGAATCTAATTTCAAGAGTACTTATTGATAATAGTTTAAAATTGCATTAATGTTATACTTTTAGTAGGCATTATCATATTTATTTGGCACTTAATTCTGCATTTTACACATTATACATGAATTCTCTTAATATATGTTCTTAAGTTTAAAGTGGTGTATTAATACATGTTTTATTTTGTAAGAAGCCAATTTCCTATGGTCAAGCATTCTAAATTTATTTGGAACTATGTAGAAGCTTTGCAAGGGATGAAGTGCATTAATTTTAGAAGATTTTAAGTAAAGAAATTGGCAACCTCAAAGTTGGAAAGAAGATTAAAAAAGAAGTTTGGAGCAGTTACCGTATTTTGGCCATAACTTTTGACTCCGAAGTCCAATTTATGCGAAATTGGTGTCCCTGGAAAGCTGATTTGAAGCCCTACAATATTATATTTCATGAATATTTCGTAATTTTAACGTTTAGTAGGTCAAAAACGGGTCACAAGTTAACCCTACAGGAAAAAACCGGGATTCCTAATTTGTTTCCTAATTTTTCTCCTCTTTCTCTTGGAAACCCTAAGAGCACATGGAAAGGAAAAGCGGCTGCACCTATATATATTACTTCTCCTCTTCTCTTCTAGGACCACCTCTGTCTTGTTCTTCTTCTTCTACCTCTCTTTAGTTTTTAATTATCATGAGTGGCTAAACTTTTTGCTAAGGTTAGGAGTGAAGCCACAACAATTATTTGGTATTTGTTTAATGACTCTTTCATAGATTTAATGTAAGGTTTTATAGTTTTGATTGATTTTGATTATTTTGTAAAGTATTTATTCTGTATAATTCTTTTATTTATCGTTAACTCCGGGTACAGTGAATGCTTAGAATTCCCCTACGAATTAAATTACTAGTTTTCTCATGCATTAAATCAATTAATCTTATGAATCCATATTTTTAGAATTGTTTTGAATAAAATTAATTATTACATCATCCGACTAGGGTCATCCTTCGTATGAATCTCAGTTGAGTTATAAAATTGAAGTCGTTAGCAAATGTCTAATATTTGTTGTGAGTGGACCTCTGAACCTTAGTGCTTTTAACTTATTGTTTTCAATCAAATTAATTCTTTGCAATCAAGCAACCAAATTTCTAAAATCTTTTCTTAATCTTCTCTGCTAATTATTCCCCTTCCCTGTGGTTCGACCTCGGACTCATCGAGAATTTATTACTTCGTGACATCCTGCACTTGAGAGCATTATTAAAGTCGAAGCATTTATAACAAGAAAAGTCCTCACTACAAATCTCTTACGTACTATAACAATAGAAAATAAATTTGCAAGCTACACGACTCTTGGGCAGTTTGCTTCTCAGTTACTACCTGAAAATGTTTAAGCAATGATTAGCACACAGCCCAGCAATAGAAATACATCCATAGAAATAAATCCATCCAGTGTACAAGAGCATATAACACCTATAATCCAGACATCCATCCAGTGTACATGTGCGTATAACACACATAACCCAGCGCACATGTACATAAAATGTATACACAAGACATTTGGTTATCAATAATTCAATATGGCAACAATATAATATGCATATGAACGTCGGTATATATAACAATGTGACACTAACTATTGACACCCATTTCCCTTTGTTGGTTAGGGATTGTACACAACTCACCCTATTTACAGGTTAGGGATCACACACAGTTCAACCTTTCGAGTGGTTCAGGGATCGGACACGGCTCAGTGGCTCACCCTTTTATGTAGGTTAGGAATTGCACACAGTTCACCCTATAACTCATTGATGGAGGTCGAACACATCTCACTCCATATTAAACCCGTATACTTAACAATTTGTAGTATTCCAAACACAATTATTTACACTTACTTATTATGTGATAGAACAACCCGAATGATCGAATCTCGCACATTTATATTCCTAAGTTCAAGCCACAGTTTCATAAAATACATATAGTGAGTGTATATACAGTGGACGAATACAGGGTATTAAGCAATATATTCTGGGATTTTTTTTATATTTTATTTTTTCCTTCTTGATAAAAAACGAAATTGTATTAATCACAAAAGGAAAAATACAAGGAGAAGGAAGATATTTCCTTCAAGCAAAACAGAAACAAAGGAACACACCACCACCACCACCACAATAATTCATTGTAACGTGCAAAAAAACCTCAATACCAAGGGGGGCTTTTCCCATTCAACATAAATGTTCCACTTTTAAGTGATTTTCATGTCAGAAACAGCACAATTAAACAAATAAATAAATAAATCAATGTTTGAAGTAATTCTCCTTTCAGTTGCCAAGAAAATGTGCCAAAAGAAAAATGAATCAAATTTTTCAATACAGTGAACCAATTTTTTTAATCTTAAATTCTCGTTGTTTGGAACCCGAGAAAATCAGAAAACTACACTCAACTGAGTCTTAAGACAGTGAATTAGATTAACTGAAGCTTTGCATTATAGAAACTTAAACAACGCAAGACGTCATAAGATAAATAAAATTTTAGTCGCTTCTCTTTTCCCGCAGTTTCTCGGAAACGGATTCGGATGGAAAATTAGGGTTAGGGCAGAGAAGAAAACGTACCCGTGTCTGCAGGAACACCGTATCTCCAGTAGGGATCCGCCATTGTTCCTACTAGCTTCAAGTGCTCTTCCCTTCGTCCGGTGAGACGCATAAATAAAAGGACCTAAAACGCCAAACTCGCCCACAAAGACGCACCGTTTTGAGATTGACAAAACGCAAGGGTTTCCAGCGTTTTTTAATTCTCTCATAAAACGCATGGTTTTTGATCTCTGCTGTCAACACATGGCTCAAGTCCAATGCAGTAGTACCAATCTCCTGTCAATTTTCTGAACTCGGGTCGGCGGGTCGGATTCCTATTTTTCAAAGTAACATATTAAACTGGGATCATGGACGGTGGGTGTTTCGCATTTAAAAGGAGAAAAGATTCTAGATCAAGCGTGTACGGGCAATCGAAAGAAATACTCCGAGGTACATTGGTCAAAAAGAACTGCCTAACTGTTTGTGCATTGCCATCCACATTCTGGTCGTCTCTTAAGTATTTTGAAAACTACGGAGTAATAAAAAAAAGCAAAGAGATCGAAGACGCATGAAAGCACGTAGAACTCATCGTTCTCCATAAATATCATGGCAGAGAGAATGTAAAACCATGAAGGCATGAACCATGGATCCGCAACAACAGGAAGCAGGAACTCAGCCTAGGACTCAAGGAGGAGGACACAGTTTGATAACCAATCTCATTGCTCCGCTTTGTTCTATCGCCATGGTAGAATATATATATATATGTATATCGTATTCTAGGGTTTATTATGCTGGAGTTTAATGAATTGTTGCTGATAGGTAGATTCATTGTAGGAGAGTAAGAGGTAAACTAGCTGTTCGAGCCGGTGGCCTAGTAGAATCAAAGTTAGTTTCGTTATGGTATCTTATTGTTTGCTTACTACTACTACTACCACTTATAGTACGTACTTCTCGTTGATCACTGCATGTATTATGCTTGGCTTTTGCAGTTACTGATATGGAGCTATGTATCTGGGATAGAAACTGAAGTTACCATACGATTTAGAGGTTCAAGAATTGAAGTTTTGATGATAAGGATGAATTTTGGAACTTTTGTTATTCAGGTTCCATTTTACTATTGAGCTGAGAATTTTGGATGAAGTATTTTGTATTTCTTTTTTTTTTTTTTTTTAGTAGGAGAAGTATTTTGTATTTCATGTTCTCTGTAACCCTTAACTTTCAATAGCTAAGCATTGTCCTCTGGAATGCACTTTTTTTTTTTCCTTTTTGGTAGAATTTTGGAATGCACTTTAATCACTTGAAATTTCAGTGTAAATGACCAGTCAGCAGCAAGAGCAGTCGATCAGGATTTATTTCCAATGAGGGTACTATGCTATTATTCTGTGAAGTGGGAATTGGGAACTTTGGGAATTGAGAACTAAAAGCTCTTGGAAGCTTTTTTTTTGAAAAAAATTACATTTTAGTAATCATTTTTTAATTTAATACAAAAAAAAAAGATATTTTTGTCAACTTATTACAAATTGACTGTAAATATACTTTAAAATGACTACTATCTTTCTCTTTTTGGTATTATGTTGAGAAATAATGATAATTTCTCTCCCAAAAAAACTTGATTGAACCAATAGGAACACGTGCCTCAAACGCCCCCCTTGGCGCCGCCAATGGTCAGCAGGCCAAGGGTGTTGAAAGTGAGTGGAAGTGTGAACACCAATCATTGTGAGTGGAAGCGTGAGCACTATTCATTGTCATAATTTATTTTTTATTTTTATTGTATGCGTGCGTGAAGAGATCAGCACATAGAAATAGAGAATGAGGGAACATAGAGAGGAAGTGTGAACACCAATCATTGTGAGTGGAAGCGTGAACACTATTCGTTGTCATAATTTATTTTTTATTTTTATTGTATGCGTGCGTGAAGAGATCAGCACATAGAAATAGAGAGAGAGAGAGAGAGAGAGAGAGAAAAAAGAGGGGGGGAGGAAGAGCAGGTGGCTTCTGGCTGAGCACGTGGAACTCTCTCGGTGAGGTAAGAATCTCACCTTTCTTATTGTTGATACATATATTTGTATATGTGTGTATATATATATATATATATTCCATACTAGGTATATAAAAGATTTTATTTTCTTGAGTTGTCTTTGAATATGATGATTCTATTCTATGTTTTTGGGTCAAAGAAACCATTTATGAGGTTAGATTTAAGATTGAAGGGACATAATATTTTGAAAAATTACATATTTTTGGGTTGTGAAACCCGAACCTTTGAGTCTTAAAACCCTTGTGTTATGATGAACTTTTGTATGAACCATTTATATATTATTATAGAGGGCTGAACAAGCTTTAAAATGGCTTTTGAATCATTTGATTTGGCCAAGAAACGAGTAAGATAAGTTAGAGAGAAATTTACCAAAAACTCACAAAAACTAAACGGATTCTCATAATCGACCGTGGAGGTTGAGGAGAAGTTAAGAAATTATAATCCAGTGTGGGTGCGCTCACCCACACCCACTGTGTTCTCATGCATTTGAGGACCTATTAGATTAACCCGAATGACTCCAAATTTAACTGGACGGATTCATCTTGATGAGTCCTATCATGTGGGACCCTTGGTTGACCACATTGAACACAGTTTGTACCACCTTTGACTTTTAGATTATTTTCCTATTTTCTAAAATTCCGAAAAATACCAAATAAATTCCGCAAATTAGATAAATTTTCCAAAAAACAGGAAAATGGTTTAAAAAATTATATTGACATTTCAAGACCCATGTAAGTTAGTTTGACTGTATTTTGACAACAGTTTAATCTTTTTACCAATATCCTATTTTTCTCGAAAAATATCATAAAATTTCATAAAATAGTTAGAAATTTCCAGAAATTATAAAAGGTATTCTAAAAATTATTATGACCTCTTGGAACATTCGCTTGACCCTAGAGAGGCCTTGGATAATTAATTTGAGCACACTTTATTATTTTATTTGATGTGGAAACCTTAAATATTATGCATGTGCATTATCATCAGATTTTGGTTGGTGCTTAGGAGAACCTTAGGGTGCATTAGCATTGCATTGGCATCATTGGCATTGTCACAAGTGGGGGACTTGGGTTTGGCTTTGCAAGCGAACCGAGGTAGGAAATGTGAATTTCTTCTTATGATATAATGTGTTTTATCAAATATGTTTTTATACATCAACGATGAATTTTAGTTCTAAATGGAAAATATGATACATGGAATATAGCATGACGTGTGGTGACATTTAATTGTGAAATTGAGGCATATTGATTATAGCGAAATGATTACTTTATGAAAACTACTTAGCGCATGTTATTGAGAAATATTATTTTAAACCGTGCCTCACATGATTATGAAATGTTTTTTGATTTATGCGCATATTTGATTCATGATATTATTTTGTGGAGACTACGGGTCTCAGATTGCATCACTCAGGTTAGGGTCTACAGTCGTTGGTTGAGAATACTCCCAGAAGTGAGCAAGTACAGGTCATGGGCCCTTGGATGAAAGCCCTAGAACCCTCGAGGAAGAACACTGTGCAGGTGTTGGGTATTTATGTACTTGGCTTGCACCGGGGGCTGGTTAACCTAAGAGTCAGCGACGAGTAATACAGTTCTTGACCCTTGTTTTGGGGTAAGAACAAATGTTGGATGAACCATGGTTTTGGAAACGATTGTTTGGATATGAAATGAAAACTCACACATGATTTATTGGAAAACATGCTTACTACTCTGTGATTTTAGAACTGTTTACTTTAATATCCCATGTATCAACATATATTATTAGTTGAGAGGTCACATATATTCCTATTGGTCGGGTTTTGTAACTCATTCCTGTATTCAACGCAGATTCTCTAGTAGAAGTTGAGGGTTCACCGCGAGCGGACGCCTAGTTATATGGATTTGAGGATGAACTTCGGAATGGCATGATAGCATGGTCTTGGATATTTTTAGATGCATACGGTGTCGAGTACATGGGCATCATCACTATTGTTATCATGAGAATATTTTGGGATATTCAATCTTAACCTATATGCCAGGGATGTTACCATTAATATTTTGGGTTCATGTGAAAACTTGATATTATGGGCATGACAGTATGAGCACGACATTTCATATTATTTGTTTAGATGTTATAGATCGATGAGCCAATACAACCTTTATTATCGAAATTATTTTTATTTATAAAAAATTAATAAAAAATAAAAAATACACGTGGATCTTTGACTAAGTCTGCCAAAATTTATCTTCTGATTTGTTCACGTGTATAGCTTTTCCACGCTGACTTTTCAACGCCTTCACCTTCCGAGTCAGGGCGTTACAGATATTCTAGATGTTGAATCATACAGAGAATTAAGTGTATTTTTTTTTTTTTTTTTTTTTTTTTATGTTGATAACACCTACAAGGGGATTAAGCTTCCGAGCCTGAATTCTGCTATTCTTCTTGTTGTGATTATTATATTTTTTTTTTCTTTCCTAATTATTCTGTACATATAGAGAAGTTCAAAAAATGGATACATTCCACTGCTTTTCTGCAAAATATATATTAAATGTTGAATCTTCTATATTATTACTATAAAGTTAATTCTTTTTATGGTTGGACTGCATCAAGAAATATTAAAACACTCTTATAAGTTAATACAACTAAGAGACGATTTGGTAATTTTACCAACTTTAAAAAACCCACCACAATCTGTTCCCTTAATTCTCTCCCACACATACATGCGGTTTAAGAAATTTGGAAACTGACATAGTAGTTCCACTGATAGAGTGGAAATTAACTTGAAAAGATGTGTTGCACACCACCGTGTGTGCTCGATTATACTACTATATAAAGCCAAATTCCCTTTTTGGTTGGACTGCACCTGAAAATACTAAAATAACCCTTACAAGTTAATAAAGCTAAGAGACGATTTGGTAATTTTACCAACTTTAAAAAACCCACCACAATCTGTTTCCCTTTAATTCTCTCCCACACACACACATGCGGTTTAAGAAACTTAGAAACTAACATAACAGTACATTCCACTAGTAGAATGGAAATTTGAAAAGATGTGTTGCATATGCATCGTGTGTGCTCGATTACCAATTATTATTATTCTAGCTATTCTTCTTGGCAGCTTATATACCATTACAATTGAGAAAAATAAACACAATATGGCTTGTCCCAGCATACACAAGTCATTTACTTTGTGAGTGGGTTTGCAAAAATAACTATGTTTTGTGAATTCTAGATGCTCTAATTGGCTAGTGACTTTTGGAAAATGGTCACTTTTTTTTTTTAAATAAAAAAAATTATAATATTAAGAGGATCCAAGATGTTTTGCACCTGATTAATTCCTTAGGTACATGTAATTCTTCCGTCTTATATGCGCACACCAGGTAATCCAAGGAGTAACCTTGAGAAAGAGTGGTGAAAGTTGAATCCAAGATCACTTGTGAATTCTAAATTTTGGAAGCTAATTGGCACTTGGGCAAGAACATGATCCTTAGTTCCTTACTGATTGATTTTATAAATTAGTGAATTCTGGAACATGGAACTAGTGTTAAAGATACTTGTTTTTGTTGTTATCCATCCATGGTGGGTGGGGATGTGGGATGAGTTGTACTTCAATTCCCCAATTCCAACCACGATATAGAGGTTATCAGTAATAATAGTTACTAGTTTTGAAGGACAAATTTGCCAAGAGAAAGAATAGGTAGAGGTTGGCCATGCAACCAGTTATTCTATAACTCTTCAATCATCAGCAACATCACAATGAGGAGATAGCCCGGAAAATTACGAGTAAATGACAAGTACGTTCAATTTCAAATGCTTAAATTCCGATACATAGATTAAGTTGTGGTTGAATAATCTCATTCAAGGTTCAAATTTTATGAAAAAGAAAAAAAGAAGCCAGCCAACAAGAAACACCTAGGAAATGAAGTCAATAATTAAGTAATTAGTCCCGAAAAGAAAAATTTTTCAACAGGTAGAAAGAGCTGCATAAAGATAAGTTTTTGTCCTTTGCCGAGACTCGTAACTTGTAAGATACTTCGAGTCGTTGGCTTCAAAAATTTTGCCGAATTCTATATTCATTCGAGTCTGTCCCTTTAGAACAGATCTCACAAACCCTTCAATCTAATGGTAGTTAGTCTGTGCCAAAAGCTCACAGTGAACTGTCTCTTTTTTTAATTATTTCAATGGTCCACTTCTTCCAAAAATACCAATAGGAATGGAGAAAATAGGCATACAGAGTACAGACATATAGTATTGTTACAGTATCAGTCTTTATTACACTTTAATTAATAGGATCAACCTAACATGCATTGTGCTCCCCCACTTACAAGTCAATCAAGATGGCCCACGAAAAATTGTAATTCCAAGTAGATATTCACTTGCTTATGTGAGCTGGGCTATGATGAGGCTGCATCCATTTGGCCACATTTTTTTTTTTTTCACTCCATTTGTTCATAAACTAATCGGATAGTCAATGTGCTAAGAACATACTACTCCCTCTGTTTTGTTGTGTTAAAACATACTATGTATTTCATTTTTTGGACGTCACTACAGATTTTGTTAATTAAGAAGAGTCAAGGAATGCATTTACAAGGAAAACAAAAAATAAAAAAATCACAATATCCTTGTTGTATTAAAAACTATTCTCTTCATCCCACAAAGATAAGACATGTTTGATAAACCATGTAATTTAGGAAAAATCATCATTTTTTATTGACTTGTCATTTATTAACTCTTTTTTTTTTTTCAAAAGTACCATCTCTTACTTTATATTGTGTTTTGTGTTAAAAGGTAATTATTGAAATAACAAGAGATATTGTAAAAAGTTCAAAAAAAATTATGATTTGCCTTTTTAAAATGAACAGACATTTTGAAAAAAAATAAATTTACAAAAATAAACTGTCTTTGTGAGATGAAAAAAGATTTCTAATTAAAACATGAAAAAATGTCAATGCGTTAATTGCATTATAAAAATAATAATAATAGAAAGAAAGTTAGCTTCTTCGGATGTACCCAAGGAGGAGCCAGATCAATTTGATTAAGGATTTACAGCGAAAAGAGACAGAGTTTATGAGACTTAAAAGGCACAAGATATGTGTCGATGATTTTGAGCTTTTGACCATCATTGGGAGAGGAGCCTTTGGTGAGGTTAGATACACGCATGATACACTTATACTAAGAGTTCCGAGGGAATGTGTCTTCATCCCTCCCCCCACCCCCCCCCCCCTTTTTTTTTTTTGATGATGAAGTAATTATGTATTAATGAACAAAAAAGGGCTGGAATGTGTCCTCATCTATGGACACGGGGTACTCTTACGCTTCAGGAGAATCCTTGTAGCAGTTTCTGAACGACTAAAAATGGTAAATTCTTATGTCTGGAATGCCTGGACTAATGCCTAGTGCAACATCTCGCCTTTGGCTTATTAAATTTGGATCTTCTAGAGCAGAAGGGTAGACTGGAATACTTGCTCCCACTGTTAATCCACCAAGAGCAGGTTCTGGACGGACTCCAACACCATTTATATCATCCAAACCATAAGCCCCAGGGCGCAGTGGTAATATCTAATAGAAAAACCAAAACATCCATTAGTACACTATATACATTTTCAACACAAGAACTAAAAATCACTATTAAGTGAAGTTCTTACATCTTTCTGTAAGTAATCTGAAGGAGCACCCCGCAAATCACTAGAGCCCCATAACTGATGAGATGTTAATGAAGATGGTTCAGCCGACAAGTAGCCAGGAAAGGTGGGCCTGGGAACATTGCCTGTTACAATAAGGAGCACATTCCACAAAACAAGACGTCTGTATAAAGACCAACCAAGAAATAACAAGACATGGAGGAAAAGACTAGCCATCATAAGGACAATCTCTACGGTTAAAAAATATTGAACCTAGAGAGTCTAAATCTAGTGTGAAACAATAGTCTTCCACCGCTTGTCCCCTTCTCAGCTCTTGCATTTGACCCTGCCGCAATGACTAGTGAAACTCGAGGTTGCATCCTCAGGTAGCAAGTAGTCGTCCATGGGTTTCACAGCAGGGATTTTCCAAACAAAACCAAAGATTTGAATCTGGCAATGGAATACGCCGACATGTCATAGGAATGTTGGTTGAAGGAAGGAGAGTTAGCCATGAAACCAAGCACTTCAAGGGAATTTAGAACAAGGAATTCAAGACTACTGAAGCGGAAAGTCCAGTTCACAATGTGAATACTCTTGCAACTGGTCTGGTTTCTTTCTGTGCCCTCGCATTCCTGTTTCTTGTATGGTCTCACGATCTAATTTCAGGAAGCCTATGGGCTATCTATTGGCACAAGTTTGGTGTAACCAATAATTATACAACTTTCCTAAATAAATTGCACATGACTTTTGTACACCATTTTTTTAAAAAAAGGTAACCCAGAGTTGGTCCCGCTGAGCAGGGATCCTGAGAAGGATGAGCTGGATATGGTCCTAGCCCTTGTTTTTTAATACGAAGTTGCGGCTCTCAATATTTGAACCTGCACCTCCGTGCTTGGGGCCTGAGACAAACTTCAAATATCCAATAAAAGCACATTTACCCATTAAAAATCACAACAATAATAATGCAATAGCAATCTTCACTAGCCTCCAAGCACAAATTGCAATTTCCTTGATTTCTTTCTAAAGATATTTTCCTTGCTTCGAAGGTATCACTCTCGTAAATTCCAAACAAACTAATAGCAATAAGAACCTTCTACCAAAACGATAAGAAAAAAGCAAAGAATTCTAAAGAGAATTCCTTTGTCCAAGTTATTTTGTTCCCTAATCTTCTGTTTTCTCATGTTCCCCTAATATTTCTCTTATTTATGTGTCATGCTCTCAAAATCAGTATACACAACATCTCATTACATATGTAGATCTTAGTGCATGAATTGGGACATATCCCAACACAAAAGTTGGAATGCACAAAGCAATCCACACATGCTAGAATAAATATCATAAAAATTATAAATCTAATAACCAGATAATTAAACCAAAGTGGTGGATTTTAATTCCAGAGTACCTATTACAAGTCTTCACTACAAGTCTCACACTCTGACAATAGAAAATAAAATTGCAAGCTACGCTAGTTGGGCAGTTCACTTCTCACTCACCACTACCTGAAAATGTTTAAGCAATGGTGAGCAAACAGCCCAGTAATAGCAATACATCCATCCAGTGTACGTGTGCATATAACACATACAATACATAATGAATACACAGTACATTTGCTTATCAATATGGCAACAATATAATTTGCATATGAATATAGGTATATATAACAATGTGACACTCATTATTAACACCCATTTCCCTATGCTGGTTAAGAATCGCACACAACTAAACCAATCAATGGGTTAGGGATCACAAACAGTTCACCCTTTTGGTGGTTCAGGGATTGTACACAGTTCACCCTTTTAGTGGTTTAGGGATCACACACAGCTCACCCTTTCCGTAGGTTAGGGGTTACACACAGTTCACCCTATACCTCATTGATGGAGGTTGAACACATTTCACTCCATATTAAACCCATATACTTCATAATTTATACTACTACAAAATCAAGTGTCTACAATTACTTATTTTGTGATAAAAGTATAGAATAACCCGAATCTAGCACATTTATATACCTGAATTCAAACCATGTAGTATATTTTCATATATTTAGGTATAAACTATATATTCCGAATTTGAAGTCATGAGTCGGGTAATTTTGCTTATGCACCTTATGCTTCCTTGAGGCATACACAACTACTTTATCATGCCGCATTAACACACACCTTAACCCTTGATGGAATGCATCACTATAGATAACGAGTCCACCACTCACTGAAATAGTAAGGACTGGTGTTGATGTCAATCTGGTCTTCAATTTATTAAAGACTTGCTCACAACTACTGTCCCAAACAAACTTCCCACCCTTCTCAGTAAGACGAGTCAAAGGTGCAGCAATCAGAGAGACCCCCTCAATAAACCTTCAATAGTACCCAACTAACCCTAGAACAGCGCAAATCTCTATAACTAACGCAGGTTGTTTCCAACTCAATATAGTCTCAACCTTAGCTGGATCCGCTGACACTCCATCCTTCGAGACAACCTGTCCTAGAAACTTAACTTATTCATACCAAAACTCGCATTTCTCAAACTTCGCATAGATGATCTCACAAAATTTGAAGTGTGGTACGAAGGTGTTGCCCATGCTCCTCTCTAGACTAGAGTAGTTTAGAATTTCGTCAACAAACACCACCACATATTGATCTAAGGTGTTGCCCGTTCCCCCTTGACTTTGGACAATCCCTCGCAAGATGACCCCTCTCACGGCAAAAATAACAGAGCTGCCAACATCGTGCAGCAGGAACCATCGGAGTGGCTAGCTCTAGAGTAGTAGTGCGCAAACTGGGGAAATATCCCAACACAAAAGTTGGAACGCACAAAGCGATCTACATGTGCCAGAAGAAATATCATAAAAGTTAAAACTCAAATAACCCGATAATTAAACGAAATTAGTGAATCCAATTTCAGGAGTACTTATTACAAGAAAAGTCCTCACCACAAATCTCTTACTATAACAATATAAAATAAATTTGCAAGCTACGGTACTCTTTGGCAGTTCGCTTCTCAGTTACTACCTGAAAATGTTTAAGCAATAGTGAGCACACAGCCCAGCAATAGAAATACATCCGTAGAAATAAATCCACCCAGTGTACTTGTGCATATAACACATAATCCAGACATCCATCCAGTGTACTTGTGCACATAATACATATAACCCAGTGCACATGTACATATAATGTATACCCGAGACATTTAGTTATCAATATGGCAACAATAAAATATGCATATGAACATAGGTATATATGACAATGTGAACTAACTATTGACACTCATTTCTTTTTGTCGGTTGGGGATTGCACACAACTCACCCTATTTACAGGTTAGGGATCACACACAGTTCACCCTTTTCAGTGGTTCAGGGATTGCACTCGGCTCACCCTCTCTGTAGGTGAGGGGTTACACACAGCTCACCCTATAACTCATTGATGGAGGTCAAAAACATCGCACTCCATATTAAACCTGTATACTTAACAATTCATAGTATTCCAAACACAATTATCTACAGTTACTTATTTTGTGACAGAGCAACCCGAATCTATCCCATTTATATTCCTAAGTTCAAACCAGAGTTTCACAAAATACATATAGTGAGTGTATATACAGTGGACGAATACAGGGTATTAAGCAATATAATATGGGAGTTGTTTTTTTTTTTTTTTTTTTAATAAGAAACGAAATTGTATTAATCACAAAAGGAAAAATAGAAGGAGAGGGAAGAGATTTCCTTCAAGCAACACAGAAACAAAGGAACACACCACCACCACAATAATTCATTGTGACGTGAAAAAACTCAAAACCGGGGGTGGTGGGGGGGTCTTTTCCCATTCAACATAAATGTTCACTTTTAAATGATTTTCATGTTAGAAACAGCACAATTAAACAAATAAATAAAAAATCAATGCTTGAAGTAATTCTCCATTCTGTTGCTGATAAAATGTGCGAAAAGAAAAATGAACCAATTTTTTTAATCTTAAATTCTCGTTGTTTGGGACCCGAGAAAAACAGAAAACTACACTCAACTGAGTCTTAACACAGTTAATTGGATTAACTGAAGCTTTGCATTACAGAAACTTTAAACAACGCAAGACGTCATAAGATAAATAAAATTTTAGTCACTTCTCTTTTCCCGCAGTTTCTCGGAAACGGATTCGGATAGAAAATTAGGGTTAGGGCAGAGAAGAAAACGTACCCGTGTCTGCAGGAACACCGTATCTCCGGTAGGGATCCGCCATTGTTTCTACTAGCTTCAAGTGCTCTTCCCTTCGTCCGGTGAGATGCATAAATAAAAGGACCTAAAACGCCAAACTCGCCCCACAAAGACGCACCGTTTTGAGATTAACAAAACGCAAGGGTTTCCGGCGTTTTTTATTCTCTCATCAAACGCATCGTTTTGATCCCTGCTGTCAACACATGGCTCAAGTCCAATCCAGTAGTACCCCTATAATCTCCCGTCAATTTTCTGAACTCGGGTCGGCGGGTCGGATTCCCACTTTTCAAAGTAACGTGTAAATCTGGGATCACGTACGAGGGTGTGTGTTTCGCATTTAAAAGGAGAAAAGATTCCAGACTTATATGTTACTCTGAAAAACAACCCATCTCATACATGGATGGCTAGAGAGATGATAGTTGCCTATTCAACCGCGGCAACATGGAGATATGAACCTCCGCTCCGTGGGTTTCCTTCTTATTTTTTTTATTTTCTTCCCTCTTATGTTTGACTGTTTGATTAATTTTCAAAAGGACTAAAAAAAAAAAAAAACACCGGCAACCTCCATGGATGAGCATGCCCGTGTACCGTGTTTTTGCATACGGTGATCAAATAAAAATGAAGAATTTTTTCTAACACTAAGAAGAATGGAAAAATAAAATGAAGGACGAAAAATGAAAAAAAAAAAAAAAAAAGAAACAAAAAAAAAAAGGACGAAAAGGAAGAAGAAGAAGATGATGACCTGTTTAAAAGGGGCTTGCCGGAAAAAATGGAACCTCAATAACAAAAGTTCCAAAATTCATCTTTATTAAAAAAACTTCAATTCTTGAACTTCTAAATTGTATGATAACTTCAGTTTCTATCCCAGATATATAGCTCCATATCAGTAACTGCAAAAGCCAAGCATAACACATGCTGATCAACGAGAAGTACGTACTATAACTGGTAGTAGTAGTAGTAAGCAAACAAAGATACCATAACGAAACTAACTTAGATGCTACTAGGCCACTAGCTCGAACAGCTAGTTTACCTCTCACTCTCCTACAATGAATCTACCTATCAGCAACAATTCATGAAACTCAAGCATAATAAACCCTAGAATACGATATACATATATGCATATTCTACCATGGCGAAGACAGCGATAGAACGAAGCAGAACGAAGACAGCGATAGAAAGAAGCAGAGCAATGAGAGTGGTTATCAAATTGCGTCCTCCTTCTTGAGTCCTAGGCTGAGTTCCTGCTCCCTGTTGTTGACGATCCATGGTTCACTTTTGGAGAGCGACTGTTTGGGTCGCACGGCCGGAGATGCATGATCTGGTGGTCGATGGTTGGTTCTTGCGATGAAGTGTGCATGGTGTAACTTTAAATTAGTTTGTTCTCATGGTCAAATGGTCAAATGGCCGCATTCGAACAGGTTTCTCCGTGCTGAACATTATTTCTTTTTGACGAATACGGCAGCCGGAAGGAAATTGTGCAGCACGGCAGCACCCCTGTAGGGAAAAAAAAAAAAAAGAGTAAATTTTTGTGCAACAAATTGGTTGGCACTTGGCAGTTCAGGGAAAGCCCTCAGCCCTCTCTCCGCTTTGGTGTGCTTCCCTATGTGGCTATCTCACGCGTTTTTGGATATTCCAGATGCTGATCAGAGATTCAGAGGGCTGACCCCCCCCCCCCCCCCCCCTTCTCTCTCTTAGAGAACCTGTTTTTTACTTCTGCGTTTGTCTTCTTTGTATTAGGCGTTATGCATTTGGATATTCTATACACACTATCGTACAGAGAACTAAGTTCAGTCTCTTCTCTTTTTTTTTTTTCATTTTTTTTTTTTTTTTTTTGGTTGATAACGCCTACAGGGGATTAAGCTTCCGGGGTTGGATCTGCTTTTCTTCTTCCTGTGATTTTTTTTTTCTTTCCTAATTATTCTGTACATATAGAGAAGTTCAAAAAATGGATATACTCCACTGCTTTTCTGCAAAATATATATGAAATGTTGAATTATTATTATTCTAGCTATTCTTCTTGGCAGCTTATATATCATTACAATTGAGAAAAAGGAGCACAATATGACTTGTTCCAGCATACACAAGTCATCTACTTTGTGGGTGGGTTTGCAAAAATAACTATGTTTTGTGAATTCTAGATGCTCTAATTGGCTAGTGACTTTTTGGAAAAATAAAGAAAATTATAATATTTGGAGGTTCCAAGATGCTTTACACCCAGCTAATTCCTTAGGTACGTACATGTAATTCTTCCGTCTCATAAGCACTAGGTGATCCATGGGGTAATCTTGAGGGAGAGTGGTAAAAGTTGAATTCAAGACTACTTGTGAATTCTAAATTTTGGAGGCTAATTGGCACTTAGGCAAGAACATGATCCTTAGGCTATGTTTGTTTGGTTGGAATGGAATGAGTGGGAATGGAATCCAATTCCATGTTCAAAATAGTCTAAAATAGAATGAAATTAAAATAAATATTACAGAATGAATATCATTATAATTCACTATTACTATTTGATTTCATTCCCATTTAATTACCTTATCGAAACATGTTATTTGGAATGAATTGGAATGAGATTCCATTCCATCCATTCCATTCCAACCAAACAAACATGGCCTTAGCTCCTTATTGATTGATTTTATATATGAATTAGTGAATTCTGAAACATGGTAGTAGTGTTAAAGATACTTCATATTTGTTTTTGTTGTTGTCCATTCATGGTGGGTGAGAATGTGGGATGAGGTGTGCGCACTTCAATTCCCTAATCTTGACCACGATATAGACGTTATCAATAACATTAGTTACTAGTTTTGAAGGACTAATTTGCCAAGAGAAAGTATAGGTAGAGGTTGGCCATGCAACTAGTTATTTTATAACTCTTCAATCATCAGCAACATTACAATTAATGAGGAGATAGCCTAGAAAATTACAAGTAAATGACGAGTTCAATTCCAAATGCTTAAATTCCAATACATAGATTAAGTGGTGGTTGAATAATCTCATTCAAAGTTCAAATTTTATGAAAAAAGAAAAAAAGAAAAGAGAAGCCAGCCAACAAAAAACACCTAGGAAATGATGTCACTAATCAATCCAGAAAGAGATATATTTTTCAACAGGTAGAAAGAGCTGCATAAATAAAAGGACCGAAAACGCCAAACACGCCCGCAAAGACGCACCCTTTTGAGATTGACAAAACGCAGGGGTCTCTAGTGTTTTTTATACTCTCATCAAAACGCACCGTTTTGATTTCCACTGTCAACACATAGCCCAATTCCAATCCAGTAGTGCCCCTATGGCCCTATCAATATTCTGCCCTCGGATCGGATTCCCATTTCCTAGAGCAACAAGTTTGAGAAACGGTAGGACAAAAGAACTGCACATGCCCAACAGATTTTAAATAAATAAAAAGGCTCTGAGAAACCAAAATGCTCTCGATTCCTAGGAGTGAGTCTTTGATGTAACTGTAACGCATTTTGTGATATTATGGGTCAATGAAAGTGAAGTTAAATGAGATTGTGGCACCAAAAAGTATTCTGATAATTCCACTTTACTTTATTCTTATAAACTTGTAATATCACATCAATCGTATCACAATTACATATTAGCTTTTGTCCAATACCTAGACTTATAACTTGTAAGATATTTCAAGTAGTTGGTTTCAAAAATTTTGCAGAATCCTATATTCATTCGAGTCTGTCCCTCTAGAACATATCTCACAAGCCCATTAATCTAATGGTAGTTAGTCTGTGCCAAAAGCTCACGGTGAACTGTCTCCTTTTTTTAATTATTTCAATGGTCCATTTCTTCCAAGAAAACAAATAGGAATGGAGAAAATAGGCACATAGACATATAGTATTTGTACTGTATCAGTTTTTATTACACTTAAATTAATAGGTTCAACCTAACATGCATTGTGTTCCCACACTTATCAGTCAATCAAGGTGGCCCACGAAAAATTGTAATTCCAAGTAGGTATTCACTTGCTTATGTGAGCTGGGCTATGATGAGGCTGCATCCATTTGGCCACATTTTTTTTTTTCTTTTCACTCCATTTGTTTATAAACTAATCGGATAGTCAATGTGCTAAGAACATACCACTTCCTCTGTTTTGTTGTGTTAAAACATACTATGTATTTCAATTTTTGGATGTCACAGATTTTGTTAATTGTAAAAGGTCAAGGAATGCATTAAAAGGAAAATAAAAAATAAAAAAATTCACAATATCTTTCGTTGTATTAAAAACTATTCCTTTCATTCCATAAAGATAGATCATGCTTGATAAAACATGTAATTTAAAAAAAATTATATTTTTATTGACTTATCATTTATTTACTTTTTTTGTTTTTTTCCCCCAAAAATATCATCTCCTACTTATTATTACATTTTGTGTTAAAAGATAATTATTGAAATAACAAGAATTAGCGTAGAAAGTTCAAACAAAAAAATTATGATTTGCTTTTTAAGATGGATGAACATTTTAGAAAAAAGAAATATACAAAAATGATTTGTTTTTGTGAGACGAAAAAAGATTTCTAATTAAACATGAAAAGGTGTCAATGCATTAATTGCATTATCAAAAAAGTACACGAGTGACATGGCAATGCTTTCATAAAACAAGTGAGATATCGACACATTAATTGCATTCCTTTAATACAATGAAAGATAGTAGTAAGAATCAAGAAACCTTATGTGAGTGGGGTTTATAGAGGGGTCTTTTACAGAGCTTTTCTCTTTTCACAATTTCAAATGAAAATTAGCCACGTCAGTGATCACAAAAAGATGTCTCTAGGAGCATCTGTTGTAGACCATTTGCTCTAATTATGGTACAACGCACAGCCCAAGGCACATATAATACTGTTATGGCAGCAGAGTGCCGCCGGGGCACAGCTAGATTGAGCTATATTTTTCTGTAAATTTTCCTTATTTTAAAAGACATTTCTATGTGACACATTAATATATTCCAGAACAAGTTGTGTACTAGCCCTAGCGAAGAAAAAATTAAACTAATGTATAGTAAATACAACATACAACAGTACAATATTCTTGTATACCGAAGACCTAAATGAGTTTATATCCTCTAGTTAACAAGACCATAATACCAGATGTTTTTATGATGAATCATGGTAGCATCGCTGGCATCTCGATGACTCTACCTATCCTATAAGGGGAAGGTTAGGGATTAAAAAATTGATTAAGAGATAATATATATATATATATATGTAGTTTCAGTTGGATGAGAACGTATAGATATAAGTTATATTAACACTTTTATTAGGAATTGTATTTCATGCGTTGGTGAGTTACGAGATAAATTAGGCAAATGCATAACGTACAATTCCTAATGTATGATGCTAATATATTTTATATTAAAACGTCTTCACTTGACCGCCGTCATATATATATATATATAGAGAGAGAGAGAGAGAGAGAGTGAGAGAGAGGCTTTATGAAATTTGGTTATTCTACGTTTGGCTAAAAAATTCACAAATCATGGCTTACTAAGGATTTTGGCTATGTGTTAATGACTTAATTATCCTACAACACGATCATACAATTCTACTAAACACAACCTTAATCACAATTATTATGATCCGTTTTTATAATTCATCTTTGGCAATTCCAACTTTGTGTAGATCGATTTGTATCATTTGTTATTGATAATATATCCTTTGTTTTGTTTTGTTTTTTTTTTTCTCCTCAAAAACATGATGATAAAAGTTATTTCATGGATTAGAATACGACCATTGTATGTTTCAAGAACCCTAGCCTCTTAATCATAGGTATATATTGTGATAATTGAAAAGATAAATTCTATGAAGACAACCGCTGGATAGAAAAGTTTCATGTTCCTAACCAAAAAAAAAAAAAGAAGAAAAAAAGAATGATTTAGTAATGTACCATTTAAAGTTTAATTTTGTCTCTCATTTAAAAATACGCGATTGAAATGATCTATCAACTAGGAAAACAAAAATAAAAAAGAACTAGGCATGTTGGTCCATTTTAATATACTTTTGAATAAATTAATACCAATGAGACAAACTCCATATGACAGATAATACATGTTTTAAATTGTTTGCCCAAATCAACGGAAAAAAGATAGAGCTCACAGCAAGCAAAATGAGAGCGCCCTCATCATAGCCGGACTCTAACTCATAGAGTTCAAACAGTTCCTCGTTGTATCATGTATGAGGGCAACACAAAAGTTGAGCCCCACACCACGAGGGGAGGGGTCTGAAACTGAAGCAGAGACACCCCCAATCGCTGACCAGAGAAATGATACGTCCACATCACTGCAAGGCGCGTGAAGAGAACCCACCAACCACTGCGAATACGGTGGACCCCTCGACTACTAAAATGTGTTGAAAATATCATTTATTATCTGATAAAGACACTCTTTTTACACTCAGTTTTCGAGTGCTTTACACGCATACAAAAAGGGCGCGTGATTCCACGCTCAACCACTGACAATAATGGAAAAACTTTTCTCGTTATTTAATATAAATAAAATATCTATATTCAGAAAAATAAGAAAAATGATATATTTGTTCATAATAAATCTCTCTCTCTCTCTCTCTCTTTTTCTTTTTTTCCCTAAAAGGCCGATTTCTCACACCTTCTTGAAACTAATTGCTCATCGTATTTATTTTAAATATTAATTGATGCAAGGTGAGCTATGTCCTAAACTATGTTAAGAAGATTAATTTTATGGATGGTTTGGCTGAGTAAACGAGTTGAGTTAATTCAAATATTAGGTTAACTAGGATTCAATCAAATAAGGTTTGAATTAAGCTTATTTGGTTTAAGAGCAAATTTGAGCAAGATTTTTATTTCTCACTCTCAAATTGAGTTGGAGTAATTTGGTTATTTATTGTATTATTGACTCAATAAATTAACGAACTTAAAACCAAGACTTAACCTTAATTCTATTTATATTAGAGCGAGTTCGAATAAGATGATAATAATTTTGAGTCGCTGCCATAGTTGGATTGTCTTCGTTGGCCCAAAATAAAAAAGGAAAAAAATTAAAAGAAATATAATTTAGCTACGTGGCATGTGTGAAGAGTGCTTGTGTATTTACAGGCTCACAGCCGATGAAGCGAATATAGAAGAAGTGCTTGGCCGCTTGCGCATTTGGGTTGGCGCAGGAAGAGAGCCAGAGGGGTTTCTGAGGCTCTTCCGTCATCTCCTCGTTGTTGCAATAAATAAGAGCTTCAGATATATACACTATATATATATATATAGCGAGCGAGAGAGAGAGAGAGAGAGAGAGAGAGATATCAGAGAGATTCATATACAGAGAGAAAGAGAGGGTTTCAAGAGAGAGAGAGGGGGAGGGTTGGGTGCATGGAGATGGAGGATCGCGAAGAGCCAGACAACACTGAGGAGGAGGTAGTACTTTCGAGCTTGACCATGGAGAAAGTGGCTGCAGCCAAGCAGTATATCGAGAACCATTATAGAGCTCAGATGAAGAACATTCAAGAGCGAAAGGAGAGGTATAGGAGACACCGCGTACTTGTGAATTTTTTTTTTCTCCCCTTTATAATCTGTTTGGCTGCTTTGAAAATGCGGGAAACAGAAATGAAATTGAAGTTCTGAAATCTTAGATTTTTTATACTATTGTTTTGGGCATGAGTGAAACAGAAGACTAATGATTGCGGGAGATGGGAAGTAGTTGGTCTAGTTCAAAATTTGATTTTTCTGTAATGTTCCTCAGTTTTCTCAGCAACCAAACAGAGATTATTTAAATCTGATCAAATATGGATTTTGTATGTGTTGTCGCGAATTAATGTTGTTCTTACATCAATAATATTTTTTTTTGACATACTCGCTGTAATGCATCTGTAACTGTTTGTTCAACTGGATTAGTGGAAGAAGATTGCATTTCTGAAGTTGTGGCTTTGTGTATTCTGTGTACTATGATTGGGGCAGCTACTTTTTTCCTTTCTTTTCCTATGTGCGATTAATTTGAATGGTGTGGGTTACTTTTTTTGTTATGTTTTGGAAACATTTTTGGGTGTTTATTAGATCGAGATTCCATCTTGTGGATTTTCGGACACTCTGGTACCACTTGTTGGCAGCGTAGAAGTATTAATTGGGGTTAATATAGAAACAAATTTAATCATAAATGAATGAAAACACATAATTTGGCGTTGTTTCCCAAACAAAGGTGTATGTCAAGTTCAGCAAGGTTCAATTCATAATGGAGAGCACAAGAACATGGAGTTTCACATGGGTCACTGGAGGACACCTAAAGCTAAATTCAAACAATGGTCACTTTACCATAAATGTGCTCCTTAAGAACAAGAGAAGCCCCCGTTCTTATGGTACTAACTACTATGTCTTTGGTTAATGGCAAGCTTGAGTCCAAGCCAACCCAATCTCAGGCTATGTCAGGGTGATGTTTGAATAATGGTTGTCATCTTTTTATACTTTTTAGTTTCTCAATATTTTCATAACAGCATCCATTGGCCGAAATGTGTTTCTTCAGTGATTCTCTTTTACATGTTGATGCGTTCTTGTCAAAAGTATTTTTTTAAAGTTGGTACAAAACTTTGATTAAAAGATGCAGTTTCAGAGTTGGATCTTGGATACTGATATGATTTGTTTCATTGCAGACGATGGGTGTTAGAAAGAAAGTTAGCTTCTTCGGATGTACCCAAGGAGGAGCAGATCAATTTGATTAAGGATTTAGAGCGAAAAGAGACAGAGTTTATGAGACTTAAAAGGCACAAGATATGTGTTGATGATTTTGAGCTTTTGACCATCATTGGGAGAGGAGCCTTTGGTGAGGTTAGATACACACATGATACACTTACAATGCATTAAACAACTCACCGTTCGCTTGTCTAAATTTCCACATAATGTGTGCATGAAGTGTTTGAAAGTCATCAAAAAGAATATAAAGATAACTATGTCACTTTAGGGATATGCTTTACTGGTTTTAGTAACTTTCTTTTTTATAATATGGAAATTGGAATCAAAATGAAGGCAAATTCGATATTGGAGTATTTGAAAACAATACTTTTTATCAAAAAAATTTAAAAAAAAAAAAATTGTATTTAAGAATTTCTAGTTGGAGATGTTAGATTCAAATTTGTGATATTGTAAATAACAATTTCTCTCTCCTCTCTTCTCTATCTCTCGTATAGATTTTGGCTTTCAATAAGTTTCCTTATAAGATGGGAGCTTTCATAACAATATTAACTAATATTCCAATTAAGGGTCATGCATACAAGTAACTATTTTGGGCCCAATATTAGAGATCCTGTAGCCCTAAGAAATTATGTTAAATTATTAACTATGCTAAGAGTTCCGAGGGAATGTGACATCATCCCTTTTTTTTATTTTTTTATTTTTTTTTTAATGATAAAGTAATTATGTATTAATGAACAAAAAAGGGCTGGAATGTGTCCTCATCTATGGACACCGGGTACTCTTACGCTTCGGGAGAATCCTTGTAGCAGTTTCTGAATGACTAAAAGTGGTAAATTCTTATTTTTTAGCGATCAAGGCATCGAATCATCATTCTAAATGACTATTACTGAAACCATTTTGTGGTTTGATACATCAACTCAACAATTTGACAGTACCATGTGTTTTCCCAACTCTCTAGTTTATAGGAATAAGATTGTGCCTCTTTGGAATTATATCTCTCTCCCTCCTCATTAACTTCCTAAACAAGATTTGTATCTATCTTCTTATACCATTTCTGATGACTATAAATACCGCCTGCCAATTCCTTTTTGACATTGCCTAATCTCATTTATCCACTCAAAATATTAGGCTGTGTATGCCCTGACCCTCACATTGTGTTGAATTGACATTTCATTTTTTATTTTATTTTAAATATTTTGACATGAGATTTTTTTTTTTTGTCAAATGTAATTTGATTGCTTTACGGTTGAGTTGGTTGAATTCTCGTGTTGGCTACCTAATTAACTGTTGTTTAGGAGACTATGTTTGCTGTCCTGCTTCTCATTTATGTTTATGTATTATGACTTTGGTGTCAATATCATTGCCTATAGTTTCTTACACTGCAGGTTCGATTGTGTCGAGAGAAGAAATCTGGCAATATTTTTGCCATGAAAAAGTTGAAGAAATCCGAAATGCTTAGCAGAGGACAGGTGAGATGACATGTATTACAGTTTCTATACATTGTACCTATGAAGCTTCTCCAAGGAGTCACTTTCTGTTTTCTCCATTATACAATTATTGACCACCTGTACCATGTATTCGGCACTTTTTCCACTTGTATGGAAGATTTCCCCATGATATGTGACACTTTTAGTATATTAACTGATCCTTAGTAAAAAATCATTCCTGAAGGTCACTCTTTTGATCTATTGATCTGGTTGATATGCTGCAGTATCACTTCAGTAATCCTGACAAATCGTCTTAGGTCAATGGCCCCAATTAATCCTTGGGGCTGATTCGTGGTGTGGGGAGTGGTCAACAAATGAGCTATCATATGCATGAGTGGTAGCCTTGAAATGCTTTGATTGCATCTGCTCTTCATTCCCCTGACGAGGGTGGTGGCACCATTGCACCAAGGAAAACTTCTCGTGCAAAGAAATTTTATTGTGAAGGGCATAATGGAGGGGATGGTTTTCAGGTGATGTTTAGTGTTGAGAGTTGCCATATATGTAAAATCCTTTTCAGATCTTTTCCAAAATGACTTGGATAGAATATTATGTGACAAACTCGGGCACTAGTGTGTTCTGGGGTCCCATCTTTTGTATAAACTTGTATGATTTGGGGATTAAGTTGCTGAAGAAGTTCTTGTGATGACGTGTAGCTACTTTATTTGAAGGGTAGAGGTTTAGAGGAGAACACAAGGAGATGGTTTCCAGGGAAGTCTGGCTAATTCTCAGTCCACTCATTCAGGGTTGCTGATGGGCAATAGGGTTGATTCCTTTGTGGTTAGGATTGAATGGAAGTCCTCATTTCCTCTTAGGTCACTTCCTTTATTTGGACAACGGCATTGGATAAGATTCAAACAGCTGATAAGTTATTCTCTAGAAGTTGTGGGTGTTTCAATTTTTCCAATTTGGGTATTCAAAATTAGTCAGCTAATATTGTCTTTATGTGTTTTTTATGTTTTGAATCAATTTCTTTTGCTTTTCAAAATAAAATAATTTTAACTTTGTTTCTGAGTTTTGCCTCCAATTGAAATTTTGTTTCTCCCCTTTTTTTGATGTTTTGGCTGAAGTCGCTGCGAATTATTTATCCCACATAGGGAAAATTACTACCTTCCATGAGTGTATGGGGAAGAGAGAGAGAGACACACACACACAGCTTTTGCACATGTCAAGCTGGGCCATGCAATGGGCAGCATGGGTGGTGGTGTGTGGTGCCAACCTGGGCCTTAGCATATAGTTTTTAATTTTTGCCCAAGCCTGTATTGGCTTCTTATGTTAGTGAGTCTGGCTCTCTAACTTTGGCCCATTGTACCATGTAAATGACTGTTAAGCTAAAATATATATGGTTAACTGAGAGCATTGTCTCTCCGAAGAGACATCATTGCACTTTTTCTGCAACTCTTTATATAGGCCTTCTCAGGGCATTCTCGTGCAGTTCAGAATATAAGAATCTGCTTTCTTTCCTCTCTCTGCCTTTCAATTCTTCCTTTTTTCTGTCTGCAACAACCTCCATTCTCCATATCCGGCCAATTCCAGGTATTTGTCTGTTCAGTCAATGCATACAAGTAGATGTGCCAAATCATTGAATCGTAGAGGTCAAACCCATTGTTGCCCTGTTTACCAAGAGACATTATTAAAGAGGGAGCAGAATTATTTTTTGGCTGGGTAGGAGGGAGCAGATTGGGCTTTAAAGAAAGTGAATCATTTCGCTTGTCTGCTTAGATATTAACACCTGTACTTTATTTTAATTCTTTCTTTAATAAAGTTTAATATCCATCTCTTTTTACTATATTTCCCGAACAAGTCTTCCTTAGTTGATGTTTCATGTATGAGTTTGAGGTAGAGTTCTTGGATCATTTATTTATCCATACTATATTCCCCTATTCTGTTGTCATTTTACTTTATGTGCTATGCTCTAATGGTTGTAGTTCAAAGGGATCTTTTGCAGAATTTCACTCTCTAAGGGGAGAATTTGGAGAATTTTGAGATAGTCAAGAATTGTGAATATCTGTCTAGTTAGCTAGGTAGCTTTTTAATGTTCCTATGTGGAGGGCAATGGTTTCTTGAACTTGAATTTTCTTGTATGCCTATGAGGTAACTACTATAATGCATTGCTGAGATACAGTTTACAAATCTGTATTAATGGTTTTCTGTGCTTGTGCTGTTCTTACTGAAATTATAGCATTATTGTTTATACTGTTTGTCTTCTCACTATAACTCATGAACCTCTGTTGTAGTAAATTATATGCTGAGGTAGCTGATTGTATTCTTATGATACAAGTATGACAATAGGATCTTAATGGCATGTGGGTAAGCAGTTAGTTGCTGCTAGTTGTTGAATTTGTAAAAGTGCTTTTTATTATAGTTTCCTGTTTCCCTGATCATGCTGTTCTTATCCCACATTCTCAGAATTCCCTTTTTTATGTTGTCTCCATCAATTATTCTAATACCTATTGTGTCATTCATAAATTGTATTCCCTTGTACAAAATATTGGCTGCTGTATTCACGTAAATTCTTTTTACTCCATAGGTTGAACATGTTAGAGCTGAGAGGAACTTGCTGGCTGAAGTTGCCAGCCACTGCATAGTGAAGCTCTACTACTCATTTCAAGATGCTGAGTACTTATATCTGATTATGGAATATCTTCCTGGTGGTGATATGATGACCCTATTGATGAGAGAGGATACCTTAACCGAAAGTGTGGCTAGATTTTACATTGCTCAAAGTGTTCTAGCAATAGAGTCTATTCACAAACATAACTACATTCACAGGTTGGTATTCAGGGGTTGCTGTCATGTAACAAATCAACATGTCAGAAATGGGATTATGTGGTGAATGGGGTTGGTAGATGTTATGAAGTGTAGATCATTAGCATATCGTATTAATTTGCACTCCTCTTTTTTTTTTTTTTTTTTTCCCTCAGAGATATTAAACCTGACAACCTTCTTTTGGACAAAAATGGGCACATGAAACTCTCGGATTTTGGCCTTTGTAAGCCTCTTGACTGTACACATTTATCTCCACTGAATGAAAATGAAACCATGGATGATGAGAATATAAGGGAACCAATGGATATCGATGGACGCTTTCCTGATGCGGATTATAGAAGTAGTTGGAAAAGCCCCCTCGAACAACTTCAGCATTGGCAGATGAATAGGAGAACATTGGTATGCATATCATTTTATGAAGTGTTGAGTGTTGAGTGTTGAAGTGTAATTATTAGCTATTAGTGCACTTCTTTTCATACTCATGGCTATTGGTGTTATATATTTTTTGTTTTAAAGGCATTTTCCACAGTGGGGACGCCAGACTATATTGCTCCTGAAGTATTACTGAAAAAAGGATATGGCATAGAATGTGATTGGTTAGTTTGTATTTTTATGTTTTTCTTTCCTCTTTATATTAGTTTACTCTTACACTGACAATTGTACTCTGCTAATTTTCATTCTTTGTATTTTGTTTATTGTGTTTATGTAGTAATTCTCTTTCATTTTCACTGCATCTAATTTTTTATGAGTATTTAAGTGAGTGACCTTCAACTTTAAAATGTCATGTCATATGGCTTCTGTGGATTCTAACCTTAGTTAGAGAAATTATAAATGTTTTTTATTATGTGTGCTGGTTCTCCATGCAGAACCTATTAAGTATTTAAACTACCGTGCCTGTGATATATGCTCTTTTGACTAGTGGAAGCCTACATATTCAGAATTTAAACTATCATGCCTAAGCCTGAGTTTACTTAGGAATGTCATGCCATACAGCTTTTACATTGGAATTTGTTGTTTAGTCATACAACTGGAGGAGTATTATATCAAAACTTTAGCTTTTATTTACAGTTTTCATTTTAATATATGAATTATGCTGTATTCTTTTTCTCTTCTTACATTTATTCTTATCCATTGGACTGGATTCAGGTGGTCTCTAGGTGCAATAATGTATGAAATGCTCGTTGGTTATCCTCCATTTTACTCGGACGACCCAATAACCACATGCAGAAAGGTAGCATGCTTTACGCTCTAATTTGGTATGTGCTTCTAGGCTTCAAGTAATAATGGCATCATCTGATCCTGGGATTCCATGTATCTTTATTTATTAAAAGCAACATCTAGTTACAAACAGTGTGTCGAATTAATGCCTAGGCCAGCACCTTGGTATATCTTCAAGGCTAGGCCTTTGAACACCTATGCAAAATAGGCTAAGCATTGTGCTCCCCTGGTGGTTATATATTAGCTGGTTATCGATGCTGTTGTTGGAGTTCATCACTTCATGCTTTGTTTTAAAACTACTCCCTCCCCCAAGCCCCAACCCCAACACTCGCTCTCTCTCTGTTTTATTTTTTATTTTTAGTTTGAACTTATTATCTAGTAACCTTTATTGGAAGTTGTTCTCTTACGGTAAATTTATCTTTATTATTTTCAGCATACACAACAAATTGCTAGAAGTATCTATTTTGCTGCAGATTTAGTAGTAGTAGTGCAACACTTGCTATGCATGGCATATTGTGTATCACATGTATGCAGTCCAACTACCAACGTTACAAGATAGCCTTTGCCTAGACTTGTATAGGTGTTTTATTTTCTCTATATCTGTTTTACTTATAAGCTACATTGTAATATATGCATTGTTGCATCACATTGTTTTCTGATGATGCACGTATACTATATTTTTTCCTGACACTCTGATTCATCAATTTATGTCAGATTGTTCATTGGAGAAATCACCTAAAATTTCCAGAAGGTGCAAATTTGACACCTGAAGCCAAGGATCTCATTTATAGGTTGCTATGTGATGTTGAGCATAGGCTAGGTACCGGAGGGGCAAACCAAATTAAAGTACAATCTTGCACCCACTAGAATGTTATTTCTTTCCTTTCAACATTTTGTCCATCCTCGTTTTTATTGCAATTGTTATGTATCAGGCTCATCCCTGGTTCAAAGATGTTGTATGGGATAAACTTTATGAAATGGAAGCGGCTTTCAAACCACAAGTAAATGGGGAACTAGATACCCGGAACTTTATGAAGTTTGATGAGGTATTACACAAACTCTCCCCTTTCTTTATTATTCTTGTTCATTATACTTTAACAATTTTTTCGTACTACTCCTTCCATCCCACAAAGACTGACCACTTTGAAAAAGCACGCATATTAAGGAGATGCAATTAATGCATTGACATCTCACTTGTTCAACTTGTCTTTCCAATATTACCCTTCCATCAAATGTTACTATAAAAGAGGAAGATGAACTTTTCCACAAAATAGAAGGATACTATGGGACAGTAAACACAATTCATACTTTTGACTTTTTAAAATAATCAAAAGGAAAGATGATCAATCTTTGTAGGACCAAGGGCGCATACTTTTTAAACAATCTAATGGGTGTTTCATTACTTGCCTTTATGTTTTATGTCACTACAATGAATGAATGAAATGTGAAAAATTGTATCTAGCAATTTTTCTAATATTTTTTTCTTTACTTGAGACTTGAACATTTTTCTTTATTGTTTCGAGTTTTTTGTTTCATGATTTCTATTTTTTGTTTTACTTTTGTGATGTAGTCATTTTCAAATGGATTTGGATTTAGTGCAGTTACTGCATGGTGCAATAACCGTAAGATCAATGACACGTGGCAAGGAGGATAAATGGAAGGCTGAAATTCGAGAGATGCATTTGACGCCCAACGCCTAACAGCCCTCCATTTCTCCTCCTTGCACATGTGTCATCGATCCTACGTTTACTGTACCATGCAGTAAAAGTAGCCAACTGCACCAAATCCAAATAATGCTTTGTAGTAATAGTGCAAATGAAGTTCAACTAGACTTTGACTTTGTTAGAATTTCCTTTTTCTGCTTTATCACGTAGGATTTCTATATGCTTTCTTCATTTATTTCTTTCCATTTTTGGGTTTGATCAATTCATTAAATACCTCATGTAATGAATTTTTTGGATTTTTTATTAGTTGGATCCACCAACGGTGGCAAGAACTGGTTTGGGACCCTCACGGAAGGTTTGTAACTACTCATGCTGATATATCTTTATAGCTGTAAACTCATGGCATGCTTTATTATGCGTTAGTAGTTGGTATTTATAGTCTTCTCTTCCTGTAAACATTTCTCATCCCCCATACATCATATATGACAGATGACAGATCTTTACTTTAAAGCAAGATAAATTACCTCTGATTTAACAATTGAAAAATAAAGACTGAAATGAAGAGGATCTCTGACCCAACACCAGTTCACTTTTAGATAGTTGAGGTTTTCTTGGTACTGAGTTGTCCAGTCATTAGTGCATTCATGAGAAAAGTATTTAGCTGATAAAGAGAGAGAACTTCTGCAATAGATGACAGTAAAAGTTGTGCCTCATTAATATATCTTTCTTTTGAAACCTATAAGAAATGAGATGATTAAAGAATAGTTATGCCCCATCAAAGATTGTCTCTATAATAAATTTATTTAAGTCTCTGTTTGGATCTCTGAAAGAGCAGGGGAAAGTAAAAGGAAAATGATAAAAAAAGTACTAGGAAAATAAACCATTTTTAAGCAAATGGAAACATTTTCCTTTCTGTTTCATCATACTTCTGAAATCCAAACAGAGCAGAAAAGATTTACTAAGCTGGCCCAAATTTTTGGACCCTGATCCACTCTAGAGTCAAGGAAGAGAAAAGGGATGATGGGTCAAAAAACAATCTAAATCTCTAAATCAAAAGAAAAAAAGGAAACACTTAATGCCGACAATGGAAATTTCATCAGTGGCTTTTAATGCTGCCATCAATTGTTTGTTTAGAAGAAGGGAAAATGTTTGTAGGTGTTGAAAAGACCCACATCCCACATCGTCTAAATATTGAATTTGATATTGCTTCATATACCTTTTGGGCCCTCTACCTAACAGCTTAGGCTTTTAGGTTTGAAACTTAACAGTGGAAAAACAACTCCCACCTGTTTTCACCAGTCACTTATTTGGGAATAATTGTGAAAATTATGTTCTTATTTTTAGTATAGAAAAATGCATTAATTGGGAGAGGTAGAATCTGTAGTGCTTTGATGAACTCCTTCCTGCTTTAATATTGGTACTATTGTTATCGTGGTGCTGGTGATGGTTCTTCTTTGATGAATGACTGCCTGCTTCATTATTTATTATTGTTACTATCTTGCTCTGTACACACACACACAGAGAGGATGCAATACTACTTAAACTTAGTAGAACATTCTCATTAAATATATGTTGCTATACGCCTATACTTTTAAAGGAAACTGATCCTGTGGAAAACTTCTGCTCGGAGCATTTTGTGGTTGCTTTCTGATTGTTCATAAAGTCACTCTTAAGTCATGGGACCAATCTTTTAAGTTTTAGTTTTCGACATGGGAACAGAGAACACCTAGTGTTTTATGTTGTCATGTATAGAATAATCTTACGCACATACATTGTAGTAAGTGTATGTCTTAAGTAAATAAAAGGATATGTGACGCAACTACCCACAGTAAATTGGCATGAATTCCTACTGTACATGATAATAATAGTGAGAAGGTTGAAAGTATAATGCAGATATCAGAAAGTTATAGGTGAGTCATGGCAATAATGTGAAGTAGCTCTGGTGGAAGCTATCCACGCAATGCCATTCTACATTTTTAAATTGGACATTCATGTTGATCCCACTTAGCTTCCTGAACATACTGTGCAGTGTCTATATTTCCGAGTCGTACTTCAGATTGCTATGCTAAAGGTTTAATATGAATTTGGAAGTTATTTATCATGATTTATTGTAAGATCTCTGTATAGGTGTGAATATGTCTAGCATCGTCAAACATATTTTCTTGAAACCTTCCCATTGCTGGGCATTCTTGGATGTAGACTGTCACCAATAATTGCCTCTAGTGTACCATAATGTCCCTTTTCATTTCCTACAATTCTTTCATCACTTACAGATGTTATTGATGTTGCAACATTACAGGTGTTGTAAAATTAGCCTTTGTTGAGAATTGTATTCATTCTTGTTCTGAAGTTTTCTGTCTTATTTTACTCATGCATCTGTCTTGCTATTTCTACAAGTGCCTACCACATTAAGGCTGCTATTTTTGTAGAATTAGTGTGGTATCTAACTATTTTCTCCACTGTCTTCATGCCAGATGCTATTAACTCCAAAAGATTTAAGTTTTGTTGGTTATACTTACAAGAATTTTGATGCAATCAAAGGGCTACGCCATTCTTTAGGTATGCTATTCTTGTTCCTGAATAGTTGAGGTTTTATTGTACCTTTTCTGTATCAGTGCAAGCATTTGAGGCATCAATGCTTCATAGCTAAAAGTAATGTAAAAATCTACTTTGTTTCTAGTAGTCCGCATGCACTTATTCCTTTCTTTGTCAATATCTTCATTCTTCAGGTGTATTTATGTTCAGCATTTAAGTGCAGTTGTTTCATTTTCTTATTTGGATACTTGTGTATGCCCACTATAAGCAGAGAATGAAGCTTGACTTTGTGCAGGGGTTGGGCAATGACCTGTTGGTGTACATGCTGAGTGATACCTATTTAGAGAGATTGGGGATTCAGAACTTTCTGGTGCATTAATGACACTGACCAGGGTGGCACTTGACACACACACACACACACAGAGCTTATATAGAGGGTAGTAACAAATTGGATTCAGGTTGGACAGATGGACAGCATTGTTGATCTGAAACATGATTGTACTGTCCAATCCCAGTTCTTTCACAGGCTGGACAAGAAATCACTGTAAAACTCAGAGTTATATAGAGTGAAGTAATAAATTGGATTCAGGTTGGACAGACGGATGCCATTGTCGATCTGGTACATGATTATTCTGTCCAAGCCCAGTTCTTTCATAGGCTGGACGAGAAATCACTGTGAAACTTTGGCTTTGGGACAGACTATG
Organism: Liquidambar formosana; assembly: GCA_039720395.1. Taxonomy (NCBI): domain Eukaryota; kingdom Viridiplantae; phylum Streptophyta; class Magnoliopsida; order Saxifragales; family Altingiaceae; genus Liquidambar; species Liquidambar formosana. The sequence continues at coordinate 28,551,708 of CM077831.1, forward strand.
CTGGCATTACATGTCTTTTAAGGATAATTTGTAGTCATTGGTGTGGGGAATGAAACCAAGAATCTGTGCTAATAACTTTTGGCAGGCTTTTTTGATGGCTCAATGAGGGGTTGGATCTAGGATTCAGATTTGGACCACAGAGATGCAATCACATTTTTTCCATTGCATATAAACACTCAGATTACTTTATGATGGAGTTACTAGATGGGGTGGTTACCAAACATGATGAGGATTTGAATGCATTTCAACAATTGAAATGCTAAAACAATCTTGTCAAATTAAAATATAACTGTTTCTAAAGCTATGAAAAGCATGGTTTTCCTCATTTCCATGCAGTGTCCAAATGGTCGTGGTAATAAGGAATCTTCTTATCACGTTTATATCAAACATGATGAGGATTTGAATGCATTTCAACAATTGAAATGCTAAAACAATCTTGTCAAATTAAAATATAACTGTTTCTAAAGCTATGAAAAGCATGGTTTTCCTCATTTCCATGCAGTGTCCGAATGGTCGTGTTAATAAGGAATCTTCTTATCACGTTTATATCAAACATGATGAGGATTTGAATGCATTTCAACAATTGAAATGCTAAAATAATCTTGTCAAATTAAAATATAACTGTTTCTAAAGCTATGAAAAGCATGGTTTTCCTCATTTCCATGCAGTGTCCCAATGGTCGTGGTAATAAGGAATCTTATCACGTTTATATCAAACATGATGAGGATTTGAATGCATTTCAACAATTGAAATGCTAAAACAATTTTGTCAAATTAAAATATAACTGTTTCTAAGGCTATGAAAAGCATGGTTTTCCTCATTTCCATGCCGTGTCCAAATGGTCGTGGTAATAAGGAATCTTCTTATCACGTTTATATCTGGGGTGTTCCTGAGTTCTGTGCATACTCGTGCTTCTCTGTGTTGGGGAAGAAATTTGAACTCATTTTCTTGGACTGATCTTAACCCCCGCAGATCCTGAAAGAAGTACATCACCAAAATGGCCATCTATTGATTCTATATTCAGTAATAGATCTTCCTTCACATCTTTATACGTTTCTTGTAAATTAAATGGATTGTAGTCTGATATTATACAATATGTGCAGGTGATTCAAGGATGGATTACACGACAAAACAGACAGCTGAGGAAACAGAAGTGCAGATGCTTGCATCATCAGGTGATGCCATGCTACCATATTCAAGGATGGATTACACAACAAAACAGACAGCTGAGGAAACAGAAGTGCAGATGCTTGCATCATCAGGTGATGCCATGTTACCATAATGTGAAAGTTAACGTAATAACAACTGAACGAGCCCGTGATCCGGATAGGGGCATATGCCTGCTTATTTTTAGTCAGGTTGTCTGCCCCAAATCTGTGCTTACTGTGAGTTGAGTACCAGCATTCTGCAGAACCACCTTCTAAGTGTACAGCAGTATTCGAGGAACCCCATAAAAGCCCAGTGATGGGTTAACTTGTAGGACAAGTGAGACTTTCAGTAGAAATAATTTGTGCATTAGATTTAGAATAGAGAGATGTGGAGCTTATGTCCTGGCTGCCCAGGTTGGCTGTGAAAAACTTGCCTTCTCTTGTGGCAGTTTCTGGTCAAATTTTATTTGATGGCAGGAAACTCAATGGCTATTTCAAAGAGTATTACTGTTATTGTATGTAAGCTTTTAGAGGCAAAAACTGAAAATTAGCCATTAAAAGTTTGAGAATTATTCTGGTTATGGAAATATTTTTATCTCGAACTTTTACCCTTGAGGATTGATACTTTAATGGCTTTTTTGCTAGAACATTCTCCTTGTGACGTTATGTTCTCATCGGTTTTAATCTTGACGAGTTTAATTATATTGAAGTTTTACTATATTAATTAGACATCTCTCTCTCTCTCTCTCAGCATGTGTGCCTAGGAATTTACAGATTGACTGTCAATGAAAACCATAATTTCGAAGTCATTTAGCAGCAAAAACCCAAATTAATGCCGTCTTTAAAATGAGATATCAAGACTTTGCAGAGTTGCAGGTGTATACAAGCTTAACCAGCAACGTGCAACCTGGTTATTTGCTGGCCAAGCAAGCAAAAAGGTAACAACAGACTAATCGTGTGAGGTACAGAGATTCACAAACTTCTTACTTGCCTAGATAACTAGCAAAAACTTTTCAGAAGACCACCTCATCAGGTGGCCTAATGGCCTGGGCTTCGGCCATTAATCGGTTCATGTCTCAACTCCCAATAACGAATGTGTGTTATTCTTCCCAAATGGGATGCCTTGTCGGGTTAGGGGTTGCCACCCCACCCTCAACGCTTCTTTTTGTACCCAAAAATAAAGGCTTGCAGAAGAGAAGAGGCAAGTCCACATGGGGCCTGACCTCCTACCTTTTGGTTTTATCCTGTTTTACACTGTCATTGTATCTTTGGTGCAAAAACATGTTCCATGTAAAACATGAAACGCTGCCCTGACTAGATTAAATCCTGCTTCGCAAGTAATGTGTTGCAAAGTAAAATAAGATAAAACATGTCCTAATTGAATCCAAGCACCACTAAGCATGTCCGATTTCAATGATGTGCAACAGGAACTAAAAAACACAGATAAGCTTTCACATTTTTATACTTCAAAAATATAATCATGACTGTAATCTATAGAGGGTAAGTAATATACCGTATTAACAAAATGGTCAAGTTAACAATGACATCAGAAATATAACCAAACCAAAGTAGAACATACCAAGCATTGTGCCTCTTAACTCCAGTTGAACTTACTGAAACCCAAACTACCACAAAAACTGCAGACACATTCAAACTAGAACAAACTAAGCAGACATCATGAACCACGGGCCAGAATTAACCTTATTGACTCGTAAAGGACTCATAATACAGATCTCATGGCCCATTTCAATAAACCTCGACCATATAACACACAACACCCTACTTGTCGCCTTCTAAATCTTTGTGCTTTTCATTATCCTTTTTCTCATATGAAGAAACTGGTTCTTTTTCAATATCCTTTTTCTCCTCCAAAGAAACCGGTTCTTTCTCTATGGTTTTTGCTTCCTTATCTTTGCTTTCTTCTACACTCAACTTCTCCAGAAGGCTAGCAGCAGATGTCACCTCTTCGATCTCTCTCTTCTCACATTGAGATTCAGCAACTTCCTTAATCGTTTCTTTGAAAGTTTTGCAGTCTGAAAGGATAAATTATAGTTGATAAGCATATCAATAGTGTATTTATATAATACTTGAAATAAATAAAAATCTATGCAATCCATTTTCTTCTTTTATAAGAAACATGGATAACAAAAATGTTTAGAACACAACCCCAATGAATTGATTCAACCAACACTCAAACTGATACAAATCAATGCCAACTTAACAGGATATTTTTTGCCTAATTTGAGAGGTAATCAGAATTCGCTGCAGAATAATCGCCAGCATTTTGTTTCTCAATTTTATCCACAAACTTCTAATATAATTAGACATTCATATTATGCCTTGCCACATTGGACAGATATATGTGGCATCGGATATAAATTGCACTGTAAATTCAATATACAAATCTAGCCAACCCCAAATAGATGGGTTAAAGTGTATTGAGTTGAATTGCAATTTTGATACACAGTGGTGGTGTGATAGGGAGACATTGGCAAGACAAAATAGAAAGCAAATCATATATATTTAAACCTAAAATGCCTCATTTTGGAAACCTTCTTTCCAACAAAGTCAGCCCAGAACCACACTTTTGCATGCTGGTATGGATCAAAAGGTAATAAAATGAACTTTTCTTTCTTTTTCTTTTCCTTTTTTTTTTTAATCTAGAAAGAGAGCTAAAAGCATCAAAGAGGAACAAAACTGGGTTTAGCATATGGGTCTAGCATTGGGAATCGAAACTGGTTATCTTCTTATAAACTGGGTTAGTTTGTCAAAGGAGAGGGCCTTTTTTCTGGCAAGTTTTCTTCCATGTACTCATTTGTTTCCCTTCTCTTCCAAGGCATTTCTCACCATCATACTGCAAGGGCTAGCCCAGAAATCCAAGAGAACCACCTCTTCTGCAGTTCTGTCATTATCAAAGAACGGTTTCAAAAACAGCTATGTTGATATCAAACATGTTCTCAAACACACACAACACGCAACGGACTGCTTTCAAATCATTATGTCAAAAATGCAGCAGACTCATTCAATTTTTAGTGATCATCCAAATGTCCAACTAATCATAAAACGTGATTAGTTCACTTGCAAAAATATAATCAATTGGACAGAATGAAATAGCAGAAGGGACAATTGGGGGTTCAGCTTTGATATCCTTAGTTTGTAGTTCTTTTTTGGCTTCAGCCCTGTTTTAATATATCTTACTTATCCAAAAAAATAATAAGAAGAAAGAAATAGCAAGGGCATAGTAAAAAAATATTAATTTAACAAAAAAAAAAAAAACCAGAATTGATTTTGACAATTTCAATTAAAACTAGAAGTCGAAACAGTAAGAATTAAGTAAAAATGCATAAATTAGCACTTACTCTCAACCGAAGCAAAGCGAATGGCAAAGAGCTCTTCCTTCAACTCTCCATCAGAGAAATCAGCTGCAGTGCCAAACACAAGATTTATCGTTCCCAGCATGTTCTTGTATTGATATTGTAGGAAGCACTGCAACATATCAAAACTCACATCCATAAAATCAAGCCAAACATGAGAAAGAGAAAAATCTAGATAGAAAGCATTACATAAATACATACAACTATCCCGTACAATCATGGCCAATCGTGTATGACATGCACGCGCGCATGTCGCCGATGGACAGCCGTGATCATACGGGATATCTAGGATATCCCCCACATGATCAAAGCTGTATATATATGTAGTCCCCATTTTAGAAGGGGTCCTAATGTCAGTTACACACGAATTTTTAATCTAACCCCTTTATTTTTTATCTAACAGCCAAAATATTGGATACACGATAATGTGTCTTTTAAGTCCGGATACATTTTGATTGTTAGATCAAAAATAAAAGGCTGAAACTAAAATTTACATGAAATTGCATCAGGGATCCCTTAAAAATCATAAATGAAAAGACATACATACATATATAATTATTATGCGTATATATATATTGGGTCAAGATCATCAGAATACACACATATATATAATATAGGGTCAAGATTATAGGACACACATCTTTATACAATTCTTAAGCCATTGGATTCCTCAATCAGTCAATGTGTAAATGATACGTGATGTGGGGGAAAATGGTCAATTCACCACGGGATAACACCTTGAAAGATTTAGGTGAGCTTGGCTCGTTTCCAAAGTTTGGCCATACCAGGTCTGCCTTCTAGAAGCAGACCACCTAGTCAGTTCCAAGTCCCCCTCGCTCTATGTCCCAAACACTAAATGAGGATGGAATACTGAGAACATGATGAGGAAAGACCTCCTGAAGCCCAGGACGGTTTTTGGTCAGGCTGATTGACATCTAGGTTGGATAAAGGCTGAACCAATATTATCATTGGTCACCTGATTTGCTCTCCAATTATCTCTTTGTGGATTCCTCTGCATATCGATTGCATTTCAATTAAGACTCTACAACAAGTAGTTAGAAACAAATTCACCTCCACTAATCAAGAGTACATTAAAAGTCCTACTACGACTCTAGTCTTACTACCTTGATGAGAAAAGGAACGACTATTACAAAAAGGGAGCCCCATTGCACATACAAGGTATGCATAACTCAAGTCTTCCAGCTTCCGAGGGAGGAGAATGGAGTAGATGCCCTAGCAAACTTGGCCTCGGCCCTTGAGACCAACCTGTAAAAGACCATCCCTGTGGAGTTCCTCTTAAGGGTGAGTACCGAGGAGCCCCAAGTGCAAGTCATCCAGGACATCAATAAGCCGACCTGGATGAACACCATCTGGCAATACATCAAAGAAGGAATTTTGCACCCTAACAAAGCAGAGGCTGAGAAAGTTCAATTCAAATCAGCCCGCTAGACCTTAATAGACGATGTGCTCTACAAATGGTCCTTCTCTTGGCCTCACTTGCGCTGCCTGAGACCCGAAAAAGCCAATTATGTGCTAAGAGAGATCCATGCAGGCATCTATAGGAACCACTTAGGGGCAAGTCACTTGCCCACAAGGTCATTCGCCAAGGCTATTATTGGCTCCACAAGGAGCAAGACGCCAAGGACTTTGTAAAGAAATGCAATAAGTGTCAGATTCCCCTCCATTCCACATTTAACAACTAAAAATCTTTCCCCTATGGGCAGCCCAAGGCACTTTGCACAATGGGGGATGGACATCCTCGGACCTCTACCCAAAGCCAAGACGTAGAAGAATAAGTTCCTTCTTGTTGCCATAATTATTTCACTAAGTGGGCGGAAGTAAAACTCTTGGCCAGAATCATCAAGGCCAAAGCAAGTGGGGATTTTAACTAATTTTCAACATCAACAATATGTGTATAATATATATGGATAACGATTAGGTGAGCACGTGTTGATATTATATCAGCTGTTCTCATCAGGACTGTAATATATATACGGTTATATTCCCATCAGCATGTGTTGATATAAGTTATATCAACACCATGCTTTGGGCGTTGTACCATTTGCATTGGTCCAATGTACTTCATTTCCCACTAATGCACAAAGTACAACTACCAATGCAAGTGTTGATATAAGTTATATCAGCACGTGCTTTACCTGATCATCATCCTATATCACTTATGTTTCCATCAGCACGTGTTGATATAAGTTATATTAACACCGTGCTTTGGGGGTTGTACCATTTGCATTGGTCCAATGTACTTCATTTCCCACTAATGCACAAGGTACAACTCCCAATGCGAGTGTTGATATAAATTATATTAGCACGTGCTTACCTGATCATCATCCTATATATATATATATATATATATATAGGTATATATATGGTTTGGATCACCCACAAGGTCCTGCACAGTAATCTGAATGGTCTCTGACAATCCACAGTCAGGGACGGATTCAATGGCAGAGCCAAGGGGGCCTTTGGGGGCATGTGCCCCCATTGGCTTCAATTTTTTTTTTCTTTTTGGGGATAAGTTACTATTTGATGATCATTTACCAAGAGTATGCCAAAAAAAAGAAGATAGTAGTCATTTTTAAGCACATATACAGTCAATTTGTAATAAGTTGAGATAAAAATCCTTTTTTTGGTATTACATTAGAAAAGGATTACCAAAAAGTAATTTTGTTTTAAAAAAAATCTAGAGCTTTCAGTTCCCCCTTCACAGAATTAACTCTTGGCTCCGCCCTTGGACGGATTAAATCCTCTGGAACATGCACAAAGTAGGGCGGGAGAACCGAGCCATATATCTATACTATTATTATTATTATTATTATTATTATTATATGTATGAGAGAGAGAGAGATATACCAAGATGGTTGGCGCAGATCTTGAGAGTCTTGGACTGGCGCATCACAAGCCTAACCTTTTGGGTATCCTTGTGCTTGAGAAGCTTCACAGTTCCAACACCTCTCTCTTTCCATTGATTCCCTTCCTTATCAAATCTATATAACTTCGCTTTTCTACAAAACACATTCAAATCCATCACTCATTCACCACTATTAATCAAATAATAGAAATTTCAACTCCAGTCTATGAGTTTGCTTACTCAGAAACCAAAAGAAAACGGAAAAGAAAAACAAAAAGGAACAATTATTTGGGCATCGTCTGGTTAGCAATTGTACTTTTCTCGGTTTTGTAAAGCGAACAAAAAAAAAAAAAAAAAAAAAGGCATTAATTTTAGCTCTCAGAAGCAAGAAAAGTAAATCGAAACCACTAACCAAACAATTCCTTACTAACCAACCAGCAGAAAATATAGTAGACCCTCAATTTCCTTCTTTTTTCTTTTTTAAAGTTTTCTCGGAAACCAAACATAGGGTATCAATGACATATTAAGGAAGAAAAGCACGAACAGGTCAAGAAGGGCAGCTTCGTCTTCTTCACCGGTGGTGACCGACACTTCTTGGAGCTTGACGATGGGTTCGACTTGTGCTCCTGTGTCTTCGTCTTCACCTGCTACTACTGTGGCTTCTTCTTCGCGTTTTATGTGTTTTGGTTCTTCACTACTCGCCATGGCCGAAGAGAGAGAGAGAGAGAGAGAGGGAGAGAGAGAAGGATGGTGGCAGGGTTTAGGGTTTTGCGAGGGGAGGCCTGGGTTTCTCTTGGCCGGGTTTGGTTGAATGTGGACCGTTCACGGAAAGTGGGCCAGAACCTGACGTCTATGGCTCAGATGCAATTGGACCGTCCATTAAATGTTTTTACGGTCCATACAATGGACGGTCCAATTATTATACAATCGCACCGTCCATATTCAATAATTTTCGGTTTGACCACTGTTTTCTTGTTAATATCAAAATTATCAGAGATTTTACAGAGAGGTTGTGGGGTTCAAAACCACATTTAAATTTTTTTAAATGTTGATTAGAGGGACATTTGGAATAATTCAGGAACTTTTTATTTATTTAGATGATGATAAGTCTGTAATTCTCCCTTTTCTTTTAATTATATTAAATCGTTAGATTTTGTGGATTTCAAAATTTTAAATAACAATTGTGTGCTTTCCAACACTTCCTTGCTTGTGCAATATTTTTCAAGAAAAACTATCACGAAATGCAAAATTAAACTTCAAAGATTCGTTGCCCCCTTTTCTCCCTTTGTGGGCCATCTAGGCTACTCTTGTCATTTGTTCCTCAGCAAATAAGGGAACAATTATATAGTCACGCTCAAGTAAATTTAGCATGATTTGTTGCCCCCCTTTCTCTCTTTGTTGATTATCAAAAGATAATTGAAGTTCAAATTATCAAGATGGTTCTAAGTTTAGTGGATTTGCTATGGTCTTGTCAATAAGGGTAAAAAGGAAAAAAATTCCAAACCCTATTATCCACCCATAGATTAGGTGTTTCCCCACCCTAATATTGCCTAATGGTATGAGTTCCAAACTCTCAATTTTCTTCCATGGAGTTTGTGAACAAAGACATCCACTGCATGTGATATGGAGGTAACAAGATCTGCTTTAAAAATCATCCAACCTGCCTGTAAAAGGAACAGGTAGTTCATCCCTTTTACTAAACAGGTCAAAATTCCATCCCTAAATCTGAACCTAACAAAACAGGTTACATTGAACCCAACCAATAGTGAACCAATTTGAGATATCATGTTTTTCTTATTATTTTGTCCATATTTTTAAAAATCTTTAGAACCCATTCGGCTGACTCCAAAAATTTGGCAATTTAAAACTTGGCCTGAACTGAACATGCCCAGACATGACTGAACCAAGGACCACCACTTTTTGCCAAATTAAAGAACCAAAGTTTCCCCTACCTGAAAATTAAAGGGTCCATGGCAGAGCATATTTACTTCACATTGGCATTAAGCAGTTACGGAATTTACAGTAAAACTATTTGACTGATGCAAAATATTAAAATGGGAAGTACTAAAAAAATGAGAAAAATGAGCACCACTTTATATACACTAGCTAGTGCACGCATGCGTTGCATGTGGCTTTTTGTCTATAGTTTTTTTCTCTTCTCTTTTTTTTTTTTGAAAAAGTAACATGTAAACATGTGTTTCATTGTCTCTAATTTTTTCTCGAAAGCCAACTTGTAAACATACGACTGATGGTCCATGAATATACAATAACCACCCTCAATTGAACATTTATGCATAAAATATATGTATTTAAATGTATTATTTTTTTTTATGACCACTTCTAAATCTAATGCCAAACAAAAGATTTGTCTATTAACTTGTTCAAAATTGACTGTCAACATGATATAAATTGACTGCTAATATTTTTTCTTTTTATGTATTACAATAACAACTAATCACTAAAAAATGATATTTTTATATAGTAGATTTCAACGATGGTAAAATGAGTTTAAATGGAAGCACATCATATAAACTGTTTTTCTAGGATGAAAATTTTATAATGAGTAAATCAATTAATAATCAATGCCAAAAAAAAAAAAAAAAAATTCAATAATTTAAATCACAATCAAACATATATGCAAGGTTAATTTCTAATAAAAAATTATAAACTTTGTTGTTAGTAAAGGTATTATTTAATTGATATATATGTATATATATTTTGGTGCGTATTATTTAATTGATATTACTATTAGTGTTGCTACTTCTAATTTAACTAATATTAATGGTGCGACTTAAATGCTTGAATAAAATTTTTTGTCATGTGAAAATAAGTTGGTGCTGGGTTCCTATTAGGTTCAACATGGGCTAAGCTTGGGGCATGCCATACCTCGCCAGACCAAGGATTCGATCCTCAAATAAGCTAAGAACGGGCCAATTAAGAACGGCTCATGACATGCCAATTTGCAAAGAGCTATTTGGTTTAGATATTGTTTTCGAAATGGGTAGCTCTATCGTCCATAAAAGATTCATTTCTCTCTCGATCGGCTCAAATACATGCTCAAAGCTAGGTTTTTTGAAGCCGATAGTGATATGATGCCTAATTCTATTTATTATAATGGCTGGTCTCCTATATGGTGTTTGGGTTAAAATAGTGGTTTTTTTTTATCTGAGGTATATCTTGTATTTTATTTTATTTTTATTTTGTAAATCCAACCTTCATCTATATTTCTTTTTCTCCCTCACCGTCAATAATCCATGAATCCTTTTTTCTATTCTTTTTTAGGGCCTGTACATATATATTTTTACTCCTCTTTATCAGGGTTTTTCGTTCATGGGTTTCTTCGTTCATGGTTTTCTACTTATTCCCTTTAAGAGTCTCTGTTTTTGTAAAATTTCTAATCTTTTAGTTTTTCTTTCTATTTAAAGAGAAAAAAACTTTATTCAAATTTAGATTTGATTACATTATTTTCAACAGATTCATTGAAGCAGAGATTATTACATAAGTGAAGTTTGTTAGACAAAAACTTACCGGACAAAGACGCAGTTGTAGAAGAAGATAAAACATGCTAGTGTAGAAGAAGATAGTAGATGCAGTTGTTGAAGAATGTAGAAGACTCGGTTGCCGAAGAATGTTGAAGAAGGTGGAATAAGCAGTTGCTAGGGAGAAGAAACGTGAGACGCAGTTGTTGGAGAAGAACAGTGAGGCTAATTTGTTGTGTGTTTAATAATATTATACGTTAGCGTTATACGAATTCTAGGATGTTTGTGATTCTGTTTCTATATATGTGTTATTAGGGTTTTAAATTAAAGCTAACGTAACGTGATTTTAATTTGAAGGGGCAAATAAGTATTTAAAATTTAAAATAAGGGTGTATTAGTCAATCAACGATGATATTTTCCATTTCCTTTGAATTCTTATTTGTGTTTTATATATTAAGGTATGTGTTTTAGAATATATTAAGGTATGTGTTTTAGAATTGGTGCATTAGTCAATCAATGATGATATTTTCCGTTTCTTTTGAATTCCTATTTGTGTTTTATATATTAAGGTATGTATTTTAGAATTATAGTTTCCATATTGCTATATTTTCTATATACGCAGAAGGGTGGGTAGTTATGTATTTAAAAATTAAAATAAGAGTATCTTAGTTAATCAAAAGTTTTTCTTACATTCATCTTTTTATAGGTAGTGTAGATATATATATTTAAAGGAAAAAAAAGAGTTGGGGGGGGGGGGGGGTGGACAGCCAAATTATGGAATTTCCACTTTGAGTGATCTTATGCAGAATGTTGCAATTATTGATTTGCATAATTGCATTCTAACTTTCTGGTTTAAGTATCCTAACTTTCTGGTTATCATGCGGATATGAATATATATACTTATTTTATTTTATTTTTTTACTAACCCGAATGTAATAAGTTCCCTACCCCCCACCCTTTTTCTTTTTCTTTGATAGGGGATCGAGTTTCTAATCCTATGTTTTTAAAGAGATATCGATCATTACACAGCTATAAGAACAATAGCACGGCTATAACTCTCGGAATGTGTGAATATTAAACTCATTTAAGCTTGTGAACAAGTTTGAATTCAATTTTAACAAGAGTTAGAAGCTTGAACAACTCAATATGTTCATAAATTTAAAAAAAAAACAAAAAACACTCAATACGTGACTGGACTCGACTTATTTGCACACTTAATGAAGTTGCATTAAAAGGCTTTGCTTTATAAATTGAATTGAAATGTGTAATTTTACTGCAATTGTACTTTTGATGCTGCTCTGCTTTCTTCGTGTACGTGATGACATATGTGCCATACTCCATCCTTTTCATTAAACTTTAACCTCATATTCCCTTATATATAGGATTTTTATTTTTATTTAATTTATTTATTTATTTATTTTTTGTTGAAATATAACCAAATTAAGGAATGTCTTAACCCCTAGAAACAAACCAAAAAAAAAAAAAAAACTTAAAGAATGGGTAGTTGGCATTAATTTTGATTTTTTATTTTTTATTGGGTAAAATGCAAAAAACCCCCTCTATTATTATCCATTTTGCAAGATACCCCCCTCTAAAAAAAAACCATGCAACAAACCTCCCATATTGTTTCAGGGGGCAACGCCGTTAACGATAAGGTTGAAAGACCATTTTACCCTTGTACGGAAAAATATTAAAATATTAGTTTTTGATATTTTTAAATGGTTTTTTAAAAATATAGAAAAAAAATACAGAAAAGAAAGAAAGAAAGAAAGAAAGGTAGCCGGCAATGGAGATTTTCCGGCGACCCTTCCTTCCCCATCCACTGTGCACACAAATCACAACCATAACCCACACAGCCCTCCCTTCTTACCATTACCGCTGGCACGATTTCATCACCGACCAAGACAAACTCCAATATTTCCGGCAACGAGCATCAACGTCTCATCTCCATTTTCTTCTGACGACAAGCTTCACCTCACACATGGCCAAATGTGAGAGAAGAAGAAGGAGACCATGGACGCGGGCATCCATGACTCCCCCCTCACCCCTATTTTTTTCTTTCTTTCTTTCTTTCTCTCTCTCTCTTTAAGCTCGAGAACCCCTATTTTTTTTTTTTTCTTTCTTTCTTTCTTTTCCTCTCTCTCTCTCTCTCTCTCTTTAAGCTCGAGGGCAGATAAAGGGAATGGGATCCAGATCAAAGTAGGTGGGGGTGGGAGACGAAGGTATGAGCTGCGATTTGGGTGAGAAAATATTCCAATTGCCTACGATCAAAGCATGAGCTGCGATTTGGGTTGAATTTGCACCATCGGCGGCCATTGTGATGGGAACTCGGATCTGCATCACCAACTGCCTTCGGTTCGGGGTAGAGATCTGTTGGGGCTTTGCCAGATTCGTCGGAGTGGTGGCTGTGGGTGCATGGAATTCGTCGGTTTCTGGCATTGGATCACCGGTGAAGATGACAGACTGGTGGTTCCCTTCTTCCCTCCACGAACTGTGTAACCCTCCCCATCGCAGCACGAGTCTCACCACCGGCTCCTCTCCCTGCCAAGCACGAAGCTCACTGTCGGCGGCACTGCAAAGCCATCCTTTCAGATCTGAAAAACCTCACCCTCTCCATTCTCATCGCCGGTGAGCTGGTGTTCATAGAACTCATCCATTCTCGCCGTCGTCGTCTTCGTCTTAGTCATCGATCGGTAGTGATGGAGGGAGAGAGGAAAGGTGAAGGGGGGCTTGATCATCATACGAAGAAGAACAATAGGTTACCGACGGCGAGGTTGCCGGCAACAATACGGTAGAAGGGGTAGAGGAAGAGAGAGAAAATCAATATTCAGGAGGGCATTTTTGGCATAAAAATCTAATAATTAGTGTCACGTGCTAATCACGTGCACTCTTCCGTTAGTTTTCTAACGTTTAATGAACGGCAAGGGGCAATCTGCAAACCCTAATCAATATAAGAGGCATTTTGTTGAGTTTTTTTTTAGAAGAGGGCATCCTGCAAAATGGGTATAAATAGAGGGGGATTTTTTGCATTTTACCCTTTTTTATTTTTTTGGGATGAAGTCGTTAATTTCATTTTTAGGGTTAAAATTGTTGAAGTAAAATGAGGAGGATGAAGAGCTTGACATAAAAAAGAGGCAGTTAAGTGAGGTATAGCCATTAATCTCTTTCAATATTTGGGTGGAAAGGGGATGGGATTATCCTAACTTCATGAGCATGATATCAGCCCCACCACTACCATTGTTCCACCAATGCCAACAACTCACTGCTCATCCTATCGGTGGGTGTTACTGAATTTGGATGAAGATTTTCTTGCAGTTTGGAGCTTGAATCTGTGGAAGAGGAATGCGTGGTTGATCAGGGTGAAGTGGCCATTCATAACATATCTTAGAAGAATCTGTGGAGGGTGAGGGTTAGGGTTTGTTAGTGCCACATTTTGGATAGAGTTGCAGAGGAAGAGAGAGGGGAGAGAGGGGTCACGGGTCACACGGACGAACCTTCACACCTCAGAAAATTTGAAGACAAAATGCCGTATGGAAGAGAGGGGATAAAAAAAATAATTTAAACTAAATTAAAAGCGGTGCTACTAACAACGCTTTTAAAGTGGTGTAAGTTAGTTAAAAACGATAAAACTATAAAAGTAACACCCTATTTGATATATATATATATATATATATATTTTTTTTTTTTCATAAGCAACCCATATTTTATATATGTATGCTATATGGTAGTATAAATATAGAATGACTGTAAGGTAAAATCATGTTGATATCAATTATATCGATGCTATATATTGGTGGACCAATGCATAAGGTACAAACCCTAATATATAGTGTTAATATAATTTATATTAATACTGTGCTAACTTGATAAAGACTATATATATGTGTGTGTGTTAGCAACTACGTGTTTACTTTATTTCAAAATATTTCACTGTTGATGCTTGCCAATATTATTCTTAACAAACCTAATATTCAGTTAGTTTGATATTTTGACATATATGATGTACATGGGAAGATAGAGTTGCAATTACAAAAAGAGAGAAAGGGATCATAGACTCACAGGAATAAACATTCACAACCCTGAAAACTAAAGACAAGTTTTTTGGAGCAAAAAGAATGTGAGGTTTTTATTTCGCGAAAAGAATGTTACCAGTCATATGGTTAAAAACTAATTTAATCAAGTTAATTAAATAACATATTTATCCAAATTGATTTCTAAGACACTTGACACATCAAGGACCCACTAGATGGTTTACATTGATTCCTTTTTATTTGGATTGTTGTAACATGATAAGCCATTTTTTTATTCTACTAATGCAAATATCCAGGGAGACATTATTGGAAATCCTTTGAGAGGCTTTCACATAAGCTGCGCAACTTTAAAAAATACAGTGTGAGAAGCTCATGAAGAAGTATGGATATCTGCCAAAACCTAAATCTCCTTTTTAATTTATTTAATTTTAAATTTATTATACACAAATCTCAGTATCTATAATTCTATAAACATAAATAAAATTGTCTGCAACCCTGTAAAACCCATTTTAACTTTTTAAGCATAGAAGATGAGATGGACCGGCTATGGATTGGAGAGTGGAAAGGTGAGGGAGCATGGGAAAAATGGGTGGAGATGCTTTAATTTTGCTCTTCTGGATTTGACACCTGTCCACGTCTCTTCTCCCTTGTGTTTTATCATTTTTTTTTTCTTTTAAATATTCATTATTTTATTAACATTCTTATTATTTAGTATTTTTTTTTTTCATCTTTCTTCTCCACTCCCTTTCTTGCTCTCCCAAGTCTCAGCACACAGAAGAATATATATAAGGAATCAAGAAAAAGAAGTCTTCTAGTGATTACATTTTGAGCTGTTATTTTCAAATGGTAAGCAAACCCATATCTTGTTTCTTGCTTATTTGATGCTTTCCATGTCTTAAAAAGTCTTTGGAAGAGAGAGAAAGGGAGACAACAGAAGACTCTTTACGGTTGAGAAAATTAGGTAGTCACTCTCTCTTACCTTTCCAACTTCTTTCCTCACATATTTACATACACATATGCGCGCGCGCGCGCACACACACACACACACATATATATATATATATGTATGTATGTATGTATGTATATTATTTACATGTATATTTGTTTACTTGGAGGTGAAAATTATTTGAGAGAGAGCTAAATTACAAGAGGCTGAGATGGGTTGCCTTAGATCCAGGGAATTCAAATGTAATGGGAAAAAGGGTACCATCTTTTTTAGGGCTTTCCCTGTGATTCTTGAGACTTCGCTTTTCCTAGGTTCTTTCTCATGACCCTTTTTGTTTTCTTCTCTCTCATTTAATGTAAATTTTAATATTATTTATATTGTTTTGATTTTTTTTTTTTTTTTTTTTGTGTGTAGATTATAAGGATCTTTTTCTGTGTGTTTCTCTGACACTGTAGTTGATGGAGGTAGATAAAGAAGAGTCCAGAGGAGAGGAGGTTGATAAAGACCCATACTGGTCTAACCACCTTATTTAGGGATAAATTTCCCGCAAATGGAATTTGAGATCCATTCTTGTTCACCAGATCTGACTACCCACTTTCCATTTCACCGCTTTTTTAGGCCATCTTGACGCCGCGTCTCGCTTCAATTTGCTTTTCATGATTAATGGTTTAATTACATAAGTATTGGATGATTAGGATTTTTGAGGCATGGGAAATGGTCCTGTTGAAACCCACAATTCACATTCCAAGAAGTTACTTAATTAGAGAAGAAGGTGATGAATTAGTCGAAAAATGACAGGTTGCGTAATTTTAGAGGGGGTGGAGGGTAAACTTTACTACCCAGATAGGGATTTTGATGGAGGAGATGTCTCCGGCGGTTGCAGTGCCATTTAGATTAGGTAATTCAATCTTTGATAACCCAACAGTAGCTACCCCTATAGATATTACACGACCTAAGCTGATGGCAGACAGGGCAGGCTTGATTTCAGATTCTGCAACTGAGGTTCCTGTCAAGTCCGTTTCTGAAGGGGATGAAGATTGCAATTGCGGTGATTTGCAAAGAGAAGTTAGTGTCATAGCGGTTTCAGTACAGGAAGAAAATAGCGATATGATATCTGAAAATAAAAGTAGTTGGGTTGCTACTGATGATGCCATTGCCCAAGAAAATGAGGAAGACGATTTCTTGTCGGTGGACGGAGATTCCTTGTCAGTGGACGGTGATCAGATTCTTGATAGCTCTTGTTCTCTTTCCCTGGCCAGTGAGGCGAGTAGCATATGTGGTGACGATTCCTTAGCTTTTGAAGCTACTTCTGAGATAGGAAAACCCAGTTCCATAGACATTGAGAAGAGCATTTGCAACGTTGAGATTGTTGCTAAGGTCACCAATTTGGGTGAGTCAAATGTCGAGCACGAGATTGTACGTGATCCCATTTCTGTGGCAGTGAATCTTGAGGAAGCAATCATAGATGGGTCTACTTCAAAATCATCTGCAGTCGTCCTTCATCTGCCTTTGGAGAAAGAGTTGAGTGGGACAACAGTTCGCAGTGTTTTTGAGGTGGATTATGTGCCCCTTTGGGGATTTACATCTATATGTGGAAGGAGACCAGAGATGGAAGATGCAGTTGCCACTGTGCCTCGGTTTTTGAAAATTCCTATTAAAATGTTAATTGGTGATCAGGTACTTGATGGAATGAGAAAAAGTTTAAGTCACTTGACTGCGCATTTTTTTGGGGTCTATGATGGTCATGGTGGGTCTCAGGTATCTTTTTTTTTTTTTTTTTTTGAATTATAATCCAGTCATGTATATAGCGTGTTTCTCTGAGTATATTGTTCATGAAATTGGTTTTCTTCATTCAGGTTGCAAACTATTGTAGCGATCGTATCCATTTGGCTTTGGCCGAGGAGATAGAAATTGTTAAGGAAGGCCTAAGTGATGGAAGTATTAAAGATAATTGCCAAGAGCAGTGGAAAAGAGCATTCACTAATTGTTTTCTTAAGGTTGATGCTGAGGTTGGAGGAAAAACTAGTCTTGAACCAGTTGCTCCTGAAACTGTTGGTTCTACTGCTGTTGTTGCCATTATTTGTTCTTCTCATATTATTGTGGCAAATTGTGGTGATTCAAGAGCAGTTCTGTGTCGCGGGAAAGAACCCATGGCATTGTCAGTGGATCATAAAGTAAGAGATCTGAAAGTCAAGTCTTGCATTATCTTATATGGTAGATCACGGGAACTGATATGTTTTTATTTTCCTTTTTCTTTGATGTTTTTGTTACTTCAGCCAAATCGAGAAGATGAATATGCAAGGATTGAAGCTGCTGGAGGTAAGGTCATACAATGGAATGGGCATCGAGTTTTTGGCGTTCTTGCAATGTCCAGATCTATTGGTATGTGTTTCTTCACCATAACTTTTCTCCATTTGTGCACTTCCAATATAACATGATTTTGAGTCTTAGCAATAAAGTCTCACTTAGTGGAACCCCTCATCAGGGAATTCTGTCCATAATAACTCAACAATCTTGTTGTTATTGCAATGTCATCATGAATTTAATAAGCATATAGACTAATTAATTGACTACATTGACTCTGGAGTCTGAAGTCTGAACTTAGGAGAAAGGACTTAATGGTGTCCAAAAACAATTATCTTATTGCTGATCTCTCCCTTAGTTAACACATCGCTAATAATTGCAAACTTTATAGTGTGCTTGTTCATCTGAAACATGCAGATTCTGTATAGCACTTAAACGTGTGAAAGCCCTTTAAGAGATTGGTTGGATATTGTCTGTGTTCAAGTTATGGTTTTGAAATTTCTCAAGCATCCAGATCCACAGGGTTTAAAAAGCTCAAAAAAATTATCTAATTTATACTTCATTACAGATGAGTGAAAAAATGATGAAAGATAAGGTTTTTATTCTTTTTGGAGAAAATATGGTTACTTGAAACATTAAATATGTAAAAAAATTTTGCAAAGAAAGTGAAAAGAAAAGTGTGGAATTTATTTTCTTTATGTGGAACTTATGATCTGTCAATGCATTAGATGCATGCCATAAGATGGGCCCTCAAGACTTGAGATGTGCTGCTGAGCTTTAGGGTTGTCCTCCATGGGGCTTGCCTGTAAACACAGCCGTCTAATCCATATAAAACATCTGGTTCAGAATTTTGTTTCAATTAGGTTCAAGTGTTCAACCTAGTTTAATCCAGGAGTGGGCCGATGGGTAAGTTGGATGTCATGGATCAGATGTAAGCAGTGTGCTACTTGTTCGCTTGAATCTTTCAACTCTAATATGACATCAATTTTTTATTTGGTACCTAGAACTGTAGAAGTAATGATTTTCGTGCTCCCAGAGGTGGTTGCCAGAGAAGGTTGCATGGCTTGTAGAAGAATTAGTTTACTGGTCAATTGTATTCCGATATCCATTTTCCTTGGATTATATCTCTGTTTGTCAATTGCTTTGTGGCAAATGATTCTGCATTTGCTTTTACCATTGTACACACATTTAAGCATTTCCATCGCTTGAGGTCAAATGTTGATATACTTAACCCTTCATCAGGCTGTGTAATTTAACAAGGGTCATTCTGTGTATGTCATGTAATCAGAGTTTTGTTGTTTTAGTGAGGACATTGTGTCCCTCTTTGTTCTATAATTCTATATACGGGGGATTTGGTTGTCCCTAGTAAATTGAGTCAATCAATCGTGTCTTATATAGGATTTCAAATGATTCTGCTGTGTTTTTTATAGTATTCAAAAGATTTCATTTTCCCTTAACATGTTTAAAATAAGAGCATTTTAAGATTTCAGCAAGTGACCTAATTTCTTTTTTGCTTTAACAAATGACATGATATCAACTTCTGCGTTCAAATGCTATGTATTACTCAGTGATCCTATATTCATGGGACATAAAAACAGCCCCTTAAAAATGCAACTTTTATATTTTATTTCAGCGTTTCAATTTAATTGTTTCATCATACAATAGATGCTTCTAGAATGAGTCATGTATGCTTCATGCTCGTAAATTAGTACTTGTATGACTGTATCCAGCTATTCTACATTCCTGTCAATAAGTAGGGGTCTGACAAATGTGTTTTCTTTTATGTTACTTGTAATTGGCTTTAATCATCCTTAGAATGGACCTCTGATTATGTACATACAGAAGAAATTTATGTATGCTACTAGGACCCCAGTTGTAACCATGTAAAGTGGTTTGAATAGCTCAAATTTCAAAGCAAACCTTCATTGTGGGGTGCAGGTGATAGATATTTGAAGCCTTGGATTATTCCAGAACCTGAAGTGATGTTTATTCCTCGAGCAAAAGAAGATGAATGCCTCATTCTAGCCAGCGATGGTTTATGGGACGTTATGACGAATGAGGAAGTATGTGATATAGCTCGAAAACGATTACTTCTCTGGCACAAAAAGAATGGTGTTACACTTCCCTCAGAAAGGGGCGAAGGAATTGATCCCGCAGGTCAAGCAGCCGCAGAGTGCCTCTCAAACCGCGCTCTTCAAAAGGGGAGCAAGGACAACATCACTGTGATTGTGGTGGATTTGAAAGCTCAAAGGAAGTTTAAGAGCAAAACATGACTCTGATTTCACCCATCATCCAGCTTTTCTATCTATAGCTGTACAATATGGAACTTCATATGGTCCGAAATAGTTAAGCCCATCTGTTTTTCACCTGGGCTCTATGGCTTTATGAGAGTAGCACTCTGTATGTACTATAGAACATGCATCATTCTGGAACTTCTCATTGTTTTTGAGTCTAGTCATACACCATGCCGAGTTCTGGCTATGTAAAGCTTAGCTGTTTTTAGTAGGGATAGGAGATCGTGAGAGAGTTCCATGGTTCCATCAGCGATGAAGTTGTGTTCAATTGTATTTGTTATGCCTCCGAGTTAAAGGCTCTGTGAGGTATTTCACTCCCTATTATTTCAATATTTCAACAATTTGATGCATTGTAAAAGAAATAGCAGATTTGAAGAATGGCTCATGAATTCGTGATGATGCTTTTAATCCCACTACTACATTTTTGTCCCTGACTTTTGCTTTATCTTCTGTTTTATTGAGTGTGGTAGCAATGGTAATGGTGGTGGAGTGGCCATCTTGTAAGTGAGAGTGCAGTGGTGCTGTTGGTGGTGGTGACTGGTAGTAGGGGTTGGAATTGTGGGTTGGTGATTGTGGTGGGGGGGTAATGTTGCTGGACTGAAAATGTAGTGGTAGTGATGGTTGTATGGCGTTGATGTTGACTGCAATGATGGTACAGCAAGTTGGTTTTTCCTTCTGGTGTAATCAGTCAGTTGTATAATTAGGTTTTGAGCTGGAAATCAATTTTACATCCCTCAGCCTCCTTTTTTTTTATATTTTTTTTTATAACCTCTGCGGCTAAGATAGAGAGAGCATTACAAAGAGAAACTTGATATAAGCTCCGTGAAGGTAAGCACAATATGTTTTTATTTTAAGTAAAAGAGAAGGAGATGATTTTATACAAAATAAGGTAAAAATATGGGTAAAAACCTTAATCATTGAGCTATGTCCAGAGAGATGCAACTGCAAAATATACTTTTTATTAATATTATTTTGATAGATTTAATTACTGACGCAGTTGAGCAGTCACCTCCAAGAGCTTTCTCCTTAAGAACAAGGAAGCCAAAGCTGCATGCTATTACTTCTTGCACGCTAACTCCTTCACAGCCTCTGCAAGATGTTTTTCACTCAGAAGGCTCTGAACCCACTTTGCATTAATGTGAACCCGCTCAATGCTCTGCTTCAAGGTTCTAGCGATGGAAGGTGTCGTTCGGCTTGCAAAGAACTCCTCCACTTCATCACACTTCTCAAAAGAAGAAAACTGAGGAAAGAGAAAACGGGAAAAGGATCTCTTATAATCAATACATATTCTTTTAATATACTTGACAGAGAACAGGCATAATATTTGTATTGAGAAACTAGGAAAAGTGAAAATGAGAGGGAGGACCAACCGGTGAGACAATTGCACTGACAAAGTGGGTTATTAAAATTCCAGAACCCCAAGTTTTCGAGATGTGATCCCAGTTATCCTGAGTTTCGATCATCAGAAAGAAAATGACCATTAGATAACAAAATATCAAGTATGCATTGTTGATCCTCCCTGCACAGTCTAATGCAACCTTGTGGCAATAACTTGCGAGTGATATTATAGTTGTGATAACATGAGTTGACAAACATGTACTGAGGTGCCACAGAATCCCAAACAACACTCGTTGTTGTAGAGAATTTTGCGGTGAGAATAAGAATACACTTGGAAAGAAAAACAAAAGCTGGCAATTCAGCATTACAGGTTTTCTGAAGTCACTGTATTAACCGCAATTTTTCCTTTAATAATACATATTCATTAGCAATTCCAATTAAAAGCTCAATTCTAAATATATACTATTGTGAATTATTAGATATATTCCCAAAATTCAAAGACATAGTGGAATCCATCCACCTAAAGCATAAGCACTTGCATCCCTTCACATACTGAAACTCCGGTATCTGACTTCGCTTAGTTCATCGCATAAGACTAGATTCTGTGTCACCCCTTGGGATTGAATGTTATTACAATTTATGAAATACTCTGCCTCCATGTATAAAATTTCACATAATTGCTGGCCAGTATATCCACAAACTATTATTTTAAGGGTGTAAAAATTTTGTGTTGTGAAGGAATTGTAAATTTCCCAACAAGATATGTAATGCAAATAATCCAACCCAGCAACCCCCCATTCTTATATTGCTTTCTTTCTTTCTCCCCTCTTAGCTCCCAGAGATACATGTCAAGCCCTACTCTCTGCATAAATCCTCCAGGAATCAACACAACCACCCTATATTCAACTCAATATGTTTCTCTTAATCGTATCCACATGCACTCTTTTTAAGCCCTCCTCTCCAAATTGTTTGGGACAATTCTGATCAGGAAATTCAATGTGTGTATGCATGAACAATGGATTAAATCTTCACCACACTGCATATTTGTGCTTTCCAGATGACTTTCAAATAAATTAAGACTACCTTCAGCCATGTCCAAGCTGTTTCATGTCCTTCCCTACTAACAGTGAGTCCAAAAAATGCATCTTGACTTCGAACCTAGGTGAACTGAAGAAATTAACTAAGTATCTTCAAGCTTCAACAAATTATGGTTTATCAAATATAAGTGCAAAATTTGACCTTAGTAAAACAATGGATAGAAAATAAGATACCTCAGAAGACAGCAAAAAGTTGAGAACTTCAAGGATTATATTAGGATCCGGACAAGATGCTATTGATCCTGCAAAACATAAAAAGTTATCCAATTGTCATAAACTAAATGGATTCGAGTGTTTTGCATCACTTTCATAAACAACTTCTTATTACTTAGAATGCGCATTTTTTCCTGGCTTAGATCAGTCTCTCTATAAACTCTAAGAATAGATTCATAACCCGATCTGTTAGATGTACTGACATTCTGCATCACAGCCACATATGCTGCCTGCAAAAATAGTCCATAAGATGCATTAAATAGGGGATGTTAAATGGACGAATACAGAATTCAATTAGTACTTGCGTTCATTGACCTTCCTCGTGTCTGGAGGGAGAAGTGGTGTATTTCTGTCAGCTAAAAATGCATGAAATCGCCTACTTGCTTCATTTTGTGTCACATCATGTCCAAACACAGCAAGGGCAGTCAAAATTTCCCCTCTCAACATTGCATCTAAGTGGCTCTCTCCTTGTCTTGGCTCCCAACCAAGTTTCCTGTAAAGAAAATTTCATTAAACAAGAATGGATGTAAGATTTAAAAAAAAGAATGGATGGAAAACTCTCCCAAGGGAAAATTGGTATTTAAAATATGCCCTTTTTGTTTTTTATGACGTCCTTATCTGAAATCATGAAGATATAAATTAGCATTAGTTCTACCATTTTATGTTTTGGCATTCAATGGCACCAACTGTCGATTCCTTGTTGAAAAAAAAATAAAATTACTCTGCTGTCTTTCTATCCATTACTCACAGTTCTCCCTTCTTTTTTTTCCAAATCACTTTCTTCAAGTATAAAAATAGTAATGACAGTTTACTAACAGCTTCTTAAAATGGAGCTTTTGAAACGTCAACTGTCACATCTTAGACAAAGGGATTTTCTCCTTATGGATATGTGGAACTGTAAGTTTGTAGATTACCAATCTTCTTGATGCCATGACCTGTGAGAGCACTAGACAGAGCTACTGTCCATTGCTACAAAATATAATATAAGATTGACGCATGCTTAGAGATTAAGGTAATCTGGTAACTTATATATTAAAGATACATACTCTGCAGTATACTGGAAAAGGCTTATGAAAAATTGTTTAATGTAGTCGAATAACTCAGGTGTGGCATCGGCTACAATGCTTGAAACCTTATAACTCATCTGTGGAAACAGGAAACCAGAATTAGGACTAAAGGTATGCCTAAAGCAAACTTCGAATAAGATAGGGAAGTGAACATTACACTAATTAAGTTAGAGAACACAGTATAGTCGAGTTCGTCCCGGTAAGCACCCATCAAGGTAAGCAATGAGGTCAAAGACTGCTGGCATGCCATACAAAGGGCATATGAATCATCCAAAATTCCTATAAAAAAGAATAACATGATATTAACTATTCTCATTGACAATTGGAAGAAAGCACAAGTAAAACATTTAATTACCAAATCTATCTGTTGCAGACAAGTAATTCTTCTCTATTGCATATCTAAGTCTAGCTGCAAGGTCCTTGTCATATTTCACCCTATAGAATCCAGTCTGGTCAACATTAAGTTTTATCCAAGCACATACTGAATTGTTTTTATCACTTTTCCCCGAGTTTCCGGTCTCCATAAGGCTGTCTTTGGAAAATATGCAACCCAGGAATTCCTTCATATCAGTAGTGTCAGATGTTGTTTGCAACAGAAAATTGTGGCGAGCATCATATGAGCCACAACATAATGTAATCGGAACAATCCATTGCCCATTCCCATGGGAACCACTTGACAAGAATTGTGACTGCCATATATCACGTAAATTGTAAGAACTCTGAAGTTTTCCAAATATCATGAAAATGAAATTTATATGGAATGAAACAGTTAACTACGCATTCAACCAAAAGAAAAAAAGAATGGTCTAGGGATGTCACTTATAAAATTTTAGTCGTTTTTTTATTCTTTTTTTTATTTTTAAATCCAAAAAGAGAGCTAAAAGCATCAAAGAGTAACAGAGAATCCCAACTAGGTAAAGTTTTAGTTGTTCAACCAAAAGAAATGGGAGAAAAAGCCAGTTAAAGGGAACCTGCTCAAACTCCAATAGCTGATCTTTGATTTTGACAGACACAACTGGATATCCTTTTTGCTTTATCCATGAATTCATTAGCTCGTTCACAGGTTCACCAGATTCATCCTCAAGGGCAGCCCATAAGTCTTCTGTCTTTGCATTTGAGTAAGCATATCTTTTTATGTACAAGGCAAGGGACCTCTGAAAATCCCATTAATTTTTAGGGGGAGAAAATAATTCAAATAAACAAAGGTTAAGAATTTTTTACTGCAAGGAAAAATTAGATTAAGACTTAAGAAACATAGAACATAAACATCAACATTTATCAAATGAGCACTGTATAGTGTACTTCTCATTTTCTCCATGTAATCATCATTTGAACAGCATCAGCATTTTGATCTTATCAGAGCTTATCAACATTGAAAATTAATCAAACTCTCCAAATATGTGGGACTACCATGGTCACTGCTGAAGTGCTGATGAGGTTATTCTTGGAATTAAAATCTTTCAAGTTGTAGTTAATAAATCCTGAAAATCAGCTAGTTTTTTTCCATATTAATTACAAAAAAAAAAAAAAAAAAAATTAAAAGCAAAAAATAGTTTATTCATAGATAAAGTAAATCATTTTCATGATGGGTTCAAGTCCATGATATCACCAGATATGGAGCAAACTTTTGTTTCCATTATTACTTTTTTGAGTGAAATCATATCTCATTAAAGCCATGTGCGATTTTTTAAATGAAATATAATGTTCATCCATTGATGATATCTCTCAAACTTCCGTCAAACTCTAAGTCATAAAATTCAACTAGTCAATCACTATCCATCTCCATTTTGCTTCTTTATATGAATGAAAATCTTAATCTGTGGATTTTTAATCTGAAGGTGCTTCAATCATGAGAAATTACTACCAAGACAGGCTGAAATTTAAACCAGTATGAAATAGAAGCCTTTGTCTTTTAGTTTGCCTCTGAAAGAGGCCAAATAGAATGAAATTGATGACATTAGTATTCTTCAAATACAGAGCAAACTGGAAGGTAAGAATTCCAGGATCAAAAACAATATTCAATGACTAGGACCTGAATAATATAAACAAAAGTGCTAAAGGAAAGACCAACCTGAAAGCATTCAGGACCAAGATAGCTTTGTAGCATCCGGATAACAGATGCACCTTTCTTATAACTTATCGCATCAAATATTTCATCAATTTCACAAGCATGAACTATCTCCACCTGGAAAAAAAAATATATCACTCATTACAGAGAAGTATACTAGAAACAAGTAAGAATACTAAATGCGAGTTGAAACTTTTACCCTGCCAATTTACCTCAATGGGGTGTGATTCTGCAAGCTCATCCAGCCTAAGAGCCTCTGTAGATTCCTGAAGAAACTGAGTCCAAAATTTCCATTCTGGAAACAAGTGATCAGTTGCTAAATAGCTTTACCTGAACACATTGAAATCACATATAAATGGTTTGCCAACGTGTACTGTAATAGGTGCAACAGATAGACATGAACAAACAAAAAAAATACCCATGTTGCGAATCCCTCATTCAACCATAAATGAGTCCACCACTCCATCGTTACAAGATTGCCAAACCACTGGTGGGCAAGTTCATGGGCTACAACAATAGCAACCTTAACACAAGCCAGTTTACATAAATAAACATTATACGGGCTGTGATTAATCAAAAGTAAAATAAATCTATAATCTCAACAGACAAACTAAAATATAACAGTCAAATTAACTATCAGCATATGCACATTACCAACTGCTTGTTAGCTGCGGCAGAATGCTGATCATAAAGCAAAGCTGCTTCGCGGAATGTATTTAATCCATAATTTTCTGTGGCCCCAGCAGCAAAATCAGGGATTGCGACCATATCCATTTTGGGTAGTGGGTATGGCACAGCAAAATATCTGTAGGACTTCAAATAGTAAATTAGATACTGAATGCTAAACAAAGCAGTAGAAGCGCCCAAATGAAATTATCAAGTATATAGTGAATACAACAATGTCTATTGACTTTGAATTTGTTAAATATAAATACTTGACACAAGTAGATTGTAATTAATGATCAATTACTTGCAGTGATCAAGAGATGGTTTAACATACTCCCTGTATAGGTCAAGTGTCCTGACAGCAACATCCAAAGCAAACTTCCCTTGATTTGCCTTACCAACTTGACAGTATACTCGATCCTTGATGCCTGTGAACAGATGTGAGATTACACTATCATAAAGAAGGTTGTATTATCATAAAGAACAACAGAGGATAGTGTATGACTGTACCATCAGTAGTATGGTCTTCCACATAATCAAATAAACCAATAACAACTGCCACCAAATATGTGGACATGATTGGCGATTCGCGAAAGGAAACCGTCCTGAGATGGCCATCTAATTTCTCTTTAATGACAGGCATATTTGAGAGAGCCATTTCAGGATGGCACATCCAGTGTGATCTTGAAAGTAGCCTAATACCAAGTTTTGAAAGGAAAAATGGGTAAGACCATGAACTTTGATCAGCAATCAATTGAACAAAAATCTGGATCTTATCTCAACCCTGTCTACCCACAACAATAATAGCATTAGCTTCATACCGAAAATGTATTCAGATGCACATTATTTTTAACTCATTAATGCGAAAAACATGTTCTTGTAAAATATCTTTTCCTTCTTCCCAAATGTAGTTGGTCCATGACACAAAACTAAGCAATTTGCAAGCAGCCAATAACCCTTGGTCTTGCTCAAAATTAAGATTTAAAATTATATGTATTAAAATAAAAATACAAAGCTGGTCTCAATAGAAATGCAACAAAACTGCCACCAATGTCAAATCTAGAGTGTAAATTGACAAATTAGATCAAATTTACTCAATCGAATTTATTTGTGATGTTAAAATGGTGAACTGTGGCTCTTAAGCCTTAATGTAGAGGCAAAGTGGTACTGAAGATAAGAGGAACTGATTCCAAACCTATTAGGCTACAGACATGGCACATGCACGAGGCCAGAATCCTTCAATAGTTGTAATCAAATCAGGTTTGCTTCTCTCAATGTCCAGCATGGTCTGAAATTTTTTATTGTTACTTTTAAAAAATGATCAAGGCTTACCATCTAATGGATCTTATTAACTAGACCAAATGTACAAAAAATCCGTTTCATTGGTAAATTTAATTGTTTGGTTTTTTAGATGGTGAGTAAATATTTGAGATTAGCTATACAAAAGTTGCAAATTTGATGAATGAAAACTCAATCAGTTAAAACAAATTTTCCATAACAGAATCTACTCAATGAGATGCAACATAAGGTGTGTTTTGATTGTTTTTTTATGCCCACATGGTCAGGTTTTGTTTGACATTTCACTATACTTAAATGGGATTCCTTAGAAATGATCTAAACTCATACCAGTGCCATGATATTTCGAGGGAGAGGGTGGAAGGGAATGCATCCCCTCGCGTTCCCTTCCCTCAGCCTATGGAAAACATATTTTATGATGCTTTCAGAAGCAAAATTTCATTTCATCTGCAGAACAGAACCAGTAAGAAACCAGATCTTGAGGCACCCAAAAAATAAAAAGAAAAGAAAAGGTGAGAAAAAAGATTTTGCAACACCTTGCAAGCAGGTTCATCCCAGCATGGAAAGCATCGCCTGGCATCAACTGGTTCAAAATTTGTAACAGCCATATTCCTCTTTTCCCCATTAAGCTCATAAGTACTGTACAGTAAAATCACAGCTTAAATAAAATTTATTAAAAAAAAAATCAACAGATATCAGAAAATTTCAGATATTTAAGCTTCATTTAGTTGCTTAAATAATCTCAGTTGAGTGAACCAATTGGAAGAGTTTTGGATATTTGACCCTAAATTTTTAGCTACATTTTTCCTTTTAAACAAAGAGAGATCAAATTCTTACCTTATATAGAAACCCCTCATCTTGTCATTTAAGGTTCCTTCAAAACCAATAGCCAAGACTCCCATACCCATTGGAAGAGTTTTGGCAAACTCCAACACCAAAATCTCATCTGCTTGCACCATCTCAACCTTTGTAGGCTCGAACTCCTGATCAACCATTCACTCATCCATTCATCCAATCCCAATTATGGCCTGCTAGTTGATGAGAAATCATGGGAAAAGAAAAACCAGAAGTCCAAAATATTATAGCACGTGGAAGTTTAAATCTCTGTTATAGGATTCCAAGAATGCTTTTATTTCCTCCTAATTCTCAGCAACCGAACAGAGCATTAAGCTTAGGGAAAAAAAAAATTTTGAGAAGTCATCCGAATTCTGGTCTATTTGGTTGAAGAAAGTGTAATTTGAAATTTTTATATATGAGGTTAAAGTTGAAATAACCTTTGTAAGATTCAAAATTTATTTTATTTTCTTCTCCATTGGTTTCTGGAGAACCAAATTGACCATTAAGTTGACAAAATATTGAAATATAAAATAAATTACGGTCCATTTGGTTGCTAAGAAAACAAAGGAAAATATAATAAAACTTGCTCAAAACTGCAATACTGAAATTTTCTTTCTTCTTCTGTTTTCTTCTACTACAAAACCTCGGCAAGGTAATAAAGTTTAAAGGGAAAAAAAAATTGAAGTGTTATATCCGTTATGGTCCGTATGGTTGCTGAAAATCATACGAAAACAAAAGAAAGAAAGTACACTCCGAATCCTTTTTCTAAAAATTTTCTCTTCTCACAATTTCTCAGGAACCAGACGGAGCACAGAGGTTAACAAAACTTCAGAGAATCTTACATGACTACCATTCCATTTGGTCGCTAAGAAACGATAGGAAAAGAAATGAAAATTCGGAATCATAAAACAGACTGCAGTCGAAACAACTATCGTAAGCTAAAAACACTTTCCGTTCTTTTCCCTCGATTTCTCAAGAACCAAGCAGACAATTAAGATAAGCGAGGAGCGGCGTTTGTGTAGGTACCTCTGAAGAGTTTTGGGTTTTGAAGTGAACAGAGTTGGGGTTGATGGAGAGGTCGGCGGCATGGAGGACGATGAAGGTGGTGTCGCCGACGATGTCGAGCTGGATGTCGACTGAACCGGTGAATCTGCAGGCGATGAGGTCCGGTTTGAGCCTTATGTCGTAACGGTTTCGGGACGGCGAATTTCGGCAGTCTCGATTGACCTATGAACTGCTCCATTCTCTCTCCCTCTCTCTCTCTCTCTCTGTGAGTGTTGAAATTTCAGTGGCGCGTGAAGTGACTATCTACATCAATTTCCGTTCCGAAAAGACAACGGTTTCTCCCCGGTCGTTATTTGGTGGGAAAGTTTTGGATAAGGAAAATGGTTAAAGGCCTGTTCGGGTCTCCAATTTGAAATTAAACTATCAACAAATTTATCAAAAACATAAATTCTATCATTTTAGATTGACAAATTCAAAAAAATAAAAATAATAATAGTCATCATTACAAATATGAGTGGAAATTCAAACTAGTGGTTTTTCATAAATTTCGAAAAATTGATCTTATAACATCAACTATAGTAAATGACTTCAATTTCTTTAAATATTTAATTCAAGTTGATTGAATTGTGCCTTCAGTACTATATAAAATAAATAGCTTGAATTGTTTAATTTCCAATTGGACACTCAAAAGAGCCCTAGGTTTACCCAATTCGGGACAAATTAAAGCACTTGAGGAAATGGGATTTTGATCAGTTGTTGCGCTTTAATTGTACAGTTCATGGATTTAGGATGAAATTACAGGTCTATGGATTACATGTTTATTTACTCACACTACAAGTTCATGGATTTACAGTATTTTTGCTTGAATTAACATGGGTTGATTCCATTGAATCAAAATAGGTTACACTCACATAGTTACATTGGAGGTGTCC
Source organism: Liquidambar formosana (assembly GCA_039720395.1). Lineage (NCBI taxonomy): Eukaryota > Viridiplantae > Streptophyta > Magnoliopsida > Saxifragales > Altingiaceae > Liquidambar > Liquidambar formosana. The sequence continues at coordinate 28,582,669 of CM077831.1, forward strand.
CAAATTCATACCCACACCACCTCCTACTCCTCTACATCTTGAACCCAATATTTACCAACCCTTACAAATAAAATTGCAATATATACAATCAGACAAATCCCAAAGAAAATCATATTCAACGTCGAGACAAACTTAATTTAGTCCTTGATTATTTTCAATTTTTTTAATTCGAGCACTCAAACCCTTAACTTGCCGGCAATCTCATTTTCATGTTGCATCTCAGTAGGAGGGTCCCACTAGTCGAAAAAATCACACTGATTTTCTGCACAGCAAAAATACAATTTTTCTGGATTATCCTTAGATTCAGATATTTTGATGGCTGCTTTCCGCCTGCATTTGCATGGTTTATTACGAAATTTGATTGCGTTATTAGCTCTAGTTTTACAAAGAGTGTCTTTTTTTGAAAAAGACAAGCACAGATGTTAGACACAAAGAGAGTCTTTTTCTGAGGTTAAATTGGTCATTCTCTTCATTTTTTTCATTTTTTGGGTGAAATCTTTGTCAATAAGAGTTAAAAATAGGGTAACAAGGCATCAAAGATAATTCACGAGTGCGTGCGGAAGTCCTTGTTGCATTCATTTATTTACTTATTTTTATTTATATATTTTTTTTTGGGTAAGTAGGTATTGCCGAAACCCCTAGAGAGGTAAATGTAATTTTTTCTTTAAAACGATTATTGAGAAGACAAAAATGTAGAGTTAAAAATATACACTTTGGGTGAAGTTTTGAGGATGTCTTTCACATAAAAATTTATAGCACAATCGTGCTGGCCTAGCAGGGGTGGGGTAAGGGTTCAAATTTAAACTCTGCTTTTCTTTTTAACCCTACAACCATAGCCCACTGCACTCTACTCAGAAGGATGTTTAGCCGCAGCTAAGATAAAGAGGGCATTATGAAAAGAAACTTCATGAAGAAGTTTTAATCGTATCTCCGTATTTTTTATCCAATGTTCACATGTTGGATGCTCAAAATAAATATCCACTTACGAATCCCTAAATTAACGTATATCAAGCATCCCTTATAAGAGACATGGAATGGATGACTACATAAATTCTTTTACGTCATTCAATTCTATTATAGGCCAGCTGTTAAAAGAGACATAATTGAAAATCTATCCTTCCTATCTACTAAAAGCTCAAAAGGAGAAGAAAAGAGAGAGGAAAAGGGTGGAGGTGTTGTGATTTGGGAAAGAGCCCCGGGGGCGGGGGGGGGGGGGGGGGGGGGGGGGGTAGGGTTGGGCTGTTGCGAATGGATCAATGGATCATGAGATGGCTGTTGCGAATGAATCAATGGATCATGAGATATTTTATCTATATCTATACTACCTATAAAAGGGTGAATCCTAAAAAAACTTTTGATTCTCTAAAATACCTTTATTTTAAAATGTAATGACATCAATACCCTTAAGTAATCCAAAATATCCTACTTTAATTAGAGTTCTACTATCCTATTCCATTAGCTCATACGTTTCCTTTCCCATTAACTCATTCGTTTTTTGCAGCAAAAAATAATAAGAAGAACTTATACGTCTCTCCCTCTTCGTCCCCCATTATGTATCCCTTTAGTATCCTTATGCCAACCCTATGAATTTTACATTCATTTTTTCTTATTTTTAGTTGGAGATTGAAAACCCACATTGAAGGTATAGTTTTCTTTATTTTTTATATTATGTATTATTTATTTATTTTTTATTTGGTATATGCCTAATATCTTTTTGATGTTCTCTTAGAGATTTAACATCTCAACGTAAGAGGTAATCTTTTTTTTTTTTTTTTTCCTTTCTTTTTGTATTTTATATTTTACCTTATGTTTATAGTGATTTGTTGAATACATTATTTCATTAAGACAGTGTGTTGTAATTAGAGGTTATTGTTCCTATAGATTTTATTATTCTTATGTCGATCATTTCTATTTTTTTTACTTGGTAATTTCGTGGATTAGAATTGGTTATAGAATACAGTTGTGCAGAGGTTTTTATTTTCTAAATTCATTAAATGTAAATGCATATTAATTTTGTTTTTGGTTTTTGGGTGATAACTTCCAAGTTGTCTTGTTTAAATCCAAGGTACTCAATAATTTTCTACTTCATAAATATTATTATTGTTTAATGCTTTGATGTCTTTTGATTTAATATAACATCATTGAAATTGAAACGGGAAGAGATTAAGCAAGATTTTACTTTCAGAAATTCACAGTCAAGTAAACTTTTACTTTTTTAAACTGTTTTTTTCTTATATATATATATATATATATATATATATATATATATATATAAAGAGAAAAGGAAAATGCTACTAAGCATCATAAAGAAACTCAAGATCCCAACTAGGTTAGCACCTGGAGTTCTTCTAATCATATTCTATTTAAGTCCTTGGATATACATACAACAAACATATTATTTAAAATGGTTTACGTGCAACACACGTGTGTACAAACTAGTTTAATATAAACAGGAGGGGAAAAAAAGGGTGAAATCATCAATAATTGAGATCTATCAAGAGAGACAATTCCAAAATATACTTCTGTAAAAGACTGGAGGCTTCTAAAGTCCCATATTCACTAGCATGGTTCTTATTTTGATAGATTTAGTTATTATAGTTTGAGAAATCTACCCCAAGAGCTTTCTCCTTAAGAACAAAGGAAGCCAAAGCTGCATGCTAATACTTCCTGTATGCTAACTCCTTCACAGCCTCTGCAAGATGCTTTTCACTCTGAATGCTCTGAACCCACTTTGCGTTAATGTGAACCCGCTCAATGCTCTGCTTCAAAGTTCTAGCAATCGCAGGCTTCTTACGGCTTACAAAGAACTCCTCCACTTTATTGGCTTTTTCAAAAGAAGCAAACTAGAAGAGAAAGGAGAAAGGAGAAAGGAAGAATGGAACTTGTAAAATCAACATAGATTCTTTTAATATAACTTAAAGATAAATTGGAACTAGGAACAGAGAAGATGAGAGAGAGGATGAACCGGTGAGACAATTGAACTGACAAAGCGGGTTAATAAAAACCCAGAACCCCAAGTTTTCGAGATGTGGTCCCAGTTATCCTGTATTTCAATCATTAAAATGAAAAATGTCCATTAAGTAACAGAATATTAAACGTGTACTATCAATCCTCCCGCATTGTTAACTTTAGAGCAACCCTTGTGAAGAACTTGCAAATGATATTATAGGTGTGAATGTGTGATAACCAGAGTTGACAAACAGCTACTATGGTGGCAAAGAAAATCTTAAACAACTCTCTTTATTGTTACTAATAAAGTTTGCAGTGAGACTAAGTACATAATTGGGAGTGAAAAAAGAAAAAAGAAAAAAAAAACTGGCTGTGTAGCATTACAGGTTTTTTAAAGTCACTGTTAGCCACATATTCCTTGATCAATCTCATTAGAAATTTCAATAAATTTAGCACAACTCTACATATATACAATTGTAATATTTTTAGATGTATACCAAAATTTGAAGCCGAAATGACTTAGCAGAAAGAATCCAACAAAAGAGTAACTGCAAAGAGGCTCGCTTGCATCTCTTCACAGATCGGAACTCACATCTCTAACTTCGCTTAGTTCATGGCATAAGACTACATTCTCTGAGTTACCCCTTTTGAATTCAATACCATTACAGTTTGCAAAATAATCCATATTCCTACATTCAAGGACTCAAAAATTGATATCGATGGATATGTCGAAGGTTCAAAAACACATACATATCGGATATATCAATAGATATATCGAAAATTTCGATATCGATTCAGAGATATGACGGATATTATTAGTCAAACACATATATTTTCATTGAAACTCTAGGGAACAATTATTAGACTCTAATAATCAGCTTAGAATCAAAATATTGCAATTTAAATGTGTATCAGACAAGTAGATATTTTGTAGAGTATAAAAATTGTGCCACACTGAGCGATATAATGAATATTTTAATAAAGTAAATGAAAGTTGTTACTTCATAACACTAATTTAAGCCATTAATATAATTGAAATATTTATATAAATCAATACTAAAAAAAATGTAAGAGGTGATAATTTTGACGCAATAACAAGAAAGTGAATATCTCGATATCGTTGATATATATCTTCGATATAATGGATATCTCTCAAAATATTCAATATATCGACGATACCATGTGAAAGAAAGAAGATATTATGGATATATCGGAATATATCGAGATTTTATCAATAATATCAAAAATATTAACAATATCGTAAAGATATTTTACGAAAAAGATATGTCAGTCAGATATCGTATCGAGGGGTACACATACATGGATATATTAAAGATATCGTGGATATTTTAGTGCATGCCAACATGTATAAACTTTCAGGTTGCAAATGGTATATCCACATACTGTTAGGTAGTGAATGAACCAAGAGTTTTCCAATCAAATCTGTCATGCGAACCCCCCTCCCTCTTTTTTGTTCCCCCACACCCCCCCACCCCCCCACCAAAAAAAAAAAAACCTCCCCCCTCTAAATTATCCAAATACCATTCTTGTATTCTTCTCCTTCCCTTTGCCCTATTATGTCCCAGAAATACATTTCAAGAACCACTCTCTACATAATTCCTTCAGGAATCAATACAAACACCATGTATTCTACTTAATTTGTTACTCCCAATCACATCCAAATGCACTCGTTTTAATACCCTCCTAACAGTTCGAGACAGTACTCGTCAGGAAATTTGTGTGTGCATGAATATTAAAATTTTGTTACTCACAAGGTGTATACATGCTTTTCTGCATGACTATTAAATAAAGATTACCTTGAGCCAATTCCAAGCCGTTTCACGTCCTTCGTGACAGACTGCGAGTCCAAAAACAACATCTTGACTTCGAACCTAGGTGAAGTGAGAAAACAACTCAGTATCTACAACGTTCAAGAAATTATGGTTTATCAACTTAAGTGCAAACTTTTAACCTTGACAAACCAATGAACAAAAATGATGATACCTCAGATGTCAGCAAAAAGCTGAGAACTTCAAGTACTATATCGGGATCTCGACAAGATGCTAATGACCCTACAAACAAAAAATACTATTAAATCAACAAAAAGTAGACAGATTCAAGTGTTTTCCATCACTTCCACAAAATATTTCTTATTACTTAGAATGCGCATTTTTTCCTCGCTTAGATCAGTCTCTCTATAAACTTTAAGAAGAGATTCGTAACCCAATCTGTTTGATGTACTGACATTCTGCATCACAGCCACATATGCTGCCTGCAAAAATAGTCCATAAGATGCATTAAATAGGGGGTGTTAAATGGAGGAATACCAGAATTCAACTAGTACTTGCATTCATTGACCTTTCTGATGTCAGGAGGGAGAAGTGGTGTATCTCTGTCAGCTAAGAATGCATGAAATCGCCTACTTGCTTCATTTTGTGTCACATCATGTCCAAATAGAGCAAGGGCAGTCAAAATTTCCCCCCTCAACATTGCATCTAAGTGGCTCTCACCTTGTCGTGGCTCCCAACCAAGTTTCCTGTAAAGAAAATTGAATTAAAAGAAAATTTTGGATGCAAGACATGCGAACTTATTTTTTGTAAATCATGAAAAGGATTCAGTTCTCTCTCCCAATTAAAAATCGGAATGTAAAATGTGTTTTTTTTTTCTTTTGCATGATGTCCTCATCGGCAATCGTGAAGCCATGAAATAATCCTCTAAATAATTCCCATCCTACATAGTAACTCCAAAAATAATTTCTTGTAGGCTATCCAAATCAAATATAAAATAATTGATTCCAATAAATCGCTTGAAGCCATGAAAGCACTTGACAAAGCTAGTCTCTATTTCTAAAACATATAAATCTTATATTTCCATTTGCTTGGAGATAAAAAGAAATCCCATAAATCATATATATAAAAGAAACTTACTCTGCAGAATACTGGAAAAAGTTTATTAAAAATTGTTTAATATAGTCCAATAATTCAGGAGTTGCATCCGCTGCAATTCTTACAACTTTATAACTTACCTGTGGAAACAGGAAGCTGGAATTAGGACTAAAGGCATGCTTCAAGTAGACTTTGAATAAGATATGGAAGCGAACATTACACTAATTAAGTTAGACAGCACAGTGTAATCGAGTTCCTCCCGATAAGCACCCATCAAGGTAAGCAAAGAGGCCAAAGACAGTTGGCATGCCATACAAAGGGCATATGAATCATCCAAAATGCCTGTTGAAAAGAACAACTTGATGTTAAATGCTCCCATGAATATTAAAAGGCAAGTGCAAGGAAAAACATCTAAATTACCATATCTATCTGCTGTAGACAAGCAATTCTTCTCTATTGCATATCTTAGTCTGGCTGCAAGGTCTTCGTCATATTTCACCCTATAGAAACCAGTCTGGTCAACATTAAGTTTTATCCAAGTGCATACTCCACTGTTTTTGTCACTTTTCCCACAGCTTCCAGCCTCCATTAGGCAGTCTCCGCCAAATGAGCAACCCAGGAATTTCTTTATATCAAGAGTGTCGGATGTCGTTTGCAACAGAAAATTATGGCGAGCATCATATGAGCCACAACATAATGTAATCGGGACAATCCATTGCCCATCCCCACAGGAACCACTTGACAAGAATTGTGACTGCCATTTATTACATAAATTGTTAGAACTCGGCAATCTGAATTTCAGGAAAATTTTATATTTATATGGAAAGTAGCAGTTAACTATGCATTCAGGCCTAGAGATGTCACTTATATAAAGTTTTAGTTGTTCAACCAAAAGAATTGGGAGAAAAAGACAGTTGAAAGGAACCTGCTCAAACTCCAATTTCTGATCTTGGACTTTGACAGACACAACTGGATATCCTTGTTGCTTTGTCCACAAATTCATAAGCGTGTTCACAGGTTCACCAGATTCTTCCTCAAGGGCAGCCCATAAGTCTTCCGTCCTCGCATTCGAGCAAGCATGCCTTTTTATGTACGAAGCAAGTGACCTCTGATTGCATGAAGAAGTCACATGTCACAAAATCCATTAACTTCCAAGGGGGAAAAAGGCATTCAAGGAGAACAAAGATTTAAAATTGATGAATGCAAGGACAAACTAGAGAGACATAGAACATAAATAGCATACTTCGAATTTTCTCCACATAATCATCATTTGAACAGTACCAGCTTATTAAGCTTATCAGCACTAGTCAAAATTCACGATTAAACAAGCTCTCAAAATATGCAAGACTACTGTGATCACGGCTGGAGAGGCTTAGTCTTGAAATAGAAACTCTTTGAAGTTGTAGTTAACAAATCATGAAAATCAACAACCTTTTTTAATCTTTAATTACAAAAAGAACAAAATATATTTTCTCATAGATAAAATAATCATTTTCACAATGTGGTCAAGTCCATGATTTCACCACATACCGAATAGAATTTTCTTTTCCTTGCATTTGTATGCTTTTCTTTTTTGATTGGAGTCTTATATCTTTAATGGAATTTATTACTTTTTAAATGCATATAATGTCCCTACACTTCAGGTATCTTTCAAATCTCCCTCATAAATTAATTCTCTAAATCATAAAATCCAAGTAGTCAATCATTATCCATATCTTCTCTCTAGAAAACTACTAAAACCTCTCCACAATTTTTGGACTTGAAGAAAATAAGAGATTACTTTCTGATATTTCTACCTTTGTTGGATTTCACATTGCTTCTTATATGAGCAGGAGTCTTAATCCGCAAATTTTCCATAAATAATTTGAAATTGCTCCAATCAAGAGAGAAATCACAGACCAAAACATGCTGAAAATTTAATCACTATGATATACTAGCCTTGTGTTTTAGTATGCCTCCAGAAAAGGCCAAATGGAATGAAATTGACAACATTAGGATTATTTAAATATGCAAACTGGAAGGAAAAATATTCCAATATAAAAAATTATATTCAATGACTAGGATGTGAATCACATAAACAAAATGCCAAAGACCAACCTGAAAACATTCAGCACCAAGGTAGCTTTGTAGCATCCGGATAACAGATGCACCTTTTCTATAACTTATTGCATCAAATATTTCATCAATCTCACGAGCATGATTTATCTCCACCTGGAAAAAAAAAAAAATTATGCTTTAAATGCGATGTCAGACAAACATTACATAGAAATACGTATATCAGAAATTAGTAAGAATACCGAACCCTTGAAGTAAATATTCAATTGAAACTTTGACCACCCCAATTTACCTCAATGGGGTGTGATTCTGCGAGTCCATCCAGTCTAAGACCCTCAGTAGATTCAACAAGAAACTGAGTCCAAATTTTCCATTCTGGAAACAAGCTATCGGCTGCTAAATAGCTCACCTAAACAAGTAAAAAATAGTTCTATATGGTTTCCCAGCACATACTATAATAGGTGTGACAAATAGACATATGAACCCAAAAATAAAAATAAATAAATAAATACCCATGTTGCAAATCCCTCATTCAGCCATAAATGAGTCCACCATTCCATTGTTACAAGATTGCCGAACCACTGGTGCGCCAGTTCATGGGCTACAACAGTTGCAACCTTAACAGAAGCCAGTTGACATGAATAAACATTATTTTTCAGTTGACATGAATAAACATTATATTTGGTGTGATTAAAAAATAGCAAAGTAAATCAATCTTCACAAGAGCCAAACTAAATTATAACAGACAGATTAACTATGAGCATGTGCACATTACCGTCTGCTTGTTAGAAGCAGCAGAATGTTGATCATCATAAAGCAAAGCTACTTCATGGTATGTAACTAATCCATAATTTTCCATGGCCCCAGCAGTGAAGTCCGGGATTGCAACCATATCGAGTTTGGGCAGTGAGTATGGCACAGCAAAATATCTAAAGGACTTCAAACAATAAATTAGATACTGAATGTGAATGTCAAACAAAGCTGCAGAATTATCCAAATGGAATTTTCAAATAAATAGTGAATAAAATCAGCAATGTCAATTTTCTTTAGATGTGTAAGTTTCACACACAAAGGTTATAATTAATGATCAATTACTTGCAGTGTTCAAGAGATGGTAAAACATACTCTTTGTATAGGTCAAGTGTCTTGACAGCAACATCCAAAGCAAACTTCCCTTGATTTGCCTTACCAACTTGACAGTATACTCGAACTTTGATGCCTGTGTACAGGTGTAAGATTACACTGTTAGAGACAAGAGTGGTACTACCATCAAGAACAGCATAAGAATATAAGATAGCATGTGATTGTACCATCAGTAGTATAGTCTTCCACATAATCAAACAAACCAATAACAACTGCCACCAAATATGTAGACATAATTGGGGATTCCTGATAAAAAACCGTCTTGAGATGGCCATTTAATTTCTCTTCAATGATGGGCATATTTGAAAGAGCTATGAGTTCAGACGGCACATCCAATGTGATTTTGAACGTAGCCTGGACACCAAGTGTTAAAAGGAAAAAAGAAGTTAAACCATGAGCTTTGATCAGAAATTATTTGAAAAAAAATTTAATCGATCTAATCTCAAACCATGTCCATCTTCAACAGTAAAACTTTAGCTTCATACAGAAAATGTACTTAGATGAGCATTTTTCTAAACTCATTAGTTTGAAAAATATGTTCTCATAAAATAAAATTTCTTTCTTCCTAAATGTTGGTTCATGACATGAAAATTAGCACTTTGCAAGTGGTCAATTACTGCTGCTCTTCGCAACGAAATAAACAGTAGATGGGAAATACCTATTAAAAAACATCCAAGCTGATCTAAATAAAATTGCAACATAACCGCCTCTAATTTCAAATATTGTGTACAAATTAAATCAAATTTAGATTGTCAAATATCTTTGTAATGCTAAAATGGAAAAAATGGTTATTGAGCACTAATGGAGAGGCAGAGTGATGCTGCCTCGAGAAAAGGTGCTTATCACAAACCTATTTTTTCTTAAGGGCTTCACTTAAGGTTCTACCTAGACAGTTGGTTAGATTTTCAATAAAATGATGTCATGCCAGCTCAAAAATTAAAATCATGGCACAATTTGATAGGCCCTATTTACCCAATCATATGCACTTGACATCAACTAAATTTGATAACCTCAGGATATATATTTAGGCAAATATTATGGATGGTATAAGACGTTTGACAATGTCTTGAATAGAGAATGTAAACTTAGATGCTCAAAACTTATCAACTTGTGCTGATCTTTCAGATGCAAAAACTCATTTCACCCAAAAAAATAAAAGGAAAATAAAAGGGGAAAAGAAAGAATTTGTAACACCTTGCAAGAAGGTTCATCCCAACATGGAAAGCATCGCCTGGCATCAGCTGGTTCAAACTGTGTAACAGCCATGTTCCTCTTTTCCCCCCTAAGCTCATAAGTACTGGACAGTAATATCACAGCGTATATAAAAGTTCTAATACAAATTCAATACTACCAGAAGATTACAGATATCTAACCTCCATTTGGTAGCTGCAAAAGTGTAGAAAAATCGAAGGAACTGAACTTTTAAACCTCAAATCTTTCATTATGCGGGAAGTCGGGAACCAATAAAACCAAATCTATACTCAATTGAGTTTAACATGACCTTTGGGTTTAATTCAGTTAAGTAGTTTATCTTTTGAAAACCAAAACAAAAGCTAACATAAGATTCAAAAATTTGTTATCTTTTGCTATTCCCACCTCCTCTTGGCAACCAAATGAAGCATAAAAAGATAGCCTTCAATAAAAACACATGTCAATTAAAGTTTAAGGTTTCCCTGTCTCAAAAAATAAAAGGCTAAGACCTTATCAAAAAAATAAAAAATAAAAAAATAAAAGGCTAAGATTCAATTTATTTTCTTTTCTTTTTCTACATTTCTCAGGAACAAAAGAGAGCTTAACCAATTATCTTCTACAATAGTTTTATTAGTCTCAGTTGAGTAAAGGTTTAGGTTTTTATTTTTCTACTCCCCCCGCCCCCCCAACAATAATTAAAATACACAATATTCAACATTCCAATTTCTTTTCAATTACTAAATGTCCTTAAAGCTTAACTTGTTACCTTCTAACATTGTCTCAGTTGAATTGTCAATTTCTTCCCCCTATCCTGAATTTTCTCAGCAAAGAAACAGAGCTTAACTTCTTACCTTCTATAAAAACCCTTCATTTTGTCATTTAGGGTTCCTTCAAAACCGATATCCAGAACTCCCATCCCCATTGGAAGAGTCTCAGCAAACTCCAACACCAAAATTTCATCTTCTTCCACCATCTCAACCTTGGTTGGTTCAAACACCTGATCAACGATTCATTCATGCATTCATTTAACACCAGTTATGGTCCATTTAGTTGTAGAGAAAACATAAGAAAACTATACGAAAATTCAAAATCTTATAGCATGTAGAAGTTGGAATCTCCGTTGTAGGATTCCAAGTTGCATTTTTGTCCTCCTACTTCTCAGCAACCAAACAGGGCATTGAGGGTCACAGCGAATTCATATGGATTTCGATCATTTTGGTTGAAGAAATGAAAATTTGAAAACAAGACTGCAGAATCTTATATTGATTACAGTCTGTTTGGCTGCTAAGAAAATTGTAGAGAATGTTCAAATAAGACTCAAAGCATCCTCCTTTCTTTTCGTTTTTTACAATTTCTCAACGACCAAACAGAGCATCAAGGCCAACGAAATTCCGAAATCTAAAATGAATTAAGGTCCATTTGGTTGATGAGAAATCTTATGAAAAATAACTCAAAACTCGGAATCTTATAACAGGTTGAGGTTGGAAAGAGCCGTTCTAAGACTCCATATCTTCCTTTATTTTCTTTTCCTGCGATTTTCCAGGAACCAAACAGATCATCGAAGTTAACGAAAGAAACGTGAGGTGGATCGTAGTTTGTGTAGTACCTGTGAAGAGTTTCGGGTTTTGAAGTGGACGGAGCCGGGGATGACGGAGAGGTCGGCGGCATTGAGGACGATGAAGGTGGTGCCGTCGACAATGTCGAGGTCGACGTCGACCGAACCGGTGAATTTGCAGGCGATGAGGTCCGGTTTGAGCCTTATGTCGTAACGTTTCGGGACGGCGAATTTCGGCAGTCTCGGTTGACCTATGAACTTCTCCATTCTCTCTCTCTCTCTCTCTCTCTGTGAGTGTTGAAATTTCAGTGGCGCGTGAAGTTACTATCTATATTAATTTCCGTTCCGAAAAGACAACGGTTTCTCCCCGGTCGTTATTTGGTGGGAAAGTTTTGGATAAGGAAAATGGTTAAAGGTCTGTTTGGGTCTGCAATTTGAAATTAAACCATTCAACAAATTTTACATAGTATCAAAAACATAAATTCATTATTTTGAATTCACAAATCCAAAAAAATAAAAATAATAACAGTCATCATCACAAATCTGAGTGCAAATTCAAAATAGTGATTTTTCATAAATTTCAAAAAATTGATCTTATAACATCAACTATAGTGAATGACTTCAATATTTTTAAGTATTTTAATTCAAGTTGATTGATTTGCGCATTCAATACGATATAAAATAAATAGCTTGAATTGTTTAATTTCCAATTAGACACCCAAAAGAGCCCTAGGTTTACCCAATTCGGGACAATTAAAGCACTTGAGGAAATGGGCTTTTGATGGGTTGTTGCACTTTAATTGTACAGTTCATTGATTTAAGATGAAATTACAGGTCTATGGATTACATCTTTATTTACTCACACTACAAGTACATGGATTTACAGTCTTTTTGCTTGAATTAACATGGGTTGATTCCATTGAATCAAAATAGGTTACACGCACTTACATAGTTACATTGGAGGTGTCCCAAATCCATACCCTCACCACCTCCTACTCCTCGACATCTTGAACCCAATATTTACCAACCCTTACAAATAAAATTGCAAGATATACAGTCAGAAAAATCCCAAAGAAAATCATATTCAACGTCGAGACAAACTTAATTAGTCCTTGACTATTTTCAATTTTTTGAATTCGAACACCCAAACCCTTAACTTGCGTGCGAAGCCCGGCAATCTCATTGTCATGTTGCATCTCAGTAGGAGGGTCGCATTTGCATAGTTTATTACGAAATTTGATTGCGTTATTAGCTCTAGTGCTCGATGATGACTTGTTGAAAATTAACCTGAAAAAGACAAGCACAGATGTTAGACACAGAGAGTCTTTTTCTGAGGTTAAATTGGTCATTTTCATTTATTTCATTTTTTGGGTGAAATCTTTGTCATTAAGAGTTAAAAATAGGGTAACAAGGCATCAAAGATAATTCACGAGTGCGTGGGAAGTCCTTGTTGCATTTATTTATTTACTTATTTGTTATTTATATATATATATTTTTTTTGAGTAAGTAGGCATTGCCGAAACCCTAGAGAGGTAAATGCAATTTTTTCTTTAAAACGATTATTGAGAAGAAAAAAAAGTAGAGTTAAAAATGTAGACTTTGGGTGGTGAAGTTTTGAGGATGTCTTTCCCATAAAACCTTATAGCACAATCGTGCTGTGGCTTGGCAGGGGTGGGGTAAGGGTTCAGATTTAAACTCTAGGTTTCTTTTTAACCCTGCAACCATAGCCCACCGCACTCTACTCAGAAGGATGTTTTAACCGCAGCTAAGATAGAGAGGGCATAACGAAAATAAATTTCATCAAGAAGTTTTAACCTTATCTCCTTACTTTTTATCCAATGGCCACATGTTGGATACTTCAAATAAATATCCGCTCACAAATCCCTAAGGTTCTATTTGGTTTGTAGATTATATCAAGGATAAAAGACAAAATATAAGGATTTGTATTTTTCTCTATTTGGTTGCAATAGAAAATTGGAAGAAGAAAAAGAAGAAATAGAATAATTTTGACTTGATATGAATTTATCTTTTCCTTTCATTTTCTTTCCTCCTCATTTTTTTTCTTTTCCCCTTTTTTTTCCTTGGTAGAATCCATAAACCAAATAGAGGGTAAATAAACTTATATCTAGTATCCCTTATATCGGGTATCCCTTACAAGATACATGGGATGACTACATGAATCCTTTACGTCATTCACAATTCTATTACAAGCCGTATCAGCTGTTAAAAGAGAGACGTAATTGAAAACCGATCCTTCCTATCTCCTAAAAGTTCAGGAGGAGAAGAAAAGAGTGAGGGAGTGTAGTTAAAGGGTGGAGGTGTTGTGATTTGGGAAAAGGGGGAGGGGGGGGGGGGGGGGGAGGGGCTGTGGTGTTGTGAATGGATCATGAGATAGTTTATTTAATATAAACAGGAGGGGAAAAAAAAAGGTGAAATCATCAATAATTGAGCTCTATCAAGACACAATTCCAAAATATACGTCTGTAAAAGACTGGATGGCCTCTTAAGTCCCATATTCACTAGCGTGGTTCTTATTTTGATAGATTTAGTTATTATAGTTTGAGAAATCTGCCCCGAGCGCTTTCTCCTTAATAACAAAGGAAGCCAAAGGTGCATGCTAATACTTCCTGTATGCTAACTCCTTCACAGCCTCTGCAAGATGCTTTTCACTCTGAATGCTCTGAACCCACTTTGCATTAATGTGAACCCGCTCAATGCTCTGCTTCAAAGTTCTAGCAATCGCAGGCTTCTTACGGCTTGCAAAGAACTCCTCCACTTCATTGGCTTTTTCAAAAGAAGCAAACTAGAGGAGAAAAGAGAGAGGAAGAACGAAACTCGTAAAATCAACATAGATTCTTTTGATATAACTGAAAGATAAATTGGAACTAGGAACAGAGAAGATGAGAGAGAGGACGAACCGGTGAGACAATTGCACTGACAAAGCGGGTTATTAAAAACCCAGAACCCCAAGTTTTCGAGATGTGATCCCAGTTATCCTGTATTTCAATCATTAAAATGAATAAAGTCCATTAAGTAACAGAATATTAAACGTGTACTGTCAGTCCTCCTGCATTGTTAACTTTAGAGTAACGCTTGTGAAGAACTTGCAAATGATATTATGGGTGTGATAACCAGAGTTGACAAACAGGAACTACGGTGGCAAAGAAAATCTTAAACAACTCTCTTTATTGTTACTAATAAAGTTTGCAGTGAGACTAAGTACACAATTGGGAGTTAAAAATAAAAAAAAAAAAATGAACACTGGCACTGTTAGCCACATATTCCTTCGATCAATCTCATTAGCAATTTCAAAAAATTTAGCACAACTCTGAATATATACAATTGTAATATTTTTAGAGGTATACCAAAATTTGAAGCCTAAATGACTTAGCAAAAAGAATGCAACTAAAGAGTAACTGCTAAGAGGCTCACTTGCATCTCTTCATAGATCAGAACTCACATCTCTAACTTCGCTTAGTTAATTGCATAAGACTACATTCTCTGAGTTACCCCCTTTGAATTCAATACCATTACAGTTTGCAAATAATCCATATTCCTACATGTATAAACTTCCATGTTGCTAATGGCATATCCACATACTGTTAGGTTGTGAAGGAACCAAGAGTTTTCCAATCAGATCTGTCATGCGAAAGATCCAACCCCCCTCCCTCTCTTTTGTTCCCCCACACCTCCCCCCCCCCCCCCCCCCAAAAAAAAAAAAAAAAAAAAAAAAACCCAAAAAAAAAGCCTCCCCCCCTCTCTAAATTATCCGAATACCATTCTTCTATTCCTCTCCCTTCCTTTGCCCTATTATATCCCAGAAATACATTTCAAGAACCACTTTCAACATAATTCCTTCGGGAATCAATACAAACACCATGTATTCTACTTAATTTGTTTCTCCTAATCACATCCAAATGCTCTTTTTAATACCCTCCTATCAGTTTGGGACAGTACTCAACAGGAAATTTGTGTGTGCATGAAGATTCAAATTTCGTTACTCACAATGTGTGTACATGCTTTTCTGGATGACTATTAAATAAAGATTACCTTGAGCCAATTCCAAGCCGTTTCACGTCCTTCCTGACAGACTGCGAGTCCAAAAACAACATCTTGACTTCGAACCTAGGTGAAGAAAACAACTCAGTATCTACAAGCTTCAAGAAATTATGGTTTATCAACTTAAGTGCAAACTTTTAACCTCAATGAACCAATGAACAAAAACGATGATACCTCAGATGTCAGCAAAAAGTTGAGAACTTCAAGTACTATATCGGGATCTCGACAAGATGCTAATGAACCTACAAACAAAAAATGTTATTAAATCATCAAAAAGTAGACAGATTCAAGTGTTTTCCATCACTTCCACAAAATATTTCTTATTACTTAGAATGCGTGTTTTTTCCTGGCTTAGATCAGTCTCTCTATAAACTTTAAGAAGAGATTCGTAACCCAATCTGTTTGATGTACTGACATTCTGCATCACAGCCACATATGCTGCCTGCAAAAATAGTCCATAAGAGCATTAAATAGGGGGTGTTAAATAGAGGAATAACAGAATTCAATTAGTACTTGCATTCATTGACCTTTCTGATGTCAGGAGGGAGAAGTGGTGTATTTCTGTCAGCCAAAAATGCATGAAATCTCCTACTTGCTTCATTTTGTGTCACATCATGTCCAAACAGAGCAAGGGCAGTCAAAATTTCCCCCCTCAACATTGCATCTAAGTGGCTCTCACCTTGTCGTGGCTCCCAACCAAGTTTCCTGTAAAGAAAATTGAATTAAAAGAAAATTTTGGATGCAAGACATGCAAACTTATTTTTTGTAAATCATGAAAAGGATTCAGTTCTCTCCCAATTAAAAATCAGAATGTAAAATGTGGTTTTTTTTTTTCTTTTGCATGATGTCCTCATCTGCAATCGTGAAGCCATGAAATAATCCTCTAAATAATTCCCATCCTATATAGTAACTCCAAAAATAATTTCTTGTAGGCTATCCAAATCAAATATAAAATAATTGATTCCAGTAAATCACTTGAAGCCATGAAAGCACTAGACAAAGCTACTCTCCATTTCTAAGACATATAAATCTAATATTTCCATTTGCTTGGAGACAAAAAGAAATCCCATAAATCATACATATAAAAGAAACTTACTCTGCAGAATACCGGAAAAGGCTTATGAAAAATTGTTTAATATAGTCCAATAATTCAGGAGTTGCATCCGCTGCAATTCTTACAACTTTATAACTTACCTGTGGAAACAAGAAGCTGGAATTAGGACTAAAGGCATGCTTCAAGTAGACTTTGAATAAGATATGGAAACGAACATTACACTAATTAAGTTAGACAGCACAGTATAATCGAGTTCCTCCCGATAAGCACCCATCAAGGTAAGCAAAGAGGCCAAAGACTGTTGGCATGCCACACAAAGGGCATATGAATCATCCAAAATGCCTGTTGAAAAGAACAACTTGATGTTAAATACTCCCATGAGTATTAAAAGGCAAGTGCAAGGAAAAACATCTAAATTACCATATCTATCTGTTGCAGACAAGCAATTCTTCTCTATTGCATATCTTAGTCTGGCTGCAAGGTCTTCGTCATATTTCACCCTATAGAAACCAGTCTGGTCAACATTAAGTTTTATCCAAGTGCATACTTCACTGTTTTTGTCACTTTTCCCACAGCTTCCAGCCTCCATAAGGCAGTCTCCGCCAAGTGAGCAACCCAGGAATTCCTTTATATCAAGAGTGTCGGATTTAGTTTGCAACAGAAAATTATGGCAAGCATCATATGAGCCGCAACATAATGTAATCGGGACAATCCATTGCCCATCCCCACAGGAACCACTTGACAAGAATTGTGACTGCCATTTATTACATAAATTGTTAGAACTCAGCAATCTGAATTTCATGAAAATTTTATATTTATATGGAAAGTAGCAGTTAACTATGCATTCAGGCCAACAGATGTCACTTATATAAAGTTTTAGTTGTTCAACCAAAAGAAATGGGAGAAAAAGTCAGTTAAAGGGAACCTGCTCAAACTCCAATTTCTGATCTTTTACTTTGACAGACACAACTGGATATCCTTGTTGCTTTGTCCATGAATTCATAAGCTTGTTCACAGGTTCACCAGATTCTTCCTCAAGTGCAGCCCATAAGTCTTCCGTCCTTGCATTCGAGCAAGCATGCCTTTTTATGTACGAAGCAAGTGACCTCTGATTGCATGAAGAAGTCACATGTACCAAAATCCCATTAACTTCCAAGGGGGGTAAAGGCATTCAAGGAGAACAAAGATTTAAAATTAATGAATGCAAGGACAAACTAGAGAGACATAGAACATAAATAGAATACTTCTAATTTTCTCCACATAATCATCATTTGAACAGTACCAGCTTATTAAGCTTATCAGCGCTAGTCAAAATTCACGATTAAACAAGCTCTCAAAATATGCAGGACTACTGTGATCACTGCTGGAGAGGCTTAGTCTTAGTCTTGAAGGAGAAACTCTTTGAAGTTGTAGTTAACAGATCATGAAAATCAACAACCTTTTTAATCTTTAATTACAAAAAGAACAAAATATATTTTCTCATAGATAAAATAAATCATTTTCACAATGTGGTCAAGTCCATGATTTCACCACCTAACTTATAGAAAATTTTTTCTTCCTTGCATTTGTATGTTTTTTCTTTTTTCATTGGAGTCATATATCTTTAATGGAATTTAGTACTTTTTAAATGCATATAATGTCCCTACACTTGAGGTATCTTTCAAATCTCCCTCATAAATTAATTCTCTAAATCATAAGATCCAAGTAGTCAATCACTGTCCATATCGTCTCTCTAGAAAACTACTAAAACCTCTCCACAATTTTTGGACTTGAAGAAAATAAGAGATTTCTACCTTTGTTGGATTTCACACTGCTTCTTATATGAGCAGGAGTCTTAATCCGAGAATTTTCCATAAACAAATTGAAATTGCTCCAATCAAGAGAGAAATGACGGACCAAAACATGCTGAAAATTTAGTCACTGTGATATAGGAGGCTTGTGTTTTAGTATGCCTCCAGAAAAGGCCAAATGGAATGAAATTGACAACATTAGGATTCTTCAAATATGCAAACTGGAAGGAAAAATATTCCAATATAAAAAATTATATTCAATGACTAGTATGTGAATCACATAAACAAAATTCCAAAGTAACAATCCAAAAGACCAACCTGAAAACATTCAGCACCAATGTAGCTTTGTAGCATCCGGATAACAGATGCACCTTTTCTATAACTTATCGCATCAAATATTTCATCAATCTCACGAGCATGATTTATCTCCACCTGGAAAAAAAAAAAAAAAAAAAAAATTATGCCTTAAATGCGATGTCAGACAAACATTACATAGAAATATGTATATCAGAAATTAGTAAGAATACCGAATCCTTGAAGTAAATATTCAATTGAAACATTGACCACACCAATTTACCTCAATGGGGTGTGATTCTGAGAGTCCATCCAGTCTAAGACCCTCAGCAGATTCATCAAGAAACTGAGTCCAAATTTTCCATTCTGGGAACAAGCTATCGGTTGCTAAATAGCTCACCTAAACATGTAAAAAATAGTTATATATGGTCTACCAACACATACTATAATAGGTGTGACCAATAGACTTATGAACCCAAAAATAAAATAATAAAATAAATACCCATGTTGCAAATCCCTCATTCAGCCATAAATGAGTCCACCATTCCATTGTTACAAGATTGCCGAACCACTGGTGCGCCAGTTCATGGGCTACGACAGTTGCAACCTTAACAGAAGCCAGTTGACATGAATAAACATTATATTTGGTGTGATTGAAAAATAGCAAAGTAAATCCATCTTCACAACAGCCAAACTGAATTAGAACAGCCAGATTAACTATGAGCATGTGCACATTACCCTCTGCTTGTTAGAAGCAGCAGAATGTCGATCATCATAAAGCAAAGCTGTTTCACGGTAAGTAACTAATCCATAATTTTCCATGGCCCCAGCAGCAAAGTCGGGGATTGCAACCATATCGAGTTTGGGCAGTGAGTATGGCACAGCAAAATATCTAAAGGACTTCAAACAATAAATTAGATACTGAATGTGAATGTCAAACAAAAACACAGAATTATCCAAATGGAATTTTCGAATAAGTAGTCAATAAACTCAGCAATGTCAATTTTCTTTAGATGCGTTAGTTTCACACACAAAGGTTATAATTAATGATCAATTACTTGCAGTGATCAAGAGATGGTAAAACGTACTCTTTGTATAGGTCAAGTGTCTTGACAGCAACATCCAAAGCAAACTTCCCTTGATTTGCCTTACCAACTTGACAGTATACTCGAACTTTGATGCCTGTGTACAGGTGTAAGATTACACTGTTAGAGACAAGAGTGGTACTACCATCAAGAACAGCATAGGATAGCATGTGATTGTACCATCAGTAGTATAGTCTTCCACATAATCAAACAAACCAATTACAACTGCCACCAAATATGTAGACATAATTGGGGATTCCTGATAAGAAACCGTCTTGAGATGGCCATTTAATTTCTCTTCAATGATGGGCATATTTGAAAGAGCTATGAGTTCAGATGGCACATCCAATGTGATTTTGAACGTAGCCTGGACACCAAGTGTTAAAAGGAAAAAGGGGTCAAACCATGAGCTTTGATCAGCAATCATTTGAACAAAAATTTAATCAATCTAATCTCAAACTATGTCCATCTTCAACAGTAAAACTTTAGCTTCATACAGAAAATGTACTTTAGATGAGCATTATTCTAAACTCATTAGTTTGAAAAACATGTTCTCATAAAATAAAATTTCTTTCTTCCTAAATGTTGGTTCATGACATGAAAATAGCACTTTGCAAGTGGTCAATTACTGATGCTCTTCGAAATGAAATAAACAGTAGATAGGAAATAACTATTAAAAAACATCTAAGCTGATCTAAATAAAATTGCAACATAACCGCCTCTAATTTCAAATATAGAGTACAAATATACAAATTAAATCAAATTTAGATTGACAAATATCTTTGTAATGATAAAATGGAAAAACATGGTTATTGAGCATTAATGGAGAGGCAGAGTGATGCTGCCTCGAGAAAAGGTGCTTATCACAAACCTATTTTTTTCCTAAGGGCTTCACTTAAGGTTCTACCTAAACAGTTTGTTAGATTTTCAATAAAATCATGTCATGCCAGCTTAAAAATTAAAATCATAGCACAATTTGATATGCCCTATGTACCCGATCATATGCACTTGACATCAACTAAATTTGATAACCTCAGGATTTATATTTATCCAAATATTATAGATGGTATAAGACTTTTGACAATGTCTTGAATAAAGAGTGTAAAATTAGACGCTCAAAACTTATCAACTTGTGCTGATTTTTCAGATGCAAAATCTCATTTCACCCAAAACAATAAAAGGAAAATAAAAGGGGAAAAGAAAGAATTTGTAACACCTTGCAAGCAGGTTCATCCCAACATGGAAAGCATCGCCTGGCATCAGCTGGTTCAAACTGTGTAACAGCCATGTTCCTCTTTTCCCCCTTAAGCTCATAAGTACTGGACAGTAAAATCACAGCTTATATAAAAGTTCGCATACAAATTCAATACTACCAAGAAGATTACAGATATCTAACCTCCATTTGGTAGCTCAAAAAGTGTAGAAAAATCGAAGGAACTGAACTTTTAAACCTCAAATCTTTCATTATGCAGGAAGTCGGGAACCAATAAAACCAAATCTACACTCAATTGAGTTTAACATGACCTTTGGGTTTAATTCAGTTAAGTGGTTTATCTTTTGAAAACCAAAACAAAAGCTAACATAAGATTCAGAAATTTGTTATCTTTTGCTATTCCCACCTCCTCTTGGCAAACAAATGAAGCATAAAAAAGATTGCCTTCAATAAAAACATACCTCAATTAAAGTTTAAGGTTTTCCTGCCTCAAAAAATAAAAGGGTCAATTAAAGTTTATTTTCTCTTCTTTTTCTACATTTCTCAGAAACAAAAGAGAGCTTAACATTTACCTTCTACAATAGTTTTATTAGCCACCCCCACAACAATAATTAAAATACATAATATTCAAAATTTCAATTTCTTTTCAATTACTAAATGTCCTTAAAGTTTAACTTGTTACCTTCGAACATTGTCTCAGTTGAAATATCAATTTCTTCTCCCTATCCTAAATTTTCTTAGCAAACAAACAGAGCTTAACTTCTTACCTTCTATAAAAACCCTTCATTTTGTCATTCAGGGCTCCTTCAAAACTGATAGCCACAACTCCGATCCCCATTGGAAGAGTCTCAGCAAACTCCAACACTAAAATCTCGTCTTCTTCCACCATCTCAACCTTGGTTGGCTCGAACACCTGATCAATGATTCATTCATGCATTCATTCAACATCAGTCCTACTTCTCAGCAACCAAACAGGGCATTGAGGTTCACAGAGAATTCATATGGATTTCGATCATTTTGGTTGAAGAAATGAAAATTTGTAAACAAGGCTTCAGAATCTTATATAGATTACAGTCCGTTTGGCTGCTAAGAAAATTGTAGAGAATGTCCAAATAAGACTCAAAGCATCCTCCTTTCTTTTCGTTTTTTTCAATTTCTCAACGACCAAACAGAGCATCAAGGTCAACGAAATTCCGAAATCTAAAATCAATTAAGGTCCATTTGGTTGATGAGAAATCTTACGAAAAATAACTAAAAACTCGGAATGTCATTACAGATTGAGGTTGAAAAGGCTATTCTAAGAATCCAAATTTTCTTCTCTTTTCCCACGACTTCCCAATCACCAAACGGGGCACTAAACCTTATGACATTCAGAATCTTAGGTCAATAACGGCCCGTTCGGTTGCTGAGAAACCTTATGAAAAAGGAACTCAAAAACTCGGAATCTTATAACAGGTTGAGGTTGGAAACGGCTGTTCTACGACTCCATGTCTTCCTTTATTTTCTTTTCCTGCGATTTCTCAGGAACCAAACAGATCACCGAGGTTAACGAAAGAAACGTGAGGTGTATCGTAGTTCGTGTAGTACCTGTGAAGAGTCCCCGGTTTTGAAGTTGGCGGAGCCGGGGAGGACGGAGAGGTCGGCGGCATTGAGGACGATGAAGGTGGTGTCGTCGACGATTTCGACGTCGACGTCGACTGAACCGGCGAATTTGCAGGCGACGAGGTCCGCCTTGAGTCTTATATCGTAACGATTCGGGACGGCGAATTTTGGAAGCCTCGGCTGACCTTTGAATTGCTCCATTTTATGAGTTTCTTTCTCTATCTCGCTCGAAATTTCGAGAATGGGCTGAGGGATGAGCTGATAAGTCAGTATATATAGATTTTCTGGAGCTGCTGAAAACGACGTCACTTTAGGGGAATATTACTTGAGTGAGTTGAGTTTGTGTGTTTAGGGTTACGATCTAAGGATATAATTTTTTATTTATTAGCCTCATTATTGTGCTTGTCAAATTTATTTTTTCATATATATGATGACTTAAAAATCATGTAAAATATTATGTATAAATATTGTGTCTCTCAGTTGTGATATGTGTTTATAAGATGTTTTTTTTATGACTTTGAGTATTTCCTTCTGAGATATTGTGGTGGGTTTAAGCTTCTATTATCAAACAAAAATCAGAATCTCATATGACATGAGATGATGCAGCTAGTTAGGGTTTACTTCTATCATAACAGCCTATATTGCAATTATGACTTAAGGTAGATTAGGTATCAATTCAAGTGCATCATTTTATAATCTTTTTCCTACTTATCATAATTGATGTACATGATTGTAGTCAAGAGATTGTTTAAAAAATAAAATTGCAAGATGTTAGTTAACACGGAGATAGCTCTTGAACTCTAACCCATTAGTATAAGGTGAATTTTTTTTTTTTTTTTTTTTTTTTTTTTTTGTCTTTAAAAACCTTTTTAGGGGTTAAAGAAGAAGGGGAGGGAGGGAGTGACTCACTAATTGAGTAATCGAGTAACAAATCCTGACCGCCCAATGCAATTTATGATAAGATGAACATACATTGTCTCACAAGTAGAAATCAAATGATTCAAACCTAGGCATGGTCCAAGTCCAAGATTACTAAGCTACCTAATACAGTGGTATGGAGATGAGACTTACCACCTAACCTCGATGCATCTTCTTTCTTTCCTAGGTATTTACGAGGGACTCAACCTTGCTTCCAAGTAAGAAGAATAAAGTGATGTGCCTTGAAAAATTTTAAAGGAACCTTGATGCTTTTCACATGGCGATAATGACGGGTTAACAGTATAAACACCATGACCAGGAATAATAATAAAAAAAAAAAACAGTGAAATTCTCACATAATAAATGGGAATATTTGAAATTGGAGGCATTCGAGGATGTATCGGTCGGATACTTTGCTTAGCAGTACTAATTAACTTTGTGCAAGTTCCATATTCGTCCACGAAGTCATTTCGATAGTTTTAAAGCAAAAAAGGTTCCTTATGTTGTTGTTGGTTCCGGATTCCACTAAGAAAGAAGAGGGAAAGGGAATAAAACAAGGAGAAAATAATTGAAAAAAAATATAAAGACACCGTTTGGTTGCACTTATTTTAAGATTTTTTTTGTTTTTGAAAGCAAAAAGCACTGTTTGGTTAGAGGAATTAAAAAGAACTTCTAGAAAGCAAAAAGCAAAATATTGGATTTTAAGCAAAAACAATTAAGATTTGCTTTTAAGAGTCATTTTTATTTTTCGGGTGAGTTTGACCTTAACTCGAAAAATTCGCAATCAAGAGGTTATACATGTTCTAGGCTTTTGTTTGGACAACGATGAAGTTTCCCATGAAATCCAAAAAATCACTGGCAAAATCAATTTTACCTAAACGTGCTTTTGTTTTTGTTGCTTCTACTTAAAAGCAAAAAGTAAGAAAGTAAAAAATGACTTTTTCTACTTAAAAAAATATCTTTTAAAAAGTGCAACCAAACGGTGCCGACTTTTTCTACTTAAAAAAAAAAAATCTTTTAAAAAATGCAACCAAATGATGCCAAAATTATTTCAGTTCTTTTGCTTTTTTCAATTTTCTGCTGTAATCATCAATGTAATCATGAATCAAGTCGCAGCACAGAAAAAAAAAAAGAAAAAGAAATAAAAAAAGAGACTATATCAAGAGAGATGAAACTTCAAAATAGACTTTTATTGATAATATAATAGATTGAAGGTCTAATGCTCCATATACACTAGTACTGGTTTTTTTTTATTTTGGATGGATTATTGGTTCTTATTTCGATAAACTTGGTTATTGTGGTTGAGAAACCCGCTCCATGCACTTTCTCATTGATAACAAAGGAAGCCAAAAGCTGCATGCTAGTACTTCCTGTATGCTAAACCCTTCACAGCCTCCGCAAGATGTTCTTCACCCTGAATGCTCTGAACCCACTGCGCATTGATGTGAATCCGCTCAATGCTCTGCTTCAAAGTTCTAGCCATTGAAGGCTTCGTACGGCTTGCAAAGAACTCCTCCACTTCATTAGCCTTCTCAACAGTAGAAAACTGGGGAAAGAGATAAACAGAGAATTAAAAATGAACTCATAACATCAACACAGATTCCTTCAATACACCTGACAGATTAATTAGGCATAATTTGCCTTACTGGAACTAGGAACTTGGAAAAATGAGAAAGAGGACAAACCGGTGAGACAATTGCGCTGATAAAGCGGGTTATTAAAAGTCCGGAACCCCAAGTTTTCGAGATGTGATCCCAGTTGTCCTGAATTCCAATCATCAAAAAGAAAATGACCATTAGATAGCAGAATATCAATCATGCAATGCCATTTCTCATGCACTGTTTTCCCTTTGAGCAATCTGTGTCAATAACTTGTGAGAGATGTTTTCTGAAGTCACTGTTAGCCACATCTTTAATAATGCACTCTCATTAGCCAATCCAATAACTCCTTTTTCTTTTTCTTTTTCTGTGCCATAAATTTTGAACCAGATCTGTCATGCAAAAGATCCAACCCCCCCCCCCCCCCTTCTCTCTCTCTGTCCCAAACCTTTTTTTTTTTTTTGTTGTATCGCTCTTTTTATTTCCCTTCTTCACCCCAAGAAATCATTCAACCCTATAAATAATATCAAGCACCACTGTGTCCATAATTCCCTCCAGGAATTAACAGAAACTCCCTGTATTCAACTTAAATTGTTTCTCTTAATCGTATCCACATGAACTCTTTAAACTCTCCGAATTTGTCTTCCCCCACAAGAGTAGCTTAGATGGTCAGGGATCACCACTCATGAACCAGAAATCCCAGCCATGACCCCAGGGTCAATTCTTGACAATTTTTCTTACCTGATGAATGGGATTTGTAGGGCTATCTGGTATCCCATTCATCCGTGGGGATTAGTCTGGCCCAAACCCTGGTGGGAGTAGGCCCAAGATACCACATCCTATCCCAAAAAAAAAAAGAAAAAAAATTCTTGGGACAAATCTAATCAGCAAATTCATTAAGATTAGAATTTCTTCGCCCACAGTGCATATTCTAGATGATAATTGAATAAAGATTACCTTTAGCCACATCCAAGCTGTTTCACGTCCTTCCCTACTAACAAAGAGTCCGAAAACAGCATCTTGACTTCGAACCTAGGTGAGGGGAGAAATAAGATCAGTATCTTGAAGATTCAAGAAATTATAGGTTATCAATAGAAAGGCAAACTTTTTCCCTGATAAACAAATGGATAGAAACAAGATACCTCAGAGGAGAGCAAAAAGTTGAGAACTTCGAGAATTATATCAGGATCTGGACAAGATGCTAATGAACCTACAAAACACACAAAGTCAACCAATTGTCATAATGTAGATTAGTAGATAGATTCAAGTGTTTCACATCACTTCCATGAATAATTTATTATTACTTAGAATACGCGTTTTTTCCTGGCTTAGATCTGTCTCTCTATAAATTCTAAGAAGAGATTCATAACCCGATCTGTTAGATGTGCTGACATTCTGCATCACAGCCACATAAGCTACCTGCAAAAATGGTCTATAAGACATGTTAAATACGAAACATTAAACGGAGAAATACAAGAATTCAATTAGTGCTCGCATTCATTGACCTTTCTTATGTCAGGAGGGAGTAGTAGTGTATTTCTGTCAGCCAAAAATTCATGAAATCTCCTACTTGCTTCATTTTGTGTCACATCATGTCCAAACATAGCGAGGGCAGTCAAAATTTCGCCTCTCAACATTGCATCTAAGTGGCTCTCACCTTGTCTTGGCTCCCAACCAAGTTTCCTGTAAAGAAATTATAATTTTGAAAAATGGATGTAAGATATGCAAAATCATTTGTCTAAAATTTGAAGAGGTTTCAGACAACTCTCACAGGGGAAAATTGGAATGGAAAATATGCTTTTTATTTTTTGTATGATGTCCTTACCTCCAATTGTGAAAATATAGATTAGCATCAGTTCTACTATTTATGTATTGACATTCTAAGACACCAACAATCAATTTCCTCAAGGAAGGGAATATAATTACTCTGCTGTCTCTCCATCTATTAATAGCAGTTATCTTCTTTTTAATAAATTTGCCTTGGTTTATTAAAAAAATCATCCTATATATATAATTATATATATTAACAGCTTCACACAAACTGTCCATTATGGACAAAAGAATAGGATGATCTTGTTATGGATCGGTGGAATTTTAAGTTTGTACATTTCCCATCTCTTTTGTGTCATTTTTCTGCAATAGGTACTGTTAGTAATTTCCATCCTATGTAGTAACTCCAAAAATCACTTCTGCTAGGCTAACTACGTAAAGTCTAAAACAACTTATTTTAAGAAATCACTTGATGATGATGCCATGAGAGCACTGGACAGAGCTCTCTTCACTGCTAAGAAACATAATGAAAGATTGCCAAATAATTCATGTCAAGTTTCCAACCCAATAGCCTAAGCTATTAGGTGGAGGGTCCAAATAGGTATATAAAGTCGTGTCAAATTTTATCTTTAAATGATGTGGGATGGGGTATTTTCTAACACTCCCCCTCACGTGCAAGCCTAACAAGACAGAAACGGGCCAATCACGTGAACAACAAAGATGGGCTCACAAACAGGCTCAAGAAAGACATCCTCTAACACGATGTTAAGCTTCCAACCTAAAAGCCTAAGCAGTTAGGTGGAGGGTCCAAAATAGGTATATGAAGTCATGTCAAATTTTATCTTTAAACAATGTGGGATGTGGTATTTTCCAACAATTCATATATAAAAGATATTTACTCTGCAGAATTCTGGAAAAGGCTTTTGAAAAATTGTTTGATGTAGTCCAACAATTCAGGTGTTGCATCGGCTGCAATGCTTGCAACTTTATAACTTATCTGTGGAAACAGGAAACTGGAATTAGGAATAAGGGTATGCTTAAAGTAAATTTTGAATAAGATATTGGAGAGAAAGGTACCGTAATTAAATTAGACAGCACAGTATAATCAAGCTCCTCCCAGTAAGCACCCATCAGGGTAAGCAAAGAGGTCAAAGACTGATGGCACGCCATACAAAGGGCATATAAATCATCCAAAATGCCTGTAAAAAGGAATAACATGATATTATATACCCTCATTGACTGTTAGAAAAGAAGTACAAGTAAAAACATCTAATTACCAAATCTATCTGTTGCAGACAAGTAATTCTTCTCTATCGCATGTCTAAGTCTAGCTGCTAGGTCCTCATCATATTTCACCCTATAGAAACCAGTCTGGTCCACATTAAGTTTAATCCAAGAACATATTGCATTGTTTTCATCACTTTCCCCTTGGTTTCCTGTCTCCACAAGGCTGTCTTTGGA
Organism: Liquidambar formosana; assembly: GCA_039720395.1. Taxonomy (NCBI): domain Eukaryota; kingdom Viridiplantae; phylum Streptophyta; class Magnoliopsida; order Saxifragales; family Altingiaceae; genus Liquidambar; species Liquidambar formosana. The sequence continues at coordinate 28,611,291 of CM077831.1, forward strand.
AAAAGAGCAACTCAGCAATTCCTTTATATCAAGAGTGTGAGATGTTGTTTGCAATAGAAAACTATGACCAGCACTATATGAGCCACAACATAATGTAATTGGGACAATCCATTGCCCATCCCCACGGGAACCACTTGACAAGAATTGCGACTGCCATTAAAAACATAAATTGTTAGAACTCTATAACTTTCCTAATATCATGAAAATGAAGTTAACTGTGGAATGTAGCAAGTTAACTACGCATTCGGTGATCAACCAAAAGAAATGGGTAAAACAAGTCAGTCAAAAGAGACCTGCTCAAACTCCAATATCTGATCTTTGAGTTTGACAGACACAACTGGATATCCTTTTTGCTTGGTCCATGAATTCATCAGCTTGTTCACAGGTTCCCCAGATTCTTCCTCAAGGGCAGCCCATAAGTCTTCTGTCTTCGTATTCGAGCAAGCATGTCTTTTTATGTATGAAGCAAGGGACCTCTAATTGCATGAAGAAGTCACATGTAATAAAATCCCATTTACTTTCAGGGTAAGGGGGCACCAAGAATTCAAGAAAAAAAAAAATACTTAGAATATATGGCTGTCAGGAAAAACCAGATTAAGACTTAGGATAGATAAAACATAAAACAATAATAAAATGACCAATACATAGTGTACTTCTCATTTTCTTCACATAACTATCATTTAAACAGTATTAGCTTTATAATCTTAACCTCTATTATCAAAGTTCATGATTAATTGAACTCTCCAAATCTCTGGGACTACTATGATGAGGATTTTTTTTTTTGGGTGCTATTACTGGTGAGGTCATTCTAAAAAATAAAATTTTTGAAGTTGTAGTTAATAAATCATGATCGTCTACCTTTTCTATCATTAATTACAACAAGAATTTAACCCCCCCCCCCAAAGAAAAAAAAAAAAAAAAAAGACGTAGATAAGATAAATCATCTTCATGTTGGGGCCCCATCCATAATATCATCATATATCCTCGAGTGAACTCATATCATGTTAATGGCATTTTATACTTTTTAAATGAATCTAATGTTCAGCCATTGATGGTACCTCTCAGGCTCTCAAACATCCCTCATAAATTAACTCTAGATCATTAAAAAGATATTTGATGAATAGTAGAGATAGTATTATAAAAGGAGCAAACTCTAGATCATTAAAACCCAACTTGTCATTTGTCAATCACTATCCGTTTCTATTCTCCAGACTCTAGAGAGGCTCTCTAACCCCTTCACAGCTTTTCAACTCATAAAATAAGAGGTTTACTTATGTTATTACTGCCTTGGTTGGTTGGTCAGTTTTCATATCGCTTCCTCTTATCTGTGTGGAAATCTTAATTAGCAAATTTCGCTTAAAAAATTAGAAGGTGTTTCAATCATGAGAGAAATGACAGACCCAAAAGGGTCAAACTCTGAGCCTCTATAAAATAGGAGCCTTTGTGTTTGAGTTTGTCTCTGAAACAGGCCAAAATGGAATGAAATTGACAACATTAGGATTCTTCAAATATGGTCCAAACTGGAAGGAAAACAATTTCAGGACCAAAAAATATATTCAAGCTTCATTAAAAGAAAAAAAAAAAAAAATCAAATCAATGACTAGGATGTAGATCATATAAATAAAAATGCCAAATTAACAATCCAAAAGACAAACCTGAAAACATTCAGGACCAAGATAGCTTTGTAGCATCCGGATAACAGATGCACCTTTTCTATAACTTATCGCATCAAATATTTCATTAGTCTCACCAGCATGATTTACCTCCACCTGGAAAATAAATAAATATGCTTTAAATGAAATATCAGACACACAAAACAGGGATGAATATTAGAAACTAAGTAAAAATACTGAATCCATGAGGTAAATATTCACACAAAAACTTTGACCACACCTATTTACCTCAATGGGGTGTGATTCTGCCAGCCCATCCAGCCTAAGACCTTCAGTAGATTGCTGAAGAAACTGAGTCCAACTTTTCCATTCTGGAAACAAGCAATCAGTTGCTAAATAGCTCACCTGAACACATTAAAATCAGTTATAAATGGTTTACTGGCATGTACTGTAATAGGTGTGAAAAATAGACAAATGAACCAGAAAACAATACCCATGTTGCGAATCCCTCATTCAGCCATAAATGCGTCCACCATTCCATCGTTACAAGATTGCCAAACCACTGGTGCGCCAGCTCATGAGCTACAACTGTTGCAACCTTAACAAAAGCCAGTTGACATAAATAAACATTATATGAGGTGTGAGTGAATAAAAGCATAAAATAAATAAAAAACCATTATCGCAACAGCCAAAACTAAATATAACTGGCAGATTAGTTATCAGCATATGCACATTACCCTCTGCTTGTTAGCAGCTGCAGAATGGCAATCATCATAAAGCAAAGCTGTTTCACGGTACAGTAACTAATCCATAATTTTCCATGGCCCCAAAAGCGAAATCAGGGATTGCGACCATATCCAGTTTGGGCAATGAGTATGGCACAGCAAAGTAGCTGTAGGAATTCAAAAAGTAAATTAGATACTGATGTCAAACGAAGCGGAAGAAGCACTAGAATAAAATTATATGAATAAAATCAACAATATCCATTTGCTTTGAATTTGCTGGTTTGATAATTGACAGAATTAATGATAAGTTACTTGCAGTGACTGAGAGATGGTGAAACACTAAAACGTACTCTTTGTATAGGTCAAGTGTCCTGACAGCTACATCCAAAGCAAACTTCCCTTGATTTGCCTTACCAACTTGACAATATACTCGAACTTTGATGCCTGTGTACAGGTGTGAGATTACATAATCAGAAACTAGAATTGTACTATCATAAAGATCAACAGAAAATAGTATATTATTATACCATCAGTAGTATGATCTTCGACATAATCAAACAAACCAATAACAACTGCCACCAAATATGTTGACATAATTGGTGATTCCTGAAAGGAAACCGTGTTGAGATGGCCAATTAATTTCTCATCAACAATGGGCATATTTGAGAGAGCCACGAGTTCAGATGGCAAATCCAATGTGATCTTGAATGTAGCCTGAACACCAAGTGTTAAAGAGGAAAAAAAGAGTCAAACCATAAGCTTAGTTCAGCAATCATTTGAACAAAAATTTAGCAGATCTAATCAACCATGTTCGTCCACAACAATGAAAACATTGTCTTCCAACAAAACAAATGTATTTAAATGTGCATTATTTTAAACTATTAATACAGAAAAACATATTCTTGCAAAATATCTTTTCATGCTTCCTAAATTTTATCTGTCCATGATTTGAAAAACAGAAATCAATAACCCCTAGCCTTTACTGTGAAATAACCAGTGGCAGAGCCCAGATTTTGATAGGGGCGGAAATGATCTATCTGACAATATTGAAATTAGAGTTAAATTAACACTGAAAAAAACATAAAATAAATTAAAATAAATAATAAAAACTTCGTTGGTCTCATGGGAATTGCAACATAACTTCTACTAATGTCAAATCTAGAGTGCAAGAGGCCAAATTAAATTAAATTAAATTTACATCATCAAATTTCGTTGTCATACCAAAATGCTGAAAAGTAGTTACTGAACATTAATGAGGAGGCCAAGTGGTGCAGCAAGAGAAGGAGCTAATCACAAAAATATTTTTACTTGGGGTTTCAATAAAATCATGTTATGTCAACAGCAAAAAAATGAAACAGGCCCCATGTACCAGATCATATGCATTGAACATCAGACAAATTATATTGCCTAAAGATTTCTATTCAACCAAAATTTATGGACGCTACAAGACTTTTGCAAATGTTTTGAATAACAAAGGTAAAACCAGATGCTCAAAACTTATCAGGTTGTGCAGACTTTCAACAAAATTGATACACTAAATGGGTCTCGCTCGATTGAGTTCTGCTGAAATAGCACAACCACATAATGATATTATAACTAGCACAGGAACTAAGAACCACGGACACGTGACACGGATACAATACGACACGGACACAGTAAATCCTCAAAATTTAGGACACAACACAGTGGGGATACGGCATTAATAAAACATTTATTTGTATACATATAATTATAAAATATCATGTTACATCACATAGATCATTCAAAATGTATACTTATGTATTGTTTTTAGATTTTTAGTTCTAGACTTCTAGTTGAGTTGTTTGTAGAAAATATATGACAAAAAACAATAAAAAAGAAGAAAAAGAAGGGACAAAAAATGGCAAAGAAAGAGGTATCATGTCAGAGGAGTGTCTGACAAGTGTCGTGTGACTTGTGTCTGACACAGACACATGGCCTTTGGGAAAGTGTCTGTGCTTCTTAGCACAAGAACCTAATGAATGTACAGGCCAGCCTGTATATAAGCTAAGCCCTTTGCCCAATAGGCTACAGACATGGCACATGCACCAGGCCATATTCCTACAACAGTGGTAAACTGGTAACCATATCAGGTTTGGCTCTCTCCAAGGTCCTATATGGTCTAAATATTGTAGATATTACTATTAAAAAATGGCCCAAGGCTCACCATCCAATGAATCTTATTAACTAAATCAAATGTACGAAAAACTGGTTTCATTGGTGAGTGGAATCATTTGGTTCTAGTCAAGTTTTGGACGCTCATTAAACATTTGAGATTAGTTTATAGAAAATTATGCAAATCCATGAAGACTCATTCAATCAAACTAATTTTCCGTTACATAATCTATTCATTGAAACAAACTGATTTTCCGTTATTTTTTATGAAGTGTTTGAGTTTTTTTATTTATGCTCATATGGTGAGGTTTTGCTAGTCATTTCGCCAAACTTAAGCTGGATTCACCAAATATGAGCTAAACTCAAACTAATACTATCAAAAAACATATTTTACCATTCTTTCAGAATAAAAAGAAAGAGTAAGAAGGCAGATCTTGAAGCAACCAAAGATAAAAGAAATATAAAATGGGAAAATAGAGAGAGAATTTGTAACACCTTGCAAGCAGGTTCATCCCAACATGGAAAGCATCGCCTAGCATCAGCTGGTTCAAACTGTGTAACAGCCATGTTCCTCTTTTCACCATTAAGCTCAAAAGTACTGGACAGTAAATTCAGCACTTATGGTTAGTTTCTTTTCTTTTTTAATTCAACAAATATCAGTTAATTACCTGGTAAAACCAAAACACCGCTCAATTGAGTTTAACACAATCTTTAAGCTTAGTTGAGTTGAGTAGTTTAGCTTTTGAAAACCAAAACAACAAGAAACATAATCTTTAAAATTCTGTTATCCTTTCCTTTTCATACCTTTCCTAGGCAACTGAATGAAGCATAAGAGAGATTGCCTTTGATAGAAACTCACCTCAATGAAGCCAAATAGTTTTATCAGGCTACGTTGAGAGTTGAGTTTTAAGTTTTTATGGTCTTCAAAAATTAAAGATTTAAAGACTTAAATTCAATTTGTTAATTTCTTTTCTTTCCATTTTTTTTTTTGGCAACAAGACAGAGCTTAACTGATTACCTCCTGCAATAGTTATGTGGCTCAATTGAGTGAAAGTTTTGGTTTCTCCACTCCCCAATAATTAAAAACCTAAGATCAAAATTCCAAATTCTTTTCTATCACTAAATTCCCACAAAACCAGACAGCTGAACTGGTTGGTAGTTACCTTGTACAATAGTCTCAATCAAGTGAATGAAAATATCAATTTCTTTTTCTTATCCACATTTTCTTGGCAAGCAAGCAGAGATTAAATTCTTACCTTTTATAGAAACCCTTCATTTTGTCGTTCAGTGTTCCTTCAAAACCAATAGACAACACTCCCATACCCATTGGAAGAGTCTCAGCAAACTCCAACACCAAAATCTCATCTTCTTCAACCATCTCAACCTTGGTAGGATCGAACTCCTAATCAACCATTCACTCATTCATTCATTCATTCAATACCAACTACAGTCCATTTTGTCATTGAGAAATGATTGGAGAATAAACAAAAGTTCAAAATCTTATAGCACATTGAAGTTGAAATCTCTGTTGTAAGATTCCAAATCCCCTTTCTTTCCTCCTATTTCTCAGCAACCAAACATTGCATTAACGTTAACAGAAACTCCAGATTTCATATCTATTCCTGCCCATTTGGTTGAAGAAATTAAATTTGAAATTTTATATGAGGTTAACATTGAAATATCATTTTAAGATTCCAAATTTTCTATTCTTTTCCTAAGGAAAACAAATAAAACTTGGTCAAAATTACAATTGTGACATTCCAAATCTTACTATGAATTCTCAGCGGCCAAACGAAGTATTGAAATAAACATAATTCGTAAATGTTATATCCATTACAGACCAATTCCTTGCTGAGAAATCACAGGAAAGCAAAATAAATAAAGAAAGAAAGAAGACTCCAAACTTTTTTTCAGAATATTATTTTGTCACTGTTTCTCAAAAACCAAACGTAGCATGAAGGTTAACAAAAGTTGAGAATCTTATATGACTAACGGTCCGTTTGTTTGATAAGCAACCTTAGGAAAAGAAAAGAAAATTCGGAATATTACAAGAGATCGAATTTTAAAAAACTGTAAAAAAAACTCAATTTTCTGTCCATTTGGTTGCTGAGAAAGCTGAAGGATTAAACAACTTTGAACTCGGAACCTTACAACTGGTTGAGTTTGAAATGGCTGTTTAATGTTCAGTTCTTTTCCTACGATTTTCTCGGCAACCAAATAGATTCATCCAAGCTAAACGAAAGAAATATGACTTGTATCGGGGTTTCTGTAGCACCTGTGAAGAGTTTCGGGTTTTGAAGTGGACGGAGCCGGGGGCGACAGAGAGGTCGGCGGCATTGAGGACGATGAAGGTGGTGTCGTCGACGATGTCGACGTCGACGTCGACTGAACCGGCGAATTTGCAGGCGATGAGGTCCGGTTTGAGTCTTATGTCGTAACGTTTCGGGACGGCGAATTTCGGGAGTCTCGGCTTACCTTTGAACTGCTCCATTTTGGGGGACTGTCTCTCTCTCTCTCACTTGAGTGTGTGAGTAAAGTGTCGAAATTTTATATGTCCAAAAAGAAATGGTGAAATTATGTAGATTCTATATTCTTCGTCAATACGACATCGTTCTAAATGCATCTCATCTATATTATATATAAAAAATTAAATCTTAGAAAAAATTTTGAACAATCAATATACCTTTATTTAAAAAAAAAATACATATCTATCCTTTTTTTTAATTAAAATACATAGTAAACATTCTTATTATTTGGTAACAAATGAAAATTTGATTTTAACTCAAACTCTCAATAAATTAAAGTTAGATTCTTACTCAAATTCTTTTTCTCAGAGTAACTATTTTTGTTACATGATAATATATATGAATATAAATTCTTTAAATATTCCGTTTTATGAAGAAAAAAAATTCTAAATATATATATCTAAAGAGTTTCTAATCTTTCGTTGAAAATTTTGATTATAATAAAATAAAATAAAAATGTACTTTTGAATTTTAAACTTTATCTTCTATGAAAAAATATAAAATCTTTATGTATTTATTATTTTACATAACTAATATTATTTAAAAATATTCATGTGCAACGCACGTGTGCTATATTTAGTAAATTAAAAAAGAGAAAAACACCTTCTAATTTAGCCGTTTTCACTTAACTGCCCATAAATAATAAATTATTGTTTTTGAAAAAAACTGAGGCCCATAAATTGTTTCTTTGGTGAAAAATTGAATATTGGGGAAAAGGGAAAATGAACTGATATGAGAAATCTTGGTGCTTTGAATAACATTTTTTATTTGAGGAATATTGGTATGACAACAAAGACATAAAACAGCTTTCACAACTTGATAGTTCACAAAAGAACCATGATAAGGAATAAGAGTAAAATTCTGGTTATCACTTTCACTCGAGATATGAGAAGCATCAATTCTTCAGTATCTTTATAAATTACGATCATCATACGGTTGGGGTGTTTACATGAAGCTCACATAAAAGTTAAGAATAAATTGTGATGGGAGGTCACTGGAGGATGAGGTATTAGATGCTTTGCTTAGCATTACTCATCAACATCATGGGTGAGGCATATTTGTCCTCAAATCATTTGTTGACCTTGCTAAAGCAAAAGGGTCGCTTCAGCGACACACGGACTAAAGGTTTCCTTTTTTTAACCTTTTTTTGGGTACAAAATCAGAACATAGAATATCAAAAAATAGTAAACTAGGAAACAATAGCACACCTGAGCTCGAATTTGATATATACTCTTACCGGGGGAGGGGGAGAGATGTCATTAGAGTACAAGACCACTCGTGACCAAGGTTCTTAGTGTTCCGTATTCGATAGTATTGGTTCTTATTTTAATAGATTTAGTTATTATAGTTGAGAAATTTGCTCCAAGAGCTTTCCCCTTGAGAACAAAGGAAGCCAAAAACTGCATGCTAATATTTCCTGTATGCCAACTCTTTCACAGCCTCTGCAAGATGTTTCTCACTCTGAATGCTCTGAACCCACTTTGCGTTAATGTGAACACGCTCAATGCTCTGCTTCAAAGTTCTAGCAATTGAAGGTGTTGTACGGCTTGCAAAGAACTCCTCCACTTCATTGGCCTTCTCGAAAGAAGAAAACTGGGGAAAGAAAAAGCAGAAAAAGAAAAGGAACCTCTTAACATCAACATAGATTCTTTTAGTACACCTGACAGAAAAACTAGGCATAAAATTTGAATTGAGGAACAAGGACAAGGAAGAGGGATAATGAGAGAGAGTACAAACTGGTGAAACGATTGCACTAACAAAGTATGCTATTAAAAATCCAGAACCCCAAGTTTCCGAGATGTGATCCCAGTTATCCTGAGAGTTCCAATCATCAAAAAAAAAAAAAAAAAAAAAAAAAAGATAATTAGATAACAGTGCAACCTGTGTCAATAAATTATGAATGAGATTATAGTTGTAATAACATGAGTTTAAAACAGGTGCTGAGGTTCCACACAGGAAATGGCTATGTAGCTTTACTAGTTTTGTAAAATGTCTATGTTAGCCAAAGATTCCCCCATAATGAACTCTCATTAGAAATAACAAATTTAGCCCAATTCTGAAATATATACAATGTTATTTTATTAGATACCTTCCAAAATTTTAACCTTCAAGGACTAGGTAAAATATATCCACCGAAAGCATAAGCATTGCGGCGGGTTCACTTGAATCCTTTCACAGACTGAAACTCAGATATCTGGTTTTGCTTAGTTCATTGCATAAGACTACATTCTATTACCCCTTTTGGATTGAATGTTATTACAATTGCATAAACTTTCATGTTACGAATGGAATATCCACTCAACTTGTTAAGGAATACATTCACTTTAGGATGTGAACTGTGAGAGAAATGTAAATTTCCCAACTAGATATCTCATGCAAAAGAACCAACCCCAACCCCCGACCACCCCCCCCCCCTTTTTTTTTTCTCCAAAATTCCCTCTCTGAGAACTATCCACGTACCACTCTTGTCTTCTTGCTCTCCTTCCTTTTTCCCACTTACCTCCCAGAAATACATGTCAAACACCAGTGTGCATAAATCCTACATGAATCAACACTATCACATCTCTCGCATCTACGTGCACTCTTTTTAAACACTCTCCCCTAACTATTTAGGATTATTCTGATCAGGAAATTCATTAAGATTAGAATTTATTCAACCACAATGTGAATTTGTGCTTTCTAAATGACTGTTGGATAAAGATTACCTTTAGCCATGTCCAAGCTGTTTCATGTCCTTCCCTACTAACGGAGAGTCCAAAAACAGCATCTTGACTTCGAACCTGGGTCAAGTGAACCAAAATCAGTATCTTCAAGCTTCAAGAGACTATGGTTTATGAACTGAAGTGCAATCTTTTGCCCCTAATAAACTATTGGATAAAATCTAAAATACCTCAGAAGACAGCAAAAAGTTGAGAAATTCAAGGATTATATCAGGATCTGGACAATATGTTAATGACCCTGCAAAACATAAAAAGTAATGTAATTATCATTAAATAGATAGATTCAAGTGTCTTGCATCATTTCCTAAATGATTCGTTATTACTTAGAATGCGCGATTTTTCCCGGCTTAGATCAGTCTCTCTATAAACTCTAAGAAGAGATTCATAACCCGATCTGTTAGATGTGCTGACATTCTGCATCACAGCCACATATGCTGCCTGCAAAAACAGTCCATAAGACATTAAATAGGGAATGTTAAATGGGGGAGTACAAGAACTCAATTAGAACCTGCATTCATTGACCTTTCTTATGTCAGGAGGGAGAAGTGGTGCAGTTCGGTCAGCTAAAAATGCATGAAATCTCCTACTTGCTTCATTTTGTGTCGCATCATGTCCAAACACAGAGAGGGCAGTCAAAATTTCCCCTCTCAACATTGCATCTAAGTGGCTTTCACCTTGTCTGGCCTCCCAACCAAGTTTCCTGTAAAGAATATTTGATTAAAAAATAGATGTAAGATATGCAAATTTATTGGTTTTGCAATACACACACACACTCTCTCTCTCTCTCTCTCTCACACACACACACACACACATATATATATGGATAAGTAGTTTTGCAAATTTATTTGTTCAGAAATTGAAGAGGATTCAGACTACTCTCTAATAGGAAAACTGGAATGTAAAATAAATGTCCTTTCTTCAATTGCACATATCCAGATTAGCATCAGTTCTACCATTTTATGTTTTGGCATTCTATGACACCAACAGTCAATCATTGTTCGAAGGGAATAAAATTACTCTACTGTCTTTCCATATATTGTTAGAAGTTCTCTAATTTTTTAAAAGATTACCTTACCTTACAAAATATATATTAACAGCTTAATAAAATTTAGTTTTGATATGTTTAACTGTTCAATATAGATGAAAGGCTTCTTGTAATGGATCTGTGAAAATGAAAGTTTCTATATTTCCATCTATTATCTTTCATGTTCCTGCAATAGGTACTGTTACTCAATGATTCCTGTCCTACATTCCTATGTACTAACTTCAAAAAAATCTTCTCATAGGTTATCCAGATCAAACAAAAAATAACTGATTTCAAGAAAGCACTTGACGCTGTGAGAGCACTAGACAAAGGTACTCTCCATTGCTACAAAATATAATCCATGATTTCAATATATGCTAGAATATTAAATTAATCCAAGAATTCACATATAGAAGACACTTACTCTGCAGAATACTGAAAAAGGCTTACGAAATATTTTTTGATGTAGTCCAATAATTCAGGAGTCGCATCAGCTGCAATTCTTGCAACTTTATAGCTGATCTGTGGAAACAGGACACTGGAATTAGGAAAGAAGGCACACTAAAATAAAATTTGAGTAAGAGATGGAAGCCAACATTACATTAATTAAGTTGGACAGCACAGTATAATCAAGTTCCTCCCGATAAGCACCCATCAAGGTAAGCAAAGAGGTCAAAGACTCTTTGCACGCCATACAAAGAGCATATGAATCATCCAAAATGCCTGTAGAAAATAACTTGATGTTAAATACTCGCTTGACTGTTAAAAATCAAGCCCAAGTAACAACACCTAAATTACCATATCTATCTGTTGCAGACAAGTAATTATTCTCTATGGCATATCTAAGTCTAGCTGCGAGGTCCTCATCATATTTCACCCTATAAAAACCTGTCTGGTCCACATTAATTTTTATCCAAGTGCAACCTGCATTGTTTTTATCACTTTCCTTCCTGTTTCCAGTCTCCATAAGGCTGTTTCTGGCAAATGAGCAACCCAGGAATTCCTTTACATCAAGAGTGTCGGATTTCATTTGCAATAGAAAATTATGGCGAGCATCATACGAGCCAAAACATAATGTAATTGGGACAATCCATTGCTCATCCCCATAGGAACCACTTGATGAGAATTGTGACTGCCATTAATATCAAAGTGTTAGAACAACATAATTTTTCGGATATTTCGAAAATGAAACTTACACGGAATGTAACAGTTAGTTATGCATTCAAGTCAAGAGGTATCACTTATAAATTATAATGTTTTAATTGATCGACGGACAAAAAAAAAAAAAAAAAAGGTGAAAAAGTCGGTTAAAGGAAACCTGATCAAACTCCAGTATCTGATCTTTGACTTTGACAGACACAACTGGATATCCCTTTTGCTTTGTCCATGAATTCATTAACTTGTTCACAGGTTCACGAGATTCTTCCTCAAGGGCAACCCATAAGTCTTCTGTCTTTGTGTTCGAGCAAGCAAATCTTTTTATGTACGAAGCAAGTGACCTCTAATTACATGAAGAAATCGTGTAAAAAAATCCCATTGACTTTCAAGGGGAGAAAATCATTCAAAGAAGACACAGATTTAGAATTTATGAATGCAAGGAAAAACTAGATTAAGACTTAAGAAACGTAAAATATAAGTGATAATCAAATGAGTAATATACAGTATTCTTCTAATTTTCTTCACATAATGATCATTTGAACAGTATCAGGTTTTTAATCAAACAGAACTTATCAGTAAGTCATGATTATACTAACTCTCCAAGTGGGACTACTATGAACACTGCCAGGGTGAGGTTATTCTTGAAATATGAACTCTTTGAAGTTGTAGCAAATAAATCATGAAAATCAACTACCATTTTCATCTTTAAATACAGAAAGAACAAAATACATTTTCTCATAGTTTTAAATAATTTTTATGATGGGGTCAAGTCCATGGTTTTACCACTGATGGAGAATAACTATATCTATATATATAGATATTTATATTTTTTTAGTGAAGTCATATCTCATTAATGGCATTTGCTACTTTAAGTGGATATACTGTTCACCCACTGATGGTATCTATTGAGCCCCCCTCATCAACGAACTCTAAATTTTTTGATCAACAACAAAGAAAGAAAATTTATTGATTAAGAAAAAAGGTACAAAAGAAATACATCGGAGGACAAGAGGTCCACCAAAAGAAAAAACTAATAAAAACAAACTAACTAGCACAAACCGCCTTCCAATCACCCTTAATCATAAACAAAGGAATTCCTTGAAATGGCCATGACTTTGAGGCCCAAAACGAAGCTAAAATTTTTGGACTCTAAATTATAGAGTCCCACTAGTCAATCGCCATCCATCTCTTCTCTCCAGAAATCCTCTCTAACCTAGACATGATTTTTGGACTCGTGAAAAAAGAGATTTCTTTATGATAATTCTTCCTTGGTATATCGTATATGAGTAGAAGTCTTAATTTTACATAAAAGATCTGATGGTACTTCAATCATGAGAAAAATGACAGACAAAAACATGCAGAAATTTTAGCCATTATGACATAGGAGCCTTTCTGTTTTAGTATGCCTCTGAAACAGGTCGAATGGAATGAATTGACGACATTAGGATACTTCAAATACAGTGAAAACTGGAAGGAAAATAATTCCAGGATAAAAAATATATCAAATGATTAGGACATAAATCATACAAACAAAAATGCCAAGTACAACCCAAAAGACCAACCTGAAAGCATTCAGGACCAAGATAGCTTTGTAGCATCCGGATAAGAGATGCACCTTTTGTATAACTTATCGCATCAAATATCTCATTAATCTCATCAGTGTGATTTATCTCCACCTTGAAAATAAATTTATGCATTAAACGACAAATCAAACATTACAGAGAAGTATTTTAGAAACAATTAATATATTGAGTCCCTGAAGTCAATATTCAAATTGAAACTTTGACCACAGCTATTTACCTCAATGGGGTGTGATCCTGCAAGGCCATCCAACCTAAGACCCTCATTAGATTCAACAAGAAACTGAGTCCAAATTTTCCATTCTGGAAACAAGTTATCAGTTGCTAAATAGCTCACCTAAAAACACAAAAAAATCAGCTACATCTGGTTTACCAGCATGTGCTGCAAATAGACATATGAACAAAAATAAATAAGTAAATAAAAATACCCATGTTGCAAATCCTTCATTAAGCCATAAATGTGTCCACCATTCCATTGTTACAAGATTGCCAAACCACTGGTGTGCCAGTTCATGGGCTACAACAATTGCAACCTTAACAGAAGCCAATTGACACTAACATAAGTAAACAATCAATGGGGTATGATTAAACGACAAAAAACTAAATCCATCACCGCAACGGACAAATTGAATTATAATAGCCAGATTAACCATCAGCATATCCACATACACCTTGCTTGTCAACAGCCGCAGAGTGCTGATCATCATAAAGCAATTCTGTATCACGGTATGTAACTAATCCATAATTTTCCATTGCCCCAGAAGCGAAATCCGGGATTGCGGCCATATCCAGTTTGGGTAATGGGTATGGCACAGCAAAATATCTGTAGGACATCAAATAGAAAATTAGATAACGAATGTCAAACAAAGCCACAGAATCACCCAGATGGAATGATCAAATAAATAAAGAATAAACAACATTCATTTTCTTTGAATTTGTATGTTTCACACATGACGGTTGTAATTAATGACCAATTACTTGCAGTGATTATGGTAAAACATACTCTTTGTATAGCTCAAGCGTCCTGACAGCAACATCCAAAGCAAACTTCCCTTGATTTGCCTTACCGACTTGACAGTATACTCGAACTTTGATGTCTGTGTACAGATGTGCAATTACATCATCAGAAACAAAAGTTGTACTATCATAGAGAACAAAAGAAGATAGCATATGATTGTACCATCAGTAGTATGGTCTTCCACAAAATCAAACAAACCAATAACAACTGCCACCAAATATGTAGACATAATTGGTGATTCCTGAAAGGAAACTGTCTTGAGATGGCCATCTAATTTCTCTTCAATGGCAGGCATATTTGAGAGAGCTGTGAGTTCAGATGGCACATCTAATGTGATCTTGAATGTAGCCTGAAACCAGTGTTGCAGACAGAAAAGGGTCAAACCATGAGCTTCATATAAAAATGAATGTAGAGGACCTAATCTCAATCTTTTCCATCCACGAAAATTAAAACATCAACTTCATACAGAGAATGTATTTAGATGTGCATTACTTTTAACTCATTAGTATGAAAACATGTTTTTGTAAAATATCTTTTCTTTCTTCCTAATTGTTGTTGGTTTATTACAAGAAAATCAGCAATTTGCAAGTGGTCAATAACCCTGATCTTTGCCGCAAAATAAACAGTAGTGGAGCCAAGATTTTAATTTTGATTTTTCTTTTCTTTTCTTTTTTTTTTTTCTTTTCTTTTTTTTTTTTTTTTTTGAGGGAAGGGGTGTGGGTACTTTGATCTCATCGAAAGATAGTGAAATTTAGATATAAAATGATAATTATCGAAAAAATACCAAGCTGCTCTCATTGGAATTGCAACATAACTGCCACTGATGTCAAATATCGAGTATAAATTGCTGAATTAAATTAAATTCACCCTATCAAATTTCTTTGTGACGTTAAAATGGCAAAATGTGGTTACTTAGCAAAACTGGAGAGACCGAATGGTGCTGCTGGAGAAGAGGAACTAATCACAAATCTGGGGCTTTACTAATAGTTCTACCTATACAGTTCATTAGATATTCAAAAATTATCTTTTGTAGCTCAAAAATGAAATCATGACGCAAATTTTATGAATGATATGAGAAGCTTGCCACTGTTTTGAAAAAAGAATGTAAGATCAGAAACTTATAGAGCTGTGCTGATTTTGAATAAAATTGATATATTGAATGGGTCTCATTAAATTGACTTCTTCTGAAATGGCACAAAAACCTTATGATTTTAGGAAATAGCATGAGAGCCTAACAAAATGTAACAGCCCAAAATATATGGATGCTAACCCCTTTACCCTCATACCTGGCCTAATAGGCTACAGACATAGCACATGCACCAGGCCCGATCCTACATCCATGTTTCTTGCATCCTTAAACAAGCAAACAAAAATGCACTTCTTTTTTCCGAGTGTTCTTAGAGAATTATTTTATCATGTTTCAGAAGTAAAATTTCATTTCAGCCAAAGCACTAAACTAGCAGGAAGCAAGATCTTCAAGAACCCAAAAAAATAAAAGGACAAACAAAAGGGGAAAAAATGTAAGAATTTGTAACACCTTGCAAGCAGGTTCATCCCAACATGGAAAGCATCGCCTAGCATCAGCTGGTTCAAACTGTGTGACGGCCATGTTCATCTTTTCCCCATTAAGCTCATAAGTACTGGACGGTAAAATTACATATTAAGTATTTAGATAACTTAAAAAACAATAGGAAAACTTTAGATATTTAAGCTGCATTTGGTTGCTGGAAAAGGTAGGAAACTACAAGGAACTGAACTTTTAAACCTTACATCTTTGTCATTGTGGGACATAATAAAACCAAGCCTACACTCAATTGATGTTAACTCAACCTTTGGGCTTAGTTGAGTCAAAGTAGTTTATTTTTTGAAAATCAAAACAACAGGAAACATAAGATTGGAAAGTTAGTTATCTTTTGCTTTTCCTACCTTCTCTTGGCAACTGAACAAAGAAGAAGAAAGACTGCCATTGATAAAAACTCACCTCAATTAAGACAAATACTTTCAGATTTTTTCAGTCTCAAAAAATACTAAGATTTGATTCTTTTCTTTTCCTGCATTTTTGCAGCAACCAAACAGGGCTTATATAATTACTTTCTACAATAGTTTAATTAGTCTCAGGCTGTCAGGTAAGTGGATGATTTCTTATTTCCATTCTCCAACAATCAACCAATTACCTTCTATATAGTCTCAATTAAGAGAGAGCTTTGGGTTTATTTTTCAGTCCACAATTATTAAGCATCCAAGAATCAAAATTTCATTTATTTTCTTATCCTACATTTTAGTGGCAAACAAACTGAGATTAACTTCTCACCTTCTATAGAAGCCCTTCATTTTGTCATTTAGGGTTCCTTCAACACCAATACCCAGAACACCCATTCCCATTGGAAGAGTATGAGCAAACTCCAACACCAAAATCTCGTCTTCTTCCACCATCTCAACCTTGGTAGGCTCAAACACCTGATCAACCAATCACTCATTTAGTAATTCACAACCAATTATGGTCCTGTCAGTTTCTGAGAAATTATATGAAAAGAGACAAAATTTCAAAATCTTATAGCATGTCAAAGTTGACATCACAGTTGTCAAATTTTTAACTTTTAGATTCCTTCCTCAAAATCAGCAACCTTTAGTTAACAAAAATTCTGAAATTCGTACGGATTCCAGTCCATTTTGTTGAAATTAAAATTTGAAATTTTATATGATGTTAAAAATGAAATACTCCATATTAGTAAGATTCCAAATTTTCATTTTTTTTTCTTCTCCCTTGATTTAGGTAACCAAATGGAACATTAAAATTGCTATTCTAAAGTATTGAAATTTAATATTCATTACGTTCCATTTGGTTACTAAAATAAAACTTGGTCAAAATTGCAACTGTGATATCTCAAATTTTCTTTTCTTCTTTTGTTTCCTTTTACAAGGAAATCTCAACAACCAAAATGCTAAGTAAAATTTGGAACTCTTAAATCCATTATTGTCCAATTTGGTTGTCGGAGAAACCGAGAAACTCTGAATCCTTTGTCAAATATTCTTTTGTCACTGTTCCTCAGCAAAGAAATGGAGCATACATGATACATTGTCCATTTAGTTGCTAAGAAATTTAAACAAACAGAAAGATAATTTTGAATCATACAACGGATTAAGACTCAAGAACAGTTTCCTTTGTTTTCTTTCCTTTACTTTTCTCACAAATTTTCAGAAACCAAACGAAATGTCAAGGTAAATGAAGTTAGAATCTTTGATAAACTACGGTCCGTTTGGATTGCTGAGAAACCTTATGAACAAAAACTTAAAACTCGAAATCTTATAACAGGTTGGGGTTGGAAATGACGGTTCTAAAACACCATATTTTCCTATATTTTCTTTTCCTACGATTTCTGAAGAACCAAACATATCACTATACCATTGAGCTGTAAGAAAGTAACATAAGGTGGCTCGGGGTTTGTTTAGTACCTCCGAAGAGTTTTGGGTTTTGAAGTGGACGGAGCCGAGGGTAACAGAGAGTTCAGCGGCATTGAGGACGATGAAGGCGGTGTCATCGACGATGTCGAGGTCAATGCCGACGGAAGCAGTGAATTTGCAGACGACGAGGTCCGGTTTGAGTCTTATATCGTAACGTTTCGGCACAGCGAATTTCGGCAGTCTCGGTTGACCTCTGTACTGCTCCATTCTCTCTTTCTGTCAAGCAGGGGCATGGGTTTCAGAAGGTGGGTCGATAAAATTATATACACATATAGTCATATAGATATGCGAAAACACAGGGAAAGGGCACAAAAGAAGAATCCACAGTGGGTTTTGGCAGGCATTTTTTATATTCCTTTTCTCCTTCTCCCATTGGCGGGTAGTCGAGAAAGGGTTTTTGTGCCCACTTTTTGGAAGAAAGTCGGCATGGGGTATTACAGTTGCTCAAGGTATGAACAAGGAAAGGCGATGCCCAAGAGTTTTCTAGGTAGAATTGTACAATCTTTGTCGAAGAAAGCTCCGTCGGGATGATATTTTTGCGAAATTGGCGTGGTCAATGAGGAGGATGGAATGACGGGGTGAGTTGTAAACTCTACATCCAGGTTTTGAAATTAGCTAATTTGTCTCCGTTAGGATGTTAAACAACTTTATGAGAAAATGACCGTTACGTGAAGAGCGATGATTAATCAGACTCTAATAATTCGGATACCGTTACTTAGGAAAAAGAATAGAAAAATATTTGAAGAGGCTAGATAGCCATCTTCATTTTAAGCTATCAGTAGTGATGTGGATGGTGAATACATGTCCATCAATTTTACTTCATGAGTCTGCAAGTGATCTTTGTTTTTTTGGTTAAATTCTCTAATGGCCCCATAGGGAGCAAAAGGTTTGAACTTAAAATTCTCTATCATTTAAAGCGTAAATCTTATGAACCACCAATTTACCTCTTAAAATTTTATAATTACTAGTTGAGCGATAGATGATATTGCATACACACACATTCACACAAACTGTCAAGAAGGATTTTGGCTACAAAATAAAAAATAAATCAGATGCATCGTTGTTAAAATAACCTAACATTCCAACGAAGTTAGCATCTTAGGCTATTCCTTATTATGTGTTCAATACTCGCTATTTGTAAATTCGCAATATAATAGGTCTAGTTCTAGACAGTATATATAGTCCATATTCCTTAGTAGATTTAAACATATGATTCTTTTACAACATTAGATACCTCTAATACTGTTGTTAAAGAAAGACAAAAAGATACTAAAAGGGAGTTACTATGAATTAAAACACATCCAATGTAGATATAGATAAAGCATGACATATAATCTATAAAATTGTACTAAAATATATGTAAAGAGATTGTATAGAGGTAAGAAGATATAAGGTACCTTACCACAATCATTGTATTTAGTAAAAAAATGTTAGCGAACTTACCAAATCAAAATCAAAATAAATAAATAAAAAATTAGAGGAGACTAAAACAATTGTACAAAATTAAAATTGCATAGAAAGAAATTTTATTGTGGGAGAAGCATATTCAATTTGTTCGTTATTCAGAAAATTTTCTCATATAAAAAAATAAAAATAAAAAGTTTTCTCATTTTTTTTAGAGTGTGGCTATTGCTACCACATAAAATACTCAAAGCTCCTCATTAATTTATACTTTTTTAGGTTTTATGAAAAGTATAAAAGGTTTTTACGAAAATTAATAGCATTGTTCACTAGAAAAAATCATTCTGAACAACTTTGTAGAAGAAATTTTTTCCAAAATCTATCATTTAAGTAGGCTTTTTGGCCATTTATAATCTCTATTTCATTTTTCATGAAAAATTGATAAAAAATCTACTTAAAGGCAGATTTTGGAAAAACTTTCTTCTCCAAAATTGTCCGAAATTATGTTTTCTAATAACTATGAGATTCGTTTTCATAATTTTGTTTTATATTTTTCATAAATACTTAAAAATATAAATTAAATAGGAGACTTAAAGTATTTTATATGGTAGCAAAAGTCTAACGCTTTTTCTTATTAAAATATCTGAACGAGTGGACTGGCCTAAACCCACCTGACTTTAATCTCCTCTCTCTCTCTCTCTCTCTCCGGCGGCCGGCGAAGCATAGATAACAAAATACCCCACTGTGGATGCTCTCATCATGTTGTCATAACCATTCCCATTATGAATTTCTGATATGGGGATTATCAAGTCAGAGAAGAGAGACCCTTCTTCTTTTGCTTCGTCAACATCACCTTGTGCCCACCTCAGGACTGCTTACCACAATTGCTTCAACAGGTCCTTTTTCCATCTCTTTCTAGGGTTTTCTTTTTTCTGTAAAACCCATTTGGTTCTCTCTCTAGCAAGGGGGTTTCCCTGATTTTCTCAAACCCTAACACCTTCTCTCTCTCTCTACGTATATATGTGTACTGGGTTCTTATGATTCTCTCTAAACATTGCGTTATGCACAGGTGGTACTCGGAGAAGTTCTTGAAGGGTCACTGGGACAAAGTGGAGTGCGATGCTGAGTGGCAGAAATACAGAGCTTGCCTCTCTGTATGTTCAATTTGTCTTACAATCCTTGTTTTCCTTCCATTATTCTTTTGAGTTTTTCTGGGAAAATTGTAGTTGCTCAAAACCTCTATACGATATATGTACTATATTTTCACAGCAACATCTGAAAGATAAGCATTTGATCCGCTTTTTGGAAGCGGAAGGCATTGTCGATTCGACCAATCAAGCTGATTCTGGAAGAACAATTGATGGTGCTGCCGCTGGGGTTTCTCAGTAATATGTAAGTTTCATATGTGCAATATAGAAAAAAAATAATAATAATGAAAAGTTTATCATTAAGAAAATTTTGATTGGATTGTTGTTTCTGTTGTATATTTTTGTGTAGTATCTGGTCCTCCTGAATATATGTTAGAATTGAATTATTTTGCATTTTGATTGAGATGGGTTTCCAAACATTTTGTTTGAAATTCATCTTTCAGTGTTATTAATCCGCGTACACTCTGTATTAATACGAGATTGAGAACAATAGGAGTAAGAGGAAGATGGTGGATTAGTGGGATGACTATGGGGACTTGGGGAGTATCCTTAGTAATGTATATCCTTGTCCTAGATCAGGTGGTACAAGACGTGTGTGGCCTGGTGTGGAAAATTGCAACCTTTTTGTAGGATTATGAGCAAGTATTGTTAGCTGGCTTAGGAGTTTAAGTTGTCATTGCAGGCTCATTGGGTATTTTGTTTAATATGTGCCTTTACATTCATGAAGCACTTATTTAATTCCCTTTACCCGGTTAAATGTATACTTAGCATGACAAACCACATAGTATGTGACCGTGCTCTATCTTTGCTTAGTTTTTATTATCAATTATGAGGAAACTTTTGTATTCTCTCGTGTACGCAAGCATGTATAGCCATATATATTCTTATCCTCCATGCCAGCAAGATGTAATTTTTTATGGTTACATAGGGCTTTGATTAGTGTTTTTGCAGAACTATGTGGAATTTATGATGCAAATTGGAGGGAAGTAGTCATTTTGCTGTCGTCTTATGTTAGGCTTAGGTTATTGGTATAACAAACCAAATTTAAACAAGAGGGAGCAATTTCTTGTGTGGTTTATGGTTTGAAATTGTGCTTATCAGGATATCATGACTGCAGTTATGTTTGCTGTTGAAAGCATTACCACATTCATAGAAGCAAGTTTTATTTATTTATTTATGAGAATTCAGCTCCTGTATCCCCCCTATGTTGCAGTTCACAAGTGGATCCCTGTTGGTTTAAGGGAATATGTTAGTTCGCAATTGTTTCTACTTGAATGATGACTAAATAGGCAGTTTCAAATGTGTATTTACACTGGGACAAGTTCAAATTGTTTAACCTGCAATTATCACTGATGAGGCAAGGGCAATGCATGGTCTTTGGAAGTAAAGAAAACTGTTGATTACTTCTTTTGACTGGTGATAATGTTGTTTTTCTTTTCAGGAAAATCAACAAGCTTTTTCTCAATTCATTTCGGTTTGAGCTACCCGAAGTTGTGGGTGGAAAGGGATTACTTGTTAGACTTGTATTTTAGAGAAGAATTATGGTTTACCACAAAGAATGTTGAATAGCAGAGAGAAAAGAAGGGATGAAATCCGGAGCATGTTGAGGGTGGAATTAGATCATGGGTTGTATGGATTCGTGGGTTCTCGTGTAAAAGACTCTTTGACTGTCGTTGGTGTCTTGATGATGAGGAATTTCATTCAAAACAATAGGAGGTTTGACATTGCATATGATCTCGGATGTGTGTCTATCATTTGCATTTTTTGATGAACTTGTTTGACATTTTTGCTGTCTACATTACTTTTCCTTTTCCTTTTCCTTTTCCTTTTCCTTTTCCATGCCCATGTGTTAAGCAATTGTGTCTGGAAGCAGTGATGGATAAATCTTCTGGTAACGTTTCGTTGCAATTTTGCTTTTCTGGCAGGGTAATGTCCCTAAGCAACTTAAAGTCTCTGTCTGGGATGAAAAGGAAAAAAAAGGAAGGAAGAAAAAGAAAAAATAATCCAGGAACTTAATGTTTAATGGTCCACTATTAAAACGAGTATATGTTGTGCTCTATCCCATCATGCACTTGAACAGGATTATTAACTTACAACTTTTCTATGCTTTAATTTCTTAGTTAGCTTTGGTATTTTATTTTAGTTTATTCAATGTAGTTTACTTTTACATTTGCTTTCTTGTAATTTTTTCCCCTTTAATTTTAATGATTTTTGTTCATGTCTAATTTTTTAATTAATCATTTTGGTGAAATTTGTATATTTAATTAATCACTTCCGTAAATTTTCAACATGTTCCTCTTTGAAATTTTCTTTGTGAAAAAAAGGCGAAAAAGAAAAAGAAACGAAAAGAAAAAAAAAGAAAAGAAAAGAAAAAGGTGTTGTTGAATTCAAAAGCGTGTTGGGACTACCACAAGAAAGCAAGAAGACAATAAACCAAGGGGGGTGCTAGCAGCAGTCCCATCCACTATGAATCCTTCACGAATAAGGATCCGACGGTTTGAAAAAGAATCATCATTATGATAGTGTAATCTGAGTTGTCCGTAAAAGTAATATGAGTCGTTTATAAAGTAATGAACGGCTCGGATAAAAAATCCCAAAGAAATGCTAATTAAGTTAATCTTAGTAACTTTTTGAACTTTTGAGATGGTTTGAAAAAGAATCATCATTATGATAGTGTAATATGAGTTGTCCGTAAAAGTAATATGAGTCGTTTATAAAGTAATGAACGGCTCGGATAAAAAACCCCAAAGAAATGCTAATTAAGTTAATCTTAGTAACTTTTTGAACTTTTGATCTGAGTTGTACGTTACTTTTATGAGTGGTTTGGATCACATCATCAATGTGACCACCACCAAATCCAGATCTGCACACTATAAATTTTGACAAGTGACATTGAACTTGTTTGCACCTTTGATGGTATACATATGGTTGGAGTGTATCCAATTTCCAGGAAATATCAACTTAGACGTAATCGAAGTGTGATATCCCCCACCGGACCCGGTAACCTCACCGCTTTGGTTCAATTAAACAACCCAAGTTTCGATTTACTCCTTGCATAGATTATATAGCAATTAAAACTACCTGACAAAATCACTGTGCTCATAATGGATCAGAGGTTGAAGGAGGCTTGTCAAAAGGGAAATATCGACGCCTTTTATGCATCAATTCGGGAGGATCCACATCTTCTGGAGAACATCGATAAGATACCCTTTGTTGACACTCCTCTGCACATAGCTGTAGAGGCAGGGCAGACCGAGTTCGCTTTGGAGATCATGAGGTTAAAGCCATCATTTGCAAGAAAGCCAAACCAAGACGGGTTTAGCCCCTTGCACCTCGCTTTGCAAAAAGGGAAAACCCAGTTGGTGCTCTGGCTTGTAGAAGACGATCCTGACCTCGTCCGTGTTAAAGGGAGGGAGGGTATAACTCCTTTGCATTTCGTTGCTGGAACAGGAGACCTCGATCTCTTGGCAAAATTTCTGTCAGTTTGCCCGAAATCTGTTGAAGATTTGACCATTCAGAGGGAGACTGCTCTACATGTTGCTCTGAAAAAACATGTTTAAAGCTTTTGAAGTCCTAGCGGAGTGGCTTCTGCCGCCTTGGTATGATCGGGATGGAAACTTGGAGGGCGCGGCCGTCCTGAACTCGAAGGACATGGAAGGCAACACTGTGTTGCACATTGCAGCATCCATGAATAGACCCCAGGTAAGCTCCATCTTTCTTGTAATGAGAAGAGGGCAGAACTAGCATAATGGAGGTGTCAAAGAGGGTTACGATTTGATCCTAGTAATACTGCTACAAGTTTTCGGTGAATTATTGACTCATTGTCGTGATATTTTGCGCACATGCAGGTGATTAGGTTGTTGATTAAAAGTCCAGCACTTGATGTAAATGCGAAGAATTCGGAAGGTTTGACGGCTTTGGACATCTTACATCAAACTCAAGTGGACAGCAGAGAGGCTAATAATATGCTATGCCGTCATGGAGCTTTAAGAGCTTCAAAGCTTCCCCCTGTAATTACCGTTTCAGATTATTTGATGCCCAAGATGCCATTTTACGAAAGATGGATCATATCCATCTTTCGTGGGCAGAGGTACATGTCAAGTGACAGTCGCAATGCACTACTAGTGGTTGCTGTACTGATCGCAACCACTACCTACCAAGCTGGACTCAGTCCCCCTGGTGGTCTTTGGCAGGATGACTACGAGCCACCCAATCTCAACACCACCAGTAGTGCCACCAACATGACCCTCAGTGCATCAAGTCCACCACCACATTATGCGGGGCATCCAATATTGCCGCCTTCTTCTATTATGATTTTTACATCGTTCAATTCTATAGCATTTTTAATGTCAATTTCAATAATTTATGTCCTCCTCCCAACAGAAAACGCCATTTTTGTGCTACTAGTGCCCCCGCTAATCATGTTGGGTGTTTGCCATATTTGGTCAGTGTTGACTCTAACATTCCATATGCCCCTCACGCGATTTATTTTCTTGATAGTCGCAATATTCCAAGTTGTAGTTTGCCAGGCCGTGCGAAGGACTCTCAGAAAAGCTAGTTGCCTGTCGTCTCATCAGACTCCAAAGCTTAAGGACGCTCAGGAAAGCTAAGTTGCTCTGGCATATATCAGACTCCAAAAGCTGCTGGGAAATATGTGATGACTAGTAGTGGCATTAACTTGAGGCTTGAGGTTGAAAGCACAATTATGATGATTTTTATTGTTAATTATTTTTTGGCCTCTTTCTACACATATTATAGATATGTATGAATCAGCCGTAGGTATTCAGCTTATGTATTTGAAAATGGCATAGTTGAAGTAGCCAATGTTACATATGTTATGTTCTCATTGATGAATTGCCCATTGTATCAAAAAGAAAGATGAATCTCTTGGAAAATACCTCGCACCATCTCCTCCTTCCATTGTCTTCAAGACGAATCAATGAGCTCAGCTACACAATTTGGGAAATATATCTTCTGACACTAATTTAATCCATCTTCTGCATTTGGTACCCATGCACAGGTCTGAGCAGATTTAGATCCTTGCCATCACCTACCACGTAACATGCAACTTTTGCAACAATATTTTGTGACTCAAGTATGCCTTTCCAAATGGGTGAATCTGATGAATTTTTCTGCACATGAAGAAAGGAATACCTGGAAAAATATTTCTTTAAAAGTTGAGATACCCACAGATTTTTAGTTTATTTTTTGGTTGCCTTAGTGCAATCTGCCATCCCAGTTTAACTAGAAGGGCTCTACTGCTATCTTTCAATCGTCTAAATCCCAGACCTCCCAAATTCTTCGGCCTACAGACCTTTTTTCCTGTTAACAGCTTGAAGCCATTATTTGATCCGTGTACTTAGAAGAATTAACTTCTGTCTCAACTTGCAACAAATAGAACACATGGAAACAGAGAAAAGGGAGAAAAAATATGGTGCTTAGGCATGCAACTTCACCCGAACTTCTATTACAACTACCAGCTCGATCCAGAAAGCATGCAGTACCTAGCTAGGAATTGGAAACAATAACTCGTAATATTGATATTAAACTATTTTCAAAAAATAAAAATAAAATTAAAAATCAAGGTTCTTGAAATCTTTGGTGTTTGAATTTTTTTTATTATTATTATTTTTTTTTAAGTATTAGAGAAAAGGGAAGAAAAGGAAGAAGAAGAAGAAGAAGAAAATTTAGAACTATAGTATTTTTTTTTAATAAAAAATTTTTAAGTATTTGAGAAGATGCTATTAGTAGGTTTAGTTATAAACCGTTGGTTTCATATTCCTTTATAGATTTGAATATATGATTTTTTTTTTTTTCCTAACATTGGATACCTCTAATATGGTTGTTAAAGAATCACAAAAAGATACAAAAACGGAGTTACCATGAATTACTAATTTTAAAACGTGATTAATAGCATATTTTTAAATCCAAAATTTGAGATTATATAGATATAGTTAAAATATGACTTACAAAGTTGCATTACTAAAATATATGTAAGGAGATTCAATCGAGGGTGAGGAAGATGTAAGGTACCTTACCGCAATCACCTTAGGATGATTTTGCATTTAGTGAAAAAAAAATGTTAACGAACTAAAAAAATAAAAATGATTAGAGGAGATTAAAAAACAAATAAATTAGATTAGAATTGCATAGAAATAAATTTTATTGAGGGAGAAGAATATTCATTTTGTTCATTATTCAGAAAATTTTCTCATTTATCTATCGAGTGTTTCATATCAAAAAAAGGAAAATTTATTTATTTATTTATTCTCATTTTTCTTATTGAAATATTTGAACGAGTGGAATGACCTAAACGAACCCCCACCTGACTTTATTCTCCTCCCTCTTCTCAATCTCTCTCTCTCCCCCCGGCGGCCGGCAAAGCATATATGACGAAATACTTCACTGTGAATGCTATCATCATGTTTTCATAACTATTCCCATTATGAATTTCTGATATGGGGATTATTAAGTCAGAGAAGAGAGACTCTTCTTCTTCTGCTTCATCAACATCACCTTGTGCCCATCTCAGAACTGCTTACCACAACTGCTTCAACAGGTCCTTTTTCCATCTCTCTCTTTAGGGTTTTCTTGATTCCGTAAAACCCATTTGCTCCTCTCTCTACCAAGGGGTTTTCCCTGATTTTCTAAAATCCTAAACCCTTCTCTCTCTCTCTCTCTCTGTGTCTATATAGGTACTGGGTTCTTCTGATTCTCTCTAAACATTGCATTATGCACAGGTGGTACTCGGAGAAGTTCTTGAAGGGTCAGTGGGACAAAGTGGAGTGCGATGCTGAGTGGCTGAAATACAGAGCTTGCCTCTCTGTTTGTTCAATTTGTCCTATAATCCTAGTTTTCTTTTCATTATTCTTTTGGGTTTTTCAGGGAAAATTGTAGTTGCTCAAAACCTCTTCACGATATATGTATTATATTTTCCCAGCAACATTGGAAGATAAGCATTTGAGCCGCTTTTTGGAAGGACTGCGAGAGTTGAGCCCGATAAAAATTTCCTCCTTATTTTCCAGAGTTTCCCCAAGTTTTTAAACGGAAAATGAGTGAAGGCATTTTCCTTCCTATTTTCCCTATATATATATATATATATATATATATATGTTAATCTATTTTTTTAATGCAATCAAAGACTAGGGATATATATATATTTTAATCTATTTTTTTAATGCAATCAAAGACTAGGGATGTGCACGGATCGGTTTAGAGCGGTTAGGAGAGAAATCACCAACCAACCCGTCAAGGACGGTTTGTAAAATTTTCAATCCATCGCCAAACCGTAGGTCTTAAAAACTGGCGAATTGGTTGATTTCTTTTGGCGGTTTGAACCAACGGTTTAAACAGATTGGACAGGTTGCATCATTCCCTTTCATAAATTTTATGAGAATTGTCAAATGGCCAAAAAGTGTACTTTTATAATCTTTATGACGATGGTTTGTTGATTTCTTAGCAAAAATGTTTAAAGACAAACTATTTTTTTTTTTTTTTGGTAAAAAGAGACAAATCATTTAACATTCTATAATATCAAATCCCACAAAATAATTATAAATCATGCAACAAGAAGTTAAAAAAAAAATAACTATAATGACTTAACATGTTCTTGTAGAAAGTGTATATATATATATATATATATATATATATATATATATATATTTTGATGAAGTAGTTTATATATATATATATATAATTGAAAGCGGGTTGGGTTGGTTTATTGGCGGTTTGACAAAGTTCAACCCACTAACCAAACCGAACCGCCAAATTTATTACTTAACCCATCCAAACCAATTTGCCTATTCTTTTAAACCGCTTGCGTTGATGCGGAATGGAGCAGATTGGACGGTTTTTTGCACATCCTTATCAAAGACAGGAAAGTAGAATCCCTCATATTTTACTTTTGGCGAAATTAGTGATTAATCTATAATTAAATAAAATATTAGCGATTAGTCAATGTAAATAAAACTTATTTAGTAATTAATCACATTTTTAAAAAAAATCTCTGGTTTACCTTTATTATTACTAAAGGTACTCCATTTTTTGTTATTAAAGACACCCTATGTAACTAACTTAGTATTTTAGGATCTGTTTGAAAACTTAAAAAACTGGATCAGATTAAGTCTAATCCATAACTATTATCTGATTTTTAAATAAACCAACTCACAGTTGATTTTAAAAAAACTGTGTTTATGTCTTATTTTTAGAATAAAGTTGAACTGTTTAATAGTAAAAAAAGACTAACCAAATAGTATGAAAACAAAACTGGTCAGACTTATCCTTAATTAACCAGGTTTTCAGGTTTGCCAAACAACCCCTCCGTGTTTCAATTTTTAAAAACTTATAACTTATAATTTACACATCCGATTTCAAAAAAAAAAAATTATATTTTTAAAACCTACTCATTAACATTTTCAAATCAAGATCCATGTTGTTTAGGTAATTATTAAAAAAAATTGAAACTATAAAATTTTACTACTTTACGAACTACTTTTGAAGTAGTAAAATTTTACTACTTTGTACTATTCTAGCTTTTAATTTTTTTTTAGTGTTTTAACATCATAAAGTAAATTTTTGAAAATGGCAAATGCTGAAACGGTAAAAGCAACATAATTAGTCGGATTAAAAAAAGAAATCAACAAAAGGAAAGGGTGATAAGGGGTAATAAGGCAGTGAGTAGCACTTAGACGACTTCCTTGGTCAATTTGCAAGCTGTGAGATTTTGACAGTGCTTCGTGAAGCTTGGTTAGTGTTGGGTTCGAGGAGTGATGGACGCGGTGCGAAAGAGAGGGAAGGCTGCTAGAAATTCCGACACAGAGCTCAATCGCTATTGGTAGGTTTTGGTATTGGTGTGATTGGGGCTCGAAGGAATCAAGAGGGCTGATGATATTGTATGCGAGTACAATGGAGGCCATCTTTGGATGGGGTTAATTTAAACCCCTATACCTACTGCTGCTGGAATAAAGGAAACAAAACCTCCATTAATAAAATGAGTATTTCCGTCATGAAGTAATAAAATGAACTAAATGAGTTAAAAGAAAAACTTGTTTGACTAATTGCCAAATAAGTCTTTTATGGTAGACTAATGGCCAAATCCCTTTTTATTTTTTTTTCTATAGAAAAATTCATGAACCGATAAAAAGATTATTTTCTGTGAGGACCCAAAAAGGGAAAAGGGCGTACTGTGCCGCTAACTGCTCAATTTCCTCGTCAATAGCGTGTGGGAGACTAACACAAGGTCTACAAAAATGGAAGAAGACTAGCAAAACATTTTGAGAAATCGCATTGAACTTGTTAACACCTTTGATGGTACACAAAGCCACATGGGGTCAAGTATATTCTCCTTACTCCTTAGCAAAAAATCAAAAAGGAAAAAAGAAAATGAGTGGTGTTTCCTCTAAAATTTTGATTTTGAAGATTGGGTTGCGCGAGCGTGCCAGCCACTAAACAGTGATGAATTGCGGGTTCTACCTTGCCTCGAATGGACTCAAGGACTTTTCTGTGACAAATAATTGAAAACACAAAATAATAACAGAAATTAAAAGGAAAAGCTCACCACGGAGGAAGCCATTTTCATTGATCAATTTCTGGGATTACAATGATGAACAAAGGGGTGCACACGCCTTTGACCAGAAAGGAGCACACGTTTCTGGGTTTAAAATCCTAGAATTCTAAAAGAAAATGAAAAAAATAAAGTTCCTGAGAACTGGTTTGTTGATTGATGTTGGAGAGACCTCTAGATGGCTGATCTTCCATCTTTATACACTCGAGTGACCGTTACTCCGCAGAATTCGCTCTCTATCTGACTCATTTTGACGAGACATCTCCCACTAAAACCACGTTTTCAAATAACTTCCCACGATCTGTAACTGCCCCGCAAATGTGGCTGGTAATGATTCCTGATATAAGGGAAAATCGGTCTAAGAAGAGAATGAATTTCGACTATCTGACCGATAATAGCTTTTGCATGGTGTTCGGCCTCTTACCCCAAAATTTTGACTAAAGCCGAATGTAAATTTCTTAGGCCGATTTTGAGGGTGTAAACATTGCCCCCCACATTTTACTAACATATAGATATATATTTTGTAAAATGTCCTTCCTATTAAATCGGCCTGATGCAACACTTGCTATTTCTTTGCTTCTCACGAATCTCCCTACGTGTCATCTTGTCAATTCCCCTGACGTCCGGCCACGTGTCCTTTCTTCATTGGTCTCTGCACTGAGGAAGCCTAATGATTATACACTGAATCGCGCCGTAACCGCTCAGCTCCCCAGGTTCCGTGCATTTCTGAGTGTCTTTTCAATTCCCAAAACGCGCCAAGCTTTAAAACCTTTGAGTTTTTAACTTTTGTGCACTTCAGCCTCATTTGCGTTCTAGGGTTTATCTTCTCTGCACTCCGTCGCTGCCATTCTTCGTCTTCGGTGCTCCTGACAGTCTCCAGGGATTCATTTCTAGCACAGCAAGCTTCAAGTCTTCTTCTCATCCCTTCATACTTTCCAGCAGTGTTTTAGTTCGGGTCCGCCATCTCACTCTACATCTCATCATGTCTGATCATATCTCTGGCGACGACGATTTCTCCAGCAAGGATCGCTTGGAGAAATTTCTGTCTATTGACCCTTCGGTTCTTAATACTCAGGTATTTTCTCCTTACGAAGAACACCTTTACACTTTAGGGCCCAGATTTCTGTCTCTTAGTACTGCTCAATCAATTCCTACCTTGTTTCCAAAACATAAATCTGAAGTTTTTGCTTATGAAAACCCCATTTGTAATCTGAAAAAGTCATTCTCTGGAACTATTCGTTGTTGGCCAAGTAGGAGTTTGGACTGGAACGCTTGGTTTGATCGTATTCATTCATTTAAGGCCGAAGAATGGAAAATGGTTGGAATTTATGAGATCCTCCATTTTTCCAAGTTTCAAATCCCAATAAACAGGGAATTACTTGCTTCGGCCTTGAGTTTATGGTCAATTTCAACCAATACCCTTCACTTGCGGTTTGGCATGATGACTCCAACCCTTCTAGATCTTGCTATTTTATTCGGTCTTCGTCCCAATGGAAGCTGGATTAATGCTTAAACTCAAATTCCAGAGTACGATCTCCCTCTCCTTTTTGACAAGAAATCTACTTCTTACTCTAGATTCATGTCTTTGTATAGAAAAGAAGATGGTGACCTTGATGAGGCCGAATATGTAGCTTTTCTATTGATATGGATTTGTAAATATCTTTTTTGTAATCCTTCTTTCAAAGTGGTGAAGGCCGAATTAAAACTGCCACTTTACCTGGCACGGGGATGCAGGGTTGCTTTAGGTCCCCTCGTCCTGTCCAGCTTATACAGAGGATGTTTTAATCTCCTCTCTTCTAATTTTCATACATGGGGAGGCCCCTTTTGGATTCTTCAAATTTGGCTCCATGCTTATTTTCCAGAGATTAGCCCTAATTTCAAGGATCGGTCTGACATCATTTGTTATGGGTTTAAGTACTTACACTTTACCCAAATCCCTTATTCTTTTGAACATTGTTTTACTTTTCTTTATACTTGTCCTGGTCGAACAACTTTGCAATTTTGTCCATTCTTTCCTGTTAAATTCGGCCCCGAGTGGCTAAAAGCAGCCATTACCTTTAAAGCTTTTACCGAATCCCTCCAGCATTTTTGGCAAAGCATTCTAACTCCTCGTGACCTTCATCATCGGTCAATCTTAGAAAATTCTGGGAATCACCGCTGTGGGGTGGAAATCTATTGCCCTCACTTTGTGGCCAGACAGTTCGGCCTTGTTCAATCTCTTCCATTCCCATTGACATATTCTGCAAATGCAAATTTTGTTCACAGAATTGTCTTGAAGGATATTGATGAAGTAATTGGTTTAGACAATATTTTTAGATACTTGAGGTCTACTTTCACAGTCACCCCATTCTCCAAGAAAAATCCCAAGGCAACCCATGAGTTTGACATTTTTTGGTCTCGTTACATTGAGAGAATTCGGCCTTATGAACCCTCCACTCTATTGCCCGAATTCTATTTTTCTCAAGAGAGCTCAAGTGGAGAAACTGATCAAATCTCTATGCAGCCTGCAGGGTCTGAGCAGAAGGGAAAGAAGAAAAAAGGTATTCCTCTTGACAAATTTGAAGCCTATCAGTCAATTTTGGACTTTGAGAAGTTCTATAAAATTAAATGGGTTCCAAATAATAGAAGTATGATAGATGATATAGAGAGAGCAACAATTCAATTAAAAGCCAAAAAATTTGACAAGATTTTAAAGAAAAACCAAGACAAACTCCTTAAAGGTCAGAAAATAAATCAAGTCAAGTTCTATCTTGCTTTTGAGAGATGGCTGTCCAAGCATCGGCCTATAACCCCAACGGCCGAATTTGGGATTGCTGATTTCCTGGAACCTGCCCAAGCTCCTGCCTCTCCTCATGAAGTTACTTTAGTGGGCAAAAGAGCCAGTAGAAAATTTGCTAATCATTTTAAACGGATAATTTGGCCGATGTCAACCTATTCCATAGGTACATTTTCAAAATTTCTCCCAAATGCATATTTTTCTTTTCTTGACTTAGTTAAACTTGTCTTTTCTTTTCAGGTGCTCCAGTTTATGAGGATCGGCCACTAGAGCCACTTCCAGAAATACCTTCCTCTGATGAAGAACCTGCCAAGGGACAAAAGAAACGTAGTCGGCCTAAGGCTACAGTCCCTTCAAAAGCTGGCCGAAAAAAGACAAAGAAAGGAGATGATATTGAAGAATTATTTGCCTCCATCTCTCAAACTCAAAAGGGCTCTGGAGCTAAATCAGGTCAGATATCGACCTCTTCCATTGCCAAACCTCAGGATTCAAGGGACTCAACTCCTCTTCATGAAGAAACTATAGAGGACAAAGATGGAGAGGCCGATCTCTTCCTGCTAATCAATCCACCAACAAATGTGCCCCCCAAATCCACTGCTTCAGAAGTGATCATTATTCCTGATGTACCAACTGCGCCGAAGACTTCAGGGAGCAAAATGTCCTCTACACTTGCTTCTCTGGAAAAGCTTCGGTCAATGATCAAGTCAAAATCAGCATCTCCAACCCCTTCTCTCTCTGTTCCATCTGATTCTTCAAAGATTGAGAAAGCAAAAAAGTTTTTGAAATCGTTGTCAAGTACTTCTTTTTCCTCAATCCACTCTCAGGTATTTATCATTTTCTTCCCATATGAAATTACAAAGCATTGAATTACTTGATCATATATTCATTTAGCTACTTTGCTTTGCTCAGATAAACCCAGTCAAGGCCGCAGTAAACATTCTGCTGGCCGATTCAGATTGCACACCAGGGCTCTCAGTGAATCTTAATTCTTTTCTGGAGCAGCTGGCCACCATCTCTACTTCCTTCAACTCAGCTCACAAGGATTCCCTGGAGAACAAATCTCTACTCACCAAGCTCAGGTCCCTACAAGTGAAGCTGGATGATGAGATGAAAGCTGCTACCAAGGCCGAAGGCCTTTACACGACTGGGGAAGGCATTATTTTGAAGCTATCTGAGGAAGTTGAGGAGCTAGAAAGGCAGTTATCGGCCAAGAAGGAAAAGCTGGAGCAGGCTAAGAACAAACAGCTCAAAATTGCTGATTCACTTGAAAAGCACGTAGAAGCCGCCCAAAAGTTGGCCGAATTATGCCAGTCGTGTGGTGATGAGGAAGAGCTTGAGAAAAACCAAGTAGAGATTGAAGCTGTGCTCCAGAGGATTGAGGACGATTGGATTAAGGCTAAAGAATTCATTGTCCTAGATACTTCTACAGTATCTTCCTCGAAAGCTCCCTGAACATTATCACTTATTGGCCGATATGTGGCCATTTTATTTTTGACATGTAATTCGGCCATAAGGCCTTGAACAATTTCTTAGCAACTTTAGTTTAACTGTTATGGTGAGATCTCTGACTCTTAATGTTTTACTTTTGGTCTCGGCCACATGGCCTGCAAAATATATTTATTCTGCTTGTCTTCACTTGTTCTTACATTCTTTTAACTACTTTCGACACCTTCCCACATCGTAGGATAATATCTTTTAAGGAATCGTCCATTTATAGGCCGATCATGAATATCACCATCCAAATTTTGTAAATGGTAAGCACCACCCTTTAATACTTTGAATATTTTAAAAGGACCTTCCCAATTGGGAGACCATTTTCCATGTTTGGGATCCTTTGAACCAACTGGTAATATGGCTTTCCAAACTACTTCATTTTTTACAAAATTTTTAGGCCGAACCCTCTTGTCATAAGCTTTTTCGATTTTTCTTTTTTGGACTTGTAAATGATCTAAAGCTAGTAACCTAATATCATCCAAATCATCTAATTCGGCCATCATAGCATCATAATAATCCAACTCACTTAAATCATTTTGTTTAGCAACCCTTAATGATTGAACAGTCATCTCCATTGGTAGAATTGCATCATGCCCATAGGTTAGGGCGAACGGGGTTGTACCCGTACTGGTTCTTTTTGAATTCCTATACGCCCACAAAGTTTCTGATAGCAATTCATGCCATGCTCGAGGATTTTCATCAATCATTTTTTCAATGCTTATCTTTAAAATTTTATTGGTTGATTCGGCCTGCCCATTGGCTTGTGCATAGTAAGGCGTGGAATGCACAATTTCAAAACCATACTCCCTTGCAAATGCCTTCACTTCACTCCCCGTAAAGACTGTGCCTTGATCAGCAGTAATAGTCTGGGGTAGGCCGAATCTATGAATAATGTTTTCTTTAACACATTTGATGACCTCGGTTTGTGAAACCGAAGGCATAGGAATGGCTTCCACCCATTTTGTGAAGTAATCAGTTGCTACCAAAATAAAAGCATCTCTTTTAGATGACTCAGGGTAAATTTTCCCTATTACATCCATTGCCCATCCTCTGAACGGCCAAGGCTTTACTATGGACTGTAATTTTGTTGCAGGTGCGTGTTGCACTGGCCCATGAATTTGACAGGCTTGACATCCTTTAGCATATTCTAAACAGTCTTTCATTATATTCGGCCAATAATAACCGTATCTTCTAATGAGCCATCTCATCTTAATGCCAGCCTGATGTGCCCCACAAATGCCTTCGTGGACTTCAGCCATGACTTGCATTGACTGA
Source organism: Liquidambar formosana (assembly GCA_039720395.1). Lineage (NCBI taxonomy): Eukaryota > Viridiplantae > Streptophyta > Magnoliopsida > Saxifragales > Altingiaceae > Liquidambar > Liquidambar formosana. The sequence goes on from CM077831.1 coordinate 28,646,905, forward strand.
AACTTAGAAAGGCATAAGCATAAAAGACCGTCCACATTCTTTTTATACAATTCATCATCTAAAATGACGAAGTTTAAAGCCTTTTTCCTGATTTTATACTCTGTTTGAATTGATGGATTTTGTAAATACTTTATGATTGGGAATCTCCAATCGTCCCGGGCAACATCTAGCGACAATATTATTTCACTTGGGCCAAATATATTCATTAAGGATGACTCTAACCTCCTTTCTATAGGATCGTTCTGGTAAGAACGCTGAGTGGGATTTTCAGTCTGGAAGCTATTTGAGCCAATTCATTTGCCTCGTTGTTCTCTTTTCTTGGGACACATTTGAATAAAACATCAGCAAACAAACTTAGCAAACATTTAGCGGCTCTATTATACTCAACCAGAGAATCGCTTACACACTTAAAGTCGCCAGATAACTGTTTTAAAACTAACTGGGAATCCCCAATAATAAAGACACTTGATACATTCAAATCTACCAATAAACCGAGACCGATAATGAGAGCCTCATACTCGGCTCGATTGTTTGTACAATCGAAATCTAGTTTGAATGAAAGCTGAGTTCTTTTGTTTATTAGGGATATTAGAACTATACCTGCCCCAGCTGATTCTTCAGTTCGAGACCCGTCAAAAATTAAAATCCATGGGACTAAAGAAATGCACCCAATCTCCATGGTAGGCAAAATTTCGGGCACCTCTCCTATATTAGGGTGATTTGCTAAGAAATCGGCCAGCGCTTGGCCTTTAATTGCCTTTTGAGGAGTATATTGCAAACATAATTCAATTAAGACTAATGACCATTTTGCAATTTTCCCTCTTACAATCGGCCTACTCAACATGTATTTAACCACATCAGTTTGACATATTATATAAACCAGAACAGGTAACATATAATACCTCAACTTAATACATGAAAAGTACAAAGCCAAACAAAGTTTTTCAATCGGCGTATATCTACACTCGATTTCATTCAACAGTTTACTAAGAAAATAAACGGCCTGCTCATGTCCGTTGTCTCTGTCTTGGGCTAACAATGCTCCAATAGATTCTTCAGCGGCCGATATGTACAATTTCAAGGGCTTCCCCTGCTTGGGTGGCATTAACACCGGTGGCTTTGTAAGATATTCTTTCAGTTGGTTGAATGCCTCCTGATGTTGCCTATCCCACTTGAAACTGTCCTTTGCCCGTATCTTCAGCAGAGGAGAGAAGGCTTTGGTTCGCCCTGCACAATTAGAAATAAAACGGCGCAAGAAATTAATTTGACCGAGAAACCTTTGAAGCTCTTTTTTATTAGATGGTGGTTTTGCATCAATAATTGCCTTTGTTTTGTTTTTGTCAACTTCAATCCCTCTTTGGTGGACAAGATAGCCCAAGAAATTTCCAGCAGATACACCAAAAGCACATTTTAAGGGGTTCATTTTTAAACTATGAGCCCGCATTCTTTCAAAAGACTTCCTTAGATCGGTCATATGAATGTCCAGATCTGAAGATTTAACCACCACGTCATCTATGTAAACTTCCATAAATTTTCCAATCATATCATGGAAAATATAATTCATAGCCCTTTGGTATGTAGCCCCAGCATTTTTTAGACCGAATGGCATCACTACCCATTCAAAGGTCCCGATGCTACCTGGGCACCTAAAGGCTGTTTTCTGTACATCTTCTTCGGCTATGAAAATTTGATTATACCCTGAATGACCATCCATAAAAGATAGGACTTTGAACCCAACGGCTGCATCGACCAACATATCAACTACAGGCATTGGGTATTCATCTTTTGGAGTGGCTTTATTTAAGTCTCTAAAATCTATACATACCCTTAGTTTCCCATTCTTTTTCAAAACTGGAACAATGTTTGAAAGCCATTCCACATATTTGGCCGTTCTAATAAATCCGGCCTTCAATAGTCTTTCTATCTCTTCTTTTACTTTGAGATGAATTTCTGGAGCCATCCTCCTAGGAGGTTGTTTGTATGGCTTAAACCCCTTTTTAATTGGTAATTTATGCTCAACCAGTTTTCGGTCTAAACCCGGCAATTCATCATAATCCCAAGCAAAACAATCCCTAAATTCTTTTAGTAGGCCGATTAATTTATCTTTCTAGCCTTCTGGTAAATTTTGGTTAATAAAAATCGGCTTTGAGTCTCCTAATAGTTTTACTTCTTGTAAAGGGTCTATGACTTGAGCTTTTTCATCACTCAACTTCCTAGGCTCCAACTCTAATTCTTCTAAGGTGATTTCGTCTGCATCTTCTCTGACGCAATCGGCCAAAGTGGCCGATTCATTGATTTCAGCCATGTAGGATTCTATTCTCTGCATGGCTTCCTGATATGCTTGGGTTTCAAAATTCATTTAAACTTACATTTTCATGTACGGTCATTTGAGAGACCGAATTTATATGGCATCCTCCATCCAACACTGGAGAAGCGACCTTAAGGGGTCGGCCATTTTTATCAGACCCTATAAATTCTAAAGGTCTTATGTTCTTCTCATAGAGAGCAGCCTCAGCAAAATTGTTTGAGAAAGCAAATGGGTGACTGTCGGCCTGAATTAACTCAGCCTTGTCCCCATTCCAAATCATCAAGCACTGATGAAGTGAAGATGGGACACAAATGTTTGCATGAATCCAATCACGGCCTAATAGTGCATTATAATTCGAGGCCGAATTCATGACAAAAAAGGCCGTCATTTTAGTTTTATTTCCTACAGTAACTTCCATAGGAACAACCCCCTCAGGTTTTACAGCTCCAGCCATGAAGTTTACTATTGAAACTTCTGCAGGCAATAAATCTTTTTCTGTCTTTCCTAATTTCTTCATAACCGAAACTGGCATGATATTAACAGAAGCTCCATTATCTACCAAAACCCTTGAAACTGGTTTCCCATTGAAATGAGCTTTAATATATAAGGGTTTCAAGTGTTTAGCCATATTCTCACTAGGCTTAGTAAAAGTAATATTTTCACTAGGTAACTCGGTCTGGGTAGACCGATTCGGAGTTTCTGAAATTTCATTAATTGAAAGCTTTCCTTCAAAGCCAACATCAATATCATCGAAAGACAAAGTTTGGCCCTCCTTAGCTTTGAAATCGGCAGGTAAAATAAAAACCATGTTTACCTGGACTCTAACTGGTGGAAGAGATCCGAACTGAAGAGTATCATCGTCCTCAGCATCAAAATCATCAGCTCCTAAGATTTCATCCTCTTTGCACTTTTCGATAGCTACTTGCAGGGACTTCTTTTCTTCCTCAATTGCTTCTAGACGCTTCCAAATATTAGCCCGAATTCGGTATCCTCCAGTCTTCTTAATCAGCTCCCTTTTTTCTTCAGCTTGCATTCTTTGGAGCCTCCTCTTCTGAGTCCGAGTCATTTCGGGCTGACCGAATTTTGGGTGTCGTGCCTGAGCCCACCTTTCTGTTTGTGTCGGCCTAGGTTTCACCATTCTGGGCTTAATTAGGCCACGCAGATCTCCTTCAATGGTCCTAGAACTGGACGCTTGACCCTTTTTCATTTTGTCGGCCTGACTGTCTTTAAGCCGATAATCATTTCTCACAGTGATTTGTAAACCTTGACCTTTTGAATGTTCATCAGGTCGAACTCTTTTATTGCTATCATCAGTCTTCCGATAACCCTTCTTCAGACTTCTAGCATGCTCTTCATTTTCTTCTTGTATTATCTTTTCTTTCTCAATTCTGGCCTTATACAGACCACTTGATCTAAACTTCTGCTCATATTTATTCGGCCTTCTGGCCGCAGCATTTGCAACTTCAGCCTCATTAAGGCCCCTGACCTGTAGCTCGCCTCTATAAATGGAGACTTCAACATCCCCAATTACAGCTTTCTTCAAGTTTCCAGGATCGTACTGAGGCATTGCCAATTTGCTGTAACATCCTCGGCAATAAATTGGATGACCATAAATATCGCTGAGATGTTCTATCGCAACTTTTGTCCACCTCTTGACATTACCGGAATCTAACCTTCCTGAGTAAGCATGAATTTCACCTTCGGCCTCTGGGATAAACGAGACCGATTTTATCTCTTTATTCTTCTGTTGCGGAGCATGTACGACAGTTTTCCCTTTATCTTCCGACTTCTGTCCAGCACTTACAGTCCCCTTGGTCGACACTTCAGGATCATGTACCTGCAAAACAACCATATTAACTGGAAACTCAAAAGGAAACAGGTTTTCATCAACTTGATGAACAGTCTTCTCCTCAGGGAATTTTAGTTTTTCATTATTAATTGACCTTTGGATGGCATCCCTTAACACAATGCAACTATTTGTTGGATGTGTCCAGCAATCATGCCATTTACAATATTTTTTGTCTTTCATTTCTTCAGCAGATGGAATTTTATGCCCATCTGGTAACTTAATTTGACCGTCTTTTAACAACAGGTCAAATATCTGTTCTGTTTTAGAAAGGTCGAAATCATATTTCTTATCCCTAAAATTGTTTCCATTTTGGTTACCATTGTTTGGTTTCCTTTGGAAATTCTGTTTTAATTCTTGCACCTTGGATTTTACCAGGGCCCTGCATGTATACGACCGATTAATATTTAGTTCGGCCAGGGCAATTTCTTCCTCAGTTTCTTCATTTTCCTCCATGGCTTCAATCTGAGCCACTTCCCTATTCGGGTTCCTATAATAGGTTCCCCTTGAAGAAACCCTTCTTTGATTCTCTTCCTCGAGAATTTTCTCATATTTTGACACTGCAGTCATAAGATGGCCCAGGTCGAAAAAATCTTGGCCAATGAACTTCTTTCTATTCTCTAGATTAAGCCCACTAATCACCATTTTGACACAATCAGATTGTGCTAAGTTCGACCTACACCTACATTGGGCATTTCGGAATCTCTGAACAAAGGTATCAACCCTCTCACCGGGTTCTTGGCACATTCAAGCCAAATCAGCGACCGTTATTTCAGTTTCTGCCTTGCAGAAGTAAATATGGAAAAGAGATTCCATTTCCTGCCAGGTTGTAATTGACCCTGATGGTAAATTAATATACAATTAAATGTCCAACTGGTTAAAGAATTTGGGAACAATCTCAGCTTTAAATAGCCGCTACTACTTGCTTCACCACATTGGCACGTGAATCGGCCAACATGTTCAAAGGTTGACTGTTTGTCTTCTCCTGAAAACAGTGTGAAATCAGGAAACTTGAAACCTCTAGGAAATTCGTGAAGCTGGTCGATATAATCAGGGTAAGGGCGACTATAAGCTGTTCTAACTGGTGGTCGACCTACCCCCATTTGTTCCTTAATGATATTGGCAATCTCTTCTCTGAAATTGTTTGGATTGTCCCTTAAATTAGTCTGAAAGGTTTGAGTAAGGTCTTCTTGACCAACATAATTGTATGGGGCTTCATTTGAACTCCCATAGTTTCCAGCCGTGGATCGGCCTGTTCTGACTGGAATATCGGTTTGATTCCCCATCATAAAACTACTATTTCGAGTCGGGTCAAACGAGTCATTCATCATTTGATTGTAAATTTGCCCCCCGGGTGAGGCATAAAACACATTGTCTTTAACTCCACTTGTTCCAATATTCGGTCTTGGCTGCCCGAATTGACTTCCCAAATGAACAGAAGTTGGGATTTGCCCTTCTGGCCGAAATATTGATGGATTTGACCCCAAAGGATCTTGCCTGGACAAGAGATGGACGTCCCCATACCTAAAGTTATTTGACCCTTCGGCCTTTCGGCCGTATTGACTAGATCTTTCATGAGTATTATTTTTAAACGCTGGTCCTAGTTTTTCCACCATGTAGCTAAGTAATTTGTCCGAATTTTTATTCAGACTCTCACTAATCTGCTGATTAGATTCAACAAATGTCTTAGTAAGTGACATTTGCTGCATCATCATCTGCGATATGTCGTGCATCATGGTGTCAAAATTCATCCTGAAAGCAGCCATAAACTCATTGGCAACATTTGCATGGTCCAATAGTTGGCTTTCCGTATTTTCATTCCTAGGAGAATTATCCCCTGGGATTTCCAGACTGTCTTCTTGGCCAGACTCTTGACCAAAAGCTTCTTTTCCACGTCCTCCACGTTTTGGTGGCATGATTGTTGCAAAAACAAATCTCCTAGAACTGGAAAATAACACGAATGGTGTCCCACCGGGCGTGCCAAAAAGTGTTTCCTCCAAAATTTTGATTCTGAAGATTGGGTTGCGCGAGTGTGCCAGCCACTAAACAGTGACGAATTGCGGGTTCTACCTTGCCTCGAATGGACTCAAGGACTTTTCTGTGACAAATAATTGAAAACACAAAATAATAACAGAAATTAAAAGGAAAAGCTCACCACGGAGGAAGCCATTTTCATTGATCAATTTCTGGGATTACAATGATGAACAAAGGGGTGCACACGCCTTTGACCAGAAAGGAGCACACGTTTCTGGGTTTAAAATCCTAGAATTCTAAAAGAAAATGAAAAAAATAAAGTTCCTGAGAACTGGTTTGTTGATTGATGTTGGAGAGACCTCTAGATGGCTGATCTTCCATCTTTATACACTTGAGAAACCGTTACTCCGCAGAATTCGCTCTCTATCTGACTCATTTTGACGAGACATCTCCCACTAAAACCACGTTTTCAAATAACTTCCCACGATCTGTAACTGCCCCGCAAATGTGGTTGGTAATGATTCCTGATATAAGGGAAAATCGGTCTAAGAAGAGAATGAATTTCGACTATCTGACCGATAATAGCTTTTGCATGGTGTTCGGCCTCTTACCCCAAAATTTTGACTAAAGCCGAATGTAAATTTCTTAGGCCGATTTTTAGGGTGTAAACAAGTGGTCAAGTATATCCAGTTTCCAGGAACTATCAACCTAGACCTTACAAATTGGACAAATTGTGATATATAGTGTTACAAATAAGTCTTTTGTGGTAGATTAATGGCCAAATCCCTTTTTATTTTTTTTCCATAGAAAAATTCATAAATTATTAAAGATTATTTTCTGTGAGAACCCAAAAAGGAAAAAGGGCGTACTGTGCTTCTAACTGCTCAATTTCCTCATCAATAGTGTGTTGTCGACTAGTACAAGGTCCACAAGAATAGAAGAAGACTGACAGAACATTTGAGAAATCGCATTGAACTTGTTAACACCTTTGACGGTACACATAGCTACATGGGGTCAAATATATCCTCCTTACTCCTTAGCACAAAAAAAAAAAAAAAAAAAAAAAAAAAAAAAAAAAAAGGAAAGAAGTAAAAAGTAAAAAGGCGATAAAGTATATCCAGTTTTCAAGAAATATCAACCTAGACCTTACAAATTGGACAAATTGGGATATCTAGTATTGGAAAATTTTAAAGCTAGAGTGCTGCTTTGGAAAAAAAAAGTGCACACAAATTGTGATATCGGGCTCCTTCAAAGAAAACCAATCACCTAGGAGCACTCCCAAGTCACTGACTCACTGCCATATTATTTAAATTTGAAATTATATATAAGAGGGCAATCATTCCTGTTATTGCAGCTGCTATTGACACGGCTATTATTTTAAGCCGTTTTAGAATATGCAGCAATCTTGTTAAAACTGCCTGGTACGAAATGAAGCAATATTAAATATATTTTCATATTTTTATATTGGAAATTTTAATTAAAAATTCGTATTATACCCATATTTGTTCTTAGGGGAAGGCTATTGCCATCACATAAAATACTCTAAACCCTCCTCCTTAATTTACGCTTTTTTAAGATTTTATGCAAAATATGAAAGGTTTTAGTGAAAACTAGTCCCTAAATCCACTAAAAAACATCGTTTTGAACAACTTTATAGAAATAAATTTTTCCAAAATCTATCATTTAAGTGGACTTTTTGGCCATTTACAATCTCTATTTCATTTTTACAAAATGTTTCATGAAAAATAGCCAAAAACTCTACTTAAACGATAGATTTTGGAAAAACTTTCTTTTACAAAGTTGTTCGGAATGATGTTTTCTAGTAGATCACGTGATTAGTTTTCATAGAAACTTTTTATATTTTTCATAAAACTTAAAAAAATATAAACTTAATGGGGTCTTAGAGTACTTTATGTGGTGACAATAACCTGAGTCTTGTTTTTATTGGCATTTTATGTTGAATTTTTTATCATATTTTTGTAAAAAAATAAATAAAAAGTGGGGTGTGGGTGGTGGTGGGGGGGGGGGGGGGGGGGTGTTTGGTGAATGATAAGGTATGAGTTATGGGGACTATGCCAGTGGTCTTGTAATTGAGTATACATCACGCTCTTCGTTATCATGCACTGAAATGGGATTATATATATCAACTTGTAATAACTTTTCATAGGCTATAATTTCTTAGTTAGCCGTTGGCTTTTCATTGTGGTTTATTCAATGTAGTTCAAAATTAATTTTTTTATTTCTTTTGTATATTGAGAGGTTCGAATTTCTAACTTATTTTACTCCTATCATTTTTTCCATCCTTCCTCACCATTACCTTACATTAGCTTTCTTGTGACTCAAGTTTTCTTCCTTTAACTTTGACCATGTTTTAAGACTAGCGCAATCTAACGATCCACAAGACCCCAATTAATTAATCACTTTGGTCAAATTTGAATATTTAATTCGTCACTCCAATAAAACTTCAAATTTTCTTCATTGAGGCCTGAAAAGAAGATGCCCATATAAACGACCGAACAGTCTATTTGAAATTTTTGAACAGATGAACGCGTTCGAAAATTACTCTTGGTTTAGAAATAAAATAAAATAAATTTTGAGGTATGCTGCTCGGTTTTGGGGTCAATAGCGTGTGGGGACTACCGGAAGACAATGAGGCGAACAATTCAAGTTGATGCCCTTTTTGTTTTTGTATTTTTGCATTTTGGGGAGGTCAACTTGGATGGTCAAGGTAGCGGTACTCCGCTAACCGGTTTCCAAGAATATTAAGGCTTGCTTCACATGGAGAAGAAATGACTTAGAAGAAGGAAAAAAAAAAAAAAAAAAAAAAAAGACATGGAGAATAAATGAAAGAAAAGAAAATTGAATTTTCCCTGTGAAGCTTGTCGTCAACCTATTTACTATTCATAACTAGTGATTCTAGAAAGATTATTATTAAAAATAATATAGATATTAAATTAAATCATATGTATAGAAAATAAAATAAAACTCTTAATGGTATTATAAAATTAGGATATAAAGTAAAATATAATCGTTTATGGGAATCTAATATTCTTTCAGAAATATTCCGTACTAATTGTTATTTGAGAAGATTTAAGAGGTATAACTAATTTGAGAGGGAATTGATTTACCAATAATTTTAAAAAAAAAAGGGAAAAAGAAAACACCTTTTAACTATCCACCAACTCTTTCCTTTAAAAAAAAAAAAAAAAAAAAAAAAAAAAAAAAAAAAAAAAAAGAAGAAGAAGAAGAAGAAGAAGAAGAAGAAGAGGGATTTCCTATAAGACGCGTCTTCCATTTTTAACAAGAAAAAGTATAATGGAAAAATTGTCATGTCTATTTTCTTACAAATTTCTTGTAAACCAAATGGCCCGGGAAAAGTCAAAGAGTAATTTTATTTTCCTTTACTTATTTATTTATTTATTATTTTATTCTTTACTTTCCCACGTAAGTTACCCGCAAGCAAACAGACAGAAGTAAATCGTGATATTGGGCTCCTTCAGAGATAACACTCACCTTCACTGCCGATTTTTTTTTCTCCGTGTTATTTCTTGCATCTTTATATGTATATATAAGAGACAAAGAGGGCAATCATTTCTGTCATTGCAGCTGCAATTCATACTGCTGTTATTTTAAGTCGTTTTAATTTAGATTATATAGCAATCTTGTTTCCTTGTGAAAACTGCCCAACAGTATCACTGTCCTCATAATGGATCAGAGATTAAGGAGGCTTGTCAAAGGGGAGATATCGACGCATTTTATGCGTCAATTCGGGAGGATCCATACCTCCTGGAGAATATCGATAAGATTCCCTTTGTTGATACTCCTCTACACATAGCTATAGAGGCAGAGCAGAGCGAGTTTGCCTTGGAGATCATGAGGTTAAAGCCATCATTTGCTTGGAAGCCAAACCAGGACGGGTTTAGCCCCATGCACCTCGCTTTGCAAAAAGAGCAAACCCAGATGGTGCTCTGGCTTGTTGAAGACGATCCTGAACTCGTCCGTGTTAAAGGAAGGGAGGGTGTAACTCCTTTGCATTACGTTGCTGGAACAGGTAGACCTCGATCTCTTGGCAAGATTTCTCTCTGTTTGCCCACAATCTGTCAAAGACTTGACCATTCAGAGGGAGACTGCTTTACATATTGCTCTGAAAAACAACATGTTGAAAGCTTTTGAATTCCTGGTGGTATGGCTTCAGCCGTTTCGGTATGATTCGGACCTAGACTTGAAGCGGGCAGTCCTCAACTCCAGGGACGTGAAAGGCAACACTGTGTTGCACGTTGCAGTAGCCATCAATAAACCTGAGGTAAGCTCTCATCATTTTGATTTTCAGGGAATGAATTATTCGCACAAGATAAAGAATATGTATATATTGATGAAAATAACACCACCACAAAAGCACAAACAATTCCCTCTAGGCTCCAGGCCTCTTATATATATGTGATTAAAATAGGTAAATGCTTAAGCAATAAAGAAATGATCCAGGAATTTAAGCAATAACATGCATTGAACGTGAAGAGACTATAAAATTACATAAGAGACGTACTTTAGTTCAGTACGTAAAATCTTTCACTAAGTAAAATAATGGGTGACGATTTCTCTAGTCAAACGAACAAACCCATGGATTACAATGAGATTCTTCACCAAATAAGTGGATTACAAACAAAAAATGGACTCACCAAAGTGGCTGGAATCAACTTTTCCAAAGCACACTTTGGTGGATTCCAAGTCAATCAAATCGGGAGGTATGCCCTCGATCTCCTGCTCCTCATCGTCCATCGATCATGGAGGGACACACTCAACTCAACATTTAATTATATTGATCAATTAATAGATTGTTGCAATATTTTGCGGCCATGCAGGTGGTGAGGTTGTTGGTTAAAAATCAATCACTTGATGTGAATGTCAAGAATTGGGAAGGTTTGACGGCTCTGCCCGGACATCTTTCATCAAACGCAATTCAACAGCGGAGAGGTCAAGGATATTCTATGCCAAGCTGGAGCTTTAAGAGCTTCATCTCTTCCTTTTGTTACTTCCATTGCAGATTATTTACTACCGAGCATGTCAATTTTTGAAAGATGGATCATATCCTTTTATCGTGCACGGTGGTACATGTCAAGTGAGAATCGCAATGCAGTACTAGTGGTTGCTGTACTGATTGCAACCGCTACCTTTCAAGCTGGAGTCAGTCCCCCTGATGGTTCTGTTTGTCAGGATTACCACAAGCCACCTAATCTCAACACCACCGCTGCCACCAACGACACGGCCCTCAGTGCATCAAGTCCACCACCACATCATGCGGGGTGGCTAGGAAAATTTCATATTACTTATATTCTTAGTAGTTTTACACTTTACAACTCTTTGGCCTTTTGTATGTCAAGTATAATAATTTTGTTCCTCGTCCCAACTGATGACCATTTTGGTGGGATACTAATTCCCCCGCTATACATGTTACTTCTTTGCCATATTATCTCTGTGGTTATGGCAACATCTATTGAACCCCTGCGGCTATTTGTTTCTTACTCAACTTTCTCCCTTTTCATATTAGTGGCTTTCGTGCTTGTGGGACGGACGCTCAGAAAATATAAGTTTCTCTTGCAGCATCAGATTCCAACACTGAAGAGCTATATCTAATGTGAAGTAATGGCAGTACGTAGTCGGTCACTAGATTTAAGATATTCATTGAAGGCCGGTAATACTGGAGATACCGCAGACCCCTACATATATATTGACGCGGTGTGGATGCGCGCTTTTGAGGTGATACCTTGAGGGCTTGAGGTTGAAAGCACAAATAACCTTTTTTGGCTTCTTTTTAGACATTGTCGTTAATTAAGTATTCCGCTTATGTCTATGAAAGGGCACAGTTGTAAGTACCCAATACTCCTATGTTTTATGTTCTCATAGATGAAGTAGTACCCATTGTACCAAAAAGAAAAATGAACTTGATCTCTTGGAAAAACCTCAGCTCGCACCATCTCCTTCTCCCATTGTTATCTTGGAAGATGTGAATCAATGAGCTCGGCTCTACACAATTTGGGAAATTTGTGACACCCCTTTTAATTTTGCATGAAAATGTTCTGCATTGGGTACCCCACGGGTGTGAGTAGAGATATGTTCATATCTTTGCCATCACCAATCAGATAACATGCCCCTTTTGCAACAATTTCTTTGTGTCTCAAGGATGCCTTTTCAAATCGGTGGAACAATATTTCTTTGATATCGAGTTGAGATACCCCCAGATTTTTATTTTATTCCCTCTAAGCCGCAATCTGCCATCCCATGCCAGTGTAGCTAGAAGGGCTCTATTGCTACCTTTTGATCATCTGAATCCCAAATTCGTATATGAATTTTTTTTTGGAACAAAAATTTATAATATAAAGCGCTCTCATTAACAGCGCTTTCAATATACCAAAAATGCCTGCTATTGATAATAGCGATTTCAATATAAAAAAGTTATTGCGTTTAGTCCTAAAAAGCGCTGTTGGTAATAGCAATTTGCAAATACCAAAGATGCCTTAGCTTTTAATACGTTGAAAGCGCTATTACTAGTAGGGCTTTATATATAACTTTATTTTAAAAAAAAAAATTAAAAGTGAAAGCGTTTTTAACCATCAGTCCCTCTCCCTCTTTTCCGCGATTAGGGTTCTCGCACGCTGTCCTCCGCAATCGTTGATTCGCCAGTCTACACCCGTCAACAGGTAAAACCCACTAGTAGCTCTCTCTCCAGTGTCCCTTTTAATCTCCTCCCTCCTCTCTAACTCTTTCTCTCTCCGGCGGCCGGCAATGCAAATATAACTAAATACCCCACAGTGGATGCTATCATCATGTTTTCATAACTATTCCCAATTTCCCATTATGAATTTCTAGTATGGGGATTAATTTTTTTTCTTTAATTCTACCGATTTTTCTTTATGTCTTCATTTTTAATATTCAATTAATCACTTCCGTAAATTTTCAACATGTTTTTCTTTGTGAAAAAAAAAGTGGGGGAAAAAAAAGAAAGAAAGTCGTAGTTCTATAGCGCGTGGGGATCGCCTACAACACAAGAAAGGAAGAAGACAATGAACAAGTGGGAGCAATTTCTTGTGTGGTTTACGGTTTGCAATTGTGCTTATCGGGATATCCCCATCATAACTCAGGACTGGAATTATGTTTGCTGTAATTGAAAGCATTACCACATTCATACAAACAAGTTTTATTTATTTATTTATTTATTTATGAGAATTCAGCTCCTGTATTGCCCTTATGCTGCAGTCCATCAGTGGATCCCTTTCGGTTTTAGGGAATATGTTAGTTCGCATTGTTTCTACTTGAATGATGACTAAATAAGCAGTTTCAAATGTTTATTTAGACTGGGAGAAGCTCAAATTGTTTAACCTACAATTACCACTGATGAGGCAAAGGCAATGCATGGTCTTTGGAAGAAAAGAAAACTGTTGATTACTTCTATTGACTGGTGATAATGTTGTTTTTCTTTTCAAGAAAATCAACAAGCTTTTTCTCAATTCATTTCGGTTTGAACTACCCCAAGTTGTGGGTGGAAAGGGTTACTAGTTAGACTTGTATTTTAGAGAAGGCCGGATTATGGTTTACCACAAATAATGTTGAAAAGCAGAGAGAAAAGAAGGGATGAAACCCGGAGCATGTTGAGGGTGGAATTAGATCATGGGTTGTATGGATTCGTGGGTTCTCGTGTAAAAGATTCTTTGATCGTCGTTGGTGTCTTGATGATGAGGAATTTCATTCAATACTATAGGAGGTTTGACATTGTATATGATCTCGGATGTGTGTATATCATTTGCATATTTTGATGAACTTGTTTGACATTTTTGCTACCCACATTACTCTTCATTTTCCATTTCCTTTCCCTTTTCCATGCCCGTGTCTTATGCAATTGTGTCTAGAAGCAGTGATGGATAAATATTCTGACAATGTTTCGTTGCAATTTTGCTTTTCTGGCAGGGTAATGTCCCTAAGCAACTTAAAGTCTCTGTCTGGGACGAAAAGGATAAAAACAGGAGGGAAGAAAAAGAAAAAGAAAATCCCGGAACTTCATATTTAATGGTCCACTATTAAAACGTGTATATGTTGTGCTCTATCCCATCATGCACTTGAACAGGATTGTTAACTTACAACTTTTCTATTCTTTAATTTCTTAGTTAGCTTTGGTATTTTATTTTAGTTTATTCAATGTAGTTTATTTTTACATTTACTTTCTTGTAATTTTTCCCCGTTTGATTTTAATGATATGTGTTCTTTTTCAATTAATCATTTTGGTGAAATTTGAATATTTAATTAATCACTTCCGTAAATTTTCAGCATGTTTTTCTTTGAAATTTACTTTGTGAAAAAAAGGCGAAAAAGAAAATGACGAAAAGAAAAGAAGAGAAAGATGTTTAATTCAATAGCGTGTGGGGACTACCACAAGAAAGCAAGAAGACAGTAAACCAAGGTGGGTGCTAGCAGCAGTCCCATCCACCACGCACAAGGATTCGATGGTTTGAAAAAAACATCATCACTGTGATGGTGTATTGTCCATAAAAGTAATATGAGTCATCTATAAAGTAATGAACCCGTGATTGTCCATAAAAGTAATATGAGTCATCTATAAAGTAACGAACAGTTTGAATAAAAACCCCCCAACGAAATGTTGATCTAAGTTAATAATTTTTTGAACTTTTGATCTGAACTGTCCATTGCTTTAATGAATGGTTTAGATTACACTATCAGTAAAATGCCTTTTTTTTTTCAAACCACCACCAAGTCCATATATGCACACTAAACATTTTGATAAGTGACATTAAATTTGTTTGCACCTTTGATGGTAGTGACATATCGTTAGAGTGTATCCAATTTCCTGGAAATATCAACTTAGACCTAGTCGGAAGTGTGATATCCCCCACCGGACCCGGTAACCTCACCGGTTTGGTTCAGTTAAACAACCCATGTTTCCATTTACTCCTTGCATAGATTATATAGCAATTAAAACTGCCTGACAAAATCACTGTGCTCATAATGGATCAGAGGTTGAAGGAGGCTTGTCAAAAGGGAGATATCGACGCCTTTTATGCATCAATTCGGGAGGATCCATATCTTCTGGAGAACATCGATAAGATACCCTTTGTTGATACTCCTCTGCACATAGCTGTAGAGGCAGGGCAGACCGAGTTCGCTTTGGAGATCATGAGGTTAAAGCCATCATTTGCAAGAAAGCCAAACCAAGACGGGTTTAGCCCCTTGCACCTCGCTTTGCAAAAAGGGCAAACCCAGTTGGTGCTCTGGCTTGTAGAAGACGATCCTGACCTCGTCCGTGTTAAAGGAAGGGAGGGTATAACTCCTTTGCATTTTGTTGCGGGAACAGGAGACCTCGATCTCTTGGCAAAATTTCTATCAGTTTGCCCGAAATCTGTTGAAGATTTGACCATTCAGAGGGAGACTGCTCTACATGTTGCTCTGAAAAACAACATGTATAAAGCTTTTGAAGTCCTAGCGGAATGGATTCTGCCGCCTTGGTATGATCGGGATGGAAACTTGGAGGGCGCGGCCGTCCTGAACTCGAAGGACATGGAAGGCAACACTGTGTTGCACATTGCAGCATCCATGAATAGACCCCAGGTAAGCTCCATTTTTCTTGTAATGAGAAGAGGACAGAACTAGCATAATGGAGGTGTCAAAGAGGGTTAGGATTTAATCTTAGTAATACTGCTACGAGTTTTCGGTGAATGAATTGAATTATTGACTGATTGTCGCGATATTTTGCGCCCATGCAGGTGATGAGGTTGTTGATTAAAAGTCCAGCACTTGATGTGAATGCGAAGAATTCGGAAGGTTTGACGGCTCTGGACATCTTACATCAAACTCAATTGGACAGCAGAGAGGTTAAGAATATGCTATGCCGTCATGGAGCTTTAAGAGCTTCAAATCTTCGCCCTGTTGTTACCATTTCAGATTATTTGATGCCCAAGATGTCATTTTACGAAAGATGGATCATATTCATCTTTCATGGGTGGAGGAAAATGTCGAGTGACAGTCGCAATGCACTACTAGTGGTTGCTGTACTGATCGCAACCACTACCTACCAAGCTGGACTCAGTCCCCCTGGTGGTCTTTGGCAGGATGACTACGAGCCACCTAATCTCAACACCACCAGTACTGCCACCAACATGACCCTCAGTGCATCAAGTCCACCACCGCATTATGCGGGGCATCCAATATTGCCGCCTTCTTCTCTTATGATTTTTACGTTGTTCAATTCTATAGCCTTTTTAATGTCAATTTCAATAATTTATGTCCTCCTCCCAACAAAAAACGCCATTTTTGTGCTACTAGTGCCCCCGCTAATCATGTTGGGTGTTTGCCATATTTTGTCAGTGCTCACTCTAACATCCAATATGTCCACGCAATTTATTTTCTCGATAGTCTCAATATTCGAAATTGTGGTTAGCTGGGTCGTGCGAAGGACACTCAGAAAAGCTAAGTTGCTCTCGTGGCATCAGACTCCAAAGCTTAAGGACGCTCAGGAAAGCTAAGTTGCTCTAGCATCAGACTCCATAAGCTGCTGAGTGCAGGGAAATATTTGATGACAAGTAGTGGCATTAACTTGAGGCTTGAGGTTGAAAGCACAATTTTGATGATTTTTATTGCTATTTTTTGGCCTCTTTCTACACATAGTATAGATATATATGAATCAGTCGTAGGTATTCAGCTTATGTATTAGAAAAGGGCATAGTTGAAGTAGCCAATGTTACATATGTTATGTTCTCATAGATGAATTGCCCATTGTATCAAAAAGAAAGATGAATCTCTTGGAAAATAACTCGCACCATCTCCTCCTTCCATTGTCTTCAAGACGAATCAATGAGCTCAGCTACACAATATGGGAAATATATCTTCTGACACTAATTTAATCCATCGTCTGCATTCGGTACCCATGCACAGGTCTGAGCAGATTTAGATCTTTGCCATCACCTACCAGGTAACATGCAACTTTCGCTGCAATATTTTTTGACTCAAGTATGCCCTTCCAAATGGGTGAATCTGATGAATTTTTCTGCACATGAAGAAAGGAATACCTGGAAAAATATTTCTTTAAAAGTTAAGATACCCACGGATTTTTAGTTTATTTTTTGGTTGCCTTAGTGCAATCTGCCATCCCAGTTTAACTAGAAGGGCTCTATTGCTGTCTTTCCATCGTCTAAATCCCAGATCTCCCAAACTCTTCGGCCTACAGACCTTTTTTCCTGTTAACAGTTTGAAGCCATTATTTGATCCGTGTCCTTAGAAGAATTAACTTCTGTCTCAACTTGCAACAAATAGAGCACATGGAAACAGAAAAGGGAGAAAAAATATGGTGCTTAGGCATGCAACTTCACCCGAACTTCTATTACAACTACCAGCTCCAGAAAGCATGCAGTACCTAGCTAGGAATTGGAAACAATAATTCGTAATATTGATATTAAACTATTTTCAAAAAAAATCAAAATCAAAATCAAGGTTCTTGAAATCTTTGGTGTTTGAAATTTTTATTTTTTTTAAGTATTAGAGAGGGGAAGAAGAAGAAGAAGAAGAAGAAAAACAAAGAACCCGAAAAATTAGACTCCCACTAGTTAATTCTTTAACTAGTTTAGGTCATAGAATAAGATGTAATCAGATTTAGAACTATAGTATTTTTTTTAATACAAAAATTCTAAGTATTTGAGAAGATGCTATTAGTAGGTTTAGTTCTAGACTGTTGGTTTCATATCCCTTTATAGATTTGAATATATGATTTTTTTTCCTAACATTGGATACCTCTAATATAGTTGTTAAAGAATCACAAAAAGATACAAAAATGGAATTACCATGAATTATTAATTTTAAAACGTGATTAATAGCTTATTTTTAAATCCAAAATTTGAGATTTTATAGATATATTTACAATATGACTCACAAAGTTCCATTACTAAAATATATGTAAAGAGATTCAATCGAGGGTAAGGAAGATGGAAGGTACCTTACCCCAATCACCTTAGGATGATTTTGTATTTAGTGAAAAAAAATGTTAGCAAACTAAAAAAAAAAAAATGGGGAAAAAAAAAGAGATTAGAGAAGATTAAAAAACAAATAAATTAGATTAGAATTGCATAGAAATAAATTTTATTGAGGGAGAAGAATATTCAATTTGTTCATTATTCAGAAAATTTTCTCATTTATCTATCGAGTGTTTCATATCCAAAAAAAAAAAAAAAATTTATTTATTTATTCTCATTTTTCTTATTGAACTATTTGAACGACTAGAATGACCTAAACGACCCCCCACCTGACTTTATTTTCCTCCCTTCTCTCAATCTCTCTCTCTCTCCCCCCGGCGGCCGGCGAAGCATTTATGACAAAATACTTCACTGTGAATGCTATCATCATGTTTTCATAACTATTCCCATTATGAATTTCTGATATGGGGATTATTAAGTCAGAGAAGAGAGACTGTTCTTCTTCAGCTTCATCAACATCACCTTGTGCCCATCTGAGAACTGTTTACCACAACTGCTTCTACAGGTCCTTTTTCCATCTCTCTCTCTAGGGTTTTCTTGATTCCGTAAAACCTATTTGCTCCTCTCTCTACCAAGGGGTTTTCCCTGATTTTCTAAAATCCTAACCCCTTCTCTCTCTCTCTGTCTGTCTATATAGGTACTGGGTTCTTCTGATTCTCTCTAAACATTGCATTATGCACAGGTGGTACTCGGAGAAGTTCTTGAAGGGTCAGTGGGACAAAGCGGAGTGCGATGCTGAATGGCTGAAAACCTCTTCACGATATATGTATTATATTTTCACAGCAGCATTTGGAAGATAAGCATTTGAGCCGCTTTTTGAAAGGACTGCGAGAGTTGAGCCCGATAAAAATTTCCTCCTTATTTTTCACACTTTCCTCAAGTTCTTAAACGGTGAATGAGTAAAGGCGTTTTCCTTCCTATTTTTCCTTTTATATATCTATACGAACTGTGAGAAAAACTTTTGATTGACTAATATATCCTTATTTTAATTTTTAAATACACAACTATCCTTCTACATATATAAGAAATATAACAATATAAAATATATACCTTAATAAGAATTCTAAGGAAACTATACAACTATCCTTCTGCATATATAGGAAATATAGCAATATAAAACACATACCTTAATAAGAATTTTAAGGAAACTATAATTCTAAGCTTTTTTATCCTTCTCCACAAAACTAATATAATAGATGCCTGTCAAACCCTAGCCGTAGTAGTTACGCTAACCAATATAATAAAAGCCTGTCAAACCCTAGCTTGCAATAGTAGTTACGCCAAAGAGGGGTAGTATTGTAGTAGTAGTGATGTAACAAGTGCATCAGGGATTGATGAGGGTAGCAACAGCAATGATTCGCAGCTTTCGTGGGTTACTAACTAAGAAACAGCACGTTGATAAGGTGAGTGGGCTATGATGTGGAATATCATTATAGGTTCTCTCATATACATTCTCCTTGCCTTTGAATCTACATAGTGTTAGATTTGATAAATAAGGATAACACCAATTTTAGCAAATTATAATATGCAATAATTAAAATGAAAGATTATTTTTTTTTTTTCATGTTCTTACAAGATAGATTGAGCCCTATATAAAAGTACTTCTTAAAGCATTAAGTTAGTTTTTGATAGTATAATATATATAATATTTCCATTTGAATTTTAAACCCTAAAACAACTTAATGTAAAAATAAAAAAATAAATAAAAAGTATTGAAATCTTTTCCAATGCTACCATTGAATAAACATATGATTCAAAAAAACAAAACAAAACAAAGAGAATATATCAGTTGAAATTATTAGCAAAATTTAGGAAAAAAATACGCATGCCAAAAAAAAAAAAAAGGGAATCCAAAGATCATCAACAAATCTTGGTTTGGCACAATTTAATAGAGAGGTTGATGGTTTGTATGTTTCATTGGAAGATGTCTCAATTTATGTAAGGGACCAATTCAGACTTAAATTATATTTCTACTTAATAAATTTAATTTGATCTTTTTTTCTTTTTTTTTTATTGTTGTTATTATTATTATTATTATTATTATTATTATTATTATATTTGGTTGTTTTCCTATCAAGAAAAAAAACAGACATTCTTGCTTTGTTGTTTAACGCATTTCTTGAAGAACAATCTCTCAAACAAGTTTAGAAAAATCGGCAAATAAATAAATAAATATAGAGTTTGAAATCAATTTGAACTATACACACCAAATAAAAACCCTTCCTTACTTCTTGTTCTTTTCCAAGTATATGGAGTTGATCTTGTATGATTTTTTTATTCTTTCATGCACCATACTTACATATATATACATTTTTTGTACTTAGTTTTGATGGATGATCATCATATATTTTTATTGATTCTTCATGTGTTAGTGCTAATGATTCAAAGACCAAACTACAACAAAATTTTCTATACTATAATACTAATGATTTTTTTATAAATAAATTATTTTGATTTTGATTTTTTTTTTTCCATATATATACACTTTTTGTGTTTAGTTTTGATGGATGATCATCATACATTTTTATTGATTTTTCATATGTTAATACTAATGATTCAAAGACCAAACTATAACAAAATTTTATATAATATAATACTAATGATTTTTTATAAATAAATTATTTTTATTTTCATTTCAAAAAAGAAAAAAAAATTTCTCACAAAAAAAAAAAATCACGTGCAACGCACGTGTGCTATCACTAGTATATATATATATATATATATATATATATTTTTTTTTTTTTTTTTTTTCATCTATTTTTTTTAAGAGTGAAGCTATTGCCACCATATAAAGTACCCAAAACCCCTTTTTAATTTACACTTTTTGAGATTTTGTGAAAATATAAAAGATTTTTACGAAAATTAATAGCATTATTTACTAGAAAATATTATTCTGAATAATTTTGTAAAAGAAATTTTTTCCAAAATCTATCATTTAAACAGACTTTTTGGCCATTACAATCTCTATTTCATTTTCCAAAAAGTCTACCTAAATGACAGATTTTGGAAAAACTATCTTCTACAAAGTTGTCCAGAATGATATTTTCTAGTAGATTATGTGATTAGTTTTCATAAATTTTTTTTTTATATATTTTTCATAAAACCTTAAAAATGTAAATTAAATGTGGGGCTTAAAGTATTTTATGTGGTGGCAATAGTTTGGCCCTTTTTTTAATGCAATCAAACACAAGAAAGTAGAATCCCTCTTTTTTTTTATTATTAAGGATTGGAGAAATTAGCGATTAATCTATAATTAAATAAAATATTAGCAAACAGTCAATGTAAATAAAACTTATTTAACAATTAGACACGTTTTTAAAAATATCTCAAGTTTGCCCCTATTATTACTAAAGGCACTCTATTTTTTGTTATTAAGGACACCTTATGTAACTAACTTAGTTTTTTAGGACCAATTTGGAAACTTTAAAAACTGGATCAAATTAGATCCAATCCATAATTGTTATCTGGTTTTTAAATAAACCAACTCATAATTGATTTGAAAAAAAACCGTATTTACGTCTTATTTTCATAACAAAGTTGAATTGTTTAACAGTAAAAAAAAACTTACCAAACAGTATAAAAACAAAACTAGTCAGATTTATTCTTGGTTAGTCAGGTTTTTCAGGTTTGCCAAACAATCCCTCGGTGTTCCAATTTTTAAAAACTTATAACTTGCAATTTACACATCCGATTTCAAAAAAAATATATATTTGTAGAACCTACTCATTAACATTTTCAAATCAAGATCCATATTATTTAGGTAATTATTAAAAAAGTTGAAAGTACAAAATTTTACTACTCTACAAACTACTTTTGAAGTAGTAAAATTTTACTACTTTGTACAATTTTAGCTTTTAAATTTTTTTAGTGTTTTAACATCATAACGTAAATTTTTGAAAATGGCAAATGCTAAAACAGTAAAAGCAACAAAATTAGTCGGATTGAAAAAAGAAATCAACAAAAAGAAAGGGCTAATAAAGGGTAATAAGGCAGTAAGTAGTACTTATACGACTTCCTAGCAGTTACCAAAAAGGAAAAGGGGAGGTTTGAAACATTAAAGATTACTTTCTGTGAGGACCCCACAAGGAAAAAAGGGCGTACTGTGCCGCTAACTGTTCAATTTCCTCGTCAATAGCGTGTGGGAGACTAACACCTTTGACGGTACACATAGCCACAGGGGGTCAAGTGTATGCTCCTTGCTCCTTAGCCAAAAAAAAAAAAAAAAGGAAAAAGGGTGGTCAAGTATATCCAGTCTCCAGGAAATATCAACCTAGACCTTACAAATTTTGGACAAATTGTGATACAAATAAGTCTTTTATGGTAGAATAATGGCCAAATCCCCTTCTTTTTTTTTTTTTTTTTTTTTTTTTTTTTTTTTTTCATGGAAAAATTCATGAACCGTTAAAGATTATTTTCTATGAGGACCCAAAAAGGAAAAAGGGCGTACTGTGCCTCTAACTACTTAGTTTTTTCATCAATAGCACGTGGCAGACTAGCACAAGATCCACAAGAATGGAAGAAGACTAGCAGAACATTTTGAAAAATCGAATTGAACTTGTTAACACCTTAGACGGTACACATAGTCACATGGGGTCAAGTATATCCTCCTTACTCCTTAGCAAAAAAAAAAAAAAGTTAAAAAAAATGGTCAAGTATATCTAGTTTCTAGGAAATATCAACCTAGACCTTACAAATTGGACAAATTATGACATCTAGTGTTGGAAAATTTCAAAGCTAGAGTGGTACTTTGGAAAAAAAAAAAAAAAAGTGCACACAAATTGTGATATCGGGCTCCTTCAAAGAAAACCACTCACCTAGGAGCACTCCCAAGTCACTGACTCACTGCCATATTATTTAAATTTGAAATTATATATATATATATAAAAGAGGGCAATCATTTCTGTCATTGCAGCTGCTATTGACACTGCTATTATTTTAAGCTGTTTTAGAATATGTAGCAATCTTGTTAAAGCTGCCTGGTACTAAATGAAGCAAGGCTCTTTTCCCAAAATGGTAGCATTTTTAAATTTTATTTCCACTTTGGTGTGATTTTAAACTTTATTCCTAGACAACGATAAATCGTGGTTGCTAACCACGATTTTATTTAAACTTTATTCCTAGACAACGATAAATCGTGGTTAGCAACCACAATTTTAGGCTGGGTATACAAATCCCTATTTTGTTGATCGTATCCAGTATAAAAATTTATACACAGCAAAATCGTGGTTGGTAGCCACGATTTTAACACAAAATCGTGGTTATGAAAAATGATTGTAATAGTTAAATGAGTTTTTTAAAAAAATGCTGGAAAATAATGTTAGAACTAAAATCGTGTTTGCTAACCACGATTCTGAGTGAAATCATGTCTAGCAACCACGATTTTAGTTTTGACACATACCCCTTTCATAAGCAGCATTCATTTAGTCATTTGGCAAAAAAACGTCAGCTTATTTTCCTTCCTCCTCCTCGCGATTTAGGGTTTGTAAATCTGCCATCAATGCCTTCTGCCAGCCGCCGTCGACGCCGTCCGCCGGCGTTAGCAACACCTGATCTTGAGGTCCGACTAACACAGATCGCGACTTGAGGTAGCCATTTCCCGTCGATGGCACGGCGACTTGGGGTCGCTATTTCCTCCTCCTCGCGACTTAAGGTCCAATTCATCTCCCGTCGATAAACCCCCCAAATATCACATATCGCGACTTGGGGTATCCATTTCCCGCTCGCGATCTCACTGCTCTCTCTCTCACCGTCTGTGCTCCCACCACTCGTCAACTGCATGCGACAGTCTGACTCCACCACCCGTCGACGGCACGGCGCCATCTCGTCAGAGAAACCCTAGTCCCTCCGCCCATTTCTCCCGCAGGTGAAAGCCCCCAAAAGCTAATCGCGATTTTAAGGAAGGAGAAGATCGGATCTCCTTCAACCCTGCCGGCGACGAGCAACTCCCTCTTCCACGGCATGGCGCTGTAACCGCAGAAACCCTCTCTCATTTTCGGCGGCAACCACTTCCACCAGTCGGCGCCAAGCACTTCCATGGTAGGAGGGGTATGGGTCTGACTTGTATAGGGAAAAATGAGGAGGCAGAAAAGGAGAAGAGAAGAGAAAACAAAAGGAGAGAGAGAGAGAGCTGGTCTGACTTGAGGGGACGGATGGAAAGGACAGAGGGAGAAGAGGCATGGCTGAAGAGAGAGAGAGAGAGAGAGTGGATGGCAAAAAGGGGTGTGGGTTTCTGACGAGGAGAGGGTGAGAGTTGGAAAGGGTGTGTGGGTTTGTGAGCGGAGAGGGTAAGGGTTAAAATCGTGGCTACCAACCACGATTTTACAGTATATAAATTTTTATACAAATATGAGCGACAAAATAAAGGATTCGCATACCCCTCTAAAATCGTGGTTGCTAACCATGATTTTAATAAAATCATGGTTAGCAACCACGATTTATCGTAGTCTAGGAATAAAGTTTAAAATCACACCAAAGTTGGAATAAAGTTTAAAAATGCTACCATTTTGGGAAAAGAGCCCAATATTAAATATATTTTCATATTTTTATACCGGAAATTTTAATTTAAAATTCGTATTATACCCATATTTGATCTTAGGGGAAGGCTATTATCACCACATAAAATAATCTAAATCCCCTATTTAATTTACACTTTTTAAAGATTTTATGCAAAATATGAAAGGTTTTATTGAAAACTAGTCCCAAAGTTCACTAGGAAACATCATTCTGAACAACTTTGTAAAAGTAAATTTTTCCAAAATCTATCGTTTAAGTGGACCTTTTGGCCATTTACAATTTCTGTTTCATTTTTACAAAATATTTCATGAAAAATAGCTAAAAACTCTACTTAAACGATAGATTTTGGAAAAACTTTCTTTTACAAAGTTGTTTGGAATGATGTTTCTAGTGGACTACACGATTAGTTTTCATAGAAATCTTTTATATTTTTTATAAAACTTTAAAAAATGTAAACTTAATGAGAGATTTAGAATACTTTACGTAATGGTAATAGCCTTCTCCTTGTTTTTATTGGCATTTTATGCTAAAATTTTCATCATATTTTTGTAAAAAAATAAATAAAACGTGGGGTGTGGGTGATTTGGGGGGGGGGGGGGGGGTGTTTGGTGAATGGTAAGGTATGAGTTATGGGGACCATGCCAATGGTCTTGTAATTGTGAACACATCATGCTCTTCGTCATCATGCACTGAAATGGGATTATATCAACTTATAGTAACTTTTCATAGGCTTTAATTTCTTAATTAGCCCTTGGCTTTTCATTGTAGTTTCTTCAATGTAGTTTAATTTATTTATTTATATTTATTTTATTTTTTTGCACATTAAAAAGGGTTTGAACTCTTAACTTATCCTATTCCTATCATTTTTCTCGTCCTGTCTCACCATTAGCTTACATTAGCTTTCTTGTGACTCAAGTTTTCTTCCTTTAACTTTGACCATGTTTTAATACTAGCGTAATCCAACAGTCCCCAATTAAATAATCACTTTGGTCAAATTTAAATATTTAATTCGTCACTTCGATAAAACTTCAAATTTTCTTCATTGAGGCCTGAAAAGAAGATGCCCATATAAACGACCAAACAGTCTATTTGAAATTTTTGGACGGATGAACACGTTTTTACTTCGAAAATTACTCTTGGTTAAAAAATGAAATAAAATAAAATAAATTTTGAGGTATGCTGCTAGTTTCGGTGTCAATGGCGTGTGGGGACTACCAGAAGACAATGAGGCGAACAGTTCAAGTTGATGGCCTTTTTGTTTTTGTATTATTACTTTTTGGTAGGGAGGTCAACTTGGATGGTCATAGTAGCAGTACTCCACTAACCGGTTTCCAAGAAATATTAAGGTTTGATTGACATGGACAAGAAAGGAAAGAAAATAAAATTGAGGCAATGACTGGTTGCACTTTTAAAACATCTCTTATTAATTAGGAAAAGTTATTTTTTATTTTTTTGGGAAAATTACAGATTGTCCCCTTAATTTTTGAGCAGAAATCATTTTTCACCCCTTATTTTTAAAATCAGACAAATAACCCTCTAAAGTTTAAAAAATTTTCACTTTACACCCTTCCGTCTAATGGACGTTATGATTTTAACAAAAAAAAATCACGCGCGTTGCACGTGACTAACATAATTCACTAATAAGACCAAAATACCCTTATAGCCCACGTGTTTCTCTCACTCCCTCAGCCATTGGCTTCCTCTGTCACTGATTGAAACTTCACCTCCATTGTTATTAGGGTTTTAAGTGCTACTCCATTGTTGAAGCTTCATTGTCCTGACAATATGTGTATATATAATCACCAATCCATGGGTTTGAGATACACGGCATAACAGTACCTGAACATTCTCCATGGAGGGTCCTTCTCTAACGATCAGCAACTGGTGGCAAAATGGCATCGTCCTCCCTCTTGGGTTCAAATCTACGCAAATAGGGGAGACATAAATCCAATCAACACGCCAATCTTGAGCCCCGCCACCACTTCTCTCTCTTCACCTACTTTCTCTCTCTACAATGGCCCGTCTCCCCTCTTCCAATCACTGTCTTCTCTCTGCTCCAAACCCAAACCCCATTTCTCCCCCATCACAACCTCCACCGTTCCCTCCGACTCTTCCCTTGCCAACAACTCTCCTCCACCACCTCCACCAGTCCTCAAACGTTGCAGCCTCGCCAACGAGAACATTCGATACGAAGCCCTCGCCACAAATCGAGATTTGAACAGATCAAGGTCATTGGGTTAATGGAGCTCGATAATCTCACAGCCTTACCCTTTGGTTGTCAAACGTGGTTGCCGACGAACTGTTGTTCGGATTTTTTTATTTTTTTTTTCCTGCTGCTTCATCTTCTTCCTCATCTTCTCTTCTACGTTTTGTGCTATTGCCTGTTAGGTTATGTGGATTGGAAGAAAATGACAGTGATTAAGGCATGATATGGGTAGGGTATTCTCAGATCTGATTTCTTACTGGCGAACTGTTGTTCGGATTTTTTTTATTTTTTATTTTTCCTGCTACTTCATCTTCTCCCTCATCCTCTCTTCTACGTTTTGTGCTGTTGCCTGTTAGGGTTATGTGGATTGGAAGGAAATTTGGATTGGTGATTCTATGTGTATGTCTATATATATATATATATGAAGAGGACGTGCGTGAAGAGGCGAAGAGGAGAGAGAGTGGAAGAGGGGAGGGAGGAGAGAGGAGATGTGGTGGACGGCGGCAGTGGTGGTTTGGGTTTCATGGTTGGGTGGTGTTAGGGTTTGGAGGCGGCGAGTTGCCGCTGCAACTCCGACGTGTTTTCTATGGAGTCTCCGATTGCCTCCTCCAGGACCAGAAGCTTCTCAAGGAAACTTAAATAAAATGAGGGTAAGGATGTAATTTTGCATCTTTAGATGAAAATATCTCAAGGGTATAATAGTCATTTCACGGATTCCGTTAACGGCGTAAGTCTAAATAACATTTTTGAAATTTGATGGGGTTATTTGTCCGATTTTAAAGATGAGGGGTGAAAAGTGATTTCCATTCAAAGATCAGGGGGCAATCTATAATTTTCCCTTATTTTTTTATTTTTTTATTTTAAATAAAAGTAATAAAAGCAAAAATTCTTTTGGTAAAATTGATTTCATATGTGATCTTTTGAATTTTTTTTTTTTTTTTCCTTTAGGAAAAAAAAAAAGGAAAAAAAAAAGTAAAGAAAAGAAAGTTGTAGTTCAATAGCGCGTGGGGATCGACTACCACACAAGAAAGGAAGAAGACAATGAACAAGTGGGAGCAATTTCTTGTGTGGTTTACGGTTTGAAATTTGTGCTTATCGGGATATCCCCATCATCACTCAGGACTGGAATTATGTTTGCTGTTGAAAGCATTACCACATTCATACAAACAAGTTTTATTTACTTATTTATTTATGAGAATTCAGCTCCTGTATTCCCCCTTATGTTGCAGTTCACAAGTGGATCCCTCTTGGTTTAAGGGAATATGTTAGTTCGTAATTGTTTCTACTTGAATGATGACTAAATAAGCAGTTTCAAATGTGTATTTACACTGGGACAAGTTCAAATTGTTTAACCTGCAATTATCACTGATGCGGCAAGGGCAATGCATGGTCTTTGGAAGAAAAGAAAACGGTTGATTACTTCTATTGACTAGTGATAATGTTATTTTTCTTTTCAGGAAAGTCAACAAGCTTTTTCTCAATTCATTTCCCCAAGTTGAGGGTGGAAAGGGTTACTCGTTAGACTTGTATTTTAGAGAAGGATTATGGTTTACCACAAAGAATGTTGACAAGTGACGTTGAATTTGTTAGCACCTTTGATGGTACACGTGGTTAGAGTGTATCCAATTTCTAGGAAATGTCAACTTAGACCTAATCGAAGTGTGATATCCCCCACCGGACCCGGTAACCTCACTGGTTTCAGTGGTTTGGTTCAATTAAACAACCCAAGTTTCGATTTACTCCTTGCATAGATTATACAGCAATTAAAACTGCCTGACAAAATCACTGTGCTCATAATGGATCAGAGATTGAAGGAGGCTTGTCAAAAGGGAGATATCGACGCCTTTTATGCATCAATTCGGGAGGATCCATATCTTCTGGAGAACATCGATAAGATACCCTTTGTTGATACTCCTCTGCACATAGCTGTAGAGGCAGGGCAGACCGAGTTCGCTTTGGAGATCATGAGGTTAAAGCCATCATTTGCAAGAAAGCCAAACCAAGACGGGTTTAGCCCCTTGCACCTCGCTTTGCAAAAAAGGGCAAACCCAGTTGGTGCTCTGGCTTGTAGAAGACGATCCTGACCTCGTCCGTGTTAAAGGAAGGGAGGGTATAACTCCTTTGCATTTCGTTGCAGGAACAGGAGACCTCAATCTCTTGGCAAAATTTCTATCAGTTTGCCCGAAATCTGTTGAAGATTTGACCATTCAAAGGGAGATTGCTCTACATGTTGCCCTGAAAAACAACATGTATAAAGCTTTTGAAGTCCTAGCGGAATGGCTTCTGCCGCCTTGGTATGATCCGGATGGAAACTTGGAGCGTGCGGCCGTCTTGAACTCCAAGGACATGGAAGGCAACACTGTGTTGCACCTTGCAGCATCCATGAATAGACCCCAGGTAAGCTCCATTTTTCTTGTAATGAGAAGAGGACAACTAGCATAATGGAGGTGTCAAAGAGGGTTACGATTTGATCTTGGTAATACTGCTACAAGTTTTCGGTGAATTATTGACTGATTGTCGCGATATTTTGCACGCATGCAGGTGATGAGGTTGTTGATTAAATGTCCAGCACTTGATGTAAATGCGAAGAATTCGGAAGGTTTGACGGCTCTGGACATCTTACATCAAACTCAATTGGACAGCAGAGAGGTTAAGAATATGCTACGCCGTCATGGAGCTTTAAGAGCTTCAAATCTTCCCCATGTTGTTACCATTTCAGATTATTTGATGCCCAAGATGTCATTTTATGAAAGATGGATCATATTCATCTTTCATGGGCGGAGGAAAATGTCGAGTGACAGTCGCAATGCACTACTAGTGGTTGCTGTACTGATCGCAACCACTACGTACCAAGCTGGACTCAGTCCCCCTGGTGGTCTTTGGCAGGATGACTACGAGCGACCTAATCTCAACACCACCAGTACTGCCGCCAACATAACCCTCAGTGCATCAAGTCCACCACCACATTATGCGGGGCATCCAATATTGCCGCTTTCTTCTATTATGATTTTTACATTTTTCAATTCTAAAGCCTTTTTAATGTCAATGGTAACAATTTGTGTCCTCCTCCCAACAAAAAACGCCACTTGTGTGCTACTAGTGCCCCCGCTATTCGTGTTGTGTGTTTGCCATTTTTGGTCAGTGTTAACTCTAACATCCAATAAGTACACGAAATTTATTTTCTCGATAGTCTTAATATTCGAATTAGTGGGTATCGTGGTCGTGCGAAGGACGCTCAGAAAAGCCAAGTTGCTCTCGTGGTATCAGACTCCAAAGCTTAAGGACGCTCAGGAAAGCTAATTAAGTTGTCCAAAGCTGCAGGGAAATATGTGATGCCAAGTAGTGGCATCAACTTGAGGCTTGAGAGTGAAAGCACAATTATGATGATTATTATTGTTATTTTTTTTGGCTTCTTCCTACACATAGTATAGATATGTATGAATCAGTCATAGGTATTTGCAAAGGGCATAGTTGAAGTAGCTAATGTTATGTTATGTTATGTTATGTTCTCGTAGATGAATTGTCCATTGTATCAAAAAGAAAGATGAACTCTCTTGGAAAATATGTCGCAACATCTCCTCCTTCCATTGTCATGGAAGATGAATCAATGAGCTCGGCTACACAATTTGGGGAAATATTATGATGCCTCCCTTTACTTTTGCATGAAAATCTTATGCATTTAGTACCCACGGGTCTGAGTGGATGTTTATATATTTATATATATGGATGACGATCAGGTAATTGTGATATGCTCCAAAGGATAGGCAACTCTTAAATGCATTAGTAATTGTGATATGCTCCAAAGGATGGAGAAACAAGGCACTTAAACAATACATTTGACTTGCGTGTACATGATGTACCAACAGAAAATAAATAATGATAATAATAATTGTGAAGTTATAGAATGATGAAATGATCAATAATATCTTTTAAAACAAAGCAAAAAAGTAGAAGAAGAAGAAGAAGATACAAGATCCAGAATGAGAGAGCTCACCTGAAAATAAAGAAGTAGATTTGCTGAAGGCATTGTACCTCCAGTGAAGAAGTACCTAGTAATCCAGTCATCTTCATTTACATCCTGAATGATAATAAGGCCAGAAAGTATAATTATAGCCATGTTTAAAAGCTTAATATCTGAAATAATTTTATATAAATTAACAGGTACTCAATGAATCAATTTTTAAGTTTAGCCTATTCCAAGTAACAACATGAATAAGTGCCATTAATGATTAAACGAAATCTATTCAGTTATACCTCAAAGTGGTAAGCAAATGCTTTATGGCAGAAATGATGAACAAATAGAAGGCTATCTTGTTTCATCCACTTGGAGATCTTCTTAAGAAGATCCTTGTAAATTTTCATATGCTGTGACAATAAAAAATACCAATTCTTAAACCATATCAACAATAAACCTCGTATCTCATAACACAACTTGAAATGATGGCAAACCTCAAACATTTCAATGGAAAATATTCGGTCATAGGATGCCTCCATATCAAACGTGCTAATATCTGCAACAATGATCTCCACATTATGCAACTGTAGATCCCTATAGAAGAGGAGACTAAGTTGTTAGCTTACACAAGAACACTTGTAAGGCTCGTTTTGTAGACTACAATATTCAGAGAACATGCGCATGGAGCACATAAAAGTTTCAAAGCAGGAAACTCTTAGTTAATGGCCATTTTCTGAAAACAAGGAAACTTATTTCCATGGGAATTACGACTGAAGCATCTTCCTTTATGGCTATGCCAAGTCACCAGGCCCATTAAAGGCACAGACATTGTAGCTAAGGAGGTACATGTGTTTCTCTTAATGCCAGATCAATATGGTGGAGACAACTTCACAATGGAAATCTTTTGCTTCTTTTGCTTGGATCAAATTCATAACAATAGTGGTTTCAGACAGTAACAAATGTCATAGAGGTGCATGAATCTATGCTAGATAAAAATGGTGGAAAAAACTTCCATTCTTTTTTTTTTTTTTTTTTTTTTTTTGCAGAAAAAAAAAATTGTCCCCTAAATTAAAATCGAACATCAGATTATGAGGTAAGAATTTTCGAGAAAACAATTTTAAGTTGCCATCAGGTGGACTTAAAATGGATTATTTAAAGAGCTGACCCACTTCCCATAAGTTATTCAATGAAACCAACAGCGCCTTTGGGGAAAAAGAAAGTGATGAACCACCATGATCTGTAGTTTAGAAACTAATCAAGAATGCTTTATGTAAGTCAACCTGGTTAACAATTAAATAAACCAAATTATATATTCAAACACGGAGTCTTAGACATATGGTAAATATTGAGCAGCATACCGACACTGCTCCTCAATATATGCTTTCTGCGTCATTGAATTGCAAATCCCTGTAATCCTGCAATTACTATACTTCTGTGCTATGTATAATGAGAGAGATCCCCAGCCACATCCAACGTCAAGAACAGTGTGACCATCTTTTATCTGTGATCTCTCACAGTACAACTCCAACATTGCTTTCTCAGCATCCTCTAAGGTGTTGGACTTGTCATGGAAGAAACAACAGCTGTATAAGTTCACAAATAAAACAAATCAGCTCATAAGAAAATAGTAGAACTAACAGCTTTTTTTATCAACCTTTTCGTAAGAATACTTATATCAGACAATGATTCTTCCATTGCAAACAAATCATTAATGTCGCCTTTGAAATCTAAGTAACTTGCTTTCATGCTGAAAGTCAAAACTAGCAATAAATATTTGAGAAAAAAAAAAAAAGGCATGCCTCCTGCATATATGATATGATCTGCTTGGTAAATTTGAAGGGGGAAAAAAAACTGAGTCCTTTTCACAATATAATCAACGAATAACTTCTATAATTTAATTGCAGATATCCCCAAATAATTTAAAAGCAAAGAACCTTGTTTTCCTAAGCAATGTTTTATCGAATTTGGATGTCAAGTATATTGCACACCACCACTTCAACAAGATGTTTCTCTCAATAAATATAAGACAGATACATTACAAAAGCAGAGTAGTTGCAAAATTGAGTTGCAACTTGTCAATATCATTTACCTGTATTTGAGATTTTTTCCGAGCACCAACTTGAAGAAAGAGGTTGGGAGTTCATAATGTTGAGATTTTGGCTCATCAGTCTTGATGGCTATAGGCATTTCTTTTAGAGCTACAAGAGCGGCACAAACGCACAATTAATTAATGTACATTAGGAAAAGAAACAACAATATAGGTCCAAAATATATGCTGAATTGATAAATAAAACTATTTCTTATAGGGTGGAGGTCACAACAACATAACCCTGCACCACAGCTATGGTACTTCATATATCACACGTGTTATAGAGAATATCCGTTGTGCACTGACATTGGCCTGGTAGTCAATTGGATAAACTACATCCACAGTTGCTTCGATAATAGTATCTACAGATTCAGATTCTATATAATATGAAAGGTAAACACTTCAGCACTAACCAAAAAGAATAAGATCATAATCCACGATTACAAATCATAACAAAACATGAGCAACAAAATTGTTAATGCATGAAAATCATATATACTATCATTAAAGGGAAAAAACAGATTGCCACAATTCCTTACTAATCCAACTAATTGAGATTATAATGTTAGATTTCATAACCTCCATCTTATCATGCTCTGCTGTGTGCCACCAGATACCAAAGATTCAGCACACACTTGAGAACATGATGGAAATTAAACAATTCCACATTTTTTTTACCTCAGCAGATGACGCAATGGAGAACCAAATGGAATGCTTCCATTCCCATGTGCCTTCAACAGACAATAACAAAATGTAAATCTTGTTATGCTGCCCATAATTATAATTTGCGCATCTCTAAGCAAAGTTTGTTGTCCCCAAGTTCGAAATCGGTCCAAAATACTAATGTCATTTCCCAATTTCA
This sequence comes from Liquidambar formosana, assembly GCA_039720395.1. Classification (NCBI taxonomy): domain Eukaryota; kingdom Viridiplantae; phylum Streptophyta; class Magnoliopsida; order Saxifragales; family Altingiaceae; genus Liquidambar; species Liquidambar formosana. Next base: position 28,680,684 of record CM077831.1, read on the forward strand.
AAAACCCAAATCTTCTTCTAATTCAATAATCCAATCCCACCTCCCCAAATTTCAACGGCTCTTCATTTTTCCTTATCAAAATCAATAAAAATTAAATAAAATGGCCAACTATATCCTCTACTCAATCTGGGTCTCATCCAAATCCAAGTGGTAAATTCTAGAACCCGTTTTGTTATAATCTGAACAGAACTCGATATATATATAGTCCAGTGAGCATCTTTTGCAGAACGAATAAAGTAAACAAACACATTTCATATAAATAAAACCACTACATTTCTCTGTAGAGAGATAGAGGGGGTTACAGTGGGCGAAATGGAGGAGGTCAGAGAGCTGAAGCTCGGAGGAGGATTTGTAACCAGAACGAAGACGGCTTGCCAACAGTAGACGAGTAAGCCTCCTTATCACTGCGTCGGGGAGTAGGCTCCGCTCCAGCGACGCCATCATTAACCTCACTGTGGCATCGTACAGTACCTGAACTAATGCATCCATCTTCTGAACTCTAAAAATTCTCTCTATCTCTCTCTGCCTCTCTAACACCACAACTTGAACAAGATTGATTGCATTATCCGTCTCCTGGTGTTCGCATCTTATTATTCGTTCCGGTAATGTTGCTTCGCTTTACCCTTTACTATGTGCATTTAAGAAGGTTTCAATATTTAGGGCTTAATCATATCCGTGAATCTCACAATTTTATCCTCTTAAATATACATAGTAGGACAAAATCTAAGGCAAAAATAAGAATTGGATTCGGTGTTGAGTTGATAAAACTTGACACTATGCTAAGATAATCCACACCCTTAAATGAAAAATTGGATGGCTTGGATTGATAGTTGAAAAAGTTGCCTAATGAGGTCATTTTTGTCATTTCAGTAGTACATTTTCAACTTTTAATCTAATCCATCTAATCTCTCATTCAAGGGTGTGGATTACCTTGATATGGTGCTGAATTTTATGAACTCAGCACCAAATCCAATTCCACAAAAATGTGGGGCAAAGTAACATTACCCTATTTGTTCTCTAGCTTTTCATCTTCATTATTTCATTAGTAACAGTTGAGAGCAGTGGCCACTAGCCAGTAACCGTGGCGTTAGCTTAATCATGGTTTTTATGAGTTGTCAAGGATTGGGACCCTATTTCATGGGGCTTTTTTTTATTTTTTTTAATTTTTTTGTGATAACAGGGAAAATCCAATAGTAAAACTCTTTTGCATCCACCCATAGAATCCAAACCTTTGGGAAGACTAATATAGCAATCTACCGCTATGGCTCCCTACTTAAATTTTCTGTTGTCTTAGGGGAAAATTAAATTTGTGACCTTGCTTTTAACCATACAATTACAAGTTCGTCTTTATCAATTGGGTTATCTAAGGATGGGTCTATTTCATAGGTTTGTTATAGAATTTCACAATTTAATCAAGCTAGACATACTTTGTAGTTTTTAAATGAATCAACACATAAGTTTATAATATTTTAAAGGGTAAATTACATTAAGACCCCCTCTAAAATCTGACAATAACAAAGAGACCCACTCATGTTTTTGAAATTACATTAAGACCCCCTCCTTTAACTTCCGTCCATAATCCGTTAAATCACTTCCAATTTTTTTCAAAATACCCTAATTACCCTTATTGGATGACAACTTCTATGTTAAATTGATATAACTCATCAGTCCAACACATTCATCCAGTATATTTGATTGATTTATTTATTTATTGATAAACAACTAAAAGATTATACATTTATAAAAGAAAAATGCCAAAAAGCTTAAATTTTTGTCCAACTGATGTGGTAGCCATCAGATTTGCTCATTAGAAACAATTATCTATTTAATTGATGTATAAAAAAAAAAAATTGATTTGCCAAGTTGCCACCTCATTTGCCACCTCTATACGTGCATCTTCATTGTAATAATTCTTTTTATTTATTTCTACATATGAGTAATGCTACATAGCCCTTTTTTTTTTTTTCACTCAAATCTACTTACACAAATGAGGTGGCAACTTAGCAAATCAATTTTTTTATTTTTTATTTTGCAAATCAATTAAAAATTTAATTAAATAAATAATTGTTTCTAAACAGCAAATTTGACAGCTGCCACATCAGTTGGACAAAAAATTTAAATTGTTTTTAGCATTTTTCTTATATATATATATATATATATATATTATCTTTTAGTTGTTTATCAATAATAATTAAAAAATTCAAAAGTATTGGATGAACTATTGGATTGGTGAGTTATACGCATTTAACATAGAAGTTATCATCCACTAAGGGTAGTTAGGGTATTTTGAAAAAATTTGAATATAATTTAACGGATTAATGGATGGAAGTTAGAAGGAGGGGTCTTTTTGTAGTTTATTTTGTAAAGTAGGGGTGTCAGTGAAATTTTAAAAATGTGAGAAGGTGTATCTATAATAGTCAGATTTTAGAGGGGTTTTATTGTAATTTACCCTATTTTAAATTACATCTATACCCCTAGATATTCTGACAGATACATTAACCACCCCTGTTGTTTCTGACCGGAATCATTTTTCCTGCACCACGTCGTTCAATGATTCGGACATTTCGTGATAATAACGTGCCAGTGTTGAAATCCATTTACGACCATAGACCACCCAAGTTCTGTGCAATGTGAATTGAGCCAATGATAATAATGTGACATTGTTTTTTCCTCCTCTAGTAGGTATAACACATTGCATCCTAAGTTCCTAACTCATAAATTATTGAGGAAATTGGCAACAGATTCAAAATAAGATGCAATAATAATACTAGTAACAAGTCAAACATCGTTTTCCCTAACTCACTAAATTTATGATATTTAAACTTTTATTGCATTAATTCATTTATTTTTTGAAAATTCTTGAGTTGCCCTTATATAGTTATATGTTACTAATGACACTCTTTTTTGTTAGGGTTACAGTTGATTTGGATTTAGTGACTCAATACCATGTTGAGTTGATTCGTATCATCGGATGAAAGTTTGACGGTTTAGTTTAAAAATCGAAAAAATTGTTATTCAAATGATCAAAATGACTTTAATAGGACAACTTTTTTAACTTTTAATTTGAATCATCCAAACCTTATATAATAATACCGATCAAACTCAGCATGGCCAACTAATCCAAATCAGGTTAAAAAGTGGGAGTCAATAACAATTCTCTTGATAGCCAAAAAAAAAAAAAAAAAAAAAAAAAAAAAAAAAAACGAAAAAACAATTCTCTTGATGGTAGTGGACTACTACGAACACTGCCGGGGTGAGGTCATTCTTGAAATATGAACTCTTTGAAGTTGTAGCAAATAAATCATGAAAATCAACTACCATTTTCATCTTTAAATACAGAAAGAACAAAATACATTTTCTCATAGTTTTAAATCATTTTTATGATGGGGTCAAGTCCATGGTTTTACCATACATACATATATTTTTTTAGTGAAGTCATATCTCATTAATGGCATTTGCTACTTTAAGTGAATATACTGTTCATCCACTGATGGTATCTATCGAACCCCCCTCATCAACAAACTCTAAATTTTTTGATCAACAACAAAGAAAGAAAATTTATTGATTATGAAAAAAGGTACAAAAGAAATACAACAGAGGACAAGAGGTCCACCAAAAGAAAAAACTAATAAAAACAAACAACTAACTAGCACAAACCACCTTCCAGTCACCCTTAATCATAAACAAAGGAATTCCTTGAAATGGCCTTGACTTTGAGGCCCAAAACGAAGCTAAAATTTTTGGACTCTAAATTATAGAGTCCAACTAGTCAGAATCACCATCCATCTCTTCTCTCCAGAAAACCTCTCTAACCTCGACATGATTTTTGGACTCGTGAAAATAAGAGATTTCTTTATGATAATTCTTCCTTGCTATATGAGTAGAAGTCTTAATTTTACATAAAAGATCTGATGGTACTTCAATCATGAGAGAAATGACGGACAAAAACATGCAGAAATTTTAGCCATTATGACATAGGAGCCTTTCTGTTTTAGTATGCCTCTGAAACAGGTCGAATGGAATGAATTGACGACATTAGGATACTTCAAATACAGTGAAAACTGGAAGGAAAATAATTCCAGGATAAAAAATATATCAAATGATTTGGACATAAATCATACGAACAAAAATGCCAAGTATAACCCAAAAGACCAACCTGAAAGCATTCAGGACCAAGATAGCTTTGTAGCATCCAGATAAGAGATGCACCTTTTGTATAACTTATCGCATCAAATATCTCATTAATCTCATCAGTGTGATTTATCTCCACCTAGAAAATAAATTTATGCATTAAACAACAAATCAAACATTACAGAGAAGTATTTTAGAAACAATTAATATATTGAGTCCCTGAAGTCAATATTCAAATTGAAACTTTGACCACAGCTATTTACCTCAATGGGGTGTGATCCTGCAAGGCCATCCAACCTAAGACTCTCATTAGATTCAACAAGAAACTGAGTCCAAATTTTCCATTCTGGAAACAAGTTATCAGTTGCTAAATAGCTCACCTAAAAACACAAAAAATCAGCTACATCTGGTTTACCAGCATGTGCTGCAAATAGACATATGAACAAAAATAAATAAGTAAATAAAAATACCCATGTTGCAAATCCTTCATTCAGCCATAAATGTGTCCACCATTCCATTGTTACAAGATTGCCAAACCACTGGTGTGCCAGTTCATGGGCTACAACAATTGCAACCTTAACAGAAGCCAATTGACATTATTGACATAAGTAAACAATAAATGGGGTGTGATTAAACGGCAAAAAACTAAATCCATCACCGCAACAGACAAATTGAATTATAATAGCCAGATTAACCATCAGCGTATCCACATACACCTTGCTTGTCAACAGCCGCAGAGTGCTGATCATCATAAAGCAATTCTGTATCACGGTATGTAACTAATCCATAATTTCCATTGCCCCAGAAGCGAAATCCAGGATTGCGGCCATATCCAGTTTGGGTAATGGGTATGGCACAGCAAAATATCTGTAGGACATCAAATAGAAAATTAGATAACGAATGTCAAACAAAGCCACAGAATCACCCAGATGGAACAATCAAATAAATAAAGAATAAACAACGTTCATTTTCTTTGAATTTGTATGTTTCACACATGACGGTTGTAATTAATGACCAATTACTTGCAGTGATTATGGTAAAACATACTCTTTGTATAGCTCAAGCGTCCTGACAGCAACATCCAAAGCAAACTTCCCTTGATTTGTCGTACCGACTTGACAGTATACTCGAACTTTGATGTCTGTGTCCAGATGTGCAATTACATTATCAGAAACTAAAGTTGTAGTATCATAGAGAACAAAAGAAGATAGCATATGATTGTACCATCAGTAGTATGGTCTTCCACAAAATCAAACAAACCAATAACAACTGCCACCAAATATGTAGACATAATTGGTGATTCCTGAAAGGAAACTGTCTCGAGATGGTCATCTAATTTCTCTTCAATGGCAGGCATATTTGAGAGAGCTGTGAGTTCAGATGGCACATCTAATGTGATCTTGAATGTAGCCTGAAACCAGTGTTGCAGACAGAAAAGGGTCAAACCATGAGCTTCATATAAAAATGAATGTAGAGGACCTAATCTCAAACTTTTCCATCCACGAAAATTAAAACATTAACTTCACACAGAGAATGTATTTAGATTTGCATTATCTTTAACTCATTAGTGTGAAAACATGTTTTTATAAAATATCTTTTCTTTCTTCCTAATTGTTGTTGGTTCATTACAAGAAAATCAGCAATTTGCAAGTGGTCAATAACCCTGATCTTTGCCGCAAAATAAACAGTAGTGGAGCCAAGATTTTAATTTTGATTTTTCTTTTCTTTTTTTTCTTTTTTTTTTTTTTCCTTTTTTTTGAGGGAAGGGGTGTGGGTACTTTTATCTCATCGAAAGATAGTGAAATTTAGATATAAAATGATAATTATCGAAAAAAATACCAAGCTGCTCTCATTGGAATTGCAACATAACTGCCACTGATGTCAAATATCAAGTATAAATTGCTGAATTAAATTAAATTCACCCTATCAAATTTCTTTGTGACGTTAAAATGTCAAAATGTGGTTACTTTGCAAAACGGTAGAGACCGAATGGTGCTGCTGGAGAAGAGGAACTAATCACAAATCTGGGGCTTTACTAATAGTTCTACCTATACAGTTCATTAGATATTCAAAAATTATCTTTTGTAGCTCAAAAATGAAATCATGACACAAATTTTATGAATGATATGAGAAGTTTGCCACTGTTTTGAAAAAAGAATGCAAGATCAGAAACTTATAGAGCTGTGCTGATTTTGAATAAAATTGATATATTGAATGGGTCTCATTAAATTGACTTCTTTTGAAATGGCACAAAAACCTTATGATTTTAGGAAATAGCATGAGAGCCCAACAAAATGTAACAGCCCAAAATATATGGATGCTAACCCCTTTACCCTCATACCTGGCCTAATAGGCTACAGACATAGCACATGCACCAGGCCCGATCCTACATCCATGTTTCTTGCCTCCTTGAACAAGCAAACAAAAATGCGCTTCTTTTTTCCGAGGTTTCTTACCCTCTATTTGGTTCATGGATTTTACCATGGAAAAAAAAAGGAAGGGAAAAAAAACTAACGAGGAAAAAAAATGGAAGGAAAAGATGATATCATACCAAGCCAAAATTATTTCAATTATTATTCTTTTACCAATTTTCCTTTGCAACTAAATAAAAAAAAGTACAATTCCTTATATTTTATTTTTTTTCTTTGATAAAATTCATGAACCAAATAGAGCCTTAGAGAATTATTTTATCAAGTTTCAGAAGTAAAATTTCATTTCAGCCAAAGCACTAAACTAGCAGGAAGCAAGATCTTCAAGAACCCAAAAAAATAAAAGGATAAACAAAAGGGGAAAAAATGTAAGAATTTGTAACACCTTGCAAGCAGGTTCATCCCAACATGGAAAGCATCGCCTAGCATCAGCTGGTTCAAACTGTGTGGCGGCCATGTTCCTCTTTTCCCCATTAAGCTCATAAGTACTGGACAGTAAAATCACATATTAAGTATTTAGATAACTTAGAAAACAATAGGAAAACTTTAGATATTTAAGCAGCATTTGGTTGCTGGAAAAGGTAGGAAACTACAAGGAACTGAACTTTTAAACCTTGCATTTTTGTCATTGTGGGACATAATAAAACCAAGCCTACACTCAATTGATGTTGACTCAACCTTTGGGCTTAGTTGAGTCAAAGTAGTTTATTTTTTGAAAACCAAAACAACATGAAACATAAGATTGGAAAGTTTGTTATCTTTTGCTTTTCCTACCTTCTCTTGGCAACTGAACAAAGAAGAAGAAAGACTGCCATTGATAAAAACTCACCTCAATTAAGACAAATACTTTCAGATTTTTCCAGTCTAAAAAAATACTAGGATTTGATTCTTTTCTTTTCCTGCATTTTCGCAGCAACCAAACAGGGCTTATATAATTACTTTCTACAATAGTTTAATTAGTCTCAGGCTTTCAGGTAAGTGGATGATTTGTTATTTCCATTCCCCAACAATCAACCAATTACCTTCTATATAGTCTCAATTAAGAGAGAGTTTTGGGTTTATTTTTCAGTCCACAATTATTAAGCTTCCAAGAATCAAAATTTCATTTATTTTCTTATCCTACATTTTAGTGGCAAACAAACTGAGATTAACTTCTCACCTTCTATAGAAGCCCATCATTTTGTCATTTAGGGTTCCTTCAACACCAATACCCAGAACACCCATTCCCATTGGAAGAGTATGAGCAAACTCCGACACCAAAATCTCGTCTTCTTCCACCATCTCAACCTTGGTAGGCTCAAAAACCTGATCAACCAATCACTCATTTAGTAATTCAAAACCAATTATGGTCCTGTCAGTTTCTGAGAAATCATATGAAAAGAGACAAAAAATTCAAAATCTTACAGCATGTCAAAGTTGATATCACAGTTGTCAAATTTTTAACTTTTAGATTCCTTCCTTAAATTTATCAGCAACCTTTAGTTAGCAAAAATTCTGGAATTTGTACGGATTCCAGTCCATTTTGTTGAAATTAAAATTTGAATATTTTATATGATGTTAAAAATGAAATACTCCATATTAGTAAGATTCCAAATTTTCATTTTTTTTCTTCTCCCTTGATTTATAGGGAACCAAATGGAACATTAAAATTGCGTTTCTAAAGTATTGAAATTTAATATTCATTACGTTCCATTTGGTTACTAAAGTAAAACTTGGTCAAAATTGCAGCTGTGATATCTCAAATTTTCTTTTCTTCTTTTGTTTCCTTTTACAATGAAATCTCAGCAACCAAAGTACTAAGTAAAATTTGGAACTCTTAAATCCATTATTGTCCAATTTGGTTGTCGGAGAAACTCTGAATCCTTTGTCAAATATTCTTTTGTCACTATTCCTCAGCAAAGAAATGGAGCATACATTGTCCATTTAGTTGCTAAGAAATTTAAACAAACAGAAAGATAATTTTGAATCATACAACGGATTAAGACTCAAAAACAGTTTCCTTTGTTTTCTTTCCTTTACTTTTCTCACAAATTTTCAGAAACCAAACGAAATGTCAAGGTTAATGAAGTTAGAATCTTTAATAAACTATGGTCCGTTTGGTTGCTGAGAAACCTTTTGAACAAAAACTCAAAACTCGAAATCTTATAACAGGTTGGGGTTGGAAATGACGGTTCTAAAACACCATATTTTTCCTATATTGTCTTTTCCTACGATTTCTGAAGAACCAAACATATCACTATACCATTGAGCTTTAAGAAAGGAACATAAGGTGGCTCGGGGTTTGTTTAGTACCTCCGAAGAGTTTTGGGCTTTGAAGTGGACGGAGCCGGGGGTAACAGAGAGTTCAGCGGCATTGAGGACGATGAAGGCGGTTTCATCGACGATGTCGAGGTCAATGCCGACGGAAGCGGTGAATTTGCAGACGACGAGGTCCGGTTTGAGTCTTATATCGTAACGTTTCGGCACAGCGAATTTCGGCAGTCTCGGTTGACCTCTGAACTGCTCCATTCTCTCTTTCTGTCAAGCAGGGGCATGGGTTTCAGAAGGTGGGCCGATAAATATAGATACACATATAGTCATACAGATATGCGAAAACACAGGGAAAGGGCACAAAAGAAGAATCCACAGTGGGTTTTGGCGGGCATTTTTGATATTTCATTTTTCCCTTTCCCATTGGCGGGTAGTCGAGAAAGGGTTTTTGTGCCCACTTTTTGGAAGAAAGTCGGCATGTGGTATTACAGTTGCTCAAGGTATGAACAAGGAAAGGCGATGCCCAAGAGTTTTCTAGGTAGAATTGTACAATCTTCGTCGAAGAAAGCTCCGTCGGGATGATATTTTTGCGAAATTGGCGTGGCCAATGAGGAGGATGGGATAAGGGGTGAGTCGTCAACTACACATCCTAACTCCTGAGTTTAAAATTAGTCCATTTCTCTTAGTACGGACGATAGAGGATCTCATGAGAAAATGACTTTATGTGAAGAGCGCAGATTAATTAGGTACTAACAATTTGGATACCCATTACTTACAAAAAGGGAAAAAAAAAAAATTTGAAGAGGCTAGTATAACCATCTTCACTTTATGCTATCAGTAGTGATGTGGATGGTGGATACATGTCCATCAATTTTACTTCCTGATTCACACATGATCTTTTTTTTGTTAAATTCTCTAATGGCCCCAAAGGGAGCAAAAGGTTTGAACTTAAAATTCCCTATTATTTGAGGCGTAAAACTCATGAACCACCAATTTACCTCTTAAAATTTTATAATTATTAGTTGAACAATAGATGACATTGCATACACACACATTCACACAAATTGTCAAGAAGGATTTTGGCTACAAAATAAAAAATAAATTAGATGCATCATTGTTAAAATAACCTAACATTCCAACGAAATTGACATTTCAAGCTATTCCCTATTATGTGTTCAATACTCACTATTCGTAAATTTGGAACATAATAGGTCTGGTTTTAGACCGTGTATATAGTCCATATTTCTTCATAGATTTAAACATATGATTTTTTTCATAACATTGGATGCCTCTAATACTGTTGTTAAAGGATGACAAAAAGATATTAAAAGGGAGTTACTATGAACTAAAACACCCTGATTAATAGTCTATTTTTAAATAAATAAATAAATAAATAATAGAGGAGACTAAAACAGTTGTATAAAATTAAAATCGCAGAAAGAAATTTTATTGTGGGAGAAGCATATTCAATCTGTTCGTTATTCAGAAAATTTTCTCATATAAAAAAATAAAAATAAAAAGTTTTCTCATTTTTCTTATTAAAATATCTGAACGAGTAGAATGACCTAAACGACCCCCCACCTGACTTTAATCTCCTCTGTCTCTCTCCGGCGGCCGGCAAAGCATATATAACAAGATACCCCACTGTGGATGCTCTCATTATGTTGTCATAACCATTCCCATTATGAATTTCTGATATGGGGATTATCAAGTCAGAGAAGAGAGACCCTTCTTCTTTTGCTTCGTCAACATCACCTTGTGCCCACCTCAGAACATTGCGTTATTAAGATGTGGTACTCGGAGAAGTTCTTGAAGGGTCAGTGGGACAAAGTGGAGTGCGATGCTGAGTGGCAGAAATACAGAGCTTGCCTCTCTGTATGTTCAATTTTTCTTACAATCCTTGTTTTCCTTCCATTATTCTTTTGAGTTTTTCTGGGAAAATTGTAGTTGCTCAAAACCTCTTCACGATATATGTACTATATTTTCACAGCAACATCTGAAAGATAAGCATTTGAGCCGCTTTTTAGAAGCGGAGGGCATTGTCGATTCGACCGATCAAGCTGATTCTGGAAGACCTGTTAATGGTGCTGCTGTTGGGGTTTCTCAGTAATATGTAAGTTTCATATGTGCAATATAGAAAAAAATAATAATAATGAAAAGTTTATCATTAAGAAAATTTTGATTGGGTTGTTGTTTCTGTTGTATATTTTTGTGTAGTATCTGGTCCTCCTGAATATATGTTAGAATTGAATTATTTTGCATTTTGATTGAGATGGGTTTCCAAAACATTTTGTTTGAAATTCATCTTTCAGTGTTATAAATCCGCGTACACTCTGTATTAATACGAGATTGAGAGCAATAGGAGTAAGAGGAAGATGGTGGATTAGTGGGATGACTATGGGGACTTGGGGATTATCCTTAGTAATGTATATCCTTGTCCTAGATCAGGTGGTACAAGGTATGTGTGTGGCCTGGCGTGGAAAATTGCAACCTTTTTGTAGGATTATGAGCGAGTATTGTTAGCTGGCTTAGGAGTTTAAGTTGTCATTGCAGGCTCATTGGGTATTTTGTTTAATATGTGCCTTTACATGCATGAAGCACTTATTTAATTCCCTTTACCCGGTTAAATGTATACTTAGCATAACAAACCACATAGTATGTGACCGTGCTCTATCTTTGCTTAGTTTTTATTATCAATTATGAGGAAACTTTTGTATTCTCTCGTGTACGCAAGCATGTATAGCCATATATATTTTTATCCTCCATGCCAGCAAAATGTAATTTTTTATGGTTACATAGGGCTTTGATTAGTGTTTTTGCAGAACTATGTGGAATTTATGACGCAAATTGGAGGGAAGTAGTCATTTTGCTGTCGTCTTATGTTTGGCTGAGGTTATTAGTATAACAAACCAAATTTAAACAAGACGGAGCAATTTCTTGTGTGGTCTATGGTTTGAAATTGTGCTTATCAGGATATCATGACTGCAATTATGTTTGCTGTTGAAAGCATTACCACATTCATACAAGCAAGTTTTATTTATTTATTTATGAGAATTCAGCTCCTGTATTCCCCCTATGTTGCAGTTCACAAGTGAATCCCTCTTGGTTTAAGGGAATATGTTAGTTCGCAATTGTTTCTACTTGAATGATGACTAAATAAGCAGTTTCAAATGTGTATTTACACTGGGACAAGTTCAAATTGTTTAACCTGCAATTATCACTGATGAGGCAAGGGCAATGCATGGTCTTTGAAAGAAAAGAAAACTGTTGATTACTTCTATTGACTCGGTGATAATGTTGTTTTTCTTTTCAGGAAAATCAACAAGCTTTTTCTCAATTCATTTCCCCAAGTCGTGCAGGTGGAAAGGGTTACTCGTTAGACTCGTATTTTAGAGAAGGATTATGGTTTACCACTAAGAATGTTGAATAGCAGAGAGAAAATTAAAGAAGGGATGAAACCCGGAGCATGTTGAGGGTGGAATTAGATCATGGGTTGTATGGATTCGTGGGTTGTCATGTAAAAGACTCTTTGACGGTCGTTGGTGTCTTGATGATGAGGAATTTCATTCAACACAATTGGAGGTTTGACATTGTATATGATCTCGGATGTGTGTATATCATTTGCATTTTTTGATGAACTCGTTGGACATTTTTGCTACCCACATTACTTTTACTTTTCCTTTTCCATGCCTATGTCTTATGCAATTGTGTCTAGAAGCAGTGATGGATAAATCTTCTGACAATGTTTCGTTGCAATTTTGCTTTTCTGGCAGGGTAATGCCCCTAAGCAACTTAAGAGCATCTACAATGGAGCTCTTAATTTCCTGTTAAATTAAATAACCCAATAATATGGCAACAGGTGGAGGCTTAATTTTCGGCTAAAAGACACAAACTTGTTAATAGAGCTGTTTTATACTTCAACAACTGCAAAAATTTATGTGAGTTCCAATTTTCTGTATCCTTACAAAAAACCACCCAACGGCAATATTAAGGCAATATTAATCCAACGGCTATTCATGACTTATTTTTTATTGTTATTTAAATATGCTGTGGTTGAGAATAGTTTTCATGACTTTTGTTCACATGTGATTGTGAAAGAAAAAATAGCTTTTAATAAAAGTGGTTTTGGAATCCTGTCAACAAAAAAAAAAAATTAAAAAAATTAAGAAAAAACTGATTAGAAAGTCATAATGTGCCCTAGGTGGCACGTTAGTGTCATTGGCACATGTGGTTGAGAATGGTTTTCATGATTTTTGTTCACATGTAATTGTGAAACAAAAAATAACTTTTGATAAAAATGATTTTGAAATCTTGTCAACAGGAGTAACAAAAAAAAAAAAAAAAAAGAAGAAGAGAGATTAAAATGTCACTCACCGCCACAGTTAGCAATGTCCTTAAAATCTGCCAGCGTTAACATCTGAGATAAAGCTTTCATTGGAGCTCTTAAAACAGTCTTCCATTCTTGACTGTTCAAATGCTAACAATAATGGACCCTTAAAGCATCCATTCTGAATGCTTTTAAAGTCTCTGTCTGGGATGAGAAGGGAAAAAAAGAGGAAGAAAAATTAAAAAAAAAATCCAGGAACTTAATATTTAATGATCCACTATAAAAACGAGTATAAGTTGTGCTCTATCCCATCATGCACTTGAACAGGATTATTAACTTACAACTTTTCTATTCTTTAATTTATTAGTTAGCTTTGGTATTTTATTTTAGTTTATTCAATGTAGTTTATCTTTACATTTACCTTCTTGTAATTTTTTCCCCTTTAATTTTAATGATTTTTGTTCATGTGTTCTTTTTTAATTAATCATTTTGGTGAAATTTGAATATTTAATTAAGGACAATGCTTGGCTTCTCATAATGAAGAGCAACTCCTTCTCCCTCCAGTTCATATTACGTCACGTGTAATATTTAATTTAAAAAAAATATAGATATGTGGATACAGATATATAGACACATGAATACAAATATATAGATATATAATCATATTCATTTGGACACATAAACATATATATATGGACATATAGATGCATGTTTATAATAACATAATATAGAGATCTATCTACATAATCAATATTAATTTATTTGTTATATACATGACATAATATAAGTAGAAGAGAAAATCAATTGCTCCTCCACTATGAGGAGCTATGAGGAGCCAAGTATTATCATTTATGCTATGTTTGGTATGTTGGATAAAAAAGTTGGATAGGATATAATTGTTGGATGAAGAAAAAGTCTTTAATAGCTTTGTTTGAAGTGAGAAAGATAGCTCTTGGATAATTTTCTATCCTATCGTTATTTTTAAATGAGATAGTATCATAGGATAAAAATATACCACCTTTCTTAATGGGTTTATTATATCCCATATATCGAGGATATAACTATCCTATTGATAATATAGATAGTTATATCCCTTATTTAAAATTAACACAAAACATATAAAAATAATATATTTATCCAATCCAACATATCCGATATACCATACATAGCCTTAATTAATCACTTAACCTAAATTCTCAACATGTTCTTCTTTGAAATTCACTTTGCCAAGGAAAGGCAAAAAAGGCCCAAAAAAAAAAAAATACAAAAAACAAAAAACAAAAAGGAAAGAAAAGAAAGGTGTTGTTTAATTTAATAGCGTGTGGGGAGTGGGGACTACCACAATAAAGGAAGAGGACAATAGACCAATGGGTTGCTAGCAGCAGTCCCATCCACCACGAACAAGGATTTAATGGTTTGAACACTGTAATAGTATAATATGAGTCGTCTAAAAGGTCGTTTGAGTTGTCCGTAAAGTAATGAACGGTCCGGATAAAAAAATCCAAAGAAATGTTGATCTAAGTTGATTTCAGCAATTTTTTTTAGGGTAAAATACATCTACACCCCCTCTGTTTACTGACAATTACACTGTCACCCCCTATACTTTCTGAAATTACACTGCACTCCCTTACTTTAGAAAATAATATACATTTTCCCCCATCCGTCAAACAGCCGTTAGAGTTTTTTCCGTTTGTTGCTGATGTCAGCCAAAAATGGGTTTAAAATGCCCATTTTAACCTTCAGCCAAACGCTGCGTTTAGAATAAAAAATGGGTTTTTTTCAAAAAATGGGTTTGGGTTTGGGTTTGCTGTCAAGGGGGAGTGACGAGAGGTGAAGGGTCACGGTGAGGGGGCTGATGGGGAGGGTGAAGGGTCACGGTGAGGGGGCTGATGGGGAGGGGTTTGAACAGAAAATACTCGCCGGAAAAAATGGAGCTCCCCGATGCTGCTCGAGGAGAGGACGCCGCTGATGACCACCTGCCTGCTGCCGGAGCTGCTCACCGCTGTCGTTAAACTCATCGTCGGCGCACTTGCCTACTGCCGTGAAGCTCCCTCTTCTCCAAACCCTCTCCACGGCCGGCGTTAGACTGATGCTCATCGGCGTTAGACTGATGCTCATCGATGGCATCTGAGAAGGATTCCCACCCAAATCCGAAAGTTCAAGATCTGAAGAATGGGATTCCTGTGCATCGCAACAACTGTCACCGGTGACACAGACCTCGCCGGTAAGGGTACTTCGCTGCTGTTTCTGGTTGTGGTGGGGCTTGCCGACGGTGCACGCGATGGGGGTTTGCTGCGGTGGGGGTTTGCTGCGCCGACGGTGATGATGCTCGTCGTGGTAGGGCTTGCCGACGGTGCACGCGATGGGGGTTTGCTGCGGTGGGGGTTTGCTGTGCCGACGGTGATGATGCTCGTCGTGGTGGGGCTTGCCGACGGTGCACGCGATGGGGGTTTGCTGCGGTGGGGGTTTGCTGCGCCGACGGTGATGATGCTCGTCGTGGTGGGGCTTGCCGACGGTGCACGCGATGGGGGTTTGCTGCGGTGGGGGTTTGCTGCGCCGACGGTGATGATGCTCGTCGTGGTGGGGCTTGCCGACGGTGCACGCGATGGGGGTTTGCTGCGGTGGGGGTTTGCTGCGCCAACGGTGATGATGCTCGTCGTGGTGGCGCTTGCCGACGGTGCACGCGATGGGGGTTTGCTGTGGTGGGGGTTTGCTGCGTTGGGGGTTTGCTGCGCCGCTGGTGGAATGGAAGGTGAGGATGCTCGTCGTGGTGGGGGCTTGCCGACGGTACATGCGGTGGGGGTTTGCTGCGGCAGTGCATGTGAGGGTTTGGAAAAAAAAAAGAAAAAAAAAGAAAAGAAAAGGAAACATAGAAGAGAGAGAGAAAGCAAAAGCACAAAACGATGTCGTTTAAAGAAGGGTAATTTGGTCTTTTTACATTTCCGTTAATCACATTAACGTTGGTGTTCTGACAAAGGGAGGGCAGTGTAATTTCAGAAAGCATAGGGGGTGTCAGTGTAATAGTCAGTAAACAGAGGGGGTGTAGATGTATTTTACCCTTTTTTTTATTTGAGCCGTCACCGTCACCCCCATCTGTGATGTTTTTTCTCAAACCACCACGTGATCCAGGTCTGCACACCAGACATTTTGACAAGTGACATTGAATTTGTCTACACCTTTGATGGTACACATATGGTTAGAGTGTATCCAATTTACAGGAAGCATCAACTTAGACCTAATCGAAGTGTGACATCCCCCACCGGACCTAGTAACCTCACCGGTTTGGTTCATATAAACAACCCAAATTTCGATTTACTCTTTACATAGTTTATATAGCAATTACAACTGCCTGACAAAATCACTGTGCTCATAATGGATCAGAGGTTGAAGGAGGCCTGTCAAAAGGGAGATATCGACGCCTTTTATGCATCAATTCGGGAGGATCCATATCTTCTGGAGAACATCGATAAGATACCCTTTATTGATACTCCTCTGCACATAGCTGTAGAGGCAGTGCAGACCGAGTTCGCTTTGGAGATCACGAGGTTAAAGCCATCATTTGCAAGAAAGCCAAACCAAGACGGGTTTAGCCCCTTGCACCTCGCTTTGCAAAAAGGCCAAACCCGGTTGGTGCTCTGGCTTGTAGAAGACGATCCTGACCTCGTCCGTCTTAAAGGAAGGGAGGGTATAACTCTGCTGCATTTCGTTGCGGGAACAGGAGACCTCGATCTCTTGGCAAAATTTCTATCAGTTTGCCCGAAATCTGTTGAAGATTTGACCATTCAGAGGGAGACTGCTCTACATGTTGCTCTGAAAAACAACATGTATAAAGCTTTTGAAGTCCTAGCGGAATGGCTTCTGCCGCCTTGGTATGATCCGGATGGAAACTTGGAGGGCGCGGCCGTCCTGAACTCCAAGGACATGGAAGGCAACACTGTGTTGCACATTGCAGCATCCATGAATAGACCTCAGGTAAGCTCCATTTTTCTTGTAATGAGAAGAGGGCAGAACTAGCATAATGGAGGTGTCAAAGAGGGTTACGATTTACTCATAGTAATACTCAAGGCGGAGTCAGGATTTAAAATTGCTAGGCTAACTAAAAAATTATTCTCTCAATTCTACTATGTTTGATAACTTTTTATCAAGTACATATTAAAAAGGGGCGTTTATTGCATTATTGTGTCACCCATTTAATTTTAATTTTTCTAATTTTCCCTTCAAAAAGCTTTTCAAAAGAAAGAATTACAATTATAATGAAGGCTATTTTTATAAAGTAAAAGTAATTTTGGTTTTGACTTTTGAAAATAATCAAACATTTTGAGACTTTTCAAAATAAAAAATGTGATCAAATAAAGTGGAACAGAACGAGTAATAAACACAAATATATATATATATCTACACGAGCGGAATAGAACCAATTGACTTGAACTTATACTTCAGAATTCAAACGAAATATAAAGTATGATAGATGGAAGAGTGACTTGGGCTTAGACAAATGTCAAAGGTTAAGTTTAAATGGACTAAATACTAAAAGAAGTAGGAGGTATAATAAATAAAAGAGTGATTTGAGTTTCGGTAGATGTCATGGGCTATAGGTTAAAGGCTTAAAGGCTTAATAGTTATTGGCCTCTTTCTTTCGTGGGCTAAAGACCAAAAACCCAAATCATAATTACCTATAGGGAACGGCTATTGCAACCCCCCATTCCTATAAGCCCACCCATTTCCTTTTGGTTTTTAAGATTTCATGAAAAATATAAAAGGTTTTTGCAAAAATTGATCGTTCAGTCCACTAGAAAACATCATTTTGAACAACTTTGCAGAAGAAAGTTTTTCTAAAATCTATCGTTTAGGTAGACTTTTTGGCAAAAAATGAAATAAAGGCTATAAATGGCTAAAAAGTATATTTAAACGATAGATTTAGGAAAAACTTTCTTCTACAAAGTTATTCAAAATGATGTTTTCTAGTAGACATCATGGCCGGTTTTCATAAAAACTTTTTATATTTTGCATAAAACCTTAAAAACCTAAAGGATGGGGGGTGGGCTTATAGGAATGGGGGGTTGCAATAGCCGTTCCCTTACCTATAAAAAAAACAAATGGCCCAATTTGCCCTGGGCTACAGCCCAGGGCAGCCTCCTCTTTAGCTCCGCCCTTACAACTAATACTGCTACAAGTTTTCGGTGAATTATTGACTGATTGTCGCGATATTTTGCGCGCATGCAGGTGATGAGGTTGTTGATTAAAAATCCAGCACTTGATGTAAATGCAAAGAATTCGGAAGGTTTGACGGCTCTGGACATCTTACATCGAACTCAATTGGACAGCAGAGAGGTTAAGAATATGCTATGCCGTCACGGAGCTTTAAGAGCTTCAAATCTTCCCCCTGTAATTACCGTTTCAGATTATTTGATGCCCAAGATGTCATTTTACGAAAGATGGATCATATGCATCCTTCGTGGGCAGAGGTACATGTCAAGTGACACTCGCAATGCACTATTAGTGGTTGCTGTACTGATCGCAACCACTGCCTACCAAGCTGCACTCAGTCCCCCTGGTGGTCTTTGGCAGGATGACTACGAGCCACCTAATCTCAACACCACCAGTACTGCCACCAACATGACCCTCACTGCATCAAGTCGTCCACCACATCATGCGGGGCAAGCAATATTGCCGCCGCGTTATATTTTGATTTTTACAATTTTCAATTCTTCAGCCTTTGTAATGTCAATTTCAATAATTTCTGTCCTCCTCCCAACAAAAAACGCCAATTTTGTGCTACTACTGCCCCCGCTGTTCATGTTTAGTGCTTGCCATGGTTGGTCAGTGTCAACTCTAACATCCAATGGGTACGGGGGGTTCTTTATTCTCTTGATAATCGCAATATTCCATTACGTGGGTATCGTGGTCGGGCGAAGGACGCTCAGAAAAGCTAAGTTGCTCTCGTGGTATCAGACTCCAAAGCTTAAGGACGCTCAGGAAAGCTAATTAAGTTGTCCAAAGCTGCAGGGAAATATGTGATGCCAAGTAGTGGCATAAACTTGAGGCTTGAGGGTGAAAGCACAATTATGATGATTATTATTGTAATTTTTTTTGGCTTCTTTCTACACATAGTATAGATATGTATGAATCAGTCATAGGTATTCAGCTTATGTATTTGCAAAGGGCATACTTGAACTCGCCAATGTTATGTTACGTTATGTTCTCGTAGATGAATTGTCCATTGCATCAAAAAGAAAGATGAACTCTCTTGGAAAATATCTTGCAACATCTCCTCCTTCCATTGTCATGGAAGATGAATCAATGAGCTCGGCTACACAATTTGGGGAAATATTATGACGCCTCCTTTTACTTTTGCATGAAAATCTTATGCATTTAGTACTCACGGGTCTTAGTGGATGTTTATATATTTATATATATATGGATGATGATCAGGTGAACACGTGCTAATATAACTTACACCAACTCTAGCATTAGAGGTTGTACTTCGTACATTAGTGTGTTATGATGTACATTAGGTCAATGCACGGAGTACAACACCTAATGCATGATACTAATATAATTTATATCAATACGTGTTGACCTCATAATGATATACTTGGGCATGCAACTTCATCCGAACTTCTATTACAACTACCCCAGAAAGCGTACAATACCTAAGGAATGGAAACAATAATGCGTTACATAGAATTTAAAATATTTTCAAAAATCAAAATCAAGGTTCTTGAAAGCTTTGGTGAATTTGAAAAGAAAAAAAAAAGTACCAAAGAGAGAGAGGGAAGAAGAAAAACAAATTACTACTAACTTCCTAGTAAATGACTACTAAATTAACTAAGAATGACTACTAACTATAATTATTTTCCCCAAAAAACCAAATATCCGACAAAGGGTATTGGGAACTCCCATTACTGCCTTTGCCTGCAGCACCAGAAAAAAAGAATTCCCTTGATAACAAAATTAATTTTTTCAACATGGTGAAGTGGCAATCTTTGTTTTTGGGATGCCACTTTCAAAACTAGGCTGGACATACCAGCCTTATTCATCTCAGTAAATGCAAATTCCCCATTAGTAAAGCTTCCTACTATACAACAATCAGAATAGTAAGTAGCTCCATCCAATATGGACACTCCATTTTTTTCCCCATAATCTCGTTTTCAATGCAAAAAGAATCCTTAACCTCATTTCTTCTTGAATAGGAAAAGTGCAACCATCCATTCTTCTCCATTGTTGTATCCAAAAAGTTCAGCAACCGCGATGAAGAATGTTCTCCAGTAGACAGTCCACTTGACAGACAAATCCTTGCCATAAGTCGATTCCATTATTGGCTTTATGGAAGCCAAGTTCTGGTCCATTCTTTTGAGCCACTCTTCACTGCAAGACAATGAGTTTCTCAGCTGTTTATTAGAATCAAAGCAGTCCTGATGAATATACAGGATGCGTTCAACCAGAACAGTTGGAAAGTTTTTGACTTTTAGTAGCTATTAAATTTTGTATTTTTGCCAGGAATTATCAAGTTTCTTTTACCAAGACTACTCTTGTTATCACATTACCGTCAATGTAATAGAAAAGTTCACCCTTACCTTGTCTGCGCATAATGCTTCCCATTCACGAGCCAATGATTGACAACAGAAACATCGTCCTGCATATTAATCATCACCATTTAAGAAGCCAATAATAAGTCAAATCACGTGGAACTCTAAATTTCCCATTGGTTGCTTCTGACACACACACACACACATATATAAATGGACATCATTATTTAGTGCTTCTTTCCATTAGCCTAAATTCAGAGACACCACCACTACTTGATTTCAGAGCCTTCTTCGAGATTTGGCTAGCGTTTTTCAGCTAGTAGCATATCATGGCTCCCAATAATGATCATCTTAAAAATTAAAACATGAGGATGATCCACAAAGGTACATTTATGTTTTTCTACTAATTACAACCCTAGGCAGCCAGTACATAGTTGATTGTTTGCTCCCTAGTGGGTAACAAGTGCTAGTCCTTATCTTTACAACTAAGGAGCTTTCAGACATAATTTCCCCCGCAAAAAAATTTTATGCCTTTGGAAAGCATCAATACTTGGGATATGCTCCAAATGAGAGAGGAACGAAGCACACAAATGTATATGATAGGCAACTCTTAAATGCATCAGTAATTGTGATATGCTCCAAAGGATGGAGAAACAAGGCACTTAAACAATACATTTGACTTGCGTGTACATGATGTACCAACAGAAAATAAATAATAATAATAATAATTTTGAAGTTATAGAATGATGAAATGATCAATAATATCTTTTAAAACAAAGCAAAAAAGTAGAAGAAGAAGAAGAAGATAGAAGATCCAGAATGAGAGAGCTCACCTGAAAATAAAGAAGTAGATTTGCTGAAGGCATTGTACCTCCCGTGAAGAAGTACCTAGTAATCCAGTCATCTTCATTTACATCCTGAATGATAATAAGGCCAGAAAGTATAATTATAGCCATGTTTAAAAGCTTAATATCTGAAATAATTTTATATAAATTAACAGGTACTCAATGAACCAATTTTTAAGTTTAGCCTATTCCAAGTAACAACATGAATAAGTGCCATTAATGATTAAACGAAATCTATTCAGTTATACCTCAAAGTGGTAAGCAAATGCTTTATGGCAGAAATGATGAACAAATAGAAGGCTATCTTGTTTCATCCACTTGGAGATCTTCTTAAGTAGATCCTTGTAATTTTTCATATGCTGACAATAAAAAATACCAATTCTTAAACCATATCAACAATAAACCTCGTATCTCATAACACAACTTGAAATGATGGCAAACCTCAAACATTTCAATGGAAAATATCCGATCATAGGATGCCTCCATATCAAACGTGCTAATATCTGCAACAATGATCTCCACATTATGCAACTGTAGATCCCTGTAGAAGAGGAGACTAAGTTGTTAGCTTACACAAGAACACTTGTAAGGCTGGTTTTGTAGACTACAATATTCAGAGAACATGCGCATGGAGCGCATAAAAGTTTCAAAGCAGGATACTCTTAGTTAATGGCCATTTTCTGAAAACAAGGAAACTTATTTCCATGGGAATTACGACTGAAGCATCTTCCTTTATGGCTATGCCAAGTCACCAGGCCCATTAAAGGCACAGACATTGCAGCTAAGGAGGTACATGTGTTTCTCTTAATGCCAGATCAATATGGTGGAGACAACTTCACAATGGAAATCTTTTGCTTGGATCAAATTCATAACAATAGTGGTTTCAGACAGTAACAAATGTCATAGAGGTGCATGAATCTATGCTAGATAAAAATGGTGGAAAAAACTTCCATCTTTTTTTTTTTTTTTTTTTTTTTTGCAGAAAAAAAAAAATTTGTCCCCTAAATTAAAATCGAACATCAGATTATAAGGTAAGAATTTTCGAGAAAACAATTTTAAGTTGCCATCAGGTGGACTTAAAATGGATTATTTAAAGAGCTGACCCACTTCCCATAAGTTATTCAATGAAACCAACAGCGCCTTTGGGGAAAAAGAAAGTGATGAACCACCATGATCTGTAGTTTAGAAACTAATCAAGAATACTTTATGTAAGTCAACCTGGTTAACAATTAAATAAACCAAATTATATATTCAAACACGGAGTCTTAGACATATGGTAAATATTGAGCAGCATACCGACACTGCTCCTCAATATATGCTTTCTGCGTCATTGAATTGCAAATCCCTGTAATCCTGCAATTACTATACTTCTGTGCTATGTATAATGAGAGAGATCCCCAGCCACATCCAACGTCAAGAACAGTGTGACCATCTTTTATCTGTGATCTCTCACAGTACAACTCCAACATTGCTTTCTCAGCATCCTCTAAGGTGTTGGACTTGTCATGGAAGAAACAACAGCTGTATAAGTTCACAAATAAAACAAATCAGCTCATAAGAAAATAGTAGAACTAACAGCTTTTTTTATCAACCTTTTCGTAAGAATACTTATATCAGACAATGATTCTTCCATTGCAAACAAATCATTAATGTCGCCTTTGAAATCTAAGTAACTTGCTTTCATGCTGAAAGTCAAAACTAGCAATAAATATTTGAGAAAAAAAAAAAAAAAAAAAAAAGGCATGCCTCCTGCATATATGATATGATCTGCATGGTAAATTTGAAGGGGGAAAAAAAACTGAGTCCCTTTCACAATATAATCAACGAATAACTTCTATAATTTAATTGCAGATATCCCCAAATAATTTAAAAGCAAAGAACCTTGTTTTCCTAAGCAATGTTTTATTGAATTTGGATGTCAAGTATATTGCACACCACCACTTCAACAAGATGTTTCTCTCAATAAATATAAGACAGATACATTACAAAAGCAGAGTAGTTGCAAAATTGAGTTGCAACTTGTAAATATCATTTACCTGTATTTGAGATTTTTTCCGAGCACCAACTTGAAGAAAGAGGTTGGGAGTTCATAATGTTGAGATTTTGGCTCATCAGTCTTGATGGCTATAGGCATTTCTTTTAGAGCTACAAGAGCGGCACAAACGCACAATTAATTAATGTACATTAGGAAAAGAAACAACAATATAGGTCCAAAATATATGCTGAATTGATAAATAAAACCATTTCTTATAGAGTGGAGGTCACAACAACATAACCCTGCACCACAGCTATGGTACTTCATATATCACACGTGTTATAGAGAATATCCACTGTGCACTGACATTGGCCTGGTAGTCAATTGGATAAACTACATCCACAGTTGCTTCGATAATAGTATCTACAGATTCAGATTCTATATACTATGAAAGGTAAACACTTCAGCACTAACCAAAAAGAATAAGATCATAATCCACGATTACAAATCATAACAAAACATGAGCAACAAAATTGTTAATGCATGAAAATCATATATACTATCATTAAAGGGAAAAAACAGATTGCCACAATTCCTTACTAATCCAACTAATTGAGATTATAATGTTAGATTTCATAACCTCCATCTTATCATGCTCTGCTGTGTGCCACCAGATACCAAAGATTCAGCACACACTTGAGAACACGATGGAAATTAAACAATTCCACTTTTTTTTTTACCTCATCAGATGACGCAATGGAGAACCAAATGGAATGCTTCCATTCCCATGTGCCTTCAACAGACAATAACAAAATGTAAATCTTGTTATGCTGCCCATAATTATAATTTGTGCATCTCTAAGCAAAATTTGTTGTCCCCGAGTTCGAAATCGGTCCAAAATACTAATGTCATTTCCCAATTTCAAAAACCCAAATCTTCTTCTAATTCAATAATCCAATCCCACCTCCCCAAATTTCAACGGCTCTTCATTTTTCCTTATCAAAATCAATAAAAATTAAATAAAATGGCCAACTATATCCTCTACTCAATCTGGGTCTCATCCAAATCCAAGTGGTAAATTCTAGAACCCGTTTTGTTATAATCTGAACAGAACTCGATATATATATAGTCCAGTGAGCATCTTTTGCAGAACGAATAAAGTAAACAAACACATTTCATATAAATAAAACCACTACATTTCTCTGTAGAGAGATAGAGGGGGTTACAGTGGGCAAAATGGAGGAGGTCAGAGAGCTGAAGCTCGGAGGAGGATTTGTAACCGGAACGAAGACGGCTTGCCAACAGTAGACGAGTAAGCCTCCTTATCACTGCGTCGGGGAGGAGGTTCCGCTCCAGCGACGCCATCATCAACCTCACTGTGGCATCGTACGGTACCTGAACTAATGCATCCATCTTCCTCTCTCTCTAAAAATTCTCTCTCTCTCTCTCTCTCTCTCTCACACCACAACTTGAACAAGATTGATTGCATTATCTGTCTCCTGGTGTTCGCATCTTATTATTCGTTCCGGTAATGCTATTTCGCCTTACACTTTACTAAGTGCTTTTAAGAAGGTTTCAATATTAGGGTTGAATCATATCATTGAATCCCATAATTTTATCTTCTTCAATGCATATAATAAGACAAAATATATGGCAAAAATAAGAATTGGATTCAGTACTGAGTTGATAAAACTTGGCACTATGCTAAGGTAATCTACAACCTTAAATGAAAAATTGGATGGCTTGGATTGAAAGTTGAAAAAGTTGTTTAATAAACATTTTTGTCATTTTAGTAGCACATTTTCAACTTCTAATCCAATCCATCCAATCTTTCATTCAAAAGTGTGGATTACTTTTGTATGATACTGAATTTTATGAATTCAGCACTAAATCCAATTCCGCAAAAATATGAGGCAAAGTAACATTACCCTATTTGTTCGCTGGCTTTCCATCTTCGTTATTTCATTAGTACCATTGAGAGCAGTAGCCACTAGCCAGTAACGGTGGCCTTGGCTTAACCATTTCTTTTATGAGTTGTCAAGGATTGGGACCTTATTTCATGGGTTTTTTATTTTTTATTTTTTATTTTTTTTTTATAACGGGGAAAATCTAACAGCGAAACCTTTTGGGATCCACTTATAGAACCTAAACATTTGAAGAGACTAGTGGAGAAATCTACTGTTATGGCTTTCCATTTAAATCTTCCGTTGTCCTAACGGAAAATTAAACTCGTGATCATACTTCTTGTTGTATTTTAAGTATAAAATAAGTATTTCAAAAATCAAAGGTTTTCATAAAAGAGTTTTGTACTTGAGTGTGATGACTCCTTGTCCCACATTGGAAAAGTAAAAGAGTTTTAGTGGGCTTATATAGTACTCCACTTATTGTATACAGTATCATGTGGGGAGATGTAGGGAGTCCCCACGTGCGCATGAGACGAAGCCCAATCGAGTGATTTACGGGATTGGGGTCCGAAAATTGACTTAGTTGGGCGCATCGCGAGCGTACCCCATGCGCGCAGGGGGGGTGCAAATCCCGAAAAATTGGCTTCACGTATGCAGGCGGGATTGCATTTTGCCACTTTGACTTATCCTATTGGAATTTAATTTATTTTCGTATTTACAACAAAAAGACAAATCGTCTCTTCTTTTCTTCTCTCTATTTTCTTTCTGCAATTTTATTTTTGACAGTCAGGAGCATTCTGAGTTCTTCGTTTCACTCCTACACTTGCGAGTGCACGCTTGTGGGAGCCCGGTTGTTGAATCCTGGAGGGTAGAGCGCTGTGACCTACTGCACCGAGTTTAATACTCAGAGGAGCGGAACTACTCTTAAGGACAGTGCCTTGTACACGCCTCAACCGACACTGTTTGTATTTTTTCAATTCTTGTACTAGCTATTTCATTTTATACAGTAGCATCTCCACTGTTTTTACAACACTTCTAACTATAAAATCACAAGTTTGTCTTTATCAATTTGGTTATCCAAGGGTGGGTCTATTTCATGGGTTTGTTATGGAATTTCACAATTTAATCAAGCTAGACATACTTCGTAGGTTTTAAACGAATCGACACATAAGTTTATAATATGATAAATTACATCTATACCCCCTATGTATTTTGACATACATTAACCACCCCTGTTGTTTCTAACCGGAATCATTTTACCTGCACCACGTTGTTCAATGATTCGAACTTTTCATGATAATAACATGCCAATGTTGAAATCCACTTATGATCGACCACCCAAGTTCTGTGCAATGTGAATTGAACCAATGATAATAATGTGACATTGTTTTTTCCTCCTCTAGTAGGTATAACACATTGCATCCTAAGTTCCTAACTCATAAATTATTGAGGAAATTGGCAGCAGATTCAAAATAAGATGCAATAATAATACTAGTAACAAGTCAAACATCGTTTTCCCTAACTCACTAAATTTATGATATTTAAACTTTTATTGCATTAATTCATTTATTTTTTGAAAATTCTTGATTTGTCCTTATATAGTTATATGTTACTAATGACACTCTTTTTTGTTAGGGTTACAATTGATTTGGATTTAGTGACTCAATACCATGTTGAGTCGATTCCGTATCATTGGATGAAAGTTTGGACAGTTTAGTTTAAAAATTAAAAAAATTATTATTCAAATGATCAAAATAATCTTAATGAACGACTTTTTTAACTTTTAATTTAAATCGTCCAAACCCTGATACAACAATACCGATCAACTCAGCATGGCCAACTAATCCAAATCGGTTAAAAAGTGGGAGTCAATAACAATTCTCTTGATAGCCCAAAAAAAAAAAAAAAAAAAAAAAAAAAAAAAGAAGAAGAAAAGAGGCGCAATTCTCTTGATAGTTGTGGAGGAGAGGCATTTGAGTCCAACATGGAAAACGTATAAAACAATGACGGCAAGACAATCGTAACGGTCCGAATTCACTGCCAGAGTTTGCTATTTCGGACAAACGATCTGATCCGCAGGCCCACGCCGACCCCAGCGCCCAGCTAGCTATTCAGCTTTTACACAAATGTCGATGAGTTGATCAATCAAACGGTTAAAACAATCAATCCCAAATCTATTTATCGTGCACCCGAGCATTTCCTAACACGTGCCTGAAAGTCCATCACGGACACCACGGTCTCACCGCGATTCAACTACCACACTCAACAACGCGCAAGACAACTTTTATTTTCCACAATTTTCTGGCTTCCTCATTGCTCCAAAAATTTTTCGGGAAAAAGAGAGAGAAAATTACCCGATTCCCGAGAAAACACCGGCTAAACCAACTACTCTTCTGAGACTAATTACGCAGAGTTCAGAAGCCGGGAGGACGGAATCGTTTAACATTGAGTTCCTCTTTTCTCCGTCTACGTAATAAGGAAAAAGTTTAATCCCGGTAAGCATGAGACAGTTGCTCAATTAGTTTTTCGTCACGATCCGTTTGGGTGTTGAGAAAATCGTAGGAAAAGTGATGAAATATCGGGAATCTTTTAAAAGGTTGGAATTGAAAAACGTCTGTTGTTAGATTGCAAATTGTTTTATTTTCATTCCGTTTCTCAGCAACCAAACGGAGCAGGGTTTACACACTTATCCTGCTTTTGTTTTTTGTTTGATTTAATATATCAATCTCTCTCTCTCTCTCTCTATATATATGTGTGTGTGTGTGTGTGTGTGTGTATTACTAGCTTGTATACTGATTTCTCTTTTGTTCTCTTTGTTGTTGTCTGTATTTCATGATTCAAGCAATTTACTAGAAGATATTTAATTTGTTGGTGTAATTTATTTAAATCAAGATTAGACGATCTAATGTGAAGATCATGTTATCCAAAGTTGAATCTGCAACGAATAGTAGTGGAGATTCCAATAATGGGCAGTTGTTGCGCGACATTGAAGCAATTAGCAAAGCTCTTTACTTGCACAAACCCCCTCCAAAGGGTCTAATTTCCCCACCCAATAATCGATCCAAATCTGCTGGGAAAACCCGTTTTCTGGAATCGAAATTGAACTCAAAACCATATGGAATTAAGGAAGATTTATTGTATAAGGACAAGAAATCATCTATATGGAATTGGAAGAAGCCCTTAAAAGCCTTAACCCATATTCGAAACTGGAAGTTTAGTTGTTGTTTCTTTCTCCATGTCCATTCGATCGAAGGGCTGCCAGCGAATTTTAATGGCATTAATTTATGTGTAAATTGGAGGAGGAAGGATGAAGTGGTGCGGACTCGCCCATTGGGGGTTGATCGAGGAATGGTTGAATTTGAAGAGACTTTGATGCATCAATGTTCGGTTTATGGTCATAGAAGCGGGCCCCAGAATTCGGCAAAGTATGAGGTGAAGCTTTTCTTGGTATATGGTTCTGTTATTGGGGCTCCTGGGCTTGATATTGGAAAGCATTGGGTCGATCTTACAAGGCTGCTTCCGCTTACTTTGGAGGAGTTAGAGGGGGAGAAAAGCTTGGGCAAGTGGACGACAAGCTTTAAGCTGGCAGGCAAGGCTGAAGGTGCAACTCTAAATGTTAGTTTTGGGTATTCAGTGATGGGGAATAATTCAGGTGAACCAAGTAGTGATATGAATGTTCCTGAGCTTCTAAACTTGAAGCACAGTAAGTCGAGTACAATGGAAAATGTTGCAGCTTTTGGTCCAGGAAAGCTTCAGCGGGTTGGAAGTGTTCCGAGTAATAAAAACTATGGGTCTCACCCGTCTTCTCAATCTATGGATGTAAAGGTCCATGAAGTTTTGCCAAATCCAGGGTCAGAGCTCTCAAGGTCAATAAATTTTCTATATAAAAAAATTGATGAAGCAAAGTTGGGTAGCTTAACAGAGGTTGATTTATTCTCTGAGCATTTACTACCCCTAAAACTGAAGCCTGACTCTTTCTCTGAGTCTGCTGAAGAACATTTTGGAAATGAGTGTGATGATGTCGAGTTTACTGTTATTGAGCAGGGTATAGAATTGTCTACAAAGGAAGAGTTGAAATTGGCAGAAAGTGCTGATCAGTCCTTTGATGGTTATTCTATAGAAACTATTAATGTGGATGAGATTATTAAGGGTGATGAAGTTTTCATTGACGAGGAGATGAAGTGTAATATAAATGATGATATATATGGTAATTGCAATAATGAGATTGTAGTAGATGAATGCAAATACAAAGGGAATAATGCATGCACTAAAGATTCAACCATGGAAGATCTAGAATCAGCTTTGGATAGCCCGTTGCTCCAAGAATCAGCGGACTTGGATTCTCCACTTACTATGAGCGAATTTCTTCGGCAAGAAAACTACATAGAGGTTAGATCGAATGATGATGAAAGAAATAAGATGGTAAAGTCACTTAGCTTTGATGATCTTACCGAATCTGTGGCTAATGATTTCCTAAACATGCTGGAGATTGAGCATAGTCCACATGGCTTGAGTTCTGATAGTGATCCTGAGTCTCCTAGAGAGCATCTTTTGAGACAGTTTGAGAAGGAGGCCCTAGCTTCTGGAAGCTTCATTTTTGATATTGATGTAGTGGGAGAGGAGGCAGAAGTTGGTTGTTCCACTCCAACTGCATATCGGACAGAGGATTTTCCTGAGGATTCTGAAATGTCATTGGATATTCAAGCTTTTGAGCAGGAGCACAGGGGGATGAGGCAGTCGTTAATAACTAAAAGGAAGGCCAAAATGCTTGAAAACTTGGAGACTGAAGCTCTAATGAGAGAATGGGGCTTGAATGAGATGGCCTTTAAAAGTTCTCCACGTAGTAGCTCTGGTGGATTTGGAAGTCCAATTGATCTTTCTCCTGAAGAGCCACCTGAGTTACCTCCACTTGGAGAAGGTTTGGGTCCATTTTTTCAGATGGAGGGTGGAGGTTTTTTGCGGTCCATGAGTCCCTTGCTTTTCAAAAATGCTAAGAATGGTGGCAGCTTGATCATGCAAGTTTCCAGTCCAGTGGTGCTACCAGCAGAGATGGGTTCTACTGTCATGGAAATACTACAGCATTTGGCATCGATTGGAATAGAAAAGCTGTCAATGCAAGCAAATAACTTAATGCCGTTGGAAGATATCACTGGCAAGACAATGCAACAGGTAGCATGGGAAGCTGCAACTATCTTGGAGGTGCCTGACAGGTTTGTGAGTTCATTGGTTGAATTGATTTGTGGAGTTTGTATTCCTCTTTTCCTTCTCTCTCTCTCTCTCTCTCACACACACACACGCGCGCGCGCGTGCGTTTTTTATATTTTTACTTGATGCCTTAAGGATTGTTCATTTCTCATGCTACCGTCGGATGGCTTTGTTGCGCTGCGCGTGCGTTTTTTATATTTTTACTTGATGCCTTAAGGATTGTTCATTTCTCATGCTACCATAGGATGGCTTTGTTGCGGCATGAATCAGAGGTTGGGCAAGATTCATTTGATAGGAAAATGGAAGCTAAAGGATTTCCATGTTATCCGAATTATGATAACCTGAACTCAAGCTCGATAACAGGAGAAATGGGCTCAGATTATGTATCGCTAGAAGATCTTGTTCCGTTGGCAATGGATAAGTTTGAAGCTCTGTCAATTGAAGGGTTGAGGATTCAGTCTAACATGTCAAACGAAGGGGCACCTTCAAGCATCTGTTCTCATGCCTTTGCTGGGGTTAGTGCCGGTGTCTTTCTTGGTTTGGAAGGAGCTGCAGGATTACAATCATTGAATGTGGGAGATAGTGGCAGTGATGTTGATGGATTATTGGATCTGTCTATAACATTGGATGAGTGGTTGAGGCTGGATGCCAGAATTATTAATGATGAAGATCATATCAGTGAGCATACTTTGAAGATCCTTACAGCCCATCATGCTAAGTGCACAGATATGTTTAATAGAAGGTTGACAAGAGACAGAGAATGGGGCGAAGCATATGGTGGAAAGTATGGTTTGTTGGGGAACAACTTGACAGTAGCTTTCATGGTGCAGCTTAGAGATCCCCTTCGAAATTATGAACCAGTTGGTGCCCCAATGTTTGCTCTGATTCAAGTGGAGAGGGTATATGTCCCTCTGAAACCAAAACTATACTGCCCGATGTCAGAAAGAAGCAACAAGGAAGATTATGATGAATATGAGGCCATGGTAAAGAAGGAGATAAATGACGAGAGAAAAGAGGAGAGAAAAGAGGAGAAGAAAGACGACGAATGCATTCTACAGTTCAAAATCACTGAAGTTCATGTTGCAGGGTTGAATACTGAACCAGACAAAAATAAGCTTTGGGGTACCACAGCACAACAACGGTCCGGCTCCCGCTGGTTGCTTGCTAGCGGCATGGGTAAGACCAATAAGCATCCATTTTTGAAGTCAAAGGCAATAGTAAAATCATCACCACTAGCAACAGCGAAGGTACATCCTAGAGATTCCTTGTGGAGCATCTCCTCTTGTGTTCACAGCGCAGGAGCTAAATGGAAAGAGTTGTCATCACTAAATTTACATATACGGAACCCTGATGTTATCTTTCTGAATGAAACTATCAGGTTGCAATGAGTACGGGTGCAATCTACAGCTGATCAGATTGGAACTTCTATGCATATTTACTTCTATTGTTTTGATTGTGAATAGAGGTTATGGCATCGTTCCTTGCTATTTAAGTTAAAAAGTTATACTGAACACCTGACATAGGTCGATTGTATAGCCCTGTTTGGAAATGGGGTTTTTGATGGAATACACTCAGGTTGGTCTTTGGGACTAGATGAAAATGATGAGAATTGTCTATTGTGCTTATCCTTGTATCTAC
This sequence comes from Liquidambar formosana, assembly GCA_039720395.1. Classification (NCBI taxonomy): domain Eukaryota; kingdom Viridiplantae; phylum Streptophyta; class Magnoliopsida; order Saxifragales; family Altingiaceae; genus Liquidambar; species Liquidambar formosana. The sequence continues at coordinate 28,712,917 of CM077831.1, forward strand.
TTCAGATTTGATCAATTGATTCACATGGATCTAATAAAAGGTAATAGCTATATTATTTTACACTTTTCTTTCGTAAATCCATTATGGTTTTCCTTTGCTTTGGATCTTCTTGTATTAATTTTCTTCTGCAATCATAATTGTAACCAGGGTTTTCAGTTGCAATACGCAATAATGATGTAATTGCCTTTAGAGTGGCTTCAGGATATGGCTCTACTTATGACAATTGAAAAGTAGTCACATTACCATAATTTGTCTATCAATTGGATTATTTTAATTTTTTTGACATAAGTAAATGCCACGCCTGATTGGTTTTGCACAACGATGTTACTGTGGATGACATATGTTGCCACTTTAAATAATTCTGGCTGTGTTTACATGAAGTCTGGTAGGCTGGAATAGTGGAACTGGAACAGGATTTATGTTGCCAACTTAGTAAGTGTGAACATTGAATTAGGCACTATGAATTGGACCTAATGATGCTTAAATTTTCCATATGAATTGGGCCAATGATGCTTTTATTTTCACAGTAGATATATGCATCATCTAATTTATCATTCTCTGGACTTCATATTTTTTTTCTGTAGCAAAGAAAGTAATGGATTGAAGCATAATGTCTAGCCCTCTTCATGTGCATCATATGGCATGAATTAGGCAGGCAGGGCTCCTTACTATTTAAATTTTAAAGAAGAAGTAAAAATTTATACATAGTTGACTGCATATTTCTTTAATTGTTCATTATCTCTTTCAGGGGAAAAAAATAACAAAATGCGATGGGACTGAATACTTAGATAGTTAGATCATATAATGGGATTGATATCTACCTTATTGGTGGCACTCACTGTGGATTGCATTTTCATCATATATCACATATTTAAGGACTGTTTTCTCTATTTTCTTATTTTCCTATGAAGTACCACTTTTTGTAGGATTGGTATTCATGTCAGGCATTATAATTTACTAGGGCTTGGTTTCAGTAATCATATAAACACATGTGAGGACCATTCTCTCTAGTTTTTTCTTTTCCTACAAAGTATTACTCTTTGCAGACTTGGTAATCATGTCAGACATAGAACTAACTAGGGCTTGGTTTCTGTTATCTGCGAGCATACATTTATCTAAGCAACCATTTGCAGGTGGTACTCCACACTGAGGGTAAAAGAATATCAGATTAAATTTTCTAGTTTGTACAACCATGAGAATCTCAATGTTGGCATAGTTGCCTTGTAACGCTTGCCAGAGAAAAGCAACTAATGTGCTATCCTCGTGCTGTTTAGGTAATCTTAAGCTTTAGATATGTTGCATGTGTTGTTTTTTTGTGGTCCTGAACAGATTCTAAAGAGCCATGCCCAGCCACTATTTGTTCTCTGTCAATGTTATTTTGGAGCTTCAAAGATACATTTGATCCCATCCAGCTCACAATTTTTCAATTTATTTGGTTCACATTTACAGCACTCTGCAACATGGTACAGTAGGGCATGCCCATCCTTTCTCCCAGAAGGAAAAATTGCCACCTTTGTCTTTTTTGATTAACTAATGGGTGCACTCCTGCTCTGAATGTCAACTGGAGGTGGTTTGTTCCCATCTAAGAGATGACATCTTACAGTATTCTCATTTCAGCAGGAAAACATTGAATGAAGTGGCTGCCTCATTTTCGGGTCAGACGGAGCTACGGGATAAAGCCAAATGCATGACATTTGTGGTAGTACAGATGTCAATTTGTGGTGAGTCTCTGTCAAGACGGTGCTCGCATATATGTGTATGTGTGTGTGTTGTGTAATACTGTTAAAATGCATGAGTGGTGCATGTGTTTTGCAGTTGATGAAATTGCACATGACACTGTAAGTACTACAAAGTTCGCAAAACTATATTTGATCTGACAAAATACGGATCTTCTTGATCAGACATGAGCATAATATCATCATCTGAACTATGGATTCTACTACCAACCCTGACCTCCACCTAATAGCTTACAACAGTTAAAAAGGGGTGTATGGAACTCCTTTGGTAACTGGTTACTGAGCGTACTTCAATTTGTACAAGTGTAGATGTCAACGTTACAGTACCCACAGAGCTCAAAACCTATGAAAAATCTCAGAAATTAGAAGGGCTTTGGTGGTTATGGACGCCCTCGTAGGTTGTTATCACATACCCAGGATCCTCTCTATCCCTTTCAACTCTCTTCTTCACAGGGCAGCCTTCAACTGAGCACCTATAATAATTCCTGTTGAGAATGTAATATGGTCATTTCATGATAAATGTCATGCACTTAATGTTGTAGTGTGTTCTTTTTTCTTTTCCCCTTTTTTTTTTAATACTAAAAAACTTTATATATGAGTAGTGATAAAAACTAAAAACTCTTGTACGACAAGCATATATCATGGAGCTCATCTTGCTCGTAGATAGTGTTTGCTTTCAATCAGAGCTGCAATTAGGGCTGAGTGCCCTAACCTTTTCATCATTGCAGTCAGTACCTCAGAAGGAGCCCACAGTATTAAGTATACCTCTGCTTGCATTGTGAGCGTGTGACCACAATATATTTTTTTTCTTCTTTATTTTTATTTTATATTTTATTTGTCTTTTTGTAGGCAAGGAGATGAATAAGGCATCAAAGCTCGGTCTTTGGATACTTGAACCCAGGTTTGTACTACAACCCTGAAAGACTTTACCTGCCAAGTGTTGTGGTATGAGGAGTCTGATAATATTGATCAGCAAGATTGGCCCAGGGGGTATTTTCCTATGATTCTATGTTAACTCTAATTACTACGGGTGTTATATATAAGGGGGAGCTAGTGATCAAAAGGCTTTGTATCTTGTATTCTCTTTTTCGCCTCAAAGTATAATGGAATTGTGTGTGTACCATGGACGTACCTCAACTAGAGGGAACGAAGTAAATTTCTGTGTTCTTGCTTCTTTAATTCTTTCTTTCTTTTCACGTTAATCGCTATGTGTGCGGTAGAGAAAGGTTAATTTCTCCCGACACTAGGCAGCCTGGCATCTCCAACTACGTATTGCATTGTGTTTTTGTTATCAGCAATGTAGGGAAAATGCTTAGTTTACTGGCTGATTTTACAAAAACCTCACCTCCAATGGTTGAGTTTAATTAGAAATTAATGGGTCGATACTTGAGATTTTGTTTAATGATGGACAGAAGAAACAACATCAAGATGGTAAAGTATTCATGCTTGATAGCACTGTTCCTGACGTCATAAGTATATATATATTTTTTTACCTTGGATTCGGGCTGTTCTTCACCATCTTCTTCCCATACTTCCTCCACTTGTAACCATCATCCAATATCTCAACCTCTGATTTTGTTTTAAATGCAACCTTCTCTTTAGCTTCCTTCTTCTCCCGGCCACTCCCACTGTCTCCTAATAACACGACCAACACCTTAAGCAATATATATATATACACACACATACGCACGACTGAAAGAGTAACACATGACAACCAACACCTTTAGCAGTAATATATGAGAGAGGGAGAGATTAATGCTACTAAAAACCCAAAAAGCTTATCAATGACTTGTGCTTACTGCTATTAGGCCCTTCAGGGTGGCTGCTGCTTCCTCCAGGGTCATCAACTTCATTTGCTGGAAAAACTGGATTCTGGGTGGACCCAGAAACCACGGACACTGGACTTTCATCCAACCAGTCATCAAATGTAAAATACTCGGAAAGCTCAAAGTTGGTCTGGTTGATATGATCACCCTCCAGTGAGTCGGATGATCCAAAAGTGCTATGAGACATTTGGATGTTGGGATTGGAATTTGGCAATTACCAACTGAACGGAGTGTGGTATAGATATATTATTCTCATAGACAGGTATTACTTTCGTGTAGCTCTCCGGGGAGGAGCTTCGTCGGGACTTTCCTACAACAGTTGAAGGAAGCTTCAAAGCTTTTCTTATCATAGTCGGCTAGTTGCTGCGAAATTGATACTGTTGGGCCCAGACTTGGCGAGGACTAACAAAGATTTTAATGGTAGTCAAGCTGAGGGTGGGACATGGCATGGACGACTTGGGCGTAGACTTGTGCCTTCTTTGTGTGTATATGTTGGTCACATCTCATGGTTAGACCAAAGACCAACCCCTTCTCGACGGAGAAGGGAATATGAAGTCTCTAGTGTGATGAATGATATTGTGCTTATGTAAGCATCCTTTGTGCATTCAATTGTGGCACCTCTTACATCATCTGAACAAATCTGATTGGTTGTTTCCCATCCAAGAAATGGACAAGATTTGGCCGACGAGATTACTATACAAGAAGGTATGTGGTTCTGATTATATAGAGCTATAGCGTAGGTTACTTGATGTATACTCTTTTAAATATAACTTTCTTTGGCCACATATTTTCCCCTCTTTTTCGGGTTCAAAAGAGAGGCCAATGAGCCCTTGGGTTACACAATGGGGATATAGTATCCCCTTTTTTACACAATAGGAAAGTTCTATGAACTTTCTTCTTTGTTAACATCTTGCATGAGACGTATTTGATTTTGATCATTATACGGGGTTTACGCTAGGATGAAAACACGCATGGTTTCAAACTAAATAATAATTAGACGAGCATTAATTTGTTAAAGTAGATTTCTTTAATTAGGTTTCCCCCTCGTGTTTGTGCTTGTGTTTGTGTTTGTTTTTGTTTTTGTTTTTTTTTTTTTTTTTTTTTTTTTTTTTTTTTTTGGGGTTGTGAATTTGTGATTGAGTTGAGAATTATTTATTATTATTTTTTTAAAGGTTAATATGAACGAAAGAAGAATAATTTAAGGCTAGTGTTAAATAAAAAATATTTTGGCTCTCTTATATTTTGATGCCAAAGAATAGACATTTGGTCCCTTGAAAGGGCAATCAATACTCCACTCATCCCCACCACTATATCAACTAACAATGCCATCACCATCAACAGAAGAGGAACACCTCAAAGAATAATCCACTATTCAATATCAGTCCGACCCGGCCATGTCAACAGCCCAATCAAAAACCACCACGCCAAGGTTCCAATGAAAAGCCGGCATGTCATCATCACCGATGTACGGCGTTGGCCGCTTTGCCCTGGCCCACCATGCCACATTGGAGAGTGCTCTCATCTCCATCGTGGCTCCGCCTTTCTGACGGCATCAACGCTGCCAACTTCACCGTTGGTGTCCATGATTTTGACCTTGTTTGGCAAGCCATCAATAAGGGAGAGGCCATCAATTGAGTTAAGATGTTAAAAAAAGAGGTGTTTTTGGCTTTGTGCCATTACAAATTGGAGAATGACAAACATGGGTAAGGTTATCGTCTAATCTGCATCGATTAGCGTCCATGATAAGATTGGTTGATGGCCCTCAAAATGAGAAATCGAATTCAAAACTTTCTGCTTCTTGAAACATAAGTCTTAAAAACACCGGTCCATCTCTACCGTCTAATCCTAATCAAAATAGTATTTAAGAGCCGGCTAATGAAAGTCTTTTGAGCAATGCCAACCACATAAGGTTCCAAAAATGTATCACTCAAAAGAAAGAGGTGGAATTGATCTCGTAATCACCAGCCAATGAACACCAATAGCAAATGTGCAATTCCCATCATTATTCAAACCCACCTTAAATGCAATAAGAAGATTAGACCCCATTGACCATCTTAATTAATTGGCTGAGCCTTTTTCTAAGAAATGTCTTCACCATTAGCATCATAAGAAAGGATAAGAACCCACCCATTTCTTTGCTCCGAAGTTTCATAGGTAATTTCCTGGCAATTCTTGATGGTCCATTTTGTGGTTGGACCGTCACCGTTAGTCAGTTCAGTGTCAAAATTAGGCTTTAATGTTTAATTTTGAATTGAGTATGGAATTTAGACTGGGCAGTTTTTTTCATGTCTGTATCTGGTATCTGTCAATTCAGTATAATTTCTTCAATCCGGCTGCTTATACCTTGTTCGTGGAAGCCACACTCTATGCCAATGTCTTGTCTTAATCACTTCTAGACCAACAAAAATGGGAAAATTCTATGGTCTTTTGGTACATAGGTGCTCCATTCAAAAATCAGTGTGCAGAGAGATTATTCTATATGATGGGTATATCTATCTTCCAAGCATAGTTTACCCATCACATTTGCGGCGTGATTGATATTTTAAGAGACGTACCTAATCGAATATGGATGAATTTTTGCAGTATTGGCCATGTGTTAAAATTTTTTACACGTTAAATTATCTTAATTTAGAGATTTTTTTTTCTGCACCAAAAACTCCGATGTGGCAATAGCTTTTTTTATTTTCATTTTTAATTTAAAAAAAAACATTTTATAGTACAATCAAGAATTTTTAATAATCTAATATCTTAATTTATATGGTAAGTCACTTTTCACCTAATTTTTATTTATATTTATATTTATTTATTTATTTATTTTTTGTCAAGCGGTAGAAACTCCCGCACATAACGCATCCAAAAAAATCGAACCCAAAATCTCCTCGAAACCCCACATCCTTTTGAGGTGGGATGTGCCACTCAACCTACAGGCCATTAGCTTTCACCTAATATTTTAGAAAGGGGATTCGAATCTCCAACCTCTCTCCTTTAAAGAAATTCCCACTAAGCAAAAGTTTATGAAAAATGGTTTAAATAATTGATAAATTTAAAGAGGACCCGAGGCGAAGAAGACCATAGACTGTGTTCTCATTCTCATGACAGTGCTGTAGGCCATCGGCCAACATGCAGGTGTTGGGGTGGGGCAGCTTTGACAGTTTGACTTCAAAATTGTTGACCCGTCCATCACGATGTGAACCAAGATTCGGTCTAACATTAATTTTGTGCACCTTCCTCCCAATGTGAATACAAAATAGATCGTTAGCCTAAAAAGAGGGAAGAAAAAAACAGAAGAATACAAGATGGGTCATGGTCGCATAAGAATTTTTCGACAAAACATTGGGCATGGAATTTATTTGGAATTATAAAGTGTCTAGATTAATTTAAGCACATCTACCATCTTTGAAAGATATAAGAAGATGGGTATTGATACTCTGTTAGGTATGGTGCATGGAAAAAACTATATTTCTTTTGGATGTGACGCCCTTGGAAGATTTATAATATTTTAAATGATTGTAAGAAGATTATTTTAGAGTGTAATATGGAAATTAAAATAAATCATGTTTATAGAGAATGAAATAAAACTGTTTATTTTTTAACCAATTTAGGTCATATAATTAAAGATAATCAAATTTGAGATTTTAATTTTCCAAGAGAAATTTTAAGTATTCTTTGGGAAGATGCTATTGGTATATTCAATCTACATTGGTGTTGACATTTTCTCTTATACTATAAATTTTTTTTTTAACAAAATGCATGTGGTGCTTTCAGGAAGAACTTTGAATCAAGAGGGTTTCGAAATTTTGTAGAGGCAATTTACTCTATTCGGAAAATTGAATGTAATTTTTGTGAGAATTTTAGAGGGATTTGGGGGTCCAATTGCACAAAACTATTATTGAAATTTTATGTTTGACATGTGTCTTTGTGACAATTTCGAAAAGTGATTCGAAAAAAGCAACCTAGAGGAAATAATCCTCTCTTTGTCACCTTCACAACCTATACCCATCACCATTCACCCATCTACGACCACTTTCACTTAACGTCATTAACCATTTATCATCACCAACCATCCATTGCCATTGCTATCCTAGTCCCATTGATATAGGCTAGCACATAGATAGATTATTATATATGACAGACTGATAGACGCACGTTTCCTCCAAATACAAATCACTCATCATATGATAATAGTTCATTGAAGGATGGTAGTTTTTGTCTTAGGAGGGGAGGTGTACATTTATAGCATAGAATAATTTCGTAATCTATGGGTTGAAAATCACATGTATGATGTGTCTTATCTTTTGTTTTTACTAAGAGTTGACTACCTTATGAACAATGCTTTATAGAAAAAAAAAACACCTCACACATTTTTCACAAAAATTCCAATGTGGCAATTGTTTCTTGCTATTTTTAGAGTATTAAAAAAATATTATATATGATCCTAATAGTTTTTTATTTTTTCTTAGGTCAAATTATAAGAGAACACATGTCCACACATACGTTCATGTAGAGTCGAAATCAAGATTCTCCGTAAACCCTATATTCTTAACAGGACCCGGGACATGCCATTAGGTCCAAGAACCATTAACCATACATCTTACCCCATACAGTAAATTACCTCAACATGATTATTTAAAAGGGATTTTAGATTGTTAATTCCCATCATTTCCACTTCAAGAGGAGGAGAATTACCGGACGGTCATGGACTGTCTTCTTATCACAATGGTGCAGCCCTTGGCCCAACAAGTTCCCTGTTGGGCTTGTTTAAAATTCACTGAGCTGGTTTAGAAAATTGGAAGATTAAATCAAAGAAAATTAGACTGAAAAAACATAGTTTCACATTTAGGCGACGTCGTTCAATTAATTTTGGGGCAGAACGGGAACATCCTTGGGTTTTTAATCGGGGCAGAAAGAAACGATGTCGCTTTAGGACACGACAACGTCGTCGTTTGGATGGATGACAAGGCCGATGAGTTTCGTTTTCGCTTTGCTGCTTCCACAGTCCACCCGCGTCAGTTCGCCTCCCTCCGTCTCCGTCGCTAACGTGAGCGATGGTGCGTATCAAGACGCCTGCCGCCACAGCATCGCGAGCCGAGAAAGCCAAGCCCCAGCGGCTGAGCAACGCCGAGAGGTCGGCGTATTTCGCCCGGAGAGAGGCGGCGAAGGTCTTGCGGAGCGTTCTCCAAGGCGATGCCCGCCGCAGGGCCGTTCGCCTCCATCAAATCTCTCGTTTACAGTCCCTTCGTTCGGAACAAGAAGGCCACCTTCGCTCTCGTCTGTCAAACCCTCAAGCGTAACTCACCAATACCATCCCCTCTCGTTCTCTCTCTCTCTCTCTCTATAATACCCCCAAAGCAATTGATTTTTGAATTTTGATTTTTGATTTTTTTTTGGTTGCAGATTTACAAATTATCAAGGATGTTTTGGAGGCTGCTAGTATCCTGAGTGGAAAGTGGAAGGTAATTCAACATGTTCTCTCTCCCTCTCTCTCGTAACTGTGATAATGGTTTTACAGTACTGCAAGGCCATAGGCTTCTGGTATACCAAATGCAAGTATAAATGCACTGTAAGGCAGTTATTGGAAATGTTTAGGTACTGTTTGGTTAGGATTTTTTGGAACTTGGAAGTACTTTTTCTTGCTTTTGAGAGCTGAAAGCAATGCAATTTTCGGTTTCGAAAACAGAATTAGTACTTTGAATTGCTAGGGAGAGGATGCCTTAGTGTTTGTTTTAATGGAAATGTTTTATGTAAATGGTGTTAACATTATGTCTATTGCTGCTGTTGCAGAGGCAAATAGAATTGGTGTACATAATCACATATGACATTCTTTTTGGCCAGGTAATTTCTTTTCATGTCCATTACAGCTCTGACTTTCAGAAGTTATGTTGTTTACTACTGTGTTGCTCTGCTTTTTTTTTTTTCCTTTTTTTGTTGCTTTAATGAAGGATGACTAATGGGTTAAAATAAAAGTGAGACAGAGATAGTTGTACCCTTTTAACGTTATACGGTCAATGAAATAGTCTATAAACCATTTTGTATCTTAATTGCCTTCCAAAACTGCTTAAAGGCTTTTTAACTTGTGAAGATTATTTTTTTTATAGTGAAGTTACAGTCAAAAGTTGCTAATGTTTTGTGGTAAAATGAAGTTGGTTGATGCAATTTGTATGTTTCGCCACTCTTGATTTGGTAAAGTTTGGAATTAGTAACTTTGCAAGGTGCGTGTTATGCGTGCAAAATTTTCAATGTAATTGATGCTGTAATTTTTCTATAGTTGCACTTAATAGTTGTAGTGGTTATTAAATTGGTACATTAGTTTAGTAATATTGTAATATATTTCCATAGAGTGCATGATGTTCTCTCCCAATTTCGGAATTTCTCTTTAATTAAATTTCTGTGGTGCTCTTTTGACATGAACTTTTTCTTTTAGGAAATTCCATTAGTTGGCGATGCAGGAGAAATTTCTCATGCTACGGAAAGATGCATTACAGTCAGCTTTAGCACGGCTATTAGTGAGGAAAAAAGTGAAGAGCTTTGAAGATCTGATGTCTCTTTATCAAATTCATGGTCTGTGACTCTGTGTTGATAGCACTTTCTCTGTCATGTGGTGGATTCTGTCCTTTTCGAGCTTAATCATTTTTTGTCATAGAATAACGAGTGCTTAATTGTAGGATTAGTGGAGTGGAAGTGATAAATATGGCAGAAAAATTAGCTTTGCAGTTAGTTTTATATTCCTAGGGTTGAAACTATTACTCACAAATAAGAAAAAGAAGCTATTTTGATTAGGGTTCCAGGTTGTTTTTGAGAAACATTACTCACAAATAAGAAAAAGAAGCTATTTTGATGAGGGTTCCAGGTTGTTTTTGCTTCAAGATGTGGGATTTTTCTTTTTATTATGTTTATATGGTTCAAATTCAGTGATTATGCTGCTTAAGGATGTATACGATTCAGTTATGATTCAGTTATGCTCTGAGATGGATGTGAGATATAGTGCCTCTTGTACAAATACTGTCTAAATGGATTGCTAATTGCTGTTGCAGATGTTTCAAAACCTCGTTATGTTCGTGTAAATACTCTGAAATTGGATGTTGAGTCTGCCTTACAGGAATTAGGGAAAGAAACCATGGTAACTTCTGCAACCTATATGAAATATTAGTTGAATAATGATGAATAATCTTAAAATATGTTTGTACTTTTCAAGAAAATTATTAGTTTTTTTATCCTGGAACTACCTCAACACATCTTTGTCAAATGAAATTGACACTTTAGCATTGGCAAAGATTTCTGTTGTATTTAAAAAAAAGAGAGTAAATTACACTATACCCCCCCTGAATTATAGCTCCATTTTTACAAAACCCCCCTGTACTTTAAAACTGAACAAATAACCCCCTAAACTCTCAAATTTTTACACTTTTATTTGTTATTCCCTATGCAAGTATGCATTCCTTATAAATTACTTGGTCAATTTTCAAGGCGTGCTTTTCATTTCCAGGGATGAATTTTTAAACAGTTTGTTTTTGTTATCATTGTGCTTCATTTGTTGGATAGGTTCAAAAGGATGACATGGTTCCTGACTTGTTGATACTTCCCGCCAGGAAGCGATTTACACAACCATCCTCTAGTAATAAATGGAGGTGTCTTTTTAGCAAGTGAGAGATTTATTTATTCCGTTCCCATTTTAAAAGCATTATGATGTGGTCTACATTCTTATTTCATGGTCATATGGCTTGGAAGTTTTCCTTATCAAAAAAAAAAAAAAAAGGCTTGGAAGTTTTGGGCATTTTTCTTGCCTTTCATTAATATTGCGATCATCTGTTTTCATAGGGTAAGGCAAGTTCCATGGTGGCAGTAGCTCTTGGTCCCAAACCAGGATGGGAGGTGAGTTGTACTTGCGTTATTTTATGGGTCATTAAGTTCTTTACTTGGAAAAGATAATTACTTATTCCCTGTTCCCTTTCTTCTTGTATCAACAATTTGAACCTTAGCTCTGAATATTTTTTAGGAGAATCTTGGAAATAATTTTTCCTATCAAATCCATGAGTTGAAAAGTGGGTTTTTTAGAGTAAAACTGTGAAACAGTTAAGACTTTGACTTGCATACATTCACATGGCATTACATGTTTTTGCCACTGATTTAGGAGGGCTATTATATGTGAGTTATTTCTTGTTTATATATTTTTATTTTGCAACTTGTCACTGCCATGCTTGATTTATCTTTCTGTGAAGGTTCTTGATGCGTGTGCAGCTCCAGGAAACAAAACGGTACACCTAGCTGCTTTTATGAGAGGAAATGGGAAGATTATAGCATGTGAATTGAATAAGCAAAGAGTTAAACGTTTAGAAGACACTATCAGACTCTCTGGGGCTTCTAGTATCCTTTAGCAGCTTTTTGATCTTGCAAATATGATTTACCTCTATTATTTGCATTTTTTTTATTCATTCTGAATCTATTCACTATTATAAAATGCTCAGTGCACTAAACCGTGGCTGAAGTTTTCCATTTATTTGACTTGAGAGAATCTCCAAATGATGATAGTGTATACTCTGTGCCATATATCAGCATTTTCTTGTATCTACCCCTTTTCGAAGCATAGTTTGTGGGGATGGGTTTCTCTTCTTAGTTTGTTTGTAATTAGCTTGTCATCGTATACACAGATGAGCCTTAACCTGGCTTCTAGATGTGGAAGTTTTGCATGAGGACTTCTTAAACTTAAATCCGGAAGATCCTTTGTACTCAAAGGTAAATTATACTGTTCTGCTTCATGATAAGGCAGTGTTAAGGTTCTCACATGGCTATTGGCCACATATATAGAGTAGCAGTATGACCAATTACTTTACCTTAAAATTGTTTGAATTTGTATTGCATTAAGCACAAATATCTCTTTCTCAACTAAAAGATAAATTGATCTTCACAAAAGTTGTGTCAGCATCAACTTTGTGAGATGAGTTTTGGACTTGTTTCATTGGGTGAACAAAACTGGTAAATCAAATGTTTGAAGAAAAAAGAAAGGCATGATTTTGCTTTTATCTTGTAGGATTCTGACCAACTAGACACATAAACATACACCCAATCACATCAAGGGTCTGCTGATCTCTTCTCTTGCTTATGCTACTGAGACATATTAACTTGGAAAAAATAATGAAGTTGAAAAGATGTTCATTTGTCAGGGTATCTTAGAGATAGTTCAGGAGTAGGCCTGTAGCATTCTTCAGAAGAGGTCAGTGGATTGACCATCCCCAAGTGATATTACCTTCACTATATTATGTTTCATCTTTTGCTGTAAGAAAACTAGGAAAGATATAGGTCTCATTAAAATAGAAAAATGGAAAAAGAAAAGAAAAAAACCCAATCACCACCACAATAACGAAACTAGAAAGAAGTATGGTAAGACAGGAATCTTTACAGACCTTAATGCATTTCTCATCACCTTAAGAGAAAAGAAACAAGAAAAATCATTCTCAATAGAGTACTTAGATGTGAAGTCCTCCTCTTGCTTGTTACAATATCGATCCCTGTGAAGCGGCTTCCAAATCCTCTGAAACTAATGTTTTCTATTGCCACCTTTTTAAACCAACATTGAGTTGGTTTTCCCATATAGTGGCCAGCTAGTCATTGGTACAAACCTGGCTGGCCCACTTTCTGAGTTTCCCAAACAGCCCTTCGTTTCTATGATTGGGAGGAAAATAGAATTGGCACTTCTCATTGAAAAATATCTCTCTCCTCATGGTGGAACGTTGTAGATTGCATTATATTCTATATTTGTTCTTTATCACTAAGGAACTTCAATTTTGCAGGTTCGTGCGATTCTCTTAGATCCTTCCTGCTCTGGATCTGGGACTGCTGCCGATAGATTAGATCATCTGCTTCCATCATATGCTGCAGGTAATTTTTAGCTTCTTCTACAAACCGGTATTTGTCGATACCTTTTTCTGGGATGTTTAGCGATCCTTGCCAATGTTGCATCTTTTTCTCCAAAACTTCTGCTGCTTGTTCTATGCTTGGTATCAATAATGGCCGTCACAATGACCCTTATGTTGGAAATTAGGACATAATGTTGGAAAATGTTGTCAGATTGCTCACAATATCTCCATTAGTCGAATCAATTTCTATATGCTGTGCTATTCAGTTTTGGTTTTTTACAACATTTCGAAATTCTTTTTCTTTTATGTAGGTCATGCTGCTGATTTTGCCGCCATAGAAAGAGTGAACAAGCTCTCATCTTTCCAAAAGAAGGCTCTGGCACACGCACTATCTTGTAAGTTTGTTTTTTTCTGTCTATGTTTCTTTCTGATCTTTGTCTTGCTATATCTTTTCCCAAGGCTTGAAGGTTGGATAATTTTTCCTGCTCTGTAGTTCCATTGTGTAAGGATATGTTTATTATAAGAATTTCCTTAATCACAAAATCCTTCTTCTTCCTCTTCTTCTTCCACCTCACCCATCCTACCCTATTTAACTCACCTAAGAAATAAATTTAACCATATTGAACTCACCCCTCCCACAACCCTGCTTACCAGACTCATCCCTTCCCCCAACCATATTATCAATACCCATCATAAATTAAAGATGTTATCATTATGCTCGTCTTAAAATCAAATTCTGTTGCAGTTCCAGCAGTTGAGAGAGTTGTTTACAGCACATGCTCTATCCACCAAATTGAAAATGAAGATGTCATCAAATCTCTTCTACCTCTTGCTGCCTCGTATGGTTTTCAACTGCAAACCCCCTTCCCCGACTGGCCCCGCCGTGGGCTTCCAGTTCTTGAAGGCTGTGAGTGCTGCCGTGAAACATTTGAGATCTAGATTTCTGAAATAACTACTTTGTTTTTGCATTAGAAGTTCAATGCCCCCACTTTGTAATAACAACTTGCTTCTTGTTTTCCAGCTGAACATTTGCTTCGTACCGATCCAGACGAGGACAAAGAAGGCTTCTTCATTGCTCTGTTTGTTAGGAAGAGCACTGTGGATCTCTTAGAAAAGCCATTGAAAGCCCACAGAGATACCATAGAAGCTCACAGCACAGATGAACCTACTAAAAGGAGCAAAACAAGGGACCAGAAAAAGCTTGTAATGCCTTGTCCCTTCACTAGAATGTCCAAGATGTGGTTGTATTATCAGTTGAATTCCCGGAAATCGAACATCTGCGACTGTGAGAGAGAGCATGGCTGTAAAAGATAGCCTAATGTAATGTCAACCCTTTTCTGTCAGTTTGGGAAGAACAATTGCCTGATCTAGAAATCTAGCTCTTCTGTTATGATTAAATAGTCCATTGGCTCTGAAAAGATTAATGAGTTTGTACACTTTTTTCTGGCTGCCCTAACAAGAGTTGATTTGGGTACTGAAAAATGAGAACCCAATTGTCCAATCTACATTATCCTCTTACTCAAAAATATCTATATTCCCCTTTTGCAGCCATGCCCAAAATTCTGAGATTTGGTGCTGAAAAATGAAAACACAATTGTCCAATCTACATTCTCTTGTTGATAGCCTAGTTTGGTTCTGTTTCTTGGTGATCACAGATGCTATTTTCTTACAATTGTTGCTGCTGATCCAATTCGATTCCCTTCCTTCCCCCCCCCCCCCCCCCCCCCCCCCCCCTTCTTTTTTTCCCCTTGGATTGGAAAATTCGAAATTTCAAAATAAAATTCAGACAGGGAAGAAGAACTTCAAAAGAAATTGTAACAGGACAAAAGAGGAAACTACTTTTTAAAACATACATTTCATTCATAGAACTGCAAACTACAAATTCATAAAGAAACCACCGGCTTCATCACACTATACCCATAACCCCAACCCACAAACGAAACCAAAGCCAAAAAAAAAAAAAAAAAACACACCCTCAACCATACCAACATTATAACCATAGACACCATTACCTTCAACATAAAACAACCATTACCAACCTAAGCGATCTTGACCTCAATAGTCTTGGGCTTCTTCGGCTCCGGTGGTGGCAACTTCTCTACAGTCACAGCAAGCACACCATCCTGACAAACTGCCGATATCTTATCAGTATTTGCATTCTCCGGCAACACGAACTTCCTCATAAACTTGCCGATCCTCCTCTCCATCCTCACATACTTCGCCCCTTCTTTCTCCTCCTCCCGCTTCCTCTCGCCGCTGATCACCAACACATTGTCGTCCTCCACCTGAACCTTGATGTCGCCGGACTTCAACCCGGGCATGTCGACGATGAAAACGTAGGCATTGGGGTATTCTTTCACGTCAGCTGGCGTCGCTGCCATGGCCTTGGCGTCGCGCACGTAGGTGCGTGTGGGTGCGTGGGCTGACTTTTCGGAATCGTCAGCTGCATCGAGCATGTGTTGGAGGGTCGAGAAGAGTGGTGAATCCAAACCCATGATTCTCAAATCCATTTTCCTTTTCCTCTGCTGTTTGTTTGCCGCTGAGATGGGTGATTGAGAAATTGTGTATATTTGCTAATGTTTTGAGTGATTGTTTGATTCGCTTCGTGAGCGGAGGATGAGGGCATTGGAGGGTTTTATAGGTGGTCTGACAAGGAAGGTTCTAGAGACGAGAGAAATGGGGAGACCGGGGCCGGAGTTTCTAGGAGGTTCTGGTATTTTGGTCTATGAGGGTCCAGAATGTAATCGAAGGTTCATAGCGCAAAGTTACCCATTTGTCGGTATTCCACGTTTTCCCATAAATAATTATTTTCACAAATTTTAAATTCTGCCCCAAAATCTAATTTAGAATTAGGGAGTAAATAGGAAAAGACTTATCCATTGGCTACTTGCAGCGTTCTCTACTTTGTATCACATGTCAAGTCACATCCGTTAATCTAGTATGCGCCATAACGGATGGTGGTTCAGAGGGAAAGGTGTAAGAAGTTAAATAGTCTAGTTATGACTTTAACTTATTTGAGGGAGTCCAATGTAAACTCTTTATATTATTGGATCCTTAATGGGTATTAGAATTATTACAGTCACACCAAAATATAGTTACCACATCTGATTGCTCCCATTCTACCCTTTTTTTTATTATATATCTATATCTATATTATAATTAGGAGTTTTTTTCTGAGCTCATCAATAAATGACGTGGCAAACTCATAACCGTTCCCTCCAAAATCCCCTCCTCTCATCCACTTTAGACCCACATGATGATGTCAGCAGAAATTTTTTTTTCCTTCTTTTCCCGTACGGCCCCTCTTCTCCTCTCTCTCTCTCTCTCTCACTCTCTCTCTCTCACTCAGATACGTACACTCCTTCCCTCATACTCCTTGCTCTCCCTCTCTCCCCCTCATACCCATATGAAATCCATTCAAATTTCAAAATCCACCACCTCATCCCTTCACACCCAAATTTCAAAACCGTCACCATAGCACCACTGTTAAGTAAAAAAAAAAAAAAAAAAAAAAACCCAAATCAAAAATCAATTTCAAAATAGGAGGGGGGTGAGAGCAGATCAGAGTGAGAGGGTGTGGTGAAGCCGTGAAGCCAGGAATGAAGATGATCGAAAAAAAAAAGAGGGATAATAGAGCATGTTTTGGTCGTCTTCTCCGGTGAGGCTTGACGCCGACGGTTAAACCCTTAGCAAAAAACTGCACCTACACCGGATCTACAACAGTAGAGAGAAGACCGAGAAAGAGTGAGAGAGAGAGAAAGAAAAAGAGGGATAATTTTTTATGGTGTTGCCTTCTGAAAATTGTTACTCGTCGCCGGAGTCTATGCCTCAAGACATCAAAAAGCTCATCAGTGTTTCGCAGATGCGTATTTCAGAGATGGGTAGAGGGATCGTCCTTTTCCATCTTTTCATTTGAGGCATAAATGATATAAAAGCAGAAAACGAAAAGACAAAACAAAAGGAAATGACAGATGGTGATTAAAATATATAAAATAATGTTTAAATATATAAAAATCTCATCAGTGTTTCACAGATGGGTAAGGGATCGTCCTTTCCATCTTTCATTTGAGGCATAAATGATATAAAAGGAAAAAACAAAAAGACAAAACAAAAGGTGATGATAGATGGTGATTAAAATATTAAAATATAAAATAATAATAAAATATTAAGGTTTGTTAACTTCCTTAGAGCTCCTACCTTTGGAGAAGGTAGTAAATTGCGGATTGGGATTTGCTGCAGTTGGCCCTTCTAACTGCACGGTGCAGTAGCCGGAAGATGCATGACACGTGGCAGTTGGATTGTTGAACGGTTGAGATGGTTTAAAAGGGATTGCAAGCGATTGGCGCCAATTTGGTTTGGTTAACGTCGTTTGTGCAACAAAACGATGTTCTCAGTCAATCGCCAGCGAGTCACCGGCTCCATCGCTGGCGAACTGACTTCACCCTCTTGCCCCCTCGCCGTCGTATGTCTCTCTTTCTTTCTTTCTTCCATTTTTTTTTTTTTTTTTTTTTTTTTTTTTGTGGTATGCTGTAATGTTGGGTTTAGGCGGTAACAGGAGGGGAAGGGTCGCTGCCGAAGCCTTCAAGGTTCAAATCTGATTGCGGTTTTCATGAATCTAAACCCTCCCTTAATTTTTCCCGTATAAATATGTTGAGAGCGCCATCGTTGGAGAGAGAAGGAGCTATTGAGTTGGTCGGAGAGAGACGAGGACACCAAGCGTGTGTAGTCAATTTGTGGTTGGCTGAGATCTCAAGGCGGTTTTCAAAACCAGGAAGAAAACAAAAAAAAAAAAAAAAAAAATGGAGAAGAAGAAGTCACCATACCTCCTCGTCGGTGGTGTGTGCTCGCCGATGAAAGGAGGGGATGTCAATTTGTGGTTGGCTGAGATCTCAAGGGATTTTCAAAACCATGGAAAAAAAAAAAAAAAAAAAGTCACCATACCTCCTCGTCGATGGTCTGTGCTCGCCGGTGAAAGGGGGGGAGGGTCAGATCCATTCTCTTCGTCGGTGGTGTGAGCTCGCCTGTGAAATGGGGGGGTCAGATCCATTCGCGAGTCACTCCTTGGTAAACCCCCATTTCCCTTCTTTTCCCCTTTTTCCTGCCGTCATGCCATAGCTCAACGATCGCAGTGCGACCAAACGCCAGCAAGTTGGGTTGTGCACTTATGCCATGGATCTGATCATGGTGTTGGTGGAGAAGAAGAAGAAAACCAGATCTGGGTTTTCTCCTTTGATTTTTTGCTTCGTCCCTCCTTCACAAAACGCAGCGTTTTGTGTGTTAAAACCCCTCAACAGCAAACGCCGTTAAGCCTGTTTGACGCCAATCCCATTTTAGCAATCTCAGCCCTTTAGCAATCAAACAGCCACATGTCATACATCTGTCGGCTACTGCATCATGCAGTTATAAGGGCCAAACTGCAGCAAATCCCATTCCGTAAATTGCTACTTAAGGTAACAAACTTGGATTTGCTACCTCAAATTTGCTTATTCCCTTTGAGATGCTCTTAGTTCACTATAAAAACAATTATTGTGTTTTGATAGGTTTTTGAAAGTGTATTTAACAAATGTTCAGTCAATGATTAAATATTTTTCCTTCAACTTATATTCTTTTGGATTTTTGTCTTTGTTTAAATAGGTTGTTACATTTTCACTAA
This sequence comes from Liquidambar formosana, assembly GCA_039720395.1. Classification (NCBI taxonomy): domain Eukaryota; kingdom Viridiplantae; phylum Streptophyta; class Magnoliopsida; order Saxifragales; family Altingiaceae; genus Liquidambar; species Liquidambar formosana. The sequence goes on from CM077831.1 coordinate 28,731,983, forward strand.
GCATTTGAGTTGATGATATTTATTTGTGATTCCCACACATCACACGGGTCTTTGCTGGTTAGGAAATTATATTATGGATCACTAGCATTTTCTTAAGATATTCATAATTTTTAACACATGAGTTGCCCTCCTTTCTTTTTTGCCAACAAGGTATAACTTTTACTTGGTATCAACTAACGCTCAGATTAAACGTATCCCAGAGTTTGCGATTCCCGCGCATCGCGCGGGTTCCTTCTAGTATATATATATATATATCTAGTATGTTTTAAATAAATGAAGCATTGTCAAAGGCCTTGTGGCTTAATAGCACTTATCCTCCCTATATGGAGAGAGGTCTTAGGTTCAAGATATATTGATGTATTGAGTATCTTATCTATATTACTCAGCGAAAAAATAAAATAAAATAATTTGAACTCATAAGAAAAATGTTAAATATCTCTCAATCACAAGAATCCCAACCCTTTACATGGAACTTATGTTAATCCTCCTTGCACATATATAGGCTCGATTCTTTGAAATTTTTGTAATTGAATTCTAATAAAGCTACCTTCCCCCATTTTAGGGGAGAGAAGAGTATAACCCATAAAACTCCTCTCCCGGTCTCCCTTTATCTCCCTTTATGATTAGTGTTACTTTAAATTTCCCAAAATTTTATGTAAAGACATAAAATGTTTTCTTCAAAAATGATTAAAATAAAAATAAAAATAAAAATAAAAAACATTTTGAACAACTTCCTAAAATAATTTTTTCAAAATCTATTATTAAATATAAATCATCCTCTAAAAGTATATCTATAAGCTAAATAAAAGGAAAAGTTGTGTGAATCCCGACGAAAAGGTGAATTTAAAATTTTTTTTTTTTTTTTATTTTTATTTATGAAATAGAAAGTAGAATTGGACCTTCACACAATCCGGAACTTCTCCCATCCAGACCATCAAATCACCTACAAAGAAAGCAAATTTGGCCAAAACATGAGCCATCTCATTCACTTCCTCTGTTTTTTTTTTTTTTTTTTTTTTTAAGGGTCAGCAAATGAGAAAATATCGCTAAAATATCACCGAATTAAACTAGTACATATCGTTCAATAGCCAGCCCAGGAGAAGTGACGTTATCGTCTTGCGACTAAATGGCTCTAATCGCCTAGGTTATCACCCTGGCCTGCACCACCAACAATTGTAATCCCAAATCTATCGCAAACTCCATAGCAAACCTTATTGCTAAAGCTCCTGTGATCACGCCAATGTAGCTGGCCATTAAGCCGTTTTGCTGCTGCCACTGATGCTGATGCTGATGCTGATGCTGATGCAATAAACTGTCCTGCATGATCCCTCACTACAACCCTGGTACCAACACAGTTCACAATTGTCGTTGCATTCCTGTCTTTCCAAATGGCCTATGCTAACATCATTACCAATTAGTGTCATGCCCAGTTAAAACTCTTCTAAAGAGAGCATAAACTAGGGCCTATGGGGGCTTTCAGAGCATTAAATTGGGTCCCCCTGATCGAACATCCACTAATTCTGTTATAAGGAGTCTCACATCTATCCTCCATCTCCCCATGATATGCATTTCACCGTGAGCTTGCCTTTTGGGCGTAAGTGCCACGGATTAATTTTTCATTGGGAACTCTAGATTTTGCTTAACTAGCATGTCATCTCTGCCTCATGAGAGATAAAAATGCTTTCAACCAATGGTTCATTCCATCCCTTAGGCTTTTGGTTGATCAGCTCACATACCCCAAAACCCACAAACAAACCCAATCCATATACAGTGGCATCAGAAGCATAATTTTGATTGCCCTAATCCATATAGAATAGAACAAATTAAAGAGGAAACTTCTTTTTTATAAGATATATTTCATTCATAGATCTCAGAACTACAAATTCATAATAAGCCAATGAAAACAGACCCATAACCCCAACCCACACACAACCCAAAAACAAAAACATTCCAAATAAAGCCAAAACACCATCCATCATACCCGCATTATTTATCATAAACCCACCATTACATTCAACACAAACAACCATTACCAGCCTAAGCGATCCTGACCTCAATAGTCTTGGGCTTCTTCGGCTCCGGTGGCGGCAACTTCTCCACAGTCACAGTAAGCACACCATCCTGACACATCGCCGAAATCTTATCGGTATTCGCATTCTCCGGCAACACGAACTTCCTCATAAACTTGCCGACCCTCCTCTCCATCCTCACATACTTAGCCCCTTCTTTCTCCTCCTCCCGCTTCCTCTCGCCGCTGATCACCAACACATTGTCGTCCTCCACCTGAACCTTGATGTCGCCGGACTTCAACCCGGGCATGTCGACGATGAAAACGTAGGCATTGGGGTATTCCTTGACGTCAGCAGGCGTCGCCGCCATGGCCTTGGCGTCGCGAACGTAGGTGCGTGTGGGTGCGTTGGCTGACTTTTCGGGGTCGTCGGCTGCATCGATCATGTGTTGGAGGGTTGAGAAGAGTGGTGAATCCAAACCCATCATTCTCAAATCCATTTTCCTTTTCCTCTGCTGTTTATTTGCCGCTGAGATGGGTGACTGAGAAATTGTGTATATTTGCTAATGTTCTGAATGATTGCTTGATTCGCTTCGCGAGAGGAGGATGAGGGCATTGGAGGGTTTTATAGGTGGTGGTAGGTCTGACATGGAAGGTTCTGGAGAGGAGAGAAATGGGGAGACGGGGGCCGGAGTTTCTAGGAGGTTCTGATATTTTGGTCTACGAGGGCCCAGAATGTAATCGAAGGTTCACAGCGGAAAGTTACCCATTTGTCGGTATCCCGCGTTTTCCCATAAATAATTATTTTCACAAATTTTAAATTCTGCCCCAAAATCTAATTTAAAATTACGGAGTAAATAGGAAGAGATTTATCCATTGCCTATTTGCTTCATGCTTTGCTTTGCATAACCTATCATGTCACATCCAGGCGCAAAGTCAGGATTTACTATCAGGGGCACTGTGCTATGATTCTATGAAATGAAAACTAAAAATTAAAAACCCTAGAAAGCAATTTTTTTTTTTTAAATTACATTTTAGTTATCAATTTTCAATTTAATACTAAAACAAGGATTTTTTTTATCAACTTAATACAAATTAATTGTAAATATACTTTAAAATGATTATTATTTTCCTCCTTTTGGCATTATGTTGAGAAATAGTCATCAAATGATAATATCTCTCCCAAAAAAAAAAAAAATTGGTTGAGGCAGAAGGCATGTGCCCCCCAAGGCCCCCCCTTGGCTCCGCCCATGGTTAAATCCGTCAATCTAGTATGCGCCATTAGAGATGGTGGTTTAGAGGGAAAGGTGTGAGAAGACTCTAGTTATAGCTTAATTGATTTGAGAGAGTATATGTGATTCCACCTTTAGTAGTCTCATATAATCTCTTTATATTATTGGATCCTCAATAGGTATTAGAGTTATTATGGTCACACCCAAGTATAGCCACCATAGCTTATTACCCAACCAAAAAATAAAATAAAATAATTTAAGCTCATAAGAAAAATGTTAAATATCTCAATCACAAGAATCCCAACCCTTTACATGGGAGTTGGGTTAATCCTCCTAACACAAATATAGGCTCCATTCTTTGAAATTTTTGTAATCGAATTATAATAAAGCTACCTTCCCCCATTTTGGGGGGGAGAAGAGTATAACCCATAAAACTCCTCTCCTAGTCTCCCTTTATAAGGAGTGGGACTCATGTTACTTTAAATTTCTCAAAATTTTATGTAAAGATATAAAATGTTTTCTTCAAAAATGATTATAACTTAAACATTAAAATAAATTAAAAAAAATCATTTTAAACAACTTCCTAAAATAGGTGTTTTTTTTTAAAATATATTATTAAATATAAGGGTAAATTGTAGAAAACCCCCTGAAATTTGGGAGAGTTAGCAAATAACCCCTCTTATGTTTTAATTTTGTCAATGTGCCATCTACTTCAATTAAACCAATCATCGATGGTCATCCAATTGGACATGATTTTGGCAATAGTTCCAACGATTTTAGGCAACACGGGTTTGTTAATGGTATCACGTGACTAATATTTGTCAATTTTTATTAACGGCAAGTGATAGTGAGGCACATTGCTAAAAATTAAAACATAAGAGAAGTACATTAACATAATTAAAATATATAAAAAAGTTTATTTGCTAACCCTTATAGAGAGGTTTTTTGCAATTTACCCAAAATATAAATCACCTTCTAAAAGTATATCTATAAGCTAAATAAAAGGAAACATTGTGTGAATGCCGACGAAAAGGTTTATTTAATTTTTTTTTTTAAAGAACAATACTTGACTAGTGAAACTTGTGTAGGAGCTCCTGCTGAAAAGATGATGTGGCACTCCCTATGTTTGCTACATATTTGACAGTTTTAGCAAAGGCATGCTACTGAGTTACAATCTAAACTTGATCCTCTCTCATAGTTTTACAAGGACCAAAATACCCTCAACATTATCTTACCTAGTCCTCCATTGCGGAGCAACCACTGCCGATTGTCATTGCACCTTGGACTACTTAACTCCCTAAACCTCCAATTGCTCATCCACTAAAGCTTAGGCTACTTAGCTAACCTCAAGTTTCACCCATTTTCAAATCCGTACTTATCTCGCAAGCCACGATTATCCATTCGATTCACCTTCATCCCAGCAGTTGAGCACCATCATCTTCTTCCCATCGGATTTGGCAACCCCATAAGTCCATAACCATAATTTCCTCCTACATTTTCAAATCCACAACCACTGAAAACCCAATTTTAAACCCTCACCTCCATATTGCTCAAAAATTTCTCCGGCAAAAGATTCGACACTCAAAACATTGACAAATTTTTCCTTCCAACTCTCTTCTCTCTTGGAATATTTGAGGGCAACTAAGTTTTTGTTTAAATATTTATAGATTTTCACAACACAATAGCCATTGGCCAATGATAGAGGAAGATTCTTCTTCTTCCTCTTCCCCTTTTTATTTTTTATTTGAAGCCTTAACATGGGTAGATCTCAGAATATAATAATTTGGGCATCGGTTTTTTCTTTATATGTTTTTGCTTTAAAGGAGAAAAAAGGTTTGGAGAAACTGAGAAAGAGGGAGAGGTACTTAAAAGTGGATCACCGGACAATCGTACGTGAGAGGCTATGGGTAGAAAGCACGACTGTGGTGTAAAGTCAGGAGAGGGAAAGTGTTTAGGGAGAGAATATTCAAAGTAGAGTGTGGATATTTGTGTTCAACCAAAAAAAAAAAAAAAAAAAAAAAGGAGGACATTTGAATTACCACGTGAGTAGTATTCTTCTTTTTATTATATTGAAAACGTGGCAAGCAAAAAAAATGCCACCTATTTTTTGAGTGGAGTTCCTTCTCAAGGTTGAATAACCAAGCATTGTCCATTTTTAATGAAAAAGATAATAGATTTTTATTAAGTCTAGATTTGGAATTGGACCTTCACACAATCCGGAACTTCTCCCATCCAGACCACTAAATCACCTCAAAGAAAGCAAATTTGGCCAAGACACGAGCCATCTCATTCACTTACTCTGTTTTTTCTACCTTTATTTATTTATTTATTTATTTTTACAGTCTGCGCATGAGAAAATATCGCTAAAATATTACCGAATCAAACTAGTACATATCGTTCAATAACCAGCCCAAGTGAAGTGACGTTATCGTCTTGCGAATAAATGGCTCTAATCGCCTAAGCTATCACCCTGGCCTGCACCACCAACAATTGTAATCCCAAATCTATAGCAAACCTCATTGCTAAAGCTCCTGTGATCACGCCAATGTATCTGCCATTAAGCCGTTTTGCTGCTGCCGCTGATGCTGATGCAATAAACCGTCCTGCATAATCCCTCACGATAACCCACGCACCAACACAGTTCACAATTGTCGTTGCAATCCTGTCCTCCCAAATGGCCTATGCTAACATCATCACCAATTAATTTCATGCCCAGTTCAACACTTCTAAAGAGAGCATCAACTAGAGGGCTTTCAGAGCATTAAATTGGGTCCCCCTGATCGAACATCCACTAATTCTGTTATAATGAATCTCAAATCTATCCTCCATCTCGCCATGATACGCGTTTCACCGTGAGCTTGCCTTTTGGGTGTAAGTGCCACAGATTAATTTTTCATTGGGAACTCTAGATTTTGCTAAACTAGCATGTCAGCTCTGCCTCATGAGAGACAAAAATGCTTTCAACCCATGGTTCATTCCATCCCTTGGACTCTTGATTGATCAGCTCACATACCCCAAAACCCACAAACAACCCCAATCCTTATATAGTGACATTATAGCATAATTTTGGTTGCCCCGAATTCATATAGAATAGAACAACAGAGGAAACTTTTTTTTTATTTATAAGATATATTTCATTCATAGAACTCAAAACTACAAATTCATAATAAGCTAATGAAACCAGACCCATAACCCCAACCCACAAACAACCCAAAAACAAAAACATTCCAAATAAAGCCCAAAACACCATCCATCATACCCACGTTATTTATCATAAACCCACCATAACATTCAACACGAACAACCATTACCAGCCTAAGCGATCTTGACCTCAATAGTCTTGGGCTTCTTCGGCTCCGGTGGCGGCAGCTTCTCCACAGTCACAGTAAGCACACCATCCTGACACATCGCCGAAATCTTATCGGTATTCGCATTCTCCGGCAACACGAACTTCCTCATAAACTTGCCGACCCTCCTCTCCATCCTCACATACTTAGCCCCTTCTTTCTCCTCCTCCCGCTTCCTCTCGCCGCTGATCACCAACACATTGTCGTCCTCCACCTGAACCTTGATGTCGCCGGACTTCAACCCGGGCATGTCGACGATGAAAACGTAGGCATTGGGGTATTCCTTGACGTCAGCAGGCGTCGCCGCCATGGCCTTGGCGTCGCGAACGTAGGTGCGTGTGGGTGCGTTGGCTGACTTTTCGGCGTCGTCGGCTGCGTCGAGCATGTGTTGGAGAGTCGAGAAGAGTGGTGAATCCAAACCCATGATTCTCAAATCCATTTTCCTTCTGCTTGCTTGTTTGGTGAGTGAGAAATTGAGTGAATTTGGGATTATTGTGTGTGATTGTTGGTTTCACTACGTGACAGGAGAGGAGGGTATTGGGGGTTTTTTATATAGGTGGGTTTGATGAAGAAGGTTCTGGAGAGAGAAAAGGCTCTTGGGGCCTTGGGGGAGTTTCTAGGAGGTTCTGGTTTTTCTTTGTTCTACGAGGGTCGAGAATGTAATGGAAGGTTATGGAGAGTGTAAAATTACTCATTAGCCACCCTCCGCCCGTTTTGGAAGTTGGACTGTGCCGTATGACCTGTCATTCCCCATATGGGGACCCACATGTGATGGGCCCTCATGCCCGTCTACTTGGGAGAAGATCCTCTCTAGTAACTGGAGCTGTCCAGTAAAATCTGAACCATCCATGTGAGGTAAGACTCATACATGGAAGGTCTAGATTTTACTAGACATATTCAATTACCGGAGAGAATCCATGCCCTCTCTACTTATCCAACAGTTTTCAAAATCTTCAAAAGAACTCAAGTACTCAACAACCCTCATCGTCTGTCACTTTGAACACCTAGGATGGACGGTGACCTTAGAAAAATATCCTTGTATTACACTCCGGGTGAGAGTAACACTTCTTATCATCATCATCATCGAATGTATAAGTATTTTAAAATCTCTTTATAAAAAATAAAAAATAAAAAATAAAAAAAAAACATTAAATCTCTTTGCTTGGTAAATAAGTAATTCGGGTTCATGTTTATCTGGTTAATAATCTTTATTATATTCGTCTAATAATTATTCATTTGACAAGATATGTTGTAATGTAAAACCAAACACGAAATCTTTGTAAATGGCTTTAAATTTCTCAAAAAGTTTACCATAACCCGGCCTAGCTTGGCCAATCCCCACCACCCTTCACATATGAGATTAATATTGAATTAATTAAGTAATTAAAATCATCAAACTATAACAATATTGAATTAATCAAGTGATTAACAACATATGCTGGGTTAGATGATTAAAATTAGCCCCTTTCTTTTCATGATCATTGATGATGAATCCAACGTCTAACTATATAACCCAAATGGCCTACTCAAATTCCATTTACCCTATTGATTGTTATGATAATTTAACAAATCAATTAAAAAAAATAATCATATACTCTGAATAAGAAATAAGAATAATTATTAATTACTACCACTCAATTTTTTTGCACTCTATTTAATTTAAACTTCTTAAGGTTTTATAAAAATTATAAAAGGATTTCATGAAAATTAAAATAAAGACTGGTAAAAAATTTAACTTAAATAATATATATTTTTTTAAAAAAAATCTATTTTTTTACAAATTTATTCAAAATGATATTTTGTAGTGAACTTTGTGATTAATTTTTATGAAAACCTTTAGGATGTATAAAAAAAAAAAAAAAAAAAAAAAAAAAAAGGGGGAAATGAAGAAGTGCAACTAAGAGGAGTGACAATAAACGCACCGTAGCTTTGCCTATGCCTTGTGTATTACCACGTCAGGATGGATCGTCAAAGTGAGTAAATTTAAGAGAGGGGGGGGTTTGGTGTTTGAAGAGGGTAAGTTTAGAAAGGAGTAAAACTTTCATGTAACTGTGATAAGGATAGGTGGTATCATAAATTAATCAGATTTAAATAAAATGAGAATATTAATATACTTGTTGATCACTATTTTACTTTATTTGAATTTGATTAACTTGGATAACATTTTATCATATCTCACAGTTATATGAAAGTTTTTGCCGTTCAGAAAGAGAGAGAATCATTCTGGATGGTTCTGATGGCCTATGTTACTGCGGGTCGTTAGTTTTTAGAGTGACGGACGATGAAGGGTGTGGGAGTTGATGAGGTGGCAGTTTTGGCTTTGGCCATTGTGTAAGGGTTCTCTTTGCTGATTGGTGTGTCATTTGTGAGTGAGGCTGACGGGCTGTGGTGGTAGACTGGACTGTGATGAATTCGGTGATTTTTGTCGTTTATGATCACGGACGTGGTGGGGAACCAGGGTCTGTGATCCACGTGGCCATGGACCCTAATGCATGATGACAGCTCGGCTAAGATGGGGAGAAGATATGCACTGGGATTATATCCTCTACAATCGTGATTCCTGTAATTGTTGAATTTTTTCCTGCTTCTGATTCTGACTTCTTTGCTTCGTTTTTCCCAAATACGTTCATGTTACTCGGTAGTCTTTTATTTAGAAAAATTAGAGTACCTTCCTCTTTTTTATTAGCACAAAAAAAAATATATATTATTTTATAATAATTAACCCAAATCCTTACAAACAACGTGGTTTGAGGTCGATTTTTTTATTATTATTATTATTATTATTATTATTATTAATAAGGTAAGGATATGCATTAAGTAAAAAGAGTTGAAACCCTCGTACAATTTGAGGTCGAATTTTTATTCTTCTTTATCTGGTAAATAACATAAACTTTATTTTCTTTTGAAAATGAAGCATTTTAAGAGCCCACTAAATTTTAGGTTAGCACTTGTCTTTCAAGATCTTCAGAGTTTCAATGAATAATATTTCAAGAAATAATGTTTTAAAAATAATAATAATAATAAAAAATTCAAAACAAAAGGAGAAAAAGGAGAAATTTCGTTTTAAAAAGAAGTATTTAAAAGTAAGTAGAAAAAACCTCTATTATTGGTGGGCTGTAATTGCTATCCTGAGAAAATGGACACAAAGGTGAGAAAGTAGGGTGGGAGAGGAGTGGTCAAAACGGCACCGTTTTAGTAAAGATTTATGCCACTCATGTTATGCAACAAGTGACAGTATATGATTATATATTTTTTTTGTCTAACTAGCCAAGGTTTGATTCCATATTATTTTCATAACGGCTCATGTGAAACGCTTCATACCCACACAAATAAAATTTTTATAGAATTAAAACTATAACTTGACTCCTAAAGAGCATAACAATGACTTTTAAAAAATACACCCAGTATCTAACCGTTTAACCTTAATATGATCAAAATTGAACAGCCTCTATTTATTTATTTATTTTTGAGGAAAAAAAAAAAATTTCTCTTATCAAAAAGTGGTGAAATCAAAATTGATCTGCCATGATCATAAATGATCGACCCAGTCATAAGGCATAGAGTCGATGCTTGCTCTAGTTCACAAAATATAGACATCTCCATAGAATTTCCTTACTAGTTTCATCTTCTCACAATTCACAAAACAGACAGCTTCCCCTTTCGATTTGTAAGAGTAGCATTAACCCTTTTTTCCTGTATATGTCACTTTATGCTATACAGCCATTATGAAGGCATAAATGCTACAGCAGCTACACCCAACAACAAAATTACTTGTTCAAATTTCACATCACATAGGCTACTTTGATTTTGCTGCAACATAAATTTCACTCTCAAAGTTCATCATTCTCATCCTCTTCTTCATAAACTTTATGCTCTCTCTGTTTTTCCTTCATGTATCCATACTTCCTAAGCAACCATAAGATCATCCGAACGATGTTGCCAATGCAAACAATCCCAAAGAGTGCCAGCCACACCAACGCAGAATATTTAGTTATTTGATAGGAGATACCCTCAAGATCATTCGGGGTCATGTGTATCAATGCTAAAATGTACGTTGCAGTCAGCGCTGTGATTGCGATCCATGTGGTCACCATTTGACTCCACATCCATCCACGTCGTTTCAGGGGTAATCCGCTGACGAGTAACAGAATTATGCTCAACGATGAAAGGAATGCGATTGTGTTGAAAATCAAGAACTTGCCCATATTCAGTTGGACTGCCATAGGCCATCACAGACTTCCCTGCATTGTGTGGATCCTTTACAGGATTGCCGTTGGAGTCCACTAAATAGTCATCTTGCCAAACACCTCCTGGTGGGGATAGTGAAGATTGAAAGGCCACAGTTGCAATAAGAGATGCAACAATCATCAATGCACTTCGTTTCCTGCCCAACCAATCAGTGTGTTTATGCTTCGCAACCTCTTGTTTGGAACTGCTGTCTGCGGCTTGTGGCTGTGTCATTGGATAAACATCTACTATGTCCCTTGAGTACGCAATTGTATCCTCAATTCTTGAAGCACCGGCATTACGAAGATTCTCTTTAATTTCCATGTCTCTTAAATCCCTTGGACTTTGTGATAAAACATCCAGTGCAGTATAACCATGCGCGTTTTGGGCATTTATTTCTATTGCAGTACTTGTGAGCAAAAATTTTATAATCTGCACAATTTTCACACATTCTTCTCGTCAATGGGACTATAATGTTCTCACTCTGGTGATTGAAACAATGCAGGAAGTTAAAAGGGACGACATATTTGGTCATCTACTGTGGTACTTGTGAGCAAAAAGTCAATGTTCTACAAAATTTTCCTCCATTCTTCCAAGAATTGGGGATAGAATCATAGAATGACTGCTCGCTGAAAGAGTAAGGCCAGCAGCCTCATATACTAGGTAGCACAATCAAATTTAAACAGAGATGTGTAGCCACAACTCAAGCAATGAATTTAAGGAGGATGCTGTGGGTGACTGCATTCAGGCATTGAAATGAATGTGCAGTGAGGAGAGTACAACAGGTGGTAATAATAAGGCTAATTAAGTATTAGATGTCGTCATGTCAATAATAATGAGTTCACCATAGCAAGTGTGTGATCTGACAGGAAGTATAGTAGTACACAGATGTTACATTCCAAATGATAAAAATGCCTAATTTGATATGTTTTCTCAATTCTTTTGGCACTAGAGCTAACCCAAAAAGCCTAATCTGATCACCGGAAAGGCGAAAGATGAAGGCGGCAACCTTGACTGGTGTGCACTGTAATAAGCTCAAAAGGTCAAGGCTTTTAACCAATTCTGAAGAGCCTGTTTGGGCGTGTGAATGAAAACTAAACAATATTAGCGTATTTTACATAATATTGAATGCACAAATCCATCACCTTGAATGGAAAAATTCATGAGATTGATTAACATGGCTCAAATTGAGGCCAAGACATCAGCTATGGCATCTTCCAATCCCAATTCCCAAATGGTCAAAAGGCCTCAAGTTGAAGCAATTTGGTTTTGATTTACTGATCAGACTCAGACCTCACACTAATTTTACTCAAAGAACCTTAAAACCAAATAAATTTCTTCTCCTTCATAATTTCTCCTGCCTTATTTGTAATTCTAATACCAGTAATTGAACCGAGATTTTCGACAAAGACAAAACATACCTCAATCTGCTTCCTGGCCACAGCAACATGCAACACCGTGTTACCCTCACGATCCCCCCACTTCACAAAGTCATCTTTTTCCTCCATATCCATAGATTCAACCAAAAACTTGAAAGCCTCCAAACGGTTGTATTTCAAACACAGATGAAGACTAGTCTCACCTCCACTCGTCAACACCCTAACCGCTTCCGGTTTGACTCGGATCAACTCGGTCAGGACGGCAACTCGGCCCTTGATTGCACCCAGATGCAGAGGAGTCCTTCCATCACGATCCAACACAAAACACATATCAGGATTGGCCAGCAGCAAATCTTTCACTATCTCTACATACCCTTTTGCCGATGCTAAGTGAAGAGGCGAAGAACCATGCGAATTCAATTGTCCGGCGAGTTGGGGGTTTTGACTCAGTAGTTCTTTGGCGAAAGCTGAATGACCCAGAAGGGATGCTATGTGTAAAGGTGAATCGGAGACGGAATAAGAGGGGTTGGTGGTCGTGGTGAGAATGAGAGGGTCTTCATGGATTAGTTCAAGGAGAGGTGTTACCGTACCTTTCATGGCTATTTCATGTAGCGTTTTCAATCTTGTTTTCTGCCTCTCCATCTCTTCTTCCTTCTCACCATCCAACAAACTCAGTAACCTCATTCTGTCTCTCCCTCTCTCTCATCTCTCTCTCTCTCTCTATGTATATATGTATATATTTTATATATTAAAATCTATGTGATCATCTTCTTGTTTTTGCTTGATCACAGAAAAAATGGTATCGCCAAGGAAAAAGCAGAGCGGACGCGGTTTGAAGTTTGAACAGGGTACGGCGATGTCGTTTTTGAGATTTGAAATGATATTGCCACGGAAAATTTTCTTGGTTACGGGATCAATGTTCACCAAACGGTACCGGTTTTGCACGTTTTGCCTTGACATTAGGCCGTGGCAATATTGGTTTCCCAATTGACAAAAGACGCAGCCTCCACATCGGACCGCATCTAGATGATCGATGAGCCACGACAAGTCGACGACCATATGTGTCCACACAATTATAATGTTGTTTAATTGGATCTAGAACCCTATCAGGGGTCCCATCAAGAGATGGGCCTAGGCCTGGCTTGGATTTAAATTTGCTAAAAGGGCCTGTCAGCATTTCCCTTTTCATTTACATTTTAAGATTTTATAAAAATATATAAAAAGATTTCTTAAAAAATAACTCAATGGTATATTAAAAAAAATATCATTTTGAATTACTTTACAAGAAAAAAAGAAATGAAGTTTTTCTAAAATCTATCATTGAAATAGATTTTTTAGTCATTTATGAAACAAAAACTACAAATGATTAAAAAGTCTAATTAAACAATAGATTTTTGAAAAAAAAATTTCAACAAAATTATTTTAAATGATGTTTTATAATAGAGAAACTTGTTTTTATAAAAACCTTCTTTTTTTTTTTCAAAAAACTTTGAAATATAAAATAAGTGGAGATTGAAAAGCAAACCTTGGGATGCCAATAGAAGCTCCTTTGGCCAAAGGTGAAGAGACTCGGAGGCCCAAAGTAAAAATTAATTGCAAAATGGCCTGTCAACCAATCTATGCCCACCTGACCCGTCCGATGTAAAGGTTTGGTAATTGTTCGAAATGATCATTTTAAGTGTTAAGACTGTTGAGAAATTATTTAGTATAACTGTTATACCATATGATATGACTAGAATGGACCCGCGCGATGCGCAGGAACCAAATAGTAATTTCATTTAAAATATTTATATAAACACCCAAAATGTTATTATTATCTTAGTCTAATTAAATAGGATTATTAGGAAAAAGAGATCTTACAATCAATGTGAAATAAAAATTGGCTAAACTTAGGTGATCAAATTTTCAAATTTGCCAAACAACCTTTAGTTTAGATTATTCTTTCTACAACCTATATTAGAAGAATGAGATAGAAGGCTGTAGGGGGGAAGGGAAGAAAAAAAAAATTAAAAAAAAAGAAAAGGAAGGGATAAGGGAAATGAAGAGGGAGAGGAAAGGCTGTAGGGGAGGTGGGTGGGAAGGAAAAAAATTAAAAAGAAGAAGAAAGAAGAAGTTACAAGGAAAAGGAAGAAGGAGAGGGAAGCTGTAGGGGGAAGGAAAGAAGAAAAACAAAAATGGAAAGGGGTTGCTAACATCATGATGTAGGCTCAAAAAAGACTACCTATGTGGAGAAAGGAGAAGAAAGATAAATAGGAGCGTGGGACCCATAGTGTTGAAGGAAAACAAAAGGAAAAGTGGTGTCAGCCTATGATAAATGGAGGGAATGAATTATAGAGTGCCACCTCATCACAACTCCTCTATATAGTATAGTATAGATGACATAGCATTACCAAACCAATACAATCATCCCAAATATTATTGTGGATATGTGCTAAGAAAAAGATACTACATCGCATGATTGTATTAGATTATTATACAATGTCGTAATGCCATGTGGTATACTGCGGGTTATATTCACTAATTTCATGATGTAACATATCATTCAAGGTTTTGTTTCTAACCATTTATATCATAGTTCAATCAATAAACACAAAATAGAGCCAAAGAAGGGGAAAAAAAATGCAAGAAATCTTGGGGCCGCACTCACAATTGAAATCTCATTTCAATCCATTTCAATTCCTTTAGATTCTAGCGAAACAAATGTACTGTTAATGAAGAAGGAAAAAAACCACAAGAAACACAAATGAAATTCTACAGTATCCAAAGAAGAGTTCTTTATGTTTAAGCACATGGAATTGGCTGAATTAGGATAAAACTTGAAATCCGTAATTTAAATCTCTCAATCTTCCATCAACAAAGTATAAGATCATCAGAGCAATGGAAACAAACTCTATTAAAAAATTAAAATATAAAATTAAAAATAATGCATGATACATGAAACGAACATACAAAACACAAACACCTGGTGTGCATTACACTAAACTTGACGGTCTTATTTGTCTCCAACTAAATCTTCCATGCTTCTTGCGCAAAATCACAAGTAAGCGAATCGATTGCCCCAGTAGAAGAAGGGCCATCACACCACACCATAATGTGAGTGTAGATCCGCACACGGGAGTGACTATTCCTTTCCCATCTATCCCCTCACTTGGCTTCAAGATATTCACCGAAATCCCATAAGTAAGGGCCATCGACGTTATCGCGACCCACATGATGAGCGTCAAAATCCACATGAAGAACCTATTTTTGAAAGGTAACCCAGTAATCAGCAGCAAGATTATGCTCAGTGATGCAATGAAACCTGTCGTGTTATACGCAAGGAATCGAGGATACTTATCTGGGTGATTATAAGCCATTACAGACGACCCTACTATGTGTGGCTGCTGAAAATTTTCGGAAGGTATCGTCGAGTCATCCTGCCAAACACCACTAGGAGGGTTAATTCCGGCTTGAAAAGCCATCGTTGCGATGAGCGACGCCACTACCATTAATGCGTCTCTCTTCCTTGCTAGCCAATCATCCTGTATACTATGGCCATGTTCGACTAATGGCACACCCCTAAGCCTTATGGTTCCATTTCTTTGCGGAGATGTGGGATTCATGTCTCTGGCTCTTAAGGCTCCGGCGCCTCGAAGGGACTCTCCTATGTCCATATCCTTTATGCCTCTCCGACCTTGTGCCAAAATGTCCATTGCCGTCAACCTGCTTGCATCTAGAGCATTTACTTCTACTCTAGTATGGACAAGCAAAAAGTTTATGGTCTGCACAATCACACCCACTTCAAATATTACAATTTCCTCAAATAAAATATTATTATTTAAGATTTTATATTCATACGACTATTTCGGCCCCACCAGGAAAAGATTCTTGGGTCGTCCCAACTATGTATGCTATTTGGATTTGATGCATTTGATCACTTTAAATGCACCATAAAATTATCATAAAATGAGCAACACGTGGAAAGAGTTGAAATTGGAGGGTTGAGATTAATTGGGCATAAAATGGTTGTCTCCAATCTCAGTCCTCTAATCTTAACTTTCTGCACATGTCACTTATCGCACGATAATTTCACAGTACTTTTAAAGTGACTTAATGCACCAAATCCACTTCCCTAGGTATGCGGCTTTAGAACACTCTCAGACTTTCACAAGTCATATCTTCTTCTAATTATTCTATTTAATTTGTTTATATCAATTCTTTTTATATTTTGTTCATCATACAATTTTATAATCTGTGCTTATTTTTCATAAATTATGACAGGATTGATTTTCATCAATTAAATGATTCATATTTTCTATTTAATTTAATTGTTCAGAGATTGCTTTCCGGAACATTTAGTGCACTGTTTCAGTATACCATTTTCAGCTATTTTCAGATGGTACTAGGAACTCCAAGGAGGCATATAGACATGCCCAGCTTGCTAATTAGAAGAGCCGACATGGACGAAGCCACACGTGCTTGAAGTGGGGCAGATGCTCACTTCAATTTTTTATAATTTATTTTTTGAAATTCTATATTTTCTTCCTCAGAATTCTTTTAATCCTCTTTAATTTTAATTTTTTCCCGTGAACTAAATTCTAAGTTTCCTACATGAGAGTGGAAGCCGTTATTAAGCAATAGAGTCCAATCGCGCTATTAGTAGGCGGCGTAGAGGAGAAATTTGCGATAAAATTAAGCTATAGACTCCGATCCATACCTCAATTTGTTTATTAGCAACTGCTACATGCAGGATAGTGAAGCCATCAGCATCCTTAGCGTTAACAGAGTCGTGATCACCTATGGTCACCACCAATAGCTTTAAAGCTTCCAACTGATTGTGTTTCACACAAAGATGCAAAATGGTCTCAGCCCGTTCTACCTTCATCTGAGCCGCCTGGGGTCTGGCTTGGAGCAACTCTCTCAGCACATCGACTCGGCCTTTGACGGCGGCAAGATGGAGAGGATTTCTCCCATCTTGATCACGAGCGTAACACATCTCGGGGTTTACCAGTAACAATTCTTTTACTATATGGACGTACCCTTTTGCTGATGCCAAGTGAAGAGGCGAAAACCTCTGTGAATCTAACTCTGCAGCAAGCTCGGGCTTTTGACATAAAATCTCCTTCACAAAATCTAAGTGCCCAAGCGTTGCTGCTACATGCAACGGAGTCTCGGTGAGACAGTTTATGATAACTCTGTCGAGAATCAGTCGATCTTTTTGGAGCAATTCTAGCAAGGAAGGTACACTCCCTTCCACTGCTGCTTCATAAAGCCTTCTCTCCATCTCTCTCTCTCTCTCTCTCTGCATGAGCGTGTGTGATTTGCAAGTTATATATATACACATATAACAAGGCTTTCCGCAAGTACGTTATTAATAGTTGAACGCCGAGTGTGAAATTTTCAGAGTTCAAACCAAAAATGAAAACTGAGTGAGTGTGGAACTTCAAACCCCAAAAAAAAGAGAAGGAAAAAAGGAAGTCCGAGTGTGAAACTGGGAAGAAAGAGTGCTTTTTAGTTTGACCCGCACCGGCCCTCCTTCCACGCGTGTTTTACCGATGCGTCAAGAAAATAATAAAAGAGCAGTGGAGAGGAGAGGAGAGAAACAATATCGCAAACAAAACGGCCACGGTAGTCTCAGCTGAAATGGAAGAAAATACTTTAACCCTTATTCACATTCAGGTCCTCTAATTAGTAAATACTCATTTTTTTTTTTTGGGTATGAAGTAAATACCCATATTACATGTACATATATAATTCTTTTTTTTAAATGCCGTTTATCAAATTTAATGAAGAATGTTTTCATTTTTTTTAATTTTATTTTCGGCAAACGCATAGTGTTGAGACTCCAATGTATAGTTGTCACATAAAATTCAAGCTTAGCGTAAAAAGAAAAAAGAAAAAAAGAAAGGCATAGTGTTAGATTCCATCCTAACAAATATTTTCAAAATTTGTTGTTTTAATAGACTTATAGGTCATTCATAGTCACATTGCCAACAGATTAGTAGGAAAAAAGAACTTACTAAACATTATGAAATTAAATTTAATCAGATTAACAAATTTTGTCAAAATCTATCGTTTTAGTGGACTTAATGATCATTTATAATCTCATTTTAGTGGATTTTTTTTTTTATTATTTACAATCTCATTCATAAGTGCATGTTGAAGCCCATGCCACCAGATGTGGTGGTTGATCGAATTGCCTTTTTATGCAGATGTAGGACCTATTTGGGAATTCTAAAAATTGGATCAAACTGGGTCCCCTCCCTATTTATTAGTTAGTCTTTAAATAAACCAACTCACAATTGGTTTGAATTCTGAAAAAATTTTATTTATGCTTTATTTTCAACAAGATTTTGAATAGATTAGTAGAAAAAATGAATTTACCAAACACTTGTGAAATCAAATATGAGACTTATCTTGAATTAGTCAAGTTTTTAAGTTTGCCGGCCAAACAACTCCATAAGAAATGTTTTTATACTTTTGTTGTTGTTGTTGTTGTTGCGGGAGCAAGGTGATATATACTACAGGGACTAAGAATAAGAAGACCAAACAAGGGTACCATCACACCTATGCCGTATTACAAAATGATTTGATTATGGGTAAATAACTACAAATCAATACAATTGATCGATTACTCCCTCCGTTTCACTTTATTTGATAACAATTTTCATTTTGGGAAATCTCAAAATATTTGTGAGTCAAGTTGATCAAAAAATTATTCTACTTTCTCAATGTACTCATTTCTATATTTAAAATTACAATTACTTCAACTATTGAACAAAATATAATAAGAGGGTAAAATTGAAAAGTTAAAATTAATGATTGATTCACTTGACAATATATTAAATAGCTCACCCAAATATGCGTGCTTTGTCAAAATGACTCAATTGGGACATAGAATAGTGATTACAAATAGATTACAACTATTAACTTAACCAAGAATGATTAAGAGCATCTCCAAGGGTATTAGTTATTTTTTTTGTCACTTTAGCTAGCAAAATGACATTTTAAAAAAACAGTTAACTAGCTATCCAAATGAGTACTCTAAGGGTACTAGTTATTTTTGAGTTATTTCAAAATTTTTATTAATAATTTTTCTTTTTTTAATCATTTGATGGAGAGATAAAAATGAAATGATGCATATAAAAAGGACAAGTATTACTTTTTTAACTAAAAATAATTTAGTTAGCAAACATTCGGTAGCTAAATATAACTAGCCAAAATGATGATAGTTAAAATAACTAACCCCATGGAGAAAGAAAAAAGTTATTTGATTAGCCTAAAATAGTTGAGGGGGTTAGAATTGGAAATGCTCTAAGAAAGTACTGATTAATTATATTGATTTATAGTTATTTACCTGTAATTGGCCATTTTGTAAATTCCTCAAAAAGGGTAAAGGGGATCCAAAACTCATTCTAAAGGGAGATGCACATTCATAAATTTGATCATTAGAGAGGCATTTTATAAAGTGATCACATATATATAATCTCAATGATAAATCGACATCAAGACAGTGAATAAGCCCTTATAAGCTGTTAGGGGTGTAAATTAGTCCGGGCCAGAGGTGTTTCTAGACCGGATTGAATTAATTCGAGACCTCAAAATTTGTCTTGGAACTGGACCGATTTAGGCCTTGGACTAGGCTGATCCAATTCTCAGTTTTTTTTCATTTTTGTTTTTGTTTTAGTTTTGTTTTTGGTATAAGGTAAGAAATTTATTGAATAAGTATTATTATTCAATGAATAAGTATTATTATTCATTTGAATAATACATATTTATGGAGTATAACACATTAATATTAACATATATATATATATATAAGAATTCAGGAATATGGTCTGGTCTGGTTCTAAAACTTCCTTAAACCATAGACCAGACCATATTAATTTGAGACTTTAAAATTTAAATTAAAACTAAATCAATTACTATTTAGACAGGACCGAATTGATCAAACTGGTCTGGTCCTCAAATCTACCCGAACCATTTTGCACTCCTGTAAGCTGTAATGGTTGACCGAGGAAGCGTCAGAGATGACAAACGAAATAAGAAGTGATTATTAAAATAATAATAAATAATAAATTAAAAAAATAAGAAGTGGGTGTATGCAACATGATCCGTAGTGGAC
Organism: Liquidambar formosana; assembly: GCA_039720395.1. NCBI lineage: Eukaryota > Viridiplantae > Streptophyta > Magnoliopsida > Saxifragales > Altingiaceae > Liquidambar > Liquidambar formosana. Next base: position 28,752,280 of record CM077831.1, read on the forward strand.
CGTCCTTTGGTGGAGTAATAACGATTGGTCCACCAATCCCTCATGATTTAATTAGAATTTTTCTTTATAAAAAAAAAAAAAAAGAAATTTTAATTTATTTTCTATTCTTTTTTTCTGTTATTTCTTATTTGATAAGAATGAACTTTGTATTTTTATTTTTTTTCATTTTCTTTGTATTTTTATTTTTTCTTTAATTATTTCTTAGATTGGTTGGGAAACAGGAAAATAATTACACTTGGTAATCATTCTTAGTTAAGTTAGTAGTCATTTACTAATAAGTTAGTACTAATATGTATTGAACTGTAATTATTTTCCCATAGGTTGACTAATCTAAAATTCCCACTAATTCATATCTATTTCCTAATTCTCAAATTTATTTTTCTATATGTTAGAATTTATTTTTCCAGTATATTAGAAGTTTTGGTTATCAATAATATTGTGAGGGAGTTTCTCTTTCCCATATTATTTGGCATTCTTCAGAATAAACTAATTAATTTCATATAAAATAATAATAATAATAAATTCAACGAATTACTAGAATTCTACTTCTCTATTATTATCAAGAGTGGTAGATTGTCAACTTTCTTTGAGCTTTTCTTCTTACTAGTTTCCAATCTAACAAATACTTCTACATTTGAGACAAAAGCTTATTGATTTTTTTTTTTTTTTTTTTGGGACCAAAAAAATAGGATAATACAAACACTCACAGGTGCACTTATGCGAAGTCGAAACCAATATTTCTACAGATCCAAAATCAAGATCCCACACCCTTATTGTGAGGGGACATACTATTAAACCCGAGAACCATTAATATCAATTTTCAAGATTAATGGGATGTATAACACACAAACAATTGAGATTAGGAAAGTTTGTGGTAATTACCCAAAATAAAATAATGAAGAGCGCTTTTCAAGAATAACCCTTTTCGTTGTAAAGTCCAAAGTTGGGCTCCTTGAACTTTGGTGGCAACTTCTCCTTTACCCGGCGGGGGGGCGGGGGTAGGGGTACCGTTACTAGAATACAAGGAAACAAGGACAATTCGAGGGGTAGGGGTACCGTTACTAGAATACAAGGAAACAAGGACAATTCGAGGAAGGCACTCTTTGTTCTTCAAAAAGAAACGTGTAGACTGTAAAATGGACTTGTTCAATTTCAATTATGTACAAAGAAAAAGACAATAGTTGCTCCCCAAAAAAAATGTAAAAAAGAAGGGCACATAAGGATGCTATTTACAGCCGCAACAGTCGATATGTACATATTTAGGTAATTGACGTTACATATTGATATATGATATCGATCCTAATTGCATGATGATTATTATAGACATGAATATGCGTACTGTGAAGTATCGGATCTCTTTATATAAGCTTGCATGATATAATTGATGTGATATTATTAGTCAATAAAAATATAATAAAATGAGATTATTAAATTATTTTTTAATTTCACAACCATATTTTATTTTAATTCTATTAACTCATCACACTACGTGATCCTACGACAATTACAGCAAAAGTGACTTGACGAGTTGGGCCACAACGCTATTCTTCAATTGGGTGTGACTGATTACCTAGAGTCAATTAATATATTAAAAAAAAATTTATGTCGTGAGGCACACCTTGAAAAAGAAATTATTCGGAATTTTAAGATCCCGCGTTGGAGAATATTGACAAAAAGACTTTATTTATTATTATTAGGGTAAACCGTCTTGAAATTTGCCGAGGTTTGTCAAAACTTCCAACCCTTACTTCTGATTTGGACAACTATACCCTTACTTCTTCTTGGTCTAAAGGAGGAAAGTCACCCAACACTTTTCAACAATGACTAACTAATTGATTTTTTTTCTGATTTGGACAACTATACCCTTACTTCTTCTTGGTCAAAAGGAGGAAAGTCACCCATCACTTCATTTCTCTCTCTCTCGTCTGCCCCTTCTTTCTCCGGCGCCAGCGAGGCAGCAACGATCTTCTCTTCTTTGATTTGTTTTCCTCTTTTCTCCTTTTCCTTTTTTTTTTTTTACCCTCTCCTACCCTCCCATCTCACTCTCTCCCTTCTTTCCGGTGGTGAGAATGTAGCAACAAAGGGTGAGAGTTGCAGCGGCAGATATTCCCAGATCTGCACGTGAGGGGATGGGGCTGAGTTGGAAGTCGAGAGAGAGTGAGAGAGAGGTGGTTGCCGTTGAGGTCCCGTCGCAGATGGCGTCGAGAGAGATGAACCCTTACTCATAGCCTGCCCGATAATTCCACCATGAATTCACCTCAAGCTCCAACCAAATTAATTAACCTTGATGTGGATCATCCCATGTTTTGATTTGATTCATTATTTTAACCATATTTCATGCCCATTGATGAATTTCTAACAAAACTTACAAACATAACCCAAAAAAAAAAAACAAGGGTTTAACGGGTTGGTGGTGCCAGGGGTTGTGTGTTTCGGGTGGCCATGGTGGTTGTGGTGGTGAAGTAATGTATGGGGGTTATGGTTTGGGTGAAGTGGTGGTGAAGGTTTTGAAGAAAATTGAGGTGATTACGGTGTGCTATGGGTTAGGGTCTGATTATGATATGGGTTTGCCGTTGGTAGGAGTGGTAGGTGGCAAGCTCGCCGGAGGAGAAGAAAAAGATGAAGGCAGTTTGCCATCATCCATTAACAAGCAGCAGCCTTTGAGGTCCCGTCGGAGATGGCGTCGAGATAGGTTTCTGCCGCCGGTAATGTCGTCGAGAGAGAGGCGAGAGAAAGAAGGGGTAGGGGGAGAGAGAGAGAGAGAGAGAGAGAGATTCAGTGATGAGTGATGTACTGACGTGGCTTTTGCAGCAGGGAAGAGAAGAAGGACGTTGACTTTCCTCTTTTGATCAACAAGACCAAACTAGGAGTATGGGTATGTACAGTTTAGGGTGCAACTCGGTATGGGACAGGCCAAGATAAAGGGTATTTTTGGAACGTTTTAAAGTAGTTTGGGACTTGAAAAATAGAATCGGAATCGAATCAATTTGTATATTGTCTCTGACCATACCATACCAAAAAATACCGATCCGAAACAGTTCGGTTTTTTGTTTTCCCTGAGTAAAAAAATAACTACTTCCAACCAAATATTATCAACTTGATTAACTACAAAAATGGGTTACTTCATTGCACATTTGTATTTGGCCGTCAAAGATTTACATATACCTACTCTTCCACAAACAACTAAATGAACTAATTAACAGAAAAATAACAATAATGACAATAAAATATAAAAATTAACAAGATTGATATCCTAATATCCTATTATACAATCACTGAATCATACAACTAAATAAACTAATTAACAAAAAATGAGATTACAAAATTAAAATAACAAACCTTATGTAAAAATACAATTATGGCGAAAAAAAAAAAAAAAAGAAAAAAAAAGGAAGAAAAAGAAGAAGAAGAAGAAACCCCCAAACCCTTAACAGTAAAGTGAAAAAGAAGGGAAAAAAAAAAAAACCAAATTAAGACACCTAACCCGAAACCAGTCACAAATTGGGTAGAGACTAGAGAAAAAGAGAGAGAATTCCAACTTACAGATGGAGATTACCAAAGATAATGATTGGTAACCAAAGCTTAGAAGTCAGATCTGCAAAAATATTAATCGATTTGAACATAAGGTACTGGAAATTTAAGGGAAAAAAGAAAGGGGTTTGGTACCTTTGTGGTGATGGTGTGCCTGGCTAGTGGAGATGTGGAGTGGTGGGTGGTGGGTGGTGACTACCAGACTGGTGAGTGAGGTCGAGGTGAGTCGAGTCACGAGTGTGCAAGGCCGAGTTGCGAACTGTTGTGTGCCTAGTGTAGACAATGGAGTGGTGGCTGCCTGGCTGATGGAGGCATGGAGTTGTGGGCTTATGGCTGGTGACTACCGAACTGGTGTTGTGCCGGACTAGTGACTTGGTGAGTGCAACAGCCAACGGCGTTGAGGGAGGGGCCAAAGAGAGATGAGAATGAGATGAGAACTGAGAAGGGTAGGGTCTTTTTGCTTTAGGCAAAAATCAAATGAGGGTTTTTTATTTATTTATTTTTTTGTTAAGTAATAAGTGGAAATAATATATATTACTTATCAAATATATATATATAATATTATATATCACCGGTTCTCGGTCCGGGAATTCGATTTAGGAATTCGGTTTGGGACGGTTCTAAACACCCCTAAACTTGAGTTACGGACCGAAAAAATTTGGTTTTTGATAAAAGTCCCGAGTTTCAGACCAAACACTATTTGTCCCGGACTGAATTGCTTGGAACGGGCCGGTCTTCGGAATTCTCTTAATCAAGTTGCACCCCTATAAACAAACTATAGTTGTCTAAATTGGAAAAAAATCAATTAGATAGTCATTGTTGAAAAGCTGGGTCGTAGTTAGAGGTTTTGACAAACTTTGACAATTTCAAAGGTGATTGCCCTTATTATTATCGTCAAAAAGACTATTAGCCCATTACTCGACGTTAAAGTCTCATGATTTTCAAGATTAATAGACATGGGTCAACCAACAATTTTTTTTGATAAGGAGGTCATCCAACATTTTTTTAAAGGGATGTTGTTGTGGATCGGAATAAATCTAGATTCAGAATGACTTGTAATAAAGAAAGTAGAGAGTAGAAGAATAATAATAATCCCACAAAACATACTGGGATTTATATGGTTTGGCTTAAAGCCTACATTTATGAACAAAGACAGACAACAAAAATTTGACTATAAACAATGAAGAGATTACAGTGTGACTATCAATTTTGAAATGTGCATTATATATCATAATGTAATGCTAAAGATCCGAATAGGCGGACTGAAACCCTTTTGGCCAGGTTGGGTCTGCTACCAAAAAAAGGCATCGGTTCGCAGATCAGGTTGAATTTGAGACACCAATCATGATAATCGTACATCTAAACTAATTAATATTAGACATTAATTGGTTTGATTTACATTCACATAAGTTACCTCATACTCTTCTTTCAAAACCAGCCAATCTCTCCTGGTCAGCCACTAGTTAAGACTATTAGTCTGGGCGTTAACAACCTCATGAGACGGTAGTCCCGTATGAGGAGCGGGGATTAGTTGGATTCTAATAATTCAAACACCTCATTGCTTAGCACTAGACGAATCGTGTGCCCCAATAGAAGAAGTGCCATCACACCACACCACACTGTGACCGCAAATGCAATCACATGAAACACCCTTTCCACCTCCTGTTTTGGCATGAAAACCAATATTGATCGAAATTCTGTAAGGAAGGGCCATCAATGGGGAAATGCTAGTTAGCCCCACCCTTTGTCCTATTATAAAAGAATAAAGGGGTAAAGTTGTGGGATCTACTGATATAATTAAATTTTAAAAAATGGAAACAACCCTTATTCTCTCATGATTAGGCAAAGTGTGGGTTAACTAGCATTTCCCCCATCAATGTTATTGCTACCCACATGATCAGGGTCAAAATCCACAAAAGAAACTTATGTTTGAAAGGTAACCAGGTTATGAGCAAGAAGATTACGCTCAACGCTGCAATGAAAGTCACCGTGTCATATGAAAGGTAGAGATGGCAGTCACCCTGGTGCTTGTAGGGCATGATGGCCGACAAGGTTGCCTTGTGAATCAAATTTCAAGTCGTCTTGCCAAAAGCCGCCGGGAGGGCTGATTCCGGCTTGAAAGGCCATCGTTGCGATAAGCGATGCCGGCCACTATCATCAATGCATCTCTCTTCCTTGTCAACCAATCCTCCTTAATTCTTGACGTACATTCTCTTGCAGATTGTTCCTTTTCAGAGGCAGCGGTGTAATTTGATGATGTTCAAGTAAGGGCATACCCGTAACGTGTTGAGAAGCAACAAGTTTATGGTCTGCACAATTGATATACCCACTTCAGCATTAAAAAAATGTGGCACTGCAAAAATAGGAAATGTTTACCCAAAAAAATAAAAATAAATAAATAAAATAGGAAATTACTAATAGTAAAGAAATTCTACAATGTCTCTTAGGATCCATCCAACAAAACTCTCCTATGTTTAGCAAACGGCAAAATGCTAAAGAGTCCAAATTATTTGTCCAAACCTAGTTACTTGCTCAACTCATGTATCAAGTAAATTATTTGGAGTTTTGGACAAGCTTGAGGAAGGGATTATATTCGGTATGGATAATGTTACTTCACTCATCTTTTGCCACACAACTTTACCACCCATTTAATGTGTCAAAAGTGTATAAGTGAAAGCATTCATGTGAGATCCATCATGGAATAAGAAAAAACTATCATATATGAATGGTTGGGAGAATGTGGGTGAAATAGCATAATCCATTGAGTATTTATCACCACCACTTCAAATAAAGAAAGGTGTTGCTTCAAAATGGACTTCATTTTAATTCAATAATAAAGTATAATAGTAGAGCTCTCACATTACCAACCCTTTTGTTACATCAAGCGAGGCGATTGTTTGAACTTTGAATCCCAAACCTTCCTCTTATAAGAGAGGAAAACATAGACATCATGGGGCACCGATATATCCATATATGAACTTATTTTTAATTAAGTGTCGAGAAAAAAGACAACCATGGAGAAAATGCTAACACAAAATTTTCTTTTGTTTTTTAGGTAGAAGCTACTACGAGAAACATAAATGAAGTGATTCAATTTCAATAGAACATCCAAAGACACCCTTAGCATATAATGGGATTTTTAATAAAAATTGCTCTCTCTCTCTCTCTCTCTCTCTCTCTCTAAAAATATGGGTACGTAGATAGGTAACTCAACATATCCATCGGAGCGTTACACTTTAGCAACTCACAACTAATCTATAAGGGATCCCACTGCACTTATGTTGGGGCCGAAACTTATGTCCCACCGTGAGCTCTAAATACTAAAAAGGTTGTGTACCAAAAGCGATGGGCAAGTAAATTGGATATAGGATATGTGCATGGGAATGGCTATTGTAACCCCATTTTTTTTTTTTTTATCAAACTCCCCTTTCCTTTTGGTTTTTAAGATCTAATGCAAAATATAAAAGGTTTTTACAAAAACCAGTTGTAGTGTCCACTAGTCCACTAGAAAACATCATTTTGAATAATTTTGTAGGAGAAATTTTTTCCAAAATCCATTATTCAAGTAGACTATTTGGCAAAAAATAAAATATAGGCTATGAATGGATAAAAAAGTCTGCTTAAACGATAGATTTTGAAAAAACTTTCTTCTACAAAGTTGTTCAAAATGATGTTTTCTACTGGACCATGCGACCAGTTTTCGTAAAAAGCTTTTATATTTTGCATAAGACCTTAAAAACCTAAAAGATGAAGGGGGTGTGATAAAAAGGTGGGATTGCAGTAGCCGTTCCCTATATACACAGCCATGGGCCAAACCACTATGTGACTTTTATAGTGTTATGAGCCCCCGTCAATTAAGTTTCAATTTGGGCCTGAAATATGACTCGCTACTTGAACTGAAAGAGATCGAGAGCTCAGTTAGAATGGGTTGAAACCCAACCAAGCACATAAAGGGGATACAAAGTTTAAGATGGCAAGAGCACATTATTGTCAACATAAAGCTATAAAAAATTCAATGGAAAGGTTTATAAATTCTTACTGAAGTTTATCCCTAAGGTTTTTGGCAGCACATTAGTTTTCTTTTCGCCATGATTCACATCCACCATCACTTGACAAAGGTGATTGGGCTAAGGGTTTTGTCATGTCCCATTAAATCAGTGCAACTCATTGCAAATGTCCATATTTCATTTTTCATGTGCTTTTCTTTTTTAAATAGTCGCAAAATTGAATCGAGTTAAACAGCTAAACCATTATTGGCTAACTTGTGACTGGTTCCTAAGGAGGGTCGCATTGTTTTCATTGCACGATTTACTTTACGAGCCTTTACATGATCATAACGAAAATAAATATCATGCAGAAGGAAAAAGAAGAAAAAAAAAATTATAAATAAATTTGCGCACATCCCTTATCAACTGTGGTGATATTGACAAATTTAAAATTAATAAAAATGTGAAGGCCTTTTCATTTTAAACTTAATGGACTTTTTTTTTTTTTTTTTTTTTTTGGGGTGGAAATGACAAGGAATCACTAAATCTAAAAGTAAATTTACCCCATGAAAAAAAGGCTACTATGATGACTTCCACATAGGTATAACCTATGTTTTAGAGGATATTGCCCCAAGATGGATACACACTTTCTCATTGCTCCTACATTCAAAATATTATTAATACATGATTTGATCACACAAGTCCAACAAAATTTAATTTTCTCCCTCATCCAATAATGTTTGATTAGGATTCTATATTGACTTTTTTTTTTAATTTTATATTTATTAGTCTATTTAATTAACTTTTACCACTAGAGTTCAACAATATAAAGTTGACGACATGACACAGATTTGAAATAACTTACAAAAATAGAAAACCTGCAAGAGAGCTCATAGGAAGAGGGATAAAACTATAAAAGTGTCCTCTCAAGTCTCAACCTTATTCCATCCAAACCTAGACTTTTGGAATATAGTGTGTATCTCACCTTTAATCATGTCGATATTTAGTTTGGTAACTTTTTTTCTCTTCCCATCTTATCTATAGTCAAAAACAAAAAAAAACAAAAAAAAAGTTTGTACACTATTCAATATAAGTTCTTGAGCCGACGTAGGTATTTAATATATATTTTCTAATTCGTATAGACGAATAATTGTAGGATTTTCTTCACGTATGCCTTAAGCCACATATTAAACTGTAATTAATAACTCAATTATTGCATTGAAAGTGTATTGTAAATGATAAAAATTACTGGGAAAAATATGAAAGTACTTAAAAAACCGTAAAAACAGTTAGGTTATTAATTATAAATTAACATGTGCTTAATTTAACATTGTATATAATTATGTGAAAACCCACAGGCCTACCAGACTCAGCGGTTGATCACTCCACCCACGGTGAACAAAAAGAATCCATTGGAACAGCGTCAGCAAAGTCCACCTTTTTCTTGGGGAGAAGGCTCAAAAACCTTCAACCGGCGAAATCCCATGTAAAAGCTCTCGAAAAGCCAACCGACACGTGTCCACTCTCCTCGATCCGCGAAACCCTCGCTCAAATCCACAATCCTGTCCGCCTCTCTTTCCGCTAAAAGCCCTCTCTTTCACTCGAGGACTCTTCACCTCAACCTTCCGATCCATCATCACTTCTCCTCCTCTCTCTCGAAAATTTCCCAGGCGAGATCTGATAAAAGCGAAGAAGATGATTGCCCTCCACTCGCTGGTAAGAGCAATTATCGTCGATTTGGGTTTTGAGCTTTTGAAATGTTCAATCCCTTTTCACTGATCCACGCCCGCTCTCAAATTTGGTTACGCAAAAAGCAAAAACAAACCCAACCCATAAATCCACTATCATTGTTTTCTTCAATATTTATACATACAAATATATCTATCTATATATGTTTGTGTTGTTGATTTTGTGTGGTTAGGGTTTCCGATGAAAACCCAATAGAGATTTTTTCCTTTTCTTTCAAATTGGATGAGGAAATGACTTAGAACTGCAATCGGTGTCCAAAAGTGGCGAAGATGAATCTGCGCGCGGCGGAGGATGAGTCCACGGCGGCCGCAGAAATACATATCCCGGCCGAAATAGATTGGCAGATGCTCGACAAATCCAAGTTCTTCTTCCTCGGCGCCGCACTGTTTTCCGGTGTCTCCGCCGCGCTTTACCCCATAGTCGTGTTAAAGACGCGGCAGCAGGTTTCACCCACCCAACTATCTTGCTTCAACATCTCCTTCGCGATTCTGCGCCACGAGGGTTTTAGAGGGTTTTACAGAGGATTCGGAACGTCCCTGATGGGGACGATTCCAGCTCGAGCGCTGTACATGACGGCGCTTGAGGTTACAAAAAGTAGCGTTGGGTCTGCTACTTTTAGATTAGGGTTTTCAGATGCGACGGCGGTGACGATAGCTAATGCTGCGGGTGGGTTGAGCTCAGCCATGGCTGCACAGCTTGTGTGGACACCCATTGATGTTGTGAGCCAAAGACTAATGGTTCAAGGCAGCAAAAACAACCCCATTATCCCTAATGTTGGTTCTCGAAAATATAGCGGCGGCATCGATGCTTTTCGGAAAATTCTCTGTAGTGATGGCCTGAGAGGGCTTTACAGAGGTTTTGGGATATCGATTTTGACATATGCACCTTCAAATGCTGTCTGGTGGGCTTCTTACTCCGTAGCACATAGACTGATTTGGGGTGGACTTGGTTGCTATGTTTGTAGAAAAAATGAGAATGGTACCATCAATGGATGCAGTAGCGGTGGTACAAGGCCGGATTCGAAGACGGTGGTGGCAGTGCAGGGGGTGAGTGCATCCATGGCAAGTGGGGTTTCTGCATTGATTACAATGCCACTTGATACAATCAAGACAAGAATGCAAGTTTTGGATGGAGAGGAGAATGGTCGTCGCGCGCTGACGATTAAGCAAACGGTGCAGAATTTGGTGAAGGAAGGTGGATTAGGGGCTTGTTACAGAGGGTTGGGACCAAGGTGGGCTTCAATGTCTCTGTCTGCAACAACCATGATCACTACCTATGAGTTTCTCAAGCGGTTGTCTACCAAGAACCATGAGAGCTTGGGTTCATGAGCAGTATAATGAAAAATGAAGATAGAGATGCTTTCTCCACTTACATCCCATCAATTTTCTTACCTTTATCTTATGCTGGGAGAGCTAATTAATGTAAAATTTTTCCTTTTTCTTTTCTTTTTTTTTTCTTTCTTCCTTTTTTTTGTGTGGTGGAGATTTGTTGCAGATTAATGTATAGTAATAACAAGTTCTCTCCATGTTACATCTCATTATGTCTATAGTTTTTCCACTTACCCTTTTTCTCATTTGAGAGTAGCATGTTAAGAAGGTTTTAAATTTGCTTGAATTGTCTTATGCATTATTAGAAGGTGCTGAGCATAATTTGCCCATAACATATGGTTTGAATCAAATTTTCTTAGATTAGGTGGTAGAATCTCATTAATTGGTGTTGTTCCAATAGGCCTCGGATTCAAAACCCACCTTCACACGAACCTCCTATTATCTAACAATTTCTAAGCAAACAAGCAAGCAAGAAAAATAAATAAATAAATAAAAACCAAAAAAAAAAAGAAAAGAAATTGTATAAATATTTTTTTGTATATTCCTAATGTGGAAATTGTAGTTTCAGTCATGGAGACCGGTGGAATTGAATTTTTCATCCTTTATCCTCTTGTTTTTACCGATTACGCATGCTAATCAACTAATATATTTAATAACGAAACAAGCCTAAAAGGAAAACACCGCCTAAAAAGAAAACACCTATGGCGGTGGCACTATTGATCATAATTTGTTTATGCATGGAGGGTGAGAGTCTGAGAGACCCCGTCCTTTTTTGGGTCCACCTTTGGGACACCATAACTCCAGTGGTATGCACCATGTGACAGAGGCATGCCCTTTCTAAGGAATTGAAAAGACAACATCGGTGGAAGTATTGATTTTTGCTTCGAGGTTGACGTCTCATTCCTTCCAAAAGTGTCTTCTTTGCCGTTTCAAAACACAAGGGTGAGATTCGTCTTTTACGGCCTTCATGAACCCCATATGGGTTTGCCATAAAAAATTGAAATCCCACATGGTATAAGTCTTATACTTTGTGTTCAAGGTGGTAAAAAGAGACAATGAGTGTATCACTGTTGATTGTCTTATGCTGTATGATGCACGAGTCTCCTCTTCACATGTTTTTTCTCTTCTGGTAAGTTCCACTTGACATCTATTACTAGGGAACAATTTAGCCAAAACTTCAATGATTCGTCTAGAAAAATGGATCCTCCCACCAACCAAACGATGGACATGACATTTGTTTAAGGTTGCCTCAGGTTAATCTTCTTTGTTTCAAATAATTAAAATTTGAAATGTAATAAAACGCAAACGTCCATATTCATGAATCATAGTCCTCACAAAGATTCGTGTTAACTCTTGAGTTGCCTTGTTACCGACGTGAAACTTCGACATCTTGAAATTTTACCTTTATTAACATGTTTAGCGCAATTTAAAGGTTGGATCAATAGTTTCTAGGATCCACTTCTGAAAGGTTCATGATTCAATTTTTCATTCTTTTTTGGGGTCAATTACCAATTGGATTTATCTCAAGTATTAATTCATGTAGAGGAGATTATAGCTTTACCCCAATTGAAAAAAATAACTGAAACTTGTCCAACAGAAAAGCCAACATAAATATTTTTATTAGTCAACAAAAAACATGGTCAAATTATGCATGTTAGATTTGTGTGTGGGTGTGGATGTGGGTTGGGGGGTTCCTCGACTTAACCCAGTCTTGATTCCAACTTTACTCCCTTCATAATTATTAAATTATTACTTTTTGATTAGTTTATATTCTACCTATAAATGTGCCAAAATAACGTGCATTATTAGTGCTTAGTAAGTCGGGCGCCCATATATTTGAGACCCACTTCACAAAGTCAATATGATTCCTATGTTGTAAAAATTTGCCGCCGGTTTGTAATTTTTCCTTGTTTCGTTCGTTCCCCACTCTCTTTTCTGGCCGGAGACAAAGAAGTCATATATGTACGATACTAGGCTTTAACCCACGAGGGAGGACTCCCTCCCCAATCTAGTCATGCCCTAGGGCTCCAGTTTGGGGGAAAACTTGTGTAACAATGGCATTACATTACTAATAATAAGATAAAAATGCAATAAAATGGCTCCAATTTGGGGAAAAACTTAGGTAACAATGGCATTACATTATTAGTAATATGATAAAAATGCAATAAAATGGGTCAATGAAAATGCAACAAAATGGATATTCAAAAATTACATTTCAACAGAAAATACAACAACAATTGGACATATCTATTGAAAATGTAACCATTGATATGACTACTTTGTCATATTCATTTTGTGTCATTTTTTCTGTAGCCGTTGATTGAGATGTTAGAACATTTTTCAAATGTTTTAAGTTTGTAATATTGACTAGTGAACCAACTTTGAAAAAAAAATAAAACAAAATAATAATAATAAAATGAATGAATGAAAGAAAGAAAGAAAGAAAGAAAGAAAGAAAAGAAAGAAAAAAGAAAAAGCATGTGATAAAGGAAAAGCCCTCGCATCGACAAGGGAGAAAAGCTACGAGCCGCCTGCCCCTTCCAAGTTGTGTAGATCCATAGAATCTGGACACAAGAAACTTGGTGGGCTGTGGCAGACACAGAATAATGATTTATCTGTAACAGATAATGTGCTAAGGAGTATCGAAGGACACAGAGAAGCTTTTGTTTTTCAAAGTATACAAAAACCAGGGGCTGAGATCCAATCCCATTTGCCGACTTCAATTTCTATGGATCATGAAGCCAGCAGGAACATTTGAGCCTCTAAAGCTTTTCATTTTCTATGGACCATAAGTGTGCAACAACAGTGCTCTCTCTCTCTCTCTCTCTCTCGTTGGAGTTTGAGCAGCCTGCAGAGCAGCAGAGGTCTGACAATTCAGGTTTCACCAACAAAAATGATTAATTAACTTCAATTCTTTTTCTTCATTCAAAATTTATCCTCCAATTTGAAGGAGACGTTTTGTCTGAATTGAAATTTGGCAGGCTTTGCTTGGCTAAGAATAATTTGAGATTGCTGTTAGGTGTGATCCAAAAATAAATTTATCGGATTCTTTCATAGCCTGAGGTAGATTTCATAAATTTTCTTTCAAGTTAAAAAAAAAAAAAAAAAGATCAACCTTTCAAGTAATTTAAAAATTATCATTACCAAAAGAATCGATAAAAAGAATGTGAATTTATTTAGTATATTTAATATTTTCTAATATAATTTCAAAACAATTTCTAAGTTTTTGAGGTTCATTCATAAATGTGATGATATTCCCAAAAGAAATAGCAAGTAATTAGTCAAAGTCGTGAATAATATTGAGCTTCAAAATAAGTTTAAATTATTTGATCTTGACTCGAGATCGGTTTGATAAGAGACAGGTTTGAATTCGGTAGATCATAAAATAAATGAATGAAGCTTAAATCTCATTTTTAAACTTATTAAATTATCAAGTTAAAGCTCGAATTGAATATAACTCGACTGAATAAACCCTTTTTTTTTTTTGTTAAATAAAAAAAAAAATATTGATGAGCCTACTACTCAACTTGATTCATTAAACCTTATTTATGAAGTAAAGCTCATTTCTCCATAGTGGATGGATATCACTATCGTTATTTCTAAGAATTCCACCATTTATAATTTCATAAGCAGTATTTCATGTATAAATATTTTTTTCCCAATTTATTAAAAATGGCATTTCAATCATTGAAAAAAAATAATAATAAATTCAACCAAAACAACAGAAAGGACAAAATCACCGAGTTTGCAGTCCTTTAAACCCACATGGTGGCTCCACCTCATGAATAATCCTCTAATAAAGTTGATGGATAAGGTTTGGGGCCACACTGGGAACACTGGACCATTGTACACGGACGTATACCAACAAATCCCCATCGTATAATCTCGAAAGGGCATTACATGCCAATCTAGCTTCATTTTTTGGTTTATACATATTGAAGGGATTGGAACCAGACTACCCAGTATCCCACTTCTCCCCACCCCACCATTCTATCACGATTAGTCCACAAGGATCATTGGTCAATCTAGCATCACCTTTTTGGAGCTCAAATCTGATGTGGGTTGGCTTATTATTGTCTTATTGGACTTTGAGAGACTTAAGAAAAAGAATTTTCAATTATGTTCATGTTCGTCTACAGCATAGTAACCTAGTGGTATTATCCTCACCTGTTGAGTGAGGGATTTCAGGTTTAACCTTATAATGAAACATTAATACTTATTTGTTGATATTAGAGAGTTAGAGATAAGAGTAGATTTATCAATTATCAAAAATAAAAATAAAACTATGTTATGAGTATGTGTTGGACCAAAAACAAATAAAAATTGCACAACACATTACATATATATACACTTTTGGGTAGAGATTTTAGTGGAGTTTAACCGTGAGAAAAGTGAGATTGAGAGTTTATATTAAATCCTTACTATTGGTAGTGAATTTGATATCTCTATCTACTATGACGATAGACATCTTACTAAACTACGTCAAGTTTAGTGTGTGTTTTTTTTTTTTTTGCTTTATTTTTTGTATGTACATTTGTGACGGTGCTTGCTGCATGACAAACTTAACTCGCTCTATGCCCAAATTTTGAAGCATAAATTGTTCTCGCTCGAATTAGTAGAGATCAATCCAAAACTCAAGTACTCTCAAATGGGTAGCTGTCTTCTTCTTCCTTCCTTTTTTTTTAAATTATTATTATTATTATTATTATTTTTTATGATATCACGAGGCTCTAGATTGACTAATCCTTGGACACATGCAGTCTAACCGTTTCACATGCACTAGACAATTACACGACAAAATCCATGGGACTGGCTTTAAGGGGAAGTGGTGAGAGTTGAACCTAAGACCTTTTGCTTGGTAAGAAATCCTAAGATCACTCGATCCATCCCTCAAGGTTAATTTAATCAATTGCAGTTGAATATAGACGCAGTCCTTCCAACAAAATGCTACGGTGGTCCATCTCTGCCATTAACCATGTCCATTCAGTCATGTCTTTTCTGTTAATGGCATTGGCAGGCTCACTTGGGCCCATCTGCACTCTCATATCTGCTCTCCCTTTCAATTCTTTGCTATGATTTTCTGAGAACCTAGGACGATTCCTGCTGGAAGATGGTAAGGCATGCCACTGACGCATCCCACACTCCATAGCTGTGGCTTTCACTGGATGATATAATTGCTAAGTATTCTTCTTAGGTCTTGCTAACCCAGCTCCCAAACCGTTCAATTTCTGAGATTGTGGGGTCGAAGACTTGAATCCCTCACCTTCCCAAAGCTACAAATTTTTCACTTTTGACTTCAATCTAACCTCAGTAGGTCGACTGCACATCCCACAAAATCCCATCGGACCGGACAAGCCTTGTATTCCGCTAATGGAGTTCTTTGGATAGCCTGAAAAAGTAATCCCACCTTGTGTAACATTCACCAGTTTCTCAATCGCTACTCATTTGTGATACCAGTGTGTGATTTATTAGCAACCTAATCTCCGACCCTTCTGCTACCATTGGCTAAGGTTTTTGAACCTATCCCTCCTGGATTCTACAAGTTGAGTATCAATAAAAGTGCAAAGTAGCAGGAAAGTCAAGCCAGTGAAAAGTGAGCTTATCTGAACAAGTTTCAAAGATGGCCTAAGTCAGAACAAAATTATGGGTTCTTCCAGATAGCAAGCTAAATTGGGGAATGAAGCAATATTCAGATATGCCATCATAAGCATCAACTTAATTAAGAAATGGAACATAAGTAGCCTATCAACATGTAAATTCAAGCTAACATAAAACATAGAAGCCACCATGGCACGGAGAAAATGATTTCCCACTAGAGTACATATAAATCTAAATTAGAACGAAATAGACCCACAGTTGTGACCTACACACTGTAACCAAGATAGATTTTCAGATGCGGAGAACACATTCTCAATTGCTCGGAGGCTAAGAACAAACCTGACCTACTAGACAGTTAGCAGAGTTCACCATGATACAGATAGTAAGAACCCACTTCCCAGCTTCTATCAAGGGCGTGCTCTCTTGTTGCTGCAAGATGGGCATTTGTACTGCTTAATATGCTCAGCCCTAGCCGGGGTGATCTTAACACACTTTCCATGGAACCACTTCTCACAGATGTCACAGCAGATCCAGAATTCATCAGATGCATAGTTCTCTCCGCATGCCCCACACAATGTCTCCCCATGCTCTTCATCATCTTCCTCTTCCAAACCTTCCCCATCCTCGTCTTTTGGTTGCATCGACTTGGAATACTTGCCCTGAGATTCAGAGCCTCGCTGTTTTTCCCAGTGAAAGAAAATAAATTAAATAAATAAATGATAAGGTATCAAAGTAGATCTACTGAAGCATATAGAGATTCTAAGCACCTACCAAAAATTATTTCATCTTCACTGAGATAATTATTTCATCTCGTTGAATTTGAATTGAACATATAACGTTGACAGAAAAAAAACCAATACTAGTACGCATGAGTGAAAGGAAACAAGACTTAAAATGATGGTATCTCACATTCACAAGAGGTGCATTCACAATTCTTATACTATAAACCTACAAATAGACAACTATGAGCAATGTGCCCAATTCCCTTTTTTCCTTTTCTAATAGTAAAATAAATAAATAAATAATATTACGACCTTTCCGTCCTAAAGGTTGATGAAATTCATTTACTCATCACCTTTTTTGGGTCGATCATTAATGGGCTAATGCCATTATTACCAATTAACAATTTTAGTTTATATCATGGGATAAGCCAGTGGAAGTCCTTTCCTACCTTGGAGTTCAATTTAGATTTGTTGCTGCTGTGATTTGAGACAGAAGACTTCTCCTTTACTGGTGTCTTAGCCATCCCTGTTACAACCTCAAATATTGTTGGGAGATCGTTTATCATAATAAAAAGGCGTTTCCTGCATCATAAATATCAAGAAGATGTTACTTGGAAGAAAATGAAACCTAGCCTATTAGCCAAGTCAAACCACAAAATCTTATAAGCAAATCCTGTTTTGGACAAAATTGGCAAACTTCAGAGCTAACCAAAGCAAGAGTAGTGCTCCCTATCATGGAGCCCAGAGTCGGGCAACATATCAGCCCCCCCTTTTTGCCTTTTACCTTGATGAAATACAGTGTTCTTGATCACATCATACAACTGCTGCAAGCATGACTAGAAAATTTATTAAAAAGATTAAAGATTTATATTGGTTATATATTGGAAATGAAGAAATGAAGATAACTTGTGCCCATTTTTAAAGAGAACTATAGAATGTTTGTTAATATTTTATTATAGATCGGGTTAATTGTGTTGGAACATCAACTTTTTAAGTCTTAAAATAATGTAGCATATTTAGAGTTTTTGAATTGAGAGAAAAAGCCTTTTTATAAAGAAGTTTGATTACATGGAAAACAAGACGATTACTCAACTACATTTGGATATTCTACCTAAGCGCATGATAAAAGGCAACATAATCATTATCAAAAGTTTGAACTTTCTATCAATATGAGATAAGGCACCAAAATCCAAACATTATAAAAAAAGTAAGGGTCTAGGAAAACATACTGGCTTCAATGTTCAAACAAGTTTCTACAATCAATACTATTTTTCAATAACAAGATCAAACAACACTTTGCCAAGAGAAAAATGGATTAATCATATTTCAAAGGAGAAAAACATAATAAGCATTTGATATATAGTAGAAAATGGAAGAGAACTTCACACATTAAGAGCTACAGTGACCTGGATTGAATGAGCTAATTGCTTCCCGGTTAACAGTCAAGATCTTGAATCCCAAGGATTGCCTTGGGTTTAGGCTGTTGCATGAAAATCAAAGTGTGATGAACTGACACCTAAAAGTAAATGCATTCAATCTCATTTTCTACTCGTGCAGATTGCACAAATTGACTGAACCAAAATAAGCAATTGAACACAATACAGCTTGCCAAAGATTTTCCAATATCTTCCCAACATATGACAATAATCAATTACGGTCATAGAGAGTCCATGAATGTCAAAGCATTGCATTGGAAGACAAGTCCTTACAACTATTTTCATCCTCGATTTGTTTGCACCAATTATTAAACATCTCTATAATATTACAATCTATTCTAAAGAAAAGCACTTAAGGACTTATGAATATAACTTATGATACTGCTTAGCGTAAAATTTTTGGGTATTTGCAAAGAATTAGGGTATCCGAAGTTACTAAAACAAAATAAGATAACATAAAACTCTAAAGAATTAAAACAGGGAAGGTGGATATTAAAACTCTATCTTTCAAGGATGATCTTCTGCACCAACAAGAATCTAACAAATGAAACGCATCCCTAGCATCACCCACTGCATATGGAACAGATTTCAAGCAGTAATCCCACACCTCCCTGGCCACCAAGCAGTGAATGAGGAGAGGATCCACTGTCTCCTCCTTTTTACAAAATACACACCAATTACTCACCTGGAAACGCCTCCTCTACAAGTTATCAAGCGTTAAGCACTTCCCTCAACAAGCAACCCAAGTATAAAATAAAACCTTAGTAGGAACTTTTGGGATCCAAATTCTATACGCTGGAAAGCTCCTCCCTCATTCTACCCTCAAAACGCCATAGTAAGAGTTAACAGAGAAAATCCCATTCCTTTGTAATTTCCAAACATTTGTGTCTTATATTATGGAGAGAACCAATAAGTACTTAATTGCTACGCTAATGAACTTTCCACAACATTATTCATTTTATCATACACAATCATGAATTCCCAATTCTACATCCCATAAAATAGAAGAGGTTCATCCTCGAAAGATACTTATCAATGAAACCATAATATGGAGTAAAGGAGAGATAAAAATATTAATCAAGTAAAACATATTAGTAGAAAGCAAACCATTAAATCAGCAAGGGAAACCAAGGCTATTTTGCACATCCACCCTCATCTAAATCCCTTCAGATAGAAATTTTGTTACAGAATCAAACCAAGCATCCACAATTGGGTAAAAAGGAAAAATACCTATCAGCTTTATCAAATCCAAATCTAGCACCAAAATAAAAGGCCACGGCAAGTAACCACGCATCACTGTGCACAGCAACCAAGGATAACCAATCCTTTTCTTGCATCCCATCTCTGGCAAAGTTAATACCCAGTGCAGGCTCTGGAAGCTCTGGAGGTACCTCCTCGGCAGGTAAATTGACTTCCCACAGCTCATTGGGAAATCCATATAAGCAGAGATTTTCCTTCTCTGTAATAAAAAAGTTTATATACATTTAATTATTTCCTCAGTTTGAAAGAAAATACCTGAGCCTTAAAACCTAGAATTTCATTTACAATGAATTTGTTGCAAGCTGTATAAAAACACAAATGTAACTCAAGATATAATATGGCTTTAGTGCGCAATAATAGATGCGGACTTAAAGCTTACATGTAATGTTTTCAAAGACTATAAATATGTATATGTAAACACCATCAAAGTACAAGGGTAAAAACAAGTAAAGTTAAAAGGGAAATGATTAAAGAAAAAGAATCACAACAAGAAAAATAAAACTTTATGAAAAGTTTCCAAATGAGATATCTAATTTATGAAATACTGTAACAGTCGTATGATTTTCTAAAAGCAAACAACCAAATAAGATGTGAAAAGCAATAGTGCTTTGTGCATAACTAATATTTCAATGTTGATTTAACTAAAACCATCCTTAAAAAGGAAAAAAATACTACTTGAATAAATCATAATATATCATAAAAAATTTATAATTATATATAATCCATTATTAACTCAAAATTTGTTTTGCTTCTCATAAAATATAAATATATTTATTAAGACCATTTTGCTGCAAAATGCAATCCATGTAGCAAATGTTGGATGTAGATTTATAGGTCACAGCCTCGTGTCACTCCAAAATAATTTGAGAAAGCAGGAGTTGATCCATCATTCACTAACGAGGGTTCTTCCCAATGATCAGATATGTTTACTAACATTTACTACTACTGCGATCAAGTACCTATTTGAATGAGGGATTTCACATCATTGGTATGCAACAATAGGATTCTACCACATGTGGAATTCTAATTGATCTTCTACACTTCTGCTTGGATTTTAGCATTAAGTTATCACCCAATTGCCAACATGTTTTGGATTCATAAAATAAAAAAAAATTGTAGTAATGCCTTTGGAAATTTATTCGTTGTCTCACTATAGGTAGGAAAGACACAACAAGGATTGGCAAGCGTACTGGCATCTAAGGAAATGCTTTTACAATTCAACCCAACTCAAAAAAGCCATAAGTCCCAACTATTTATTGTCAGTGACATACATATGTTTTTGTCAGTCAACTATATCTAGAGCTATAACCTTTGTTATATCATAGTCATCATGTCTTCTCTCAACATCTATGGCCCATTCTTTCAGCCTTCGTCCAGTCCTTATAATGCCTTAAATTTAAATCAAATCAGGTCCCATTCTTCTGGCCTTCCTCCAGCCCTTATAATGCCTTCAATTGAAATCAAATCAGTCAATCACTACTTCTTACTAGGGAAGCAATTGGTCTTCATAGTATATGGATAAGCCATCTTAAACGACTTTCCCTCATCTAATACTCTATTGGCGCCATCCTAAGCTTATCATGAATGCACTCATTTCTTATTCTATCTTTCAAGCCTTGCCTCTCATCCATCTCAACATCTTCATTTTAGCTATTCTCATAGTATGGACATGTTGTTCTTCAATTCCCACATTATGCATTGCAAAGTATATGGTTGACCTTATCGCTGTTACCTTATCAATCACACAACACTCCAAAAGCACTTCTTCACTTTATTTTCTATCCCCAAAACTATAAGTGCTATCACATTCACTCATACCCCATTGTTTGAGGCTAACCACTAAATCTTATGCATTGACAACTACCCACTATAGTTTATCCTGCCAACATTGTCCAACCATTGTTTGAGGCTAGAATGTGAGAGAATGTCATCCCTCGAACTTCTATAATGGATGGAACAATGTGGGACAGTCGAAAAAGGAAAGAAGTCCAGTCTTTATGGGATGGAGAGAGTCTAATTTTGAAAGTAAACGTTATTTTCATGAATAAATTTTCTAGCTATTGACTAAATAACAATTACTTAAGACAAAACTAAAAGTACTAGCCCCAAACAGAAAAATATGCATATCACTATCTTGTTCGCTCCATATAATGCATCTAATCAAAGGGCAAACCGGCAAAGTTAACAATTCATACCCTCTATCCCCTTAAACAAAACCAACCAAAAAAAAAAAAAAAAAAGGCTTGCAAAGAGGCTTCACTGTACTAAAAAAACAAACATATTAATTAACTGTAAAAAATTCTAAATTCTAAAAAAATATCATTTTTAAAAATTAGGAGTGGGGGGACAAAAACAAAATTTCAAAAAAAAAGAAAAGGGATGGACTACTCCAAGCATGTGGAAATGGGTATTTTTTTACGCTCTCCCCACTACACACACACACACACACGACCAAAAAAAAAAAAAAAAAAAAAAAACAACAAGCAAAGCAGGCATGACAGCCAAGAATTGAATACAAAAATCAGGTAAATTAGCATCTATGAAGATAAGAATTCAAACCAGGGTCGCACTTCTGATAGAATTCTTCAACATCTGCAGCCACATAAAACAAAACGCATTCAGAATTCAGAGATAACGATAAACGAATTTCCAAAGTAGAACCGTTCAGTCATTTTTTTTTTTTAAAATTTTTTGAAACAAAAGAAATACACAAATATATATGTACCAGTGGTGAGGGCTTTAATCATGCCAGCTCTTCGACCCTTGAAATCCCTAAAGACCTCCTCGACCGTACGAGGATTGTAGTGTGCACCCCCGTCCATGTCCGCCAAAGCTACCAGACCAGGTTTCAGAAAACGACAGACAAAGTATACATACAAATATATGTGTGAAGGTAGATATATAATCTGAAAGATAGGGACTATATCGAGGGGAGAGAGAGAGAGAGAGAGAGAGTGCGTTTCGTCGAAAGGAGGGAAAAAAAATGGGGAAATATTTGACCTCTCAGACGGAGAGAGAGAGAGGCAGTGCGGATTTGAATCGGTTTGTAAGGGATGGATTAACTGGATTTCATAAAAGATGGAAGCGTCCGGGAAAGGGGATGCGATCCGGGCCCAAAGAATGCCCTAGAAAGTGAAATCAAGTCACAAGTGAGATGGTTTCGTTGACGGATCACCCTTATGTCGGCCCATGAGGGTTATTCTTTTTTCTTTATTTTTTTTCTGTTCTGGTAATTTTATTTTACAATTTTTTTTTTTCTTTGGCTTCCAAAATCCAAAGTGTCTCCTATGAATTCAGAAGGTGACATTTATGCCCTTTTGTGTACATAGAAGAGGAATGACATTTACCACAAACAACAACCCAGTCCGTGTATAATTGAATGAGGCAATGTGTAATTTTCCAATAAAAATAGGTCAAACTTAAAGAGATAAAAGTATAATTTTTCTTCTTTTTTCTTGTCAACAAATTTGTTCAAATCTTTAACTTGACTAATCCTTTAAATACCGGTGGCCCACCACGCGATAAGGATTTTGGTTAATTGACTCGTTTATTATATTTATCAATAAATCAAACTAATTAGATCACTTAGATTGTTTTGGAGTGTCAGCCCAATTATGTCGGATACTTGGATCACAATTCACAAGTCCACCAACTTTCCTATTTTTTATAAGCCTTAGTGTGGTCCACACCATGCCTAGTTGTCATCCTCAAATATTAATAGTGAGTAGGTAACAATCTTGTTACAACAAATTTCGAGGAATTTTTTAAAAAAATTTACAAGTCTAGTGCGCAGAGTTGTCACTTGCCATTCATATAATGACTATTCTTGATTAGTTGGTTCAAAAATTTTACTAAAACAAGTTTTTTACCTTGGCAATACTCTTAACAAAATACACTAGGAAAACAGCCATGACAAGGAGAGGAACACTGAGTCATATTTGTCAAAAAAGTATAGAGAGATTTTGCCGAGAATATAGAGGCTGTCTTACATTACATCCATCTGATGTTGGAATGGTTGTAAGATTCCAGATCTTGGAATGGATGAGGTCCAAATCTCCTACTCCTATTTCTCTCCCCTATAGGGCATTAAGCATTAATGATAATATGGAAGAGAAAAAAAAAAGGGGAACTTTCAAAAACTGATAAGATCAAGCCCATCAAATGGGCTTGGACTACAAACCAAACCATTTCCTTGAACTCCTTTTCCTTTTATCTATTTTATTGTTGGCTAAGCAATTGTTTAGATGTTAAATGTTAGTAAGTTACCATGAGGACGAATTTTGAACTTCGTCTTCCAGACTTCAGCTTCCGAAATGACACTGATAAAGGCTTTGCAACTGATTTAGCCAGCTAGTAGCATTTTCCACTTGACTATAACTCCTCAAATAAACATTGCAACCAATCTCACTAACTCTCGTCATAGCTTTGCTTGCACAGTTGCATTGAAGGTGTATGGTAAAGAAGGCAGCCTTGCAGAGAGGAGAAAACAATCTAATAAGTCTCAAATACTCCGATGGGAGAATTTAAATTGTCATCAAGGTTTCAATCTTAGAAACTGAACTAGTAAATCTGAATGTACTGTGGCTGAAGTTTTCTGTTTCTTTCTGGTGGGTAGTATATCTGGTGCATGCAGTTTGAAAATCTAGCCGGTTGAGCTTTGGGTTAAGCTTAACATAGGCCGAGCTCAGACTGAAGTGAAGTTCAAGCTGCAAAACATAATCCAGCTCAACCTCAGCTCTAAACATGAACAATGCCCAATCACAAAAAGTTTCCAACTGAGCTAGGGGTGGCACAGTCAGTCAGACGGTATCAGTCACCACAAACGGAGCAGACAATTGAGGGGCTTCAATCTTACCTTCAGGCCATATCAAGTTGCCTTCATATACTCTCACATAGATGCTCATCTAACACCCTTCTGTAACTATCCACGTTAATTACAGGAAAACTCCTAGACAGCTCCTCCAATAATTTCTCAACCTCATGCAACTTACCCTTCCCATACAACTCCTTGACAATAACTGAAAAGCTCTCAAGATTAATCATGTAGCCCATATCTATTGATTCATGAAATACTCGCATTGCCATCTCCTCGTTCCCATCCTCACCATATCCCTTAACTAAGAAACTGTACAAGGAGGCATCGATGACATGACCATTCCGAAGCATATCACCAACAAGCTCCTCAACTTTTTGCATCCTACCTTTAGCTCTACAAAGACTAGATATCACTGTTTCAGTACGATAAGAAGTTAGGATAACAACCCATTCGCTGACATCTGTTTCAAAAGAAGAACAGCTCTGTCGAGCTCCCCGTACTCCACAAGAATCCTAAACACAGCATTAAAACTAGAAACACTCGGCCTAATGCCTCTCACCCTCATTTCTCCTAATAGAGCAATGGCTTCCTCTGGTTTCCCCATTTTGCAATACTCATTCACAATAACTCCATATGATTTCACATCAGGCTTCATCCCGAGATTAGCCATCTCCTTGAGATGTCTAACAGCTTCATTAGACTTCCCTACAATGCAAAGTCCCTTTATAATACTCGTGTGCGTAGTAACATCATCCTTCAGACCATTTAATCTCATCTTCGTCATCATTCTCTTCGCTTCATCAACATCTCCTCTCAAACACAAACCCTCTATAATAGCATTGTACGTCAAGACATTCGGCTCGCAATTCCTACCCACCATTTCATCCATACAATTCTTTGCCGCTTCCAATTCACCTCTTTTACAATACCCATCAATCAAAGTAGTAAACGTGACTGTATCCGGCAAACAATCCCTACTCTCCATCATTCGATCAACAATCCCGCGCGCACGCTCCATCAAACCTTTCTTACAAAACCCATTAACAATTGTATTGTACGTTATCAAATTTGGCTTACAAATCATTTCGTCGAACACCACCTCCGCATTATCAATCATACCCATTTTACAATACCCCCTGATCATCGTCGTGTAAGTCGAAACATCCGGCCTCACCATACCCTCCTTGATAATCAAATCAAAGAACGCCTCCGCTAAATCTATACGATTCGCCCTCACCAAAACCCCTATAATCGCATTATATGAAAACAAGCACCGGCCCGACTCGATGGTCTTCGCCTGATGAAACCAGTGAATTGCCCCACGAATGTCACCACGATCGCCGTAGGCCTTGATGAACTTACCAATGATGAAATCGGAGAGCTTGTGCGACGATTCGAGGAGGGATTGTGCGGTAGAGAAGAGGCTATGAGAGATGAGGAGGTCGGTGATGGCTACGTAACAGAGGTGGGAGTGGGAGTAGTTGTTAGGGTTAGGGTTAGGGTTTGATGCCCAGTTGAAGAAGAACAGGGCATGGTGAGGGTTCGTTTGGTGTTTGATGACTTCAATGACTAGGTTAGGGTTCAAGTAGGGAGAGAAGTGGTTGAGGAAGGAAGGGTTTGGGGAATTAGTGTTTTGGGGGTTTAGGTTTTGGAGAAGTGAAGTGATGGAGGCTATGAGAGAGAGGGTTTGAGGGGTGTGAGAGGAGTTGGTTAGTGCACGAGTTGCCATAGCCGTTGAGGAAGGAACTGCTTTTCCATGTAACTTCGCCGCTTTTGTGTGTGTGTGTGTATCTGTCCCTCTCTCTCTCTCTCTCTATATATATATATATATATATATATTTTGGTGGTAATATAAATGTTTTGTTATATTGAAAATAGGAGTGCAACATGATTCGAGTAAACCCGAGGATCAAATCAGTCCGATCAATTTGGTTTGATTTTGGTCTAATCTAAATAGTAATCGGTTTGATTCCTATTTAAAATTTATAAGAACCAATTAATTCGGTTTGGTCTACAATTTATAAGGTTTTAGAATTAGATCGGACCAAATTCTCGAATTCCAAAATATATATATATATATATATATATATATATATGTTAATATTAATATATTATACTCCATATATAAGTATTATTCAATAAACCGATAATACTTTTTTATTGAATAATAATAATACTTATTCAATAAATTTTTACTTTTTACCAAAAACCAAAAAAATAAAAAATAAAAAAACCTAAAATTGGATCATTTTTTTAGTTTGGTCTAATGCTATTTTCAATCCGAGTCCAGTTTAGATTTTGAAAGATCGAATTCGTTCGATTCAGTCCATATTTTTCCCTAGTCCAAATTAGCCGAGACTGAGTTGCAGTCCTAGTTGAAAGCACGTTTGCTAGAGGTAACATTGGTAAGCATTCCAAGCAACTTCCAATATCTCGATAAAAATAAAAATAAAATAAAGAGAAGATGCTTACTTAATTATTGTTTTTTTCCCCCTTTTTTTTATTTTTTATTTTTTATTTTTTATATTGAAAGCATTGTCATAAATAATGACTATGATATTGATTTTTAATTTTTATTAGGTGGGCCTATTTTCATACCATTTTTTAGCTAATTCACACCCTTTTATGTGTTTTTGTTAAGTCACACCCGTCCCAAACAACCTTTACCCATGAAAGGGGATATGAATTAACAAAAACTCATGGAATGATGTGGATTAGTAAAAAAGAGTGTGGAAATTAACCCACTTTTTTATTTTTAATTTCTTTTTCTAATGATAGGATCACTACGTCAACATACGGAGATTTTCCCAAAAGCATTCTGTGTTTGTTGCCACATGCATAATGAAGGAAAAAAATAATAATACAGATAATATGCCAAGGATCAATGGCATTTTTTCTATATAAAAAAAGAAAAAAAAGAAAAAAAAAAGTATCAATGGCATTTTTCTTGATAGATTGACCAAAACTTTTAGCTTTATTTTACAGTTTTAATTGGGAATTTTGTTAATTAAATGCTTTAAATTTGTTGAATTAGCATGCCTTTCTTATAGTTGTAATTTTAAGTAAGGCAAACTTGATGGTGAAAAATATATGACTCTTGTTCTATCCCAAAATACATGTATAGTAGTAACCCTTTCGCAATTGATGCCTTTTTGTTCTTGAAATTAGAGGGCTGCAATATTGGGCCAACTGGAATCCCTCATTGAGGTTGACAGGGCGACTTGTATTAAGATTAGGGTATATATATATATATGGGATCCAAAACCTCCCTTAAAAATAAAATCATATATAAAAACCACATTAAATATTTTTTCTATCTATCTAATCCGAATAAAAAGGAATCATATCCATTAACTCCAACCAGTTAACTTTTTATTTACTACTATTAAAAAAAAAAAAATGTGATCTGACTAAAATACTTTTATTTGACATTAAAATGTTAAATGAAAAAAATGCATATTTAACTAAATTTCTACTTTTATTTTTTAAGTGTAATTAGAATAAAATTAACTATCATTAATTAATTCTTCTCTAGTGTAGAAGTGGGGGAGGGGAGAAGAAAAAGAGAGAGTGAGAGATTTGGGTAAAGAAGGGGTGAAAGAGAATTTTTTTTTAAATGTGTATTTTTGTTATTAAACTTATTAATATAAAAGAATGGTATTTTAGTCGAATCACCATTTTTTTAATAGTAGTAAAAAAAAAAAGTTAACTGGTTAGAGTTAATGGATATGATTATTTTGTATTTAGATTAGAAATAGAGTAGTGATACATAGGACCACTATTAGAAGACCAAAACATAAGACCATTGACGTGGCTGAACCTGATTGATCAGTGGTATTAACACCGTTAGTAGCCAAAATAAACCTAAATATGGGAATTCTTAATTTCTCGATTCAAATATGCTTTGAAAAATCAGATAATTGGGGATTATCTAAATTTCTAAAAACCTTCATCAAATCTTCTCCTTCCTTTTAGCGATTCACAAAAGGAATCGTTGACCCAACTTCCTCAAATCTCCCATTTTCGAAAAACCTCCTGCATTCGAGTTTGCCCCTGTTACTCACCGGTGGTAGGAAACCAAAGGGACCTGATTTGCCCACATCTTCTCTTCCATTTTATCGATTCCCAAAAGGAATCAAATGGCCTGTTACTCACCGGCGGTAGAAATCAGATAACTCAAGTTTGTCCCCATTACTCACCAACCTTGTTAGGGTTTTACATTTGTTCATTGCGTAACCCCATTGTTATCTGATAAAACTCCCAATTTATCTGAACTGTTATATACAATTATGGCCATTGTTATTTGATAGAACTCCTAATTTATTTGAATTGTCATGGACTTGAGTTATTTGAATAAATGGGACATTAGACTAAATAATCTTTGTTATCTGATAAAAAAGAACATTAGATTAAGATAATATTATACAACTTATCTAACTAATCGATGATCTAAACACTAAATATTTCAATAATCCCATGAAAAAACACTAAATAATCTTTGTTATCTGATAAAAAAGAACATCAGAATATCATGTACAATTATGGCCATTGTTATCTGATAGAACTCGTAATTGATTTGAATTGTCATGGACTTGAGTTATCTGAATAAATGGACTCGAGTTATCTGAATATATGGGACATTATACTAAATAATCTTTGTTATCTGATAAAAAAGAACATAAGATTAAGATAATATTATACAACTTATCTTACTAATCGAGGATCTAAACACTAAATATTTCAATTACGCTTTAAATGCGGAAGGTTGAGATCCCTACAAAATGGGTAATAAAAAAGGAAAGAATTGTGTGAAAAAAAGAACCGTAATCCCATGAAAAAAGGAACCCAATAAAGGAAACAAACACAATTGAAGGAACGGTGTTAGTCGTCCCCTCTTTCGTCCCCTCTTCTTTCGTCCCCTTATCATTTTCCTTATATGAAAAATATTTAATAGGATTTTTAGATATAATTTTATTTTTTAGGGAGGTTTTCCAAATTTCCCATAAATATAGTGCTGGTAATAGCAAAAGGCAATGTAATTTTGCTAATTTTCTACTTTCTTAAAGGGCACCACACTACAAAGCTCTCTTCTTTTTCTCCATTTTTTTTAATTTTTTTTTTTTTTAACCCTTTAAAATTTACCATCAAAGGTGTCCAATATTTGGGCTAGTCATTTGTAAGACAATCGTCCATTTCATGTCACATTCAAGAAAAATGTAATGGCTCATCTAAGGAGATAGTGAGAAATCAAATTTAAAACTTTTTACTTTTTGAGACGTCAGCCTCAAGAAATATGTACTAATTTAAAACTTACTGCATCAAAATTGTGAGCATGCATGAATTTCATAAATAATAAATCCAGGGTTTGAACCTATAACTTGTGCATATATAGAGCGCAGGTATAATAAATCCTGGGCAAGAAGCTGGTCCAACTCATGGAGTGGCTTATCCCTTTTTCTTTTTTCTTTTTTCCTTTTTGGGCTGATTCATGGAGCTAATTGACGTTTTCATGAAAAATAGTAGTCTTGGTTAAAGGAACTTTCTTTTTGAATTAGGACTTGAAATATCACAGAAATATTAGAGTTTCCCGTCACACTTCTTGTCAGTCTTTATGTTTCAAGGGACCTCCATGAGGCTGATGGCATTTCCATTCTTGATTTATCACAGAAATAGAACTGCACAAGGTCAAGAGGCCTAGGCATAAATGGATGTCCTTAATTTTAAATCAAAAAGCTCAAACTCAACTAGTACAAGCCAAACTACATTATGCTCTCCTGCACTAAATGTCTTTGTCATATTACAATGAGAGAGACTTCTAGAAACCTAAGCTACCATCGATCGATCGACTCCAATGATTATTTCCGCATAAAGCTGGTCAGTGGTCACTAGCTAGTAAGATACTGGGGGCGGTGGAGAGCCGTAATGGTAAACTGGGTAATGGTGATGTGGTGGTGGTGGTGGTGGTGGTGGTGGTGGAGACTTGTGAGTAATGCTCGGATATGGGGCCCATTTATGCTTGTGATGGTGGCAGTGGTGATGGTGATGGCAGTGATGATGCTTTGGTGGCGGAGGAGATTTGTATTTGTAGAAAGGCGGTGGTCGTGGTGGCGGCATATAAATAGGATGAGGTGGGGGTGGCGGCGGCGACTTGTATTTGTAAATGGGTGGCAGTGGCGGTGGCGGTGGCGACTTATATTTATATGAAGGGGGTGGCGGAGGTGGGGACCTATACTTGTACAGAGGTGGTGGCCGGGGTGGCGGAGGTGATTTATAAGGGTATGTGGGAGGAGGCGGCATTGGGGACTTACACTTGTGTTTGTGATGCGGCGGCGGCGGCGGCGGCGGCGATTTGTATTTGTGGTGAAAGGGAGAAGGAGGAGGAGATTTGTGGGTAGGCCAAAGGGCTGAGCTGCCGGAAAAGGATTTTCCAGTGACCAAAGAGGTTGATAAGAGAAGGAGAGGTAAGAAGCGAAGGATGAGAGAGTGAAAGAGATCCATTGCTCCTGTGAGCTATTTTGAGGGAGAAGATGGATGGTGGTGATGATTTATATAGAGGAAGTGTGGGAGTACTTGGCCCGCTACATTCTCCAATAAGACAATGCTAGGGCAGGTTGATTAATTCTGCAAAAGATAAAAATTGTTCAGGTCTTTTGCAGCGTGGGTGCACATAAAGTTTTTGACACAGTTGTGGATGAGATGTTTGAGTTTTGATCCATGGCCTATGAGGCCATAACAGAGCCCCATGGCTTGGCTTCCAACCCTGGCTCTCGAGCCTAACAAGAGCTGAATGGTTAGATTATCCTCTATTTTTTATTTTTTACTTTTCTAACAAGGGTATTTAGAATTCCAGACCTTCGATTCAACTAATTCTTTAGATCAGATAAGACCACTACTTTCGCAATAAGTTAGCGCTCAAAATAATCCCAAAACCTTTATTAAAAGAGAATGGGATGGCCATTTATCTATTTGCATACCCGAAAGCCTGGGTTTCGTATGTGCACCGCATGCCCGCCTGTTATGAGCACGCCAAGCAAAAGCTAAGAAAGCCAAGCTAAATCCAAAGCCCAAGGCCTAGTAAGAGATGGGTGTATTGATCCAATCAAGAACCTAGGCATGGGGTGACTTCCAAAGATTAAAGACTACGAGAAGGGATTGATAATTCAAAAGTACGCGTGGGTTCTTCCTGATTCTGAAAAGGAAAAGCTGGAAAAAGGGAGAATTATATTCGCCCATGCAAGCTTTTGTCAGACCACCCTCCTATGGTACTAGTGCCCTTGAAGGCTTGAAGGATTAGGTCCCCTGCACTTCTGGTTTTAAGGACCCTGTCCAAGTTTAGCCTAGATAATTCACTATGAAGGGGCCCTGTTCTAGTTCTCATTTGGACCTCAAGACATTGGTTCTTCGACAGCTAGTTTATATCAAGTCTTCACCACCAACTCCAACATTGCAAAATATATTGTGGTGGTCAAAGGCAAATAAGGTGACAAAGGAATATAAAGGGGTGAAATGGGTGTGGCACAATTCTTGCATTGTGCTTACTGCTCGTAACAATTTATGTCTACATGATCAAATTGCCCGTCTAAAACAGCTTTAGCATAACATACCGTAGGCTCTACAATCTCAAAAACTCTTCTTGGACATTCCTAACCTCGATCAATAACCCTTCATTGACATTCTGTGTCTCAGGCATCCCCGATGTGATTACATTTCTGCTGCAATCTTAATTTGGGACTTCAAATTTTTTTCCAATAATTAGAGCAAGCACATACCATAATCAGGAGTATTCTTGTCTTTTTAAAGGAAATTAAATACATTCATTTATGAAATTTAAGCACTTCTCCTTTTTCACTGCACATTTCTTAAGCTATTCTTAGCAATGAAATCTAAATAGAACCAGAGCATTACCACCTGCGGTCACTAAATCATTTGGCTATACATTGCAGGGTCACTAAATCATTTAGGCTATACCTTGCAGGCAAGGCTTCGTTCATCTACGACTTGGCCTTATACAGATTTTCAAATTCACAACAAAATTATGTTATGACACAGCATAGAGGAAAAGAGTATGCACTGTTTATAGCTACTATTCTAGCATACCAAAAATTCACTATGTAATCAAAGGAGGTTCGAGTCATGTCCTAAAAGGAGGTTGGTGCACCCTGTGACAATTTATTGAACTTTAGAAAATCTAACCATTTACACCCAACTTCTTCAAGAAGCCTCCACCAATCCCTTAATATTTTGTGAATATGTTGTATATCATAGAGATATTTCGGAATTGGATGCAAGCTTTCCTCACATAGAAGCTTTCCCCCTACTCAAACAGAAGAAATTCCCCACTCACTTGCGCGCATGATCTTCCATATTAGTTTCTACATTCCTACTCTATCCAACCCAAAATTTTCAGGATCGTTGTGGGGGACAATATCCATTTGGAGGCCGAAGGATTGCAGCACCAATTGCTTGAGGCACACGTGGAGAAGTTTGGTTGGGATTGGGCCAAGCCATGATGTGTAGTACAATACTGTCCATTCCATCCATCGCGGAAGTGAGCGTGTCCTTAATTTCCATGTGATCGCAACAGTATATGAGCCCTTCGGAGCATGCATTTGAAGGTATTAGGCTCTTCCCTTCTAATCGAGAGATCACCACTAGGTGGCCAGTTGCATTTGCTTCTTCACGTAGGCGCCCAAGCCCAGCACGTTCTGCAGCTGACCCTTTAGTCACTGAGTAGATGCAGCTAAAGCCCTATACAAGTGTTTAGAAATGAGATGGGTAATGTTTCAAGTGTATTTTGGAAGCAAATTCTTTTAAAGGGCGGTAGAATATGTCCATTAAGGTCAAAATTTGTAAAGTATGAGTCATGAGATTAGCTGCAAAAGTGAACTTTCATATGGCTACGGTCTTTTTTTATTCCCTCTAACATGTTTGACATATCAAACATGCCAACTTATATTTTGAATTAGTGCAGAAAACACAATATTCTTATTTCAAAAGTCAGAAAACCAATTATTAAAAGGTAAATGTGGAATTTTGATGTAAACAACGATACCTCTTCAGTTCGTTTAATGTCCATTCCAAAACGGGTTTCCCCTGGTTCTAGTGTTAGCTCAATTGACACTTCTGCAATGCCAGGTAGAAACCATAGTCTAATTCCTTGCACCTACATGGACATTTGTCGTTTGGTTTTGAGGCCTACCCTTTGTTGTTTCTTTTCCAGAGGAATTAATTCGCTCCTACAAGAAAAAAATTTCAGTAGAAAATTTAAAAGTGGTTACTATGGATTCAATTTTCTACAAAAATTTAGCTAAATAAAAAAAAGAAATTTTACTGTTAGTGATGATATTAAAGCCCTTCAGTTGGGGCCAAAAGCTGATGCATATTCTGATTGACTAAAAACTTCGAAACAGTGAATAGTGGACATTCACTTGAAACAAGCACTCCAAAAGCTGATTCAATTTTACCTTCAACCATTTTTCATTCGACCTGTTAATGCTTTACAGGAGTCCTTGAGAGTCAGGAAATGGCCCAGTTTACCATTTTGGTGGGCATTTGGGATCCGCACTGAAATGAACTGATGCATTTTGTTTCCCAACAGAATAGAAAACAGAAGCACATTGAAGGGAAATAAAGTACCTAAACTTCCTAAGAAGACCCTCTTTACTCATCTCCCTTGAGATACAAAATGAAGTATATTACATTTCACACTTTGGCTACTTTACGTTGTTGAATAATTTGGTTTTCCCTTTGTCTAAATTATGCTGAAATATCTAAAAGCGATTGTAAAAGAGCTTATTGAACTACTTGGGTGGGGGGGAAAAAAAAAAAAACGCTAATGGAGTGATGCTGGCATCTAGAGAACCTTTAAGGGAGGTCAATTATATTTGCGAAACATGGGTATTATTGAGGCTTCTAGGGCTAGCCTCGGAAATATAAAAATCTCATTCTGAATCAGAGAGTAAACCAAAATAGACCAATTTCAACATATATAAAAAATATATGGAGAGAGAGAGAGAGAGAGAGAGAGAGAGAGAGAGAGAGTACCGAGGTTATCATCTGTTCTGTTTGGATATTAACAAAGACAAGAGGAACCCCTGAAGTAACTGCTGCCGAAAACCAGGCCATAGACCTGGAAGTGATGGCCTCAATGCTGTACTCCCCCACCATAGGTAACAAAAGAAAGGAACTAACAATCGTTGATCGATTGTCCGGCAGGTAGGTACCCACTTTCATCTTCCAGTCATATATTACTCCCTTTTTGTTGAATCCCCTGCAGTCTACATTCACCACCTTTCTGCTCATATCTGCATGGTCACATAAGACTCCCTCATGTTACTATGTATAATTACAAGCCTTTAAGGTTCACTATGATTACTTAATTATGAAATTCAAATTCAATGCAATTTCACGATTTTTGCATTAATTTCCTAAATATGACCACTTTATGAGAAATTTAACTGCATGGATTATATGCCATGAAGTAACTTACGCAAAGTTATTGGCCACAATTGTTGTTTTCGGATAATCATCAATGCAAAAACCAAAGGAAGAACAGAGTCAATATTGGGGACGTTTTTCCTCATTGATTCCTATAATTCTTTTAGCCAGCCACTTTCCTCCTAACCAAACAGAGCCTTGAACACTTGGGAAACATGTTCAAACCCCAGAGCCAAATATAGATGTTATCTACATATATAGAGTCCATTGAGAAATGCTCTTCCCCAAATTTCTTTCCGTTATTTATTTTTTTTTTTTTTGGCAATTTCAGTTTCGTGGATTGTGAATGATCTAGTATTTGCGAAAGAAAACTAGGAGTGAAATTCAGCATAAGCCTTAGGTAACAGGCCTATTGAGTATCATTCTACCCTGTAATCTTCACAAAATAGGAAGCTTTCATCCTGCCCACAATCATGTCGAGACACCCTCCATCAAATAAATGGGTAATTTTTGGTCTTTTCAAACCATATTTTACTGCAACATGATATGAGCCAGGGGTCCTTCCATAAGGACGAGAAAAACCTACCTTGCAGTTCAGTGCACTGTTCCAACGTCAAGTCCCCTAAAACTGCAACATGTCTTTCATCGGAGGCGGCTCTAAAAGTAAACCTTCTATGCAGCTTGGAGCATCTCTCTGGCACAACACATGCTTGGAGCTTAAGCGTGCTATCACCCCTCCTAACCTTCACCCATATAGTCTCCACCTGTCGGCTGATCTTACCAAGCTGCGAGCTAAATTCTGACCTCCCCTTGGCTGGCATGAACAACCCTTCAGCATCCTCCTCTGAAAACCCTTCAATAATGTCTCCTGGCAATGGCATGCTCTCGTCCCATTCTTCCTGCACCTCTTGCTTCACTTGTTTGACACAAACCATTGTTTGAACACTGCCCATTTCCTTCTTCTTAAAGATAGAGTAATAATACTTATCCATAGTATCTAATCGACTTATATTCGCGAAGAACAGATTTAATGGAGATTCTAGAGTCTAATGGTGTTCGGAAACTTCAAGGAGGTAGATTTATAGTTCTCTACGTCCAGCTCATGTTAATTACGACATTTTTTGGCCATGACATTTGTAAGAGATTCCTTGTTATGATATTTAATATACATCATAGTAATGCCAATATGGCCGGCTTCCTATACTCTTGTTACTAATGTCTAGGTCATACTTCACTATCTTCCAAACATATATATATATATATACAAGTTGAATGAATAGTACATGAAAGGCCAGGCAATTGAGATGTGATTGTGACATGAAAGACAAAAGCAATAATCAACTGCCAACCATATTTCCCTTTTAAACTCTATTTACATCATGACACTGAGTCACCAACAGTACAGAAATTGAGTATCAATGAGGGGGAAGGTGGGGTGGGGTGGGGGTGGGGAGGAAGAGGAGGAATTAGACTACTACAATAATATAAAACGCAACACTCATTTTGAGGGCCTTAACAAAATGAGTATATGCACGAAATCTGACCAGAATCATTGGGACATATCTCAATAAGAGGAAGGAGAATAATCATAAAAATAAGAGGAAAAGAGGGAACAGAATACATATTCTTCCTGGACAGATCTCATCTCAAACCCAAAAAACAGGTATTGAGAAACTTCTTGGTAGGCAAATACATAGTTTTTCTACACAAACGGACGTCAGCTGGCAACCAGAGGTGGAACTTTTGTAACTATCTTCTTACTGGTAAATAAAACATGTCCAAGAATTTCTAGTGCAATGCCATTACAAATAACACATCAGACAGTGCAAATCTAAATCCTACTACTGATTAGGATATTCCAACATGCACTTTCAATGTGTCACCACTAACACTTCAGTAGTTCAGTCTCATGAAAAATTCATTACTTTCCTTAGAAATGTAGCATCTTGTATAAATTTTTTAAAAATTCCCACCTAAAAAAAACTAAATATGCTACTTAACATATCAAAAATTGGGGCAAAAAGTAACAATAAAAATCAAAGTGTTGATTATGATACAACTACAACCAAAATTTTGTCATCGACTGACTCCACCACAAATATTGACCAATACTTGTTGAAGCCGCTCGATCTCGGCTTGAATGCGTGCCCTTTCTTCAACATCCGCGGTATCTAAACTAACTCTTAGCATTCTTATTTTCCTCTCAATGCTTTTTATCTGTACAATTCAAAAAAACACAACACATTTACAAGGAGGGAAAAATAAAACTAAAGACATTGAGACACACACACACACACATATATGTAGAGACCTTTCTGTGGGGCCAACGGTTCAGTCCATATCTTCGGCATATCTTCTTCACAACAGTGGGGCATATATTCAATTGCTTGGCTGCATCATCAATGGGGAGATGGAAATACTGAACCAAATCTCTCAATGTCAACTTTCCCGTTCTCTCCCTCTGCGCTACTCAACATGACACAAAACCAGAGAAAAGTAGATAAATAAATGGCCTAAGAAGATTAAGGGGTGACGATATATGACTTAGTACTTTTAAAGGGTTCAAATTTCTCTGCTTAACTACAAATGGGTCAAACTAATTGTAATGACTTGTAAACGAGTAATGACATAAATTAATAAGTAAGGCAAGCCGATTGTAATTAAGGGCTTTTAGATAGGTGAGGAGGGTGACCACAACCTGTGCTGCAAGTGAGCTCTTAGGAATTCTCTCTTCATGGTTCTGGGCCTCTGGTCGATTTTTCTGATGTGCTCCTGTCATAAACATTACAATTTACAAGGACTGACCAAAGAAATACTGAATAATAATCCTTAAGCCTTTGTTTGGATCCTGGAAAGTACCGAGAAAAGGATAGGGAAAATCATATAAAAATGCTTGGGAAGGGAATTGATGTATAAAATAATTTTCATCACTTTCTTGTCCTTTCCCTCTTACTTTCCAATATCGAAACAACTAAACAAAGCATAAATGATTGACAATATAGGAATACCCGTTACAAGTAGTCAAGTACACAACAAGGTAGAGAAAGTGACACCAACCTGAATCCCTCGGGCATGGTTCGAAAAAATCATCGGTGTTCAAATTTTCATCCCATTCCAATCCTACACACAAGGCTTCATAGAAGATTGAGAGTGGATCCTGCAGCATAATGTATCCAGCTTGTTTGCGCTCATCGCAGTACCGCATTAGGAACTCCTTCACATTCTCTATGCTTTTCTTGCAAAAACTGGTTAAAATTTCAAGTCACATAATCGAATCCTTGAGTTTTAAGCAATCAATTATACTGTAAATTTTGTACTTCATCATATAGAATAACCATATGGTTCTTAAACCTCATGCCTAAAAAAAGGTTTTGTAAATATTGAATTGAAACAAATCACTTCAATTTGATTAAGTTTAATATTCACAGAATAAGGTTTTCTGAAGTTTAAATCGAATCAAATTACAAGAAATTTACTATCAAAAGAAAAAAAAAATTACAAGAAATTATTAACTTACTCAAACATTTGATACTTTTGGCCTGGATGAACCGCATCGACACTGTGCCGATTGTCCAGGACAGCATGACAGATCATACCAAGTCTTCCATGAATTTCAAGCTTTGCAGTATGGTTTCCTACACACACAAATTAAAATAAAATAAAATAATTTATGTAAAATAAACCCAAAAAAAAAAAAACATTTTTTATTTCTAAATGTGGAATTGATCAGCCATTAGTATTTTATTTTTGATTCTATGGGTAATAGTCCTTGGGGAAAAATTCTAACCACTCATTGACATGACATAAAATTGATAGGCACATCATCTCCAAAAGCCTAACAAACTTTTGGGGGCACTGCACAGAACTCTGCTAATACTGCCCCCTACCCAATAACGATATACACATGCACATACCCTTTGTATGGATTATTTCTCTGAGCACTTGGCAACAACTGCACAAAAATGGAACGGCTGGCACAGGCCAAAAAGGAAGTCCCATTGTATTTCCAAAACCAAAATTCTGAGGTTGGGCATTAATGCCTTCTTCATTGTTACTCGTTTCGCCCCGAATCTCCTGAAGGACCCGCTTGATTGTTCATGAAATTAGAACTATAATTACCCATTTCCCACAAGATCAGATCCTCTAAAGGATCGATCGGTTCGCCAATGTTGCCATCACCGTTTTGAGGAAACGAGGCAGGGTACGAACTGGGTTCTTCCGCAAGTGATGATAAATGGGCAAAATTGGGATTGGGATAATAATCGTCATCAAAACTGAAAATGTTATCGGTATATGGGCTATCGAACGGGTCATTGTACGGTACAATAGCATTTGGATCGGCCATTCATGACGGCGATGAAAAGTGGATAATTTGTTGTCGGTATTGGAGTTGGGCGGAAGGGCGGTGGAAGCGTTGGCGCCGCGTGAAGGAAGCGGCGTAAGGAGGGTATGTTGTGGTGAGGCAAGCAGCATGTAGAGTTGGCTGGGGATGCAGTGTTGATGGATTTCGAATGAGAGTGAAGTTGGGGATACAGAGACAGAAGGAAGAAGGGCGGTAGGCGGTTTTCGACCGTTGAATCAACGACGGTTGGGGTTTAAAATACGGGAGAGATGATCACGTGGGCTGTTTTCCTTGATAAGGAGCCGTAGACCCCTGAAAAACAAAATCTCTGCGGGGAGTCCCATGTTAAACTTTTCTAGGGAGTACTAGACAATATTAATGTTGATGTGTATTTTTCCTATCTCGGAGGAATTTTATTTTGGTCGTACTACTGGAAAATAATTACAGTTCAATACAATTTCTGTCATATAAGTTGCCACATTATTTAGAAAAAATAATCAATAGCATTTTCCTTTCTACTCTTTTCTGGGCTGAAAATGAAACCAATAAAATGGAAGCTTTATTTATTGATTGCGAAGTATTACTATTAAGAGGGGTAGGTCATACTCCAAGCATCTCATAACAAAAAATACATCTACAATGAGAGGGGTATCAATTACAATTACAATTAAGAAAACAATGATTCGATGCCTCATCTTAGTCAAATGATTTTCACATATATTTATTTCTCTATACACGTACACGTGCACTTACCAATTACAGTTCAAGAAAGACGTGTAATCATTAACTAGAATCATATGTTGAGGAGCAAAAGGAATATCAAATAGTAACTCTCAAGAAAAAGGAAAAATAAATAAATAAATATCTCACACAATTTTCAACCCATCATGAGTCGCCCAAAGTTCTGCACAAACAATGTCTAACACCCACATGATGGATAAAACTTTTTAGGGTAAATTGCACAAAAGGGTCCAGAGTTTAGACCATGTTTCACTTAAGGGTCCTAAATTTGAATTGTGTCACTTTGGTACCCAGCTTTAACGTTGACCACAAAGTACAAACGGTGTTAACGGAAATTGTGAAATGACCTTACTACCCCCTAAAAAACGCCGTCGTTCTGAATATAAGTATACTTCCTTCTAAACCGCTCTAGAATCTGGCCAATCCTCATCCCACTGCATTTTCTCTCCCGCAATATTTTCTCTCCAATGTTCTCTGTACTCTCGCCCCCTCTCGTCTCTCTCTATCTCATCTCTCAATCACAGCTAAAACCCTAAAATTTCTCTTGCATCTCTATTGTTAGGTCCCAAATCATAGCTACACTTAAGGGTCTCAAATTTCTCTCCTGACTTTCTCTCCCTTCCTCCATTTCTCTTATCTATTGACACATTATTTTAAAAAAATGGTGCGGCCATGGCCACCAGATCAAGACTATGGTTGCTGACAACCATTATTTTGATTTTGATTTTGAGTTTTTTTTTTTTTTTTTGGGTGCTGGGGAGGGCTACTGCCGGCCATGTAGGGAAACCGAGGGGTCTTGAGGGAGGCTGGAATGCACAATGGTGCTTCCTCGGAGGGATTTGATTGTGGCAATTGGAAAAACCATATTTTTTTTTTTTCTAGGGTTTCTTCTACCTTTTTTTTTTGTATGAATTTTTGTAACTCTTTTGGGTTTGGTTTTGGATGATTTTTGCTACAGTTTTTAGGTTGGTTTTGGATGAAAATTGCTGTTGTTTTTGGGGTTGATTTTGAGGTTGGTTTTGGATGAAATTTGCTACAGTTTGGTGATGATGGTGTTTGTGGTGGTTGGGGCTCGACAATGAAGGAGTTGTGGCTGTTAGAAGGGTGTAAAGGAAGAATATTGTGGGTTTGATTTAAGTGGGGCTAGGATGGGTTTGATTCACTAATCCGTGTTTTGGGTTTGGGGTTTGGAATTTGGTAGGAGGAGGCTATGGTGGCGTGGGTAGTTGTGTGCTGGTGATGAATTTGGGAAGGGATGAGGGTCGATTGTGATTGGGGTTTGTTGTTGACAGTGGAGCTGAGATGGATGTGGTTGCACTATGCATGGACCTGATGTGTGTGTGAGAGAAAGAAGAGAGAGATTCGTGACCTGATGTGTGTGAGAGAGAGAGAGAGAGAGAGAGAGAAGGGAGAGATTCAAATCTGGTGGTAGTAGGGACAATTTAAAGGAGGCTGATAGGGAGGGTAAAATAAGCTTTTTATACTGTAAAGCGCAAAATGGGGATAAAGTAATCTCAATTAGATCACATGCACGGCATGTGCAAAAATAGGGGCAGTTCCGTTTGTTCAACAAACGGTTTCTATCATTGGACCCCAATCTGAAACCTAACTAATAATATAGGTACCAAAGTGACGCAATTAAAATTTGGTACCCTTAAGTGAAATATGGTCCAAGCTCTGGACCCTTTTGTACAATTTACCCAACTTTTTAACCAAATATCAAGTCAATTAGATAGTAGATGGTAGTTCTCTCGCCCCTTAGTGTTTTAGGGTAGTCCACCAAGAAGGTCCTGTTGTTTAAGATATTATTTTCGTATGTTTATGATGTGAAAGAGTTAAGGCTACATTTGGTTTGAGAGAATGAGAGAGAGAATGGAATGATGATTCCATTCCTCCACAAAAAGTGATGATTCCACTTTTCTACAAGGAAATGGAATGGCCATGAGAGTTTATCCCCTTCTTTTTAAGGAGTGAAAATCATTAAAAGTGGGTTCCATCTATTATTTTTCATTCCATTCCTACCATTTACCAAACATTAGGTATGAAATGACTATTCTCATTCTATTCCCTCAAATCAACTGCAACCTAAGAGGGCCTTTGAATAATATGAATGTAATCAAGAGCTTAATTTACGATGGACCTAAGTTGATGAATTGAGGGGGGGGGGGGGGGAGCATGAAATTGAGATTTTTTTTTTTTTTTTTATAATTCAAATGTTCTAAGTAATAGATTTGTACATTAGATAGTTATATAATTTTTTTTTAACGGATTCTTAATTATGACCAAAAAAAAAAATGTAAATTCAGGAAATTTAAAAAATAATTCGAGAGTTTTGTGTACAGGACATTGAAACGTCGGCGTTTGGTTGGAACGAGTTTGCACAAAATCAGTACGCTTGTCATTTGTCAACAACGGACCCGGAGTGAAATGAAAGCAGGGATAGCAGCGTTCGTCTCCTGCTCAGCCAATCTCAGCCTCCACCACTCCTCCTCTCTCGTCGCTCCGTCTTCCGCTCAACCCCACTCTCTCACCCTCCTCCCTCTCTCCTTCTCACCTCCATTAACACCAACAATTACGCCCATCATCACCATCAAAGGCTCTTCACCCAAACCCGTACTGCAACCTCTTCCCCTATCATGGCCTCTTCTTTCAAGCCCGAGCAATCTAGGGTTCCTCCTGCCCTCCCACTCCCCGCCCCTCCCCTCACCAAGGTATATATATGTATGTATGAATCTATGTGCGTATTGATGTACGTTTCTGCTTAATTTCAGTTTGTGGGTTTTGGGTCTGACGGTTGATGGACACTTTTTTATTTTCTATTATGTGTTTCAGTTCAAGATTGCACTTTGCCAATTGTTGGTGACTGCCGACAAGGAGAGGAACATTGCTCACGCTCGTAAAGCCATCCAGGAGGCTGCTGAAAAGGGTGCCAAGCTTGTTCTTTTGCCTGTAAGTTTTCATATTATGTGTTGTGTATTTATGTGTGGGAATTTTCGGGGACTGAGGCTTAGATTGATCTAAACCACTTTTAATATGAGTAGGGTCTGTTTGGTATTCCAAATAAAAATTAAATTGTTACAAATGGGAAAATTCAGAGAGAATGATTTCCATCTTCATAGGCATTTCATCAATTTCTAAATATAAAAATAAAAAAAAAAGCTGAATTTGGGGAAAATTTTGGGGATTTCTCAAATTTTGGGGAAGGTTTGGAGCTCATTTTTTAGTCAATTTTCCCCAAATTTGAATTTGGAGAAGGATTTGGGGTAGGATTCCAGATGCTCTAACATCGGCTATAGTGTGTGACTCCAAGTTTTCTAAATTGTCCCATTCAAGATGATGGATTTGTGGCCTCGATACTTCTCTAAAGCAAGAAAAGTATTCTTAA
Source organism: Liquidambar formosana (assembly GCA_039720395.1). Classification (NCBI taxonomy): domain Eukaryota; kingdom Viridiplantae; phylum Streptophyta; class Magnoliopsida; order Saxifragales; family Altingiaceae; genus Liquidambar; species Liquidambar formosana. Next base: position 28,795,611 of record CM077831.1, read on the forward strand.
GACTAACTGAGTGATGTCTTTAATCCTTAAAATGGCTATTCTGCTCTCTCGTAGAAACTCAGATGATAGAAAAATTCAGTTACTTTTACGGAGTATATGGTTGTCTAAAAGAATTAAGGAAAAAGACAGTACAATAAAGTTTTTTTTTTTTTTTTAGATGAAGTACAGTACAATAAAGTTTTGAATATTGTGTTTTGTTTTCTTTTGGTTTCCAACAAATGGGAAATGTACCTTAACTAAGTCAAATAGTTTCCATTATGCGCGGTTGAGTTGGAGACTTGTTTTTTTTCCTACTTTTTCCATCCAATCAAATGGAGCAGTACCGTTAAATTGGGTATATTTTAGGACTTCCTTATCTAAGAGAAGCTTATGTATTCAAGTAAACAGGAACTGTAAGTTATTAAATTAACTGGAAATGGTTGATGTCATGGCTTTAAGTAAAGATTGTTCACTTTCATGTCAGGAAATATGGAACAGTCCATATTCAAATGATAGCTTCCCAGTTTATGCTGAGGACATTAATGCCGGTGGTGATGCATCTCCTTCAACAGCAATGTTGTCTGAACTTGCTCGCACATCTGAAGATCACAATAGTTGGTGGCTCTATTCCGGAGCGATGTGGGGATCGGTTGTACAATACTTGTTGCGTCTTTGGTACTGACGGAAAGTTGAAAGCTAAACACAGGAAGGTATCTTCTAAGTTCTAAGTTTACCTTCCATGCTGTATGTGATCATATAAAGGATGCCACTCTTATTAGGGGAAACATACAAGTGGAGCAGTAATACGTTTATTATTGTGGTTGTTTGGACTACCCAAATGCTTAAAATTGAAGCTTCTGGTTTGAGTCACATATTGGCAGCTTGAAATGTATATTGAATGCATTTGATATCAGATGATAACCTTTAACATAAGATTCTACTAACCTGGTAGTATCTTTCAGAAGATCATCCTTTGATGCTGGTTCAATAACTAGAATTTTTGACGTATAGCATGCGTGTACCTACAGATACACCTATTTGATATTGATATTCCTGGGAAGATTACCTTCAAGGAATCAAAGACTCTTACAGCAGGGGAGACTCCTACCATTGTAGACACAGGTTTGCAGTGCTTCTCCCCCAAATTTTGCTTTTAAGCTTACTCCTTACCTTCTGAAGTTATCAATTTACAGGTTTTAATTGCAAAATTTATATACCAATATAGGTGTAGATGTTTCCTTAGATGCATCTTCCTGTATTGCAGCCCTTGATATAGTATTATTTTTCAATTGGCATTATGTGACGACCTAGAAATGATCTTCCTTTTTTTAATAGACTTGGTAATTGAATACTTCTTTTCTTTTTTCTTTTTTTTTTTTTTTTTTTTTTTGTTTTTTGTGGGAGTGGGGAGGGGCTAGCTTCTAGTAATGTTTTGTTTTAACCTGTACACATCTTGTATTTGTTCTGACGGGAACGTGCTACTGCTTCAACATTTTAATATAGACCATCAATTTAAATTATTTTTTTTCATGCTTAACCGGCTATTCTCATTTTCCCATATGGTGGGTTCTTCTTGATTACTCAGTTGTAATTACATAGTAGGTTGTGGTATTTATATTTCATGCAGTGTGAGTTCTTGTTATAAATCTATGGGATGTGTATATGATTCATAACTTGTATCATATATGTTCCTATAGTAGAAGACATAACAAAACAAATGCATAGTTTCAAACAGCCATCAAATTCATAAATTCTTTTATCTGCGGTTGTGATTTTTATTTTAATATTTTATTCTCATTTTATGATCAGAGGACACTGATATTCATTCTTCATTTATCCATGAGACTCCTGTCCTTTATTTCATAAAATAACCATCAATTTTTTCAAGCAGAAGTGGGGCGTATTGGTATAGGTATCTGTTATGACATTCGGTTTCAGGAACTTGCGATTTTATATGCAGCAAGAGGTGTGTTTCTTTCTTACTTTGACTTGTGAAATAGACAAATTTGTTAATTTGTGTTCTACTTGTGAATGTTGCATGCTGATTATTATTGGCTAATAGCCATGTAGCCTGATCTAGGTAATCATGTTAACAAATAGATTTTCTTTAGCTATTCTGGAAATTACAATATCTCTGGATTGTTTTCTAAACAGAAAACATTCTACATTTAATTTCATAGTGGCAGTCCTTTTTCTTAATGCCTTTTTACAATTGAAAGAATGAACATTTATTTAAAAGATAGTTGCAAACAGAACACATGACAAGAGGTACTGGCTGATGTTAAGGATTTTGAATTGGAGGTTTTTAACCTCTCTTTTTTGAAGGAAGTGTTTGTCACTCTTTGAATATATCTCCAAGATCGTTTTGCTTTTATACGGTTATAACATAGAGTTTTAACTATTACAAGTTTATTTTGAGGGCCTCTTTCCTCTTCTTCTTCTGCTCATTAGTTGTATTCTTTTATCACTTAGGTCATACTTTTATTTGTTTAGCAATAATTTCTTCATGCTGATCAATAGCTTTTGAGTGTAATTTTGCATCATATATTTTCTGTTTTCAGTACTAATAATTAATTGCAGATTATGATTGCTATATAATTTATCAGTCTTGTTATTACAATAGCTACTACTACTATTACTACTTTTAAGTGTATTCTCAACTAGTATCAGTATCTTTTCCTTTCAAGACTGTTGTTCTAATCGTTTAACAGTTTCGTAAATTATTGGCCCTATTGATTGTCATGTTGTTATAAAATTTATTAGACATTGATGGTACTGGGTTGTTTGGTATTAGGTGCTCACTTGCTATGCTATCCTGGGGCATTTAACATGACTACTGGACCATTACATTGGGAGTTGTTGCAGAGGGCAAGGTAATAATTCAAAAATTTTACCATTGTAATTCATTATGATATGTTAATATCTTTAGGTCACCAGGAGAGAGAGAGAGAGAGAGAGAGAGAGAGAGAGAGAGAGAGAGAGGCAATGTGGGACTGAGGGAGGGACTGTAACGTGTCAAGTATTGTCCTATAACATATTGTAGTGTGGGTCTTGTATTCTTATAATAGTTCTTTATAATAGAAGATAAAAATGAGACATCAGTTGCTTTTTTAAAGACACCAGCAAAGAAACTTGATGAATGTAACAACTCATTCATTACTAAGTACTTACTGTTTTAAAAGAGGGGGGGGGGGGGGAGGGAGAGAGAGAGAGAGAGAGAGAGAGTGAGTGAGTGAGTGAGTGTGTTGTCTTACAATATCTTTATAGTGTTTGCAGAACTACATAAAATTTAACTACTCATGCGTTGGTGGGTACTGTTTTACAACATCTCCTAAGTGATCTTAAAGAGCTATTTGAGCCACTTGTATCAGTACTTTTGATGTTATATCCTCATAGTACTGCTTTAAATCGCCTGATAAAATTTGAACAGTTGATGCTCTTCTAGAAACACCAACAATAAGTTGAAATATAATCTTCGTGAAAAATCAAGCATGCCTTGTACCTGTGTGAGCTGTTCAAGATTTCAGAATAAGATAGCATCAACATTTTTCTTACTAGGGGTGACAAGGAATTCTGGAACGAGTTTTTCCCCGCTCCTGAAAGTATTCTGTTGTTTTTCCTTTAAGTTCCCCATTTGGTTCAGCATATTTCCATTTTTATTTTTCATTTTGCCCTTCTTTAACATCCCCCCTTTCCCTATCTCTCTCCCCCATTTTTATTTCTTCAGTAATTTGGATAATACGAGAAGCTTGATCAGCTTGGAAGTTTGACCTATGCAATTGTAGCTCTCTAAATGTTGAGTTTATTCTTACTGATATGTGCCTTGCTTTCTCATATGCAGGGCTGCAGATAATCAGGTATTTTAACAAAAATATTATGCTTTTGTTGTATATTCATGGTAAGTTTGGCATTCTGATTTTTTGAAGTTCATCTCATGGTTGCAAATGGGAAGGCCTCTTAAGGTTCCATGCTTATCCAGGCACACAGAGTTACTGGTCTAAGTTGGACATGTACTAATTAGTTCAGTCACCATGTTGCGCACTCATGCTATTCCAATCATCACTTTTAATAGTTAACTGGCAGAACAGTGTTGTTTGCCATATTCTTTTATATCAATAGTTTGTGGAGGATTGCATGATTTGTTTCATTACCCTCCAAAAGATAATCATTCTAATACAGTGTTACCACATTTGGTAGTTCCCTGGAGAACTGCTATCCAGATCGTGCCATCTAAAATGTGGTACACTTTCATTCTAGAACATTATATTTGGCGGTCCCAAAATGTCTTCCTATTTTATTCCTTAGTTTTCCCTTTTGTTTTGTTTTTTTAATTTTTATCTTTTAAAGTAAATATAAAAAATACAATGAATCAGAAACCTAATTAGGATATAAACTCATGTAACATTCCGTGTTTCATCTTTTGTTGAATGTAAAGAATCCACTCTTATATTTGAAGATACCTTCTCAAATGTAGTATTGTTCTAATACAATCCATATTCCAGGTGACCCAGTTCTTAAATGGGTTACCTCCTTAACGAAAATGCATTTTCTGTAGACATTCAAATTCTCCTGATGTGAATAACCAAATGACTATTTGTTTATGATTTGGTTTCTGCATAAAATTTTTATGAGGACTTTCTTGTGGGTACTTATTTTGTTCCAATTCTCAAATGACAGTTGTATGTGGCAACTTGTTCACCTGCTCGAGATGTTGGTGCTGGTTATGTGGCTTGGGGCCACTCAACTCTTGTTGGACCTGTGAGTGACTAACCTAGCTTTCTTATATGCTGTTGGTGAATTTTCACTAGGGTCATTCCTTTGCAATTCATGCCTTCCATGTGCAAAGGATTTCTGCTAGTTTACAGAAATGCCCTCTTCCATGTTTTAAATTGTAAAGCAAGGGTGGTCATTTTTCAAACTCATTTAAACTTTTACAGTTGTAACTTCTATAAACCGATGAATACTTACTGAGAGAAATGTATTTGGTAGTTTGGAGAAGTTCTGGCTACTACAGAGGATGCCGAGGATATAATCATATCAGAGATTGATTATTCCCTGGATTGAGCTCAGAAGGTGATGCACCTTCTAACCAAATAGATAGTTTTTATGTTGGAGTGTTATCTGCTTTTCTTTTGGAAATGTTTATTCATTAGAAAATCGATTTATACTTTATATATATATATATATATATATATATATATATAATTCTTTGTGTTTCTAATATTCAGGACAAACCTCCCATTAGAGAAACAACGGCGAGGTGATCTTTACCAGCTTGTAGATGTTCAAAGGTTGAATTCTCAATGAATCTAGTAACAAATACAAGGGTGAAGCATGGAAGAAATATATCATTGAGAGAGGTTATGATGATGGAAATAATGTGATCATCTTAGTGTTTGACATTATGCTGTGGACAACTGAGATATTTTTATGGCTGTATTTGGCGATATTGAGAAGTAGATTTCGGAAATATTTCGAGAAAACTTCTAGTTGCAGTGGAAAAGTATTGGGTCTTTGTTAATACAGAACTTCATGCTTATCCAAAATAAAAGGTATGATAATTTGTGAGACACTGCTTTTATGAAATAGGCTGTACATGCATGCATCATTTACCAATATTATTGCAACAACTTAAATAATAACACACCAATAATGATGCATGATCATTGACCCACTCCTTATCCTCTTATATTTTCCATCAAGACAAACAGAGCCCAAGAAATGTTTAGGGTTTTGTTTGATCGATGGCTAGATTTCTTATCTATTTTTCTCAGTTAAAAGTTCAATGTAATCGTCCTATCAATTTCTGTCATTGTACTTTAGGTCATCATTGGCCAAATTTTTTTTCAGAAATCTATGGTTAGACGACTCTGATCAATCTCAAAACATTAGTGGGCTTCTTCCCCAATTAGTCATGTTCTGGTAGTGCATACAAATCATTGGCATTGACATTATTCCTACACTGATGCAATTATAACCGAGTGGCTTCTTTCCATTTTGCACATACTTGATCATCCCGTCGGTAGTCCCCATTGCTCCATTACCGTAAGGATTGAGGGCCACTTATAGCAACTCAGTTGTACATATTCATCCAACGATGGGGATGTACTCCTTACTCAGGAGGTGGCATGCCAAGATTGGTGACACAATGACAAGAAGCGCCCACTATGATGTAGAGGAACAAAACCGCAACAAAAAAAACGAAGCCAATATGGCTAACAAAACCTCACTAACATAACGTACCCAACAATGGCTTTGGGGCCTAGTGGCTCTGACCTATTTCTTAAATTTTCATAAAATAATAAATAATTTTGTTGTAGATAAATCCAAAACGGTGGGGTCTGATGTTATTGCATGCATTTGCTGCCATATGTAACACCTACCTACTGCATGCATTTGGAGACAAGAGTATTGAAGAAGAAGAAGACCTTGGAGTGGCTTCACATTCTTAGGTAGGGTTTGGTTCACATGGTTGTACCATGCCACACCACCCAAAAAAAATGTGGGTTTGTCTCAGCAAATGGGAATATATATGTGGGCACTGTGTTATGTGAATTATTTATCGCTCAATTGAGCGTTTAAATAGAAATTAAACAATTATAATTATTTTATATAGTCTTAAAGGAACAATCTCATCGAAGATTGCTGGATATAAAAAAATACTATATAATTGTTTAATTTTCACACTCAAGTAGATCTTTAATGTTTCACCTTTAGCTTCTCACACTTTTTATTGCGGATAAATAGGAGATATAAAAATACATGAGGAGTGAAAGTGTGAAATGCTATATCCAAAGTCAAAGTTCAGTGAAATCAAATGCTTTCTCTTCACTAACTTGGGACTAGAGTTTCCTACTCGCATAGGTGAAGAATGCTGAGCTTGACGGAGTACGATTCCGACAAGAAAATAATACTCATGGTTGAGAACAAACTTCTGAATAGTTCTGAGTAGATCACCTCTCACACACATTCATTATCTTAACTTCCTTGAAATTAACTAGGATCATACGTGAAGAGGAAAAGAGAAAGAGGGCATATAGTGCACGTGATGATTGAGAACCCAAGAAAATCGAAAGCACCCGAGTGCCCAAAGTGCACTGTGCACGTGATGGACCATGTAAAAGCCATAGACTACAGACAGAAACACAAGAGACCCTGCCTGCCCCTAACTCTCACACAGCCAATAAAGAGAAAAAAAAGAGCAAGCAAGAGATGCCTGTGATCACTGTTGCTTTGTCGGGAAAAGAGCACTGTTTCTTAATCTTTTCTTGATTTTCATCTCCTCGGGATCCCCATCTCCATCTCCATCTCCATCTGCATCTCTTTCCTCACATTCTTACCAGTACCATCAAAGACCACCCCTTTAAATTTCCACCGTTGGATCCTCATCTAAAGACCATTCAGCGGTGAAGCTTTAATGGGCTGGCCACCATGCAGTAGAAAAGGGAACACAAGGGGGGATTAGACTGTACTATTCAAATTTCTCAGCGCACCCAACATGGAAGAAGGTTTTAATATGGTGTGAACACATGCCCATTCACGTGGTACACTTGTAGACCCATTTGGTGGGTCATGTATTGGTTGTGTTCCCCTGTGATTCGACCCTGCCAAAGGTTCATGGGACAATATAATTGCGACTCACCAAAGACAAAGTGGACTAAGAAACGATAAGAAGTTGCTCTCACGCGATCGCTTTACTCGTGATGATAGTTGCGCTAGACTCTTCTTATTCACGTTAGTAACATGCCGACATTATGAGTATGAGTTTCATCTAAATGTGAGAGAATTGGAATTAAAATTAAGATATAAAAATTAGTATGCGACGCATTTTTTTTTTTTTCAGTACAAAATTAAGAAGTGAGTTGAGAGTTTAAAAATCATTTTGCATCACAGACTCGTATATTCCATTAAAAGATGTACATCTTCTCGATAGTTATAATTGTGTATGTAGTAGAGAGTATATATGTTTGTTACATAAAAATAATTTATCTAGAGTTGCATTAGAGTCATAATGAGTGGAAAGATGGGTATTGGATTGATTAGAAAAATTTACTCTATATAATTTTATGCTAACTTTAAAACAAAAAAATAAATAAATTAAAAGATATAAGGTTAAGTTTTGAACATGAAAGAATTGATTAAGATAATAACTCAAAGAAGTAGACTAATGATTTAAAAGACTTGCGTGTTAAAAAGAAAATGTTTTGAATTCGACTTTTCATTCATTCTTGAGAACAATTACTACTCAAATTTGATTAAAACTTTAATTAATATAATGTTGATAATGACATTACTCGCGTTTTAAGGTCTGAATACCCTACTACTTAATGAACAAGACATCGGCAATAAGTCTCATTATGCCAACTCTTACTATCTAATGCTATTTCTAATAAAGTTGGTTGTGGATTCAAATCTTCATCCTAGAGAGTTCAAGGATTTAAAGAAAAGAAAAGGACTAGTTATCCCAATTCAATTCTATAGTCTATAAACCCGTCCAAGCTGTTTTCAAGGATCCAAATTTTTTGATATAATTGATATAATGTTGATAATGACATTACCCATGTTTTAAGGTCTGAATACCCTACTGCTTAATAAACAAGACATCGATAATAAATTTCATTGTGCTAACTCTTACTATCTAATGCTATTTCTAATTAGAGTTAGTTGTGAATTCAAATCTTCATACTAGAGAGTTCGAGGATTTAAAGAAAAGAAAAGGACTAGCTATCCCCATTCAATTCTATAGTCTATGAAACCTGTCCAAGCCGTTTTCAAGGACTCAAAATTTTTTTTTTAAAAAAATGTGTGAAATTTTATCGGGCATGTTGGTTTCCTTTACGTTGCTCACCCACAAAACATGGGTTTAGCAAAATGACCCACCTTTGGGCTTAGGGCACAACAGGATGGAGACTGAAAAATACGTGTCGACACCCAATTTGCTAGGATGTTTGCAAATGTGGGAGCTATGAGCTATCACAGCGGGGCTGACGTAGGCGTGTGAAGAAAGCCAAAGACACGTGGACCCAGAACCACACGTGTCGAAGACAGGAATAGTGGCGGTTCACGTGCCTGGTGTTGGTCCCACAGAGAGGGCACCAGGTCCCACGTGGGCCAGGTGGCGCGCGTGATTGAAGATCAGCCGTTCATTATTGGCACCCGTGCAACTTCTCAACGTTTATGGGTTTAGGTTACAGTTTAGTCAGGAAAGGGACCACATTGGAGAAGACAGTCCGTACGCTGTTACCCGTCTCTGAAGTCTGAACTGAAACTCTGGAAGCACGGGAGACAGATAACCCCTATTTTTAGGTAAGCCCCATCATGGACAGATGGACTCTTTTGTGCAGTTGCTCATGTTACGGTGTTTCTATATAAAAACGTGCTTAATACGAACGGATCAAACCTAACATGGTACAGAATTAGAGATTTCATTTTTCATTTTTTGTCCTCCGAGGATAGTTGAGTGTGTGTCTTTATTTTTGGAGGTCATCGTTTTAATTATTAATAAAAATCATTAGTTGTGTGAATATAAAACATCTTATACAAACTAATTAAAATCTCGATGAAAGTAAAACTTTAGATATTTCTAATTGTTAATTAAAAAAGATTAATTTTTATTATTATTTTTTATTTGGAAAAATGCTATCACTCTCTTTTTTTTTCCTATTCTTTTTTTATGATGCAATTACAAACATGTGTCACGTATTTGAGAAATACTAAAAATTCGTGTAAATATTGATATAGCAACAATTTTAAAGTCCAAAGGTTTATAGGGATTTCGTGAAACTGGCTTATGAGTGGAGGGGGTTTTGTGTAATTTACTATTTTATTTTAAACTTCAATATTGTATTGAATCCTTAATCGACTTTTTCTGAAGTCATTCAATGAGAATGGATTTACAAAAAGCATTAGTGGCAACAAAAAATAAAAAACAAGAAGAAGAAGAAGAAGAAGAAGGTAGGCGCTATAGGTGATTAGCTCAATTACAAAGCTCGGCACAACCTCAAATTAGAGTTGCAAACTTAATAATTCAGATTCGAGTCATTCATGACTTGACTAAACTTTCTTGACTTGACTCATATCTCTATGGTGGAGCTTGGCTCATCTCATGTAACTCCTCACCAATATGGTCATGCAATCAATTCATGTCTTCACAACTTTAAAATTGGACCAAGTTCTACAATTCAACAATTCTCATCATAACATTGGTTGTACTTAAAATTAGCTTAATTTGATGATATCAACCATTTAACAGATTTATTATTCTCTTCTCTTTTCAGTCACTCAAGCTCTATGATACTATAACACCATTTCTCAAGTAATTAGTGCACGGGCTTGGACCTATAACACAATCGAGTGCATAGGCCCTACCTATTAATATTAGGATCAAACTTTAGAACTTTGCAAGTACAAAGATCTGAGTTTTGGTGGAATCCACCTTGCACATACCATATTTTAGCAGTAAATCATGTGTCTAAGATATAATGAAAGCCATTTAGGAAGACAAGATCAATGACCTTTCTGCCTCACCCTTCTTTTATCCCTCAAGTCAGGGTGCACAGTGGGTTGAAGGATGTTATATGCATCATGGGTCATGTCTTGAGAAGGAGAAACATGAACAAACCAAAGAAAGGAAAGCATGTGATCTTGACAAGGATAATGGAGGCAGATCCATGCATGCCACCCAAGTGCACAAGTGGGGCTTGTGAGATATATTGACTAGAGCCCAAGGCATGAAGCATCCTTTTCAGTCTAGTTAATGATCAATTTGGTTGTTTTTTGAAAATGTTTTTGAGAAGCAATTTCACGAAAACAACTAGGTTACAAAAACGAGAAAGATATCTTGCATGTGTGCACTCATACCCCTTTCAATACCACATCAGTGGCACACGTACGTGGATGTTAGGTTGGTCTATTAAATTGTGACCCCTAGCTCTCACCTTATCTTGTTTCTCCAAATGATGTTTGGATTGGATGTGGGTATTCTTCACTACCCTCCATGGATCGACCTGTAAATTCTTGCCATGTTAGTGTAGAAGAGATCAAATCCACCATTTTAAATGTCCAACTAATTGGTTGGAAATTATTGAAATAACTTGAACTTAGTTTGATCAAGTGGGTTTTAACTTTTTCACCATGCCATTCGATCGGATACTCATTTTACTGCAGGACAAATTCTAAGGCACGTTTGGACGTCTATTGGAATGGAGTTGGCCCATTGTGTTTTATATACATGCAAATGCATATCATCATGAAGTGGCCATTAATTACAAGAAATATTAGCTACCCTCACAAATGATAGGTGGAAATTTAAAATGGTGACATTTTAAGAAGTCCTAAAACCAATTTTTAATTCGTCATCTTGGTATATTTTTTAAAATGGCCTTAATTTAAATGATGGATTAGCGACTTTAAATGATATGCAAAAACTTATGGAGCAATTATTAAATTAATTATGGATATGTTTATGTAGGAATACTACTTGTCTATTTAACTGGTTTCCAACAATGTTTCTTGCTACTTTTGGTCCAGGATCAAATGTCCATAACAATTAGGTGGTTATCCAGCTTGTTACCAAAATCAATGGTAACACGCAGCTGTATTGTGACACATATATGCAGTAAGTGAATTTTCAAAGATTTAGAGATTTAGTGTGTTGAATTGTCAAGCGTAAATGAAAATTCACGATTCGTCTATTGAAATATTTTGGTAATAAGCTTATTACCTCATTACTTATTAGAGACATTTTTTATTTATTTATTTATTTTTTTGCCAAACGTGGAGCATCCCAAGCCATTAGGCCCAGACATTATATGTTCCCATAATAGCACTTTTAGATTTTTATGCCCAGCATATCTAAATTGTTTGACAACATGTTCTTTAAAACTATTTTTTGATAACTTTTCTTGAAAATAGCTCATTTTCAGAGAACAAAAAAATAAAAAAAAAATTCTTGGTTTCTATTTTATGTTCAAATATAATCTCCTTCCCATATATTGATGTATGCACATTGCCTAACCAAGTAATTATTGTCATTGCTTGCACTAGTTTTCTAACTTTTTTTTTTTAATTTTTTAATTTTTTATTTATACTTGTTTTGATGTTGAGACTAGCTAGGGCTCAAATCTCACATTATTATTATTAATATTAATTTTTTCCATTGACTAATGACTATCATAACTATGCATTTAGAAACACTCTCAGCTCCATCATATTTGAACTCACCCAGCTGGGAAAGTAAATCTCTTTTATCACTGTCTTTTTCCTATTGTGTCTCCTCTATGAAATATGGAAATGATATGTGGCATGGTTAAACCTTATGATTTGGTCAACCATGATTTACTGTACTTTAAAGAGGCTCCATCAACGGTACTTCCAAGTTTCCATTTCAAACTTCATTGAGAGAGAGAGAGAGAGAGAGGCGCTCCTTGGTTGAGTTTCCAAGAGAGAGCTAGAGAGAGAGAGAGAGAGAGAGAGAAGCTCCGAACTTCTGTTAAATTTTCCATGATTGGATTTATTTTCCTGGCTCCTTCAAATCATTCACCATGATTGAGGGCTGAATTTGCATGATGATAGCCCATCTTTCATCCACTTCCTCTTTCTTTCTTTTTTTTAACTCTTGGTTACTATTTGGTAGTGTATAATTTTTACCGTTTTCAAATTAAGAAACTCAAATACATTAACCCTTTATTTGGTTCATGAATTCTACCAAGGAACAAAAAAACGAAGGAAGGGAAAAAAATTAGGAGGAAAGAAAATGAAAGGAAAATATAAAATTATATCAAACCAAAATTATTCTAACTTTCCTTATTATTCCAATTTTCCATTGCAACCAAATAAAGGAAAGTATAATTCCTTATTTTTTATTTTTTTTCGTTGATAAAATTTACAAACCAAATAGAGCCTAAGGAGAGCCAAATTGAGCTCATAAGCTAGAAGCTGAACAAGTAATTGTAAAAGGGATTACATGTAAACTTCCTTCCTGATTACCATTTTAGTGAAATTTGAAAAATACTTCTTCATTCAGTGATTTATTTATTTAATAATAAAGAAAAAATCCAACTTTTAAACTTGTCTGTCCTCTGACTTGAATTTTATACCTAAACTTTTTTCTTTTGCTAGATGACATTAAAATTATTTTTAATGCATTATATCGCATGCTTGAACACATCCACAGGGAGGCTAATGGGTGTGCAGGTTGGTTGGTTAGTTCTACCCTGGATGCCCTAGTAGGAAATACAATTTTTTTATTTTTTATTTTTTTGTCATTGAGTAGGATTTGAGCATACATTATCTGCTCCGTAATAATCAAAAGTTAACTTAATATTAGGCCAAGATAAATATCCTAAGAAGTCACTATTCTTGTTGGTGTACCTAGCTCCCTCTCTTTCCAACTTAATTAGAGGTGGCCTGTAATTGGGATGGCTGCATCCAAACTAACACCTTGTAGTTGGACCTTAGCTCAATAGCTCCCCTTCAATGGAAAAATTATAAATAAATAAATAAAGGATAAAAATCTTGATTAGATGATACCTAACCATATGGTCCAAAAATCATACCATACTAGTAAGATAATCTGAATGTGGTCCATCCAATGTTTTGCCCTGAAAATCCACATGTGCCATGTTTTAAATTTTGTATCGAAATGATCGATGTTTTGGCTCTAATGCATGTCATATCTATAATATTCATCCTAAATCACAGCTTAAACTTTAATCATTTAACGTAGTTATAATTAATTAATTATTCTTCAATACCCTCTGAACTTCACATATGTACATATGGACAAAATAAGTCAAAAAAGAAGAAAAGAAAGCTATAAGATAAATGAAATCCCTAATCAAGAAAAACATGATAATAACAAAATAAGAGAAGAAATGAAGGAATATATGCTACTATAATTTTTTATATTTCTTATTTTTCTTATCTTAACTATAATTGGTGGCTCTTTTAAATAATAAGATTATGGCCATGACAGCACATAGAATTATGTCCCAACTAACCACATTGAACTTTCCTTCCAACCTTCCCTTAATTTCCTTTTCATGTATAATTAAAACCTTCCAATACTGGAATAAGTGGAAGTATATGGTGTTCTGTTAGTACAGATATGCATCACTTATAACCCATCATCAACTCAGAAAAAAAAAAAAAATTCCATCATCATCAACCTTGCCCATTTATCTTCTCACATCACACACCCTATCAAATTTAGTACTGCATGATATCAGCAAAGGCACATCATGGTATATTATTGCTGAAGATGGAAATTAGATGATCTGGATTGAATAATTACTGTACCAGACTATAATCATATGCTACTCCCTCCCACAGAGAATCTTGATATATTTCCAGCTCAGTCAATCCCCAGAATTAATAATTCAATTAACTTCAGTTCATCTGTCACACTTATATCTTCTCTAGGTTCTAAAGGCTTCTCTTTACAGAATGTTAGAATAAAATTAGTAACGATCCGGTGTGTACCACCCTATCGGACCAAACAATCTCCACCCTACATCAACATATGGATACATTAGTGGTTCTGGTCAAGTAGGAACATGTTGATATAAGTTATATTAGCACTATGCATTGAGGGTTTTATCCGTACATTGATTTAATATACTCAGTAATCTACCAATGCACAAGGCACCTCAAACACAATCTCCAATACGAGTGCCAATGTAACTTATATTAGTACGTCTCTATCTGATTGCTATATGTGATTGTAATATATAAATATTTATTAAAAAATGAGTATAGAACGAACACTCGAATATACAAAGAATGTGAACTGTTAAAATATATGAGACTCACTTGTCGTTATGTTAAGACAATAATGTCTTTGAATTAGACTGTCATATTGGTAGAACTCATTTTTTCCGTATGATGATACCATACACTAGAATTTCTCATCTCGTTATGGCTTTCAAAATTCGAATTTGTAAAGTTGGACGAACAAAGAATGTCACGTCATTTCCTCATAAAAAAGAGGGTAATTCGGGGAGAAAAAAAGGAAATCGGGTACCACGTCACCGTATGCCAAACTGGCATTGGCTCCAACTAGGATGGACATGCACGCGCACCCTACCCTTATATAAGCCTCTTGCTTCCCCTTCCCTTCTCTTCACCTTCAAGGCGTGGCGTTTTGCTCTCATTAGTCATTACTCTCCTCTCTCTCTCTCTCTCCTACTTTCTCTCTCTATACTGTATGCTTTCTCTCTCTGCGCAAGCATCAATTATATCTGTTTGTGTATATCATTTTCCTTCCCATTTTCCCAGAATCTAGACAGAAACAGAGAGAAAACAGAGTTCCAATAATGCCTTCTATCTCGACCTGTTCTTTTCACATCATCTGGTTTCTTCTACACTTGCAGCTTTTGACACTCTCTTAGCAGACAAGAAAAGGGAGAGAGAAACCTCTCAAAGCCCTTCTCTTCTCGTTTGTTTCCCTCTGTTTTCTCTGCCCTTGTCTTGATTTCTCTCTCTTCTGCAATATCCCACATATATAAGAGATGTATAGTTGGGAGAAACCATTGAAAAAGGATAGATTTCAACAGGAGAGGAAAAACCCATCTTTCTCATCGACCCTTCTCGACGAAATTTACCGTTCTATCGACGAAGGTGGCATGGAACGTGGACACTTCAATTCATACAGAGACACAGTGAGGAAGAAACAGAGCAATTGTACGGTGAAGAGTAATAGAGCTATAGCAAAAGAAGAAGAAGAAGAGATGGGGAGCCTTCAGCAAGCGTGTTTGATTGAGAAATGGATGCAGAAGAAGGCTAGCGAAAAGGCGGTTGAGCGGCGACGGCAATCATTGCCTGAATGGGACAGAAAATCATTGTGTGATAATAATGATGCTCTGTTTTTCAGTACCACGTCGAGTTCTTCAGACTCCAGTTCAGGAGGGTTTTCATCATCCGAGACAGAATCGATATACGCCACGAAAACAAGGACTTCATGTTTCGGACCGTCGAGGCCGAAGCCCGTTCGGACTAGCGTCTCGGCTAAATCGGAGAAGTCAGAAAAGTCAGAGAGAACAGAGCGTCCTCTGTTTTACGAACAGAGGGAGTTGCATATGTTTGATGGCTACCATTACAATTCTGTAACAGAGCATGGTACAAAGCACGAAGAAGGTTTCATCAAGTCGAAATCGAGAGCTTTGAAGATTTACAGCAATCTCAAGAAGGTGAAACAGCCCCTTTCGCCGGGCGGTCGCCTTGCTACCTTTCTCAATTCGCTTTTCACTGCAGGAAACTCGAAGAAGACGAAGACGAATCCTTCAAATGGAGGTCCAGAGGATGCCGATATGGAGAGGAAATCGAAATCGACGCAGGCATCGACGTGTTCTTCTGCTTCGTCGTTTTCAAGATCTTGTCTAAGCAAAAATTCCCCTGCTTCGAGGGAAAAATTGCGCAATGGGGTTAAAAGGTCAGTCAGATTCTACCCCGTCAGTGTGATCGTCGATGAAGATTGTCGACCCTGTGGCCATAAATCCCTCTACGAGGAAGATCCAAGTCCAAGGACAGCACCAATTTCACGAAAATCAATGAATTCTCCCACAAGGAGGAGCGAAAAGGAGCTCAAGTTTCAACTCATGGAGAAAAGCCGGCGAGTGGAAGAGGCGGCGAGGGAGTTCTTAAAAGGGTATCATCAAAATCAAAGGAGGAATGGGTTCATCATGAGCCATCTCGGCGAAAATGAAGTCGAAGATGAAGAAGAAGACGATGATGATGACGATGATGATGATGCTGCGAGTTATTCGAGTTCGGATCTGTTTGAGCTGGATCACCTTGCATTTATTGGCAATAATAGGTATTGTGAGGAGCTACCAGTGTACGAGACTACTCATGTTGATACGAATCGCGCCATCGCTAATGGCTTAATTTTGTAGTTCCAATGACATCAATTAAGCTTCTCTTTTTTGTTGAATTTCAGCCAATTCCCGTTAGTGTTCATAATTAAACCATTCCATATTAGTTTATTAAATTTTATTGTTGCCGTTACATATCTATGTGAATTATGCAACTACTAATGTCAATACAAATTGCGCAATCGCTAATGGATTGATTTTGTAACTCCAGTGGCAACACCTTTTTTTTTTCTTTTTCTCTTTTTCGGGGAATTTCGTTCAATTCTGGCCCATTAGTGTTCTTGATTAAATTTTTGTTTTGTTTTGTTTCAATGTGAATTATGCGATTTTGAATGAGCTACTATTGTAATCGCGTTGTTTTGAAGGTCCTAATGACATTGTTATCGTTCTAATGTTATTGATTAAATCATTTAATTTTTGAACCTTTTTTTTTTTGCTTTTAATATAAGTATGTGAATTGTGCAATTTTGAATGAAAAAGAAAGTAAGCGAAAAGAGCTAGGGGATGGGTTTGATCACTTGACGATCATGATCCAAAGTGTGAGAGAAACTGACAGATTGATAAATCAAGGAAAAAAGAAGGAAAGAAAAAGAAGGGGGTGAAATGAAAGATTCGAGATCGTAATCACAAGCAAAATGAGAGAGAGAGAGAGAGAGAGAGAGAGATGGTAAAAGGGAAAGGCAGATCTTCCCCCCATGGGAATAGAGAAAGTGAAAAGCTTTTGCTTTCTTTTTATTTTTTATTTTTTTTTGGCTCTTGAATTGGATTGGTTTTTGGGTCCTTACTTGTACAGTTGCGTTAGCATCATCCCAATACCATTCCCATGACCAAAAAAAATAAAAAAAAAAGGTTTGCACTGGTTTGGGTTACCTTCTCCCTCCAAAACAAGAAATCCATTGGAAGGATGGTGCACACTCTACTTAAATATGCCACAGCCAAAATCTTTAACTGTTTGGACATAAATTTTTGTACGTAACATGGTATCATTCAAACAAGATGTTGATGGGACAAGAAGATTGTACTCTTGATAAACATTTCGAAATAAGTTATCATTCAAACGAGATGTTGATGGGACAAGAGGATTGTACTCTTGATAAACATTTCGAAATGAGTAAGTTTGAGTGTTTGAAATCTCATAAAAGCATTTAATCCCCCCAATAACTACCTTCTAAATCTCTATCCAATAATTACTCAACGTGTGAGACAAAAGATATCACGTGCCTGAGACATTAATCAAGGATGAAGCCTCCGGACACCCATGTTATTAAAAGAAAGAAAAAAGGATGAAGAAGATCAAGTAAAAAGTCAATGGTTGTATATATTGATTAATTGAATAACATAACAGTTTCACCAAAAAAGGGGGGGAAAAATGACAATTCAACAATTATGAAGCATTTTATGCTTGCCTTATTAAAGAGAACCATTCAAAGAAATCACCCACTCTGGTAGCAAAGTGCATTGAAACTTTTAAAACTAATCTTTTTTTTTTCTTTTTTAGCAAAAATTGGAGGAAATCATAGGCATGACCTGAGGCCGGTAGTTGTCTTTGATTAATTGAATAGTGTCACATTCCACCAGAAAAAAACAAAAGACGGTTCAACCATTACTTGGTCCCCATTCTTACACCTCATTAACGAAAAAATAAAATGATGATTCAACTATTATTGGTCCTCCCACTGTTCATTTTTATGCCTCTTTTTAAAGACTACTCCTACTCTACTAGCTAGTTGCATTAAAACCTCTAAACTTGCTCTTGCTCTTGGTCTTAAAATTGGGTAAAATTGTATTGGAAATCGAAGATATATGAGTTTTTTTTTTTTTTTTCCTTACTGATAATCAATAGAATCTTTTCTTACCCATAATCCCAAAATATCAACAAATGGGTATCATAAGGGGCATCTTCTAAACCTATTGCTCTTTTGTTTTGTTTTGTTTTCCTTAGGGAATTGGAGGATGGGAGTGGGAACACAAAAAGAGGATGGGGGGAGGGGGGGGGGGGGGCGCTTTTTGGTGTTATGAATTGAATGTAAAAGTTGAAACAAGTTGAAAGGGGTCCCACATGAGGAATCTTAGAAATTTAGGCATGATTGGATAGGTGCCAACCATCAAAATAGTAATAATCAATTATCATCACATCCTGATAATATATGCTTACTATAATCTGTTTTTGTGACTCGTTTTTGCATAAATTACACAATTTTACACACAAAGCATTATACCAAAAAAGTAAATAAAAATAAAACAATGACATTTGAGGAGAGACATTAGACTATATATGACATTGACTACGTCCAAACAAACATAAGCGCCACCATAATAACAAGACACTTAAGGCCTTAAGGGAGTTTATATATATATATATATATATATATAGAGAGAGAGAGAGAGAGAGAGAGAGAGAGAGAGAGTCTTTTGGAAATTTAAATAAGGTTTATATTAGGATTAAGCCTGCAATACAAGTTAAATATGTTTGGAAGTCGTGTTACAAACCTAAATTAAAACTCTAACCTGCTATATTTTTTCCTCTCTTTTTTTTTTTGCAAAAGTAGTAATGATTTCAGGCGGCCGCTACAACAAATAAGAAACTCATATTTGGACACTTCAGTCCGCCTGCAGTTAGAACTGATTTAAACTATAGGGCTTAGGGCAAAAAATTCAAAATGTAATCATTCTTAATCAACAAAGCGTGGATTCAAACTTCTATTAAACCGTGCTCAAGCATCGAATATAATAAAAAGAAACGGGGTCTTGAGACTAGACTTAATAATGACCTATCTATATAAATATATATATATGAAATTAATTAAGTACGTGATGAGCATGCAGGGAATTGTATTGTGGAAAGGGAGAGAGTCCCACTTAGAAAAGAATCCCAATAGTCAAAATCTAACATGATCAAATGATTAGAAAGAAAAACAAGAAACAAATTATACTAGTTTAAGGGGGTGGTGGATTCTTAACTTATTCTACTAATGTAGGTAAAGAGATATTCGGAAGCTTTTTTTAATGGGTTAAGTTGTTAATAAAATTGTTTTAAATGAGGGGCCTATTTCAATTAAGATAAACTTAAAATGAAGTTGGGGGATTAAATTTTTTCTTAGGATCATTCTTTCTACACTTCCTTCATTAAAGATACCGTACGGTAGGTGAAGTGGGGATGTTGCCAGCAATGATGAGAAGAATAATGTATGTGAGGTGAAGAGAAGTTGAGGAGACAACCTACCTTCCTAGGCGTTGACCCTTCTTCCCTCACAGACATGACCTTAATGGCTAAATATCATCAAGACATATCCCTAGTTTCAATCATCATATATATATATATATATATATGCCATTCAGATGGCTAGATGGTGAAGCATTAGGGCACCATACCTCAATCCTAATCCCAATCCGGCTTGATTTTATTAATTTGGCTATTAATTTTGTAGAATGATAGTATAGGAGTTTCTTTTCCTTCCAATAATAAGAAAATAAAAAGGAAATAAAATAACTTTGTGATTCACTTCAAAGGCAAGGCCGGCGAAGTTGCATTGGTTAAACCTCGAGTAGGATCGGCCCAAAACCAGGGTTTCATATTTTCTAATGTGTGTGTATATATATGTGTGTGTATTTTATATTCTTGTAAGTTAAATCTATCAAGTTCATGATGTGGTAAGATGGTTAATTTATCAAGCAATTGGAGTTTCCAAGCTTTAAAATGGTGATTTAACATTTCATTTGTATGCTTAGATTTTGGAATATAATAGGAAATTTCAATGAGAAAAAAAAAAAATCCAGTTAAACTTCTTGACTCATAGCTAGGGTATGATTTTTCCAAATTGGAGGGATTTCCTTTTCAAGTGTAACATAAAACTACCAATTTTGACTTTAAGGACATTTGACAATGCAAAATGCATGCCTCCTTGTCCGCGGTTGCGCAGTTTTCCCGCGATAGTAAGTAATCCAACCTAACACACATAGCACAGTGGTAAAAGCATCGAAGGGGATGTGATTTTCAGTTCTCACTTTCGGCCAAAAGAGTATATATATATATATATAGATTTAAAAATATATTTTAACCCAAACCTTATGACCATGGTTCTCCCTTGAATAGGGTTATAAGGGCGTAAGAAGATTCAAGTAGCTAATCCATGTAATTGGGATTAAGGATTAGTTTAATTGAGTTAAGTTTATCTTGAATAAAAAGATTTCATTTTAAAATTATCTTGAATGAAGTACAATTTGTTAGGTAATTAGCTCCAGCCCGCCTAATTTTAACAAGACTGCAAAAAAGTTGGGCAAGGTAGGGTTTTGCATTAAGCTGATCTCACATTCTCACGTAGAGACATGGTCCACTAGCTTCCACTTTCGCTTTGCAAGTATGAGAGCCAAAAAACCAAAGGGCTATGTGATTGGCGATCCCAAGGGTAGTTTCCATATGACTGTTATCAGCTTTTCCTTTCTCCTACAAAGTACAAAGTGAGGGAAAGATCATATTGATCTTCAAAAAGAATGTGAAAAATAATTTTCATTATTAAAAGAAAAAAAAAAATTAAAAACCCTCTAGTGTTCATTTTAAGTTCTGTCTATTTATTTACAATAAAAAACATTGTACAACCCTCAACAGTACCTCATAAGAGCAAGGGCTAGTTGCCAACGGGCGCATTTAACTCCTAACAATAGTAATAAGTAAAAGAGGAATCACAGGAAGGCCGGTTACGGACAGATAATTATATATCAATAAAATTGATTACAAACTTTGTAACAAATGACTATTAACTTAACTAAGAATGACTATTAACATTATTTACTTATCTGTAATTCCCATAAATAAATAAAAATTAAAAAAAAAAATTCCTTAGGTGGGCTAGCTATACAGCCACTTAAAGTCAAAATATGGAGTTGCCCTCCATGGCTAGCTAACTAAATTGTTGGCCACAATGAACATGAAAAATGGCATCTGCATGAATTAATTAGCATGTTATCTAACATGTTCATTCGAGCCTATCAAAAGTGAATTATGACTTGGGTAATGCACAAACATGTATTGTGGATGCTTTAAGTACCCCAACCTAACTTTCTTTTAGAAAATCAATGCTGAATTTCAATTATTTATTTATAATCAAGAACATCGTACAATCCATCTCCATATTCCAGTTCATAAGTCTCTCAACCGAACTTTTCTTGAAAATCGGGTGGATATTCAAACTCTTAACCACCGCCTTGAGAGAGAGAGAAGCCTACTACCAGTACGTAGTGTACTTAATGAAACAATTTTGCAACAAATCATTTTGGTAAGCCCTAAATGTTGGTAGCTCTATTTTGAGACCAGTCAAATGACTTTAATGTCCAGGACTATGCCTAAATTGCAAGCATACCCATGATTCAACTACCCTATTCACTTCAAATTGGTCCTCCTGCAGCGGTTGCACTTGAACTCCCATTAAATATTTCCACTAGTTCAACAGCCTTCTTTTGAATACTTAATTTGCTGCAACCAATATGATTAATTATATGGTCACAACTAATAACAATAATTATTTTTATTTTAAAAAAATCTTTTTTCTTTTTTTTTTTTGTCAAATAATAAAACACATACATTTACACACGTATTCACACAAAATCAAATCCGACTAAAACCTACGCCTTACTAGGACGGGAAATGTTATTACTCGAAGCCGTGGGTAGAACCATTGGCGCAAACAAGCTATTTAATGGACCCACTTTACAGCGGTCCGAGCATATAACTTCGCGCCATGTGTCTATAGGTGAACATATACCTTCACGCCATGGCCCAATTGTCATTTTCATCTCTACCTTGTATAAATGGCTAAATGATCGTAGACAATATCGCCCTTGGCTACAAATATGTACATGGCACTTTTCTTTCTTGATAAAATTACAATTTTGTTGACTTGATTCCATCAAATTTAATAAATAAATAAATAAGAAAGAAAAAAGAGTACTAAAAAATTGATCTTGTATATGGAGATGCCATTTAAGTCTATGATAAAGTATGTGGTCATTGTATTTGAGAGCCGAGTTCGAATTCTTGCAAGGACACTTCTTTTTATGCTATGAATCCACAAATTATATATATATATATATATATATATATGTGTGTGTGTGTTTTGTCCGGTATAAAAATTAAAAAATAAAAATAAAGGTAAAAAACTTTGGTTTTGGTGCAAAATTTTTTAGCTCAAAATGAGAAAATATATATATTAATAGACAACTCAAAATGGTTCTCTTCTATTTTCTAGTGAAGTAATATTGCCTCTTAAAATTTAACCCACACAGTCTTGAAGGGGTGATCCAACGTTTTATAGGATTTACACCTCAAGAAATTAAAGGTTTTAAATTTGACTTCTCACTCTCTTGAGACTAGTTATTAACTGAGATTATTCTAGGTGTTATTGATACAAAGTGGGCGATGGCTTTATCCATTTTCAATTTAAATACTATCATTGCAAAAATAGAAATTAAAAAAAAAATGGATACACTTATTACCATCTACCAAAATATGAGATAACACGTGTATCGTTAAAATTATCGTTGAGAAATTTCTTTTTGCACTAAAATACAAGAAAAAAATTGTATTGTTTTAATTATCTTATTAAAATTGAAAATAACAAAAGACCATGACTTATGAAGAAGAGGTGTAAAGTTCGAGTTTTTGCCCCCTCATTATTGAATGCACGAACCTGCAGAGAGGTTGGGCGTGAGCTCCAAAGGTCTTAGATTACCCATCGTTTGGCCCAAAAAGAAAAACAAAGACAAAAACAAAAAACGATAATATAATAATAATAATCTCATTAAAAACTAAGTCATTCTATTAGTAATAAGAGCCAGTTCATTACAAGCTCCGCCCAACTCTGTCCTTTGCTAACACTACACAACAAAATTGCATTGTATTTATAGCACCACCTGACATCATTTACGTTTCCCTCTCATGGCCCACATCTACACCCATATTATACAGAACTATAGGCAGAAATAATAATACCATGAACGTTGGCAGTGTCCAACAGAAGAAGGCTACTCTGTTTGGCTCTTGTCAATCGTCACCGGCGGCGACTGCTCCAGCAAAGCAAGGAAAGCCCACCAGCAGTTGTCAGTCTGGCGTATGTTGCAGAGGGTTTTATGACTGCATGGGGACCAACATCTCGCACAACTCCCACCAAAACCCCTCCAAACTTGAGCAGCAGGTAGCCTCTGGACCACAACTATATAAATGGTTAATGGGTTCTTTGAAAATGCCTAAGCTGGTTTTATAAAGGGTGTCAGACATTGGATTCCCCCCTCCCGCAACCCCCCAATTATTATTATTTTTTTTGTGGTTCTCCATTTTTTCCCCTAAACCTGCCTAGGCTTGTTTTATTTTCATTGTTTTTAAATATATAGATTTGTGGTAGGTTCGGTTCACCCGCACGATGTGCGAGGTTGCACAAGATCCGTGCTGTTAGCTGCGAGCACGCATAGATTTCACATGGATTATCATGGGTAGCACGGATCACTCCACAATGTCCTACTTTATCCTGAAATTTTATCCTAATTCAAAAAATCGAAGATGTTTTTGTTCAATAATTTTCTTTTATTATGTTATTTTGAGGTAGAAATTAATATATTTCAATAAAATGAGAGGTTTTTTTTGGGGGTGTTATAGGGAGGAAAACAATCCTCCCAAAAAAAAAAGATACAAAAATAATTTTTAAAAATTCAGGTGGGGCATTTGTGTAGCTTCGTCCATGGCCGTGCGGATTATCCAAACCATATATTTGGCAATAGTTGGCTTAGACGCAAATCAAGAGCATCAGGTAAATCTATGATCAACCCATTTGGGCTCAAGACTCAAGACTCAACATAGTCGGTTTTCCCCACAAATGGTTCGAACCCAGGACCTCCCCTTTGTAATTTGGGAGGAATACCAGAGGCTAGATCACCCGTGGGCCGTGGCTATCATGCTGGCCTCTATATGGGCCTAGCCCAGGCACGACAATATCACCTAGGAACGGCTATTGCAACCCCCCATTCTTATCACCCCACCCCCTTCCTTTAGGTTTTTAAGGTGTTATACAAAATATAAAAGGTTTTTATGAAAACCAGACATGATGTCCACTAGAAAACATCATTTTGAACAACTTTGTAGAAAAACGTTTTTCCCAAATCTATCGTTTAATTATACTTTTTAGTCCTTTATAGCCTTTATTTCATTTTTTTGCCAAGAAGTCTACTTAAACGATAGATTTTAGAAAAACTTTTATCTGCAAAGTTGTTCAAAATGATGTTTTCTAGTGGATCAAGCGACCGGTTTTTGTAAAAACCTTTTATATTTTTCATGAAATCTTAAAATGTAAAAAGAAAGGGGTGGGGTGATAAAAATGGGGGGTGCCGTTCCCCAATATCACCTAGGACTCGGTCCAGAGTGGCCTTTAGATTTATGGCCGTTGTTGGGTTGGAGGCCGGCACGGTACAAACTAGTTGGCCCACCCATGGCCACCCTGCAGGCACTCGTACTCTGAGGTGGGCAAATTTGTTCCCCAAATTCAATATCATATCCCAAATGTTTTTGCAACATATTAACCCACAATTTTGAATTTGAATAGTGAGCCAAAAATAGATACAATATCAATAAACTACCTCTTTTTGGATCATGAATTCGGGAAAGTTTTTTTTGGGATACATAGCGTTACTGCAGCATGGTTCCAGACCAAACTGAAACAAGTGGTTTGGAAAGCCTACTTCTTTCTAGGCCCAAGTCAGTCCTCATTCCGTCATTCCTCAAATTCTGAAAGAGAAAGCTACTATGAGGGTGTCCTCATGGATGTAGTGATAAGCCCTCTCCCTCCCCACTTTTGCCCTATTTTATTGGGAAGTAAAATCCATAGTCAATTGTTACACAATTTCACTATAAATGTCTCATGATTTTATCACAAGTAAATCAAAATTTAATGTTATCTTTCATTCAACAGTGTTTAACCAAAATTTTATGTCATCTTCAACCAACTAGTGTGAACCCATTTTAACATATGTTATGAAAAATTTTAGTGTGATAGACTCAATACATGCACCCATTCACATGTTTCTTAAGATTTGAGCCATAAATAGTTGAAAATTTAGGAGAGCTTATAGAAAAAGAGATGAGGAGGGCAGCCTCATCACAGCGGACTCTCTACATAATCTCATCATATTATCGAGGCCGTTAGTTTAATTGACCTAACAAGGTCTTGTTTTCAAATAGAACATTATTTAAAATCCTGCATTTAATCCATGAATCGTTGCTTTTGGCCTGTAAATCAAAGGTAACACACCTAGAAAAGGAAGTGGAAAAGCAAAAAGAACTCCTGGCAATGACCATGGTGAAGCTGGGGACAACACAAGAGTATCTAAGGTACTGTCTTCAAACAGCACAACAGAATGGATTCTTGGAACTTATTATTAAAAACGAAGATGATCAACAAGATTGTTCTCTTTCCTACGATATTGACAATCTCAATTCTAGTCCTAGAATTCCCACTCCGGTGCCCCAACATGCCGATTTGGCAGCCCTCATTGATAAAGCCAAGATGAATGGATGGTACATCGACCCACATGAGGTGCGTTCCCCTTCCCTCTGTACATAATTTTATGCATGGAAAATAATAAAGAGCCCAATCATTTGTTCAAATTTGTTGGCCCAACTGACATAACAGTCGCCAATGACCCTTAGGCCTAATGGTATGTCTTGCTCTAATAAGAGTATGAGATTTGCGAAGGTCTTGATTTCCTCCCACATTGGTCCTTGTGTGGGTATGGTGAGGTGTGTTCTAAAAATATATAAAATAAAATAAACTAATATAAGAATCACTACCTGAGTCTACTACGAATGAATTTGTTTTTAGTGAAATTTTGAAGGAAAATACTTTTTGACCCATATTATTGACTCATATGGTGACCCATACAATGGGTCTTATACCTTATTAGTCTAGACTTTTGGAGTGTGGCAAGTCAGTTTTATGCACTACTTCATCACCTTATTTAGTTATGTTGATATGTGATTCAATAATTACGTGACTTTACTATGAATGGATATTTTTTTATCCTCTATTTGATTCATGGATTCTACCAAAGAAAAAAAAAGTTAGGGAAAAAATGAGTAGTAAAGAAAATGAGGAAAAGGTAAAATCATATCAATCCAAAATCATTCTAATTCTTTTTCTTTTTCTAATTTTCCATTGCAACCAAATAAAGAAAAGTACAATTCCTTTTTTATTATTATTTTTTTTTCCTGATAAGATCTGCAAACTAAATAGAATCTTAGTAAAATTTTGAAGGAAAATACTCTTTGACCCATATTATTGACTCATATGATGACTCATACGGTGACCCATATGATAGGTCTCATACCCTATTAGTCTAGACTTTTGGAGTGTAGCATGTCAGTTTTATGTATTATTTCATCACCTCCGATGTGTGATCTAGGAAATTGCTCGTTAACGTTTAATTCCAAACAGATTGAACTGCAAGAACAAGTGGCCCAAGGAAGTACTGCAAACATATACAGAGGAACATGGCGAGGAGTCGATGTTGCAGTAAAATGCATATACCCCGATTTCTTCCGCTCAAATGAAAACAGCATAGCATTCTTTGCTCAAGAACTGGAGACCTTATCGAGGCAGCGACACTGCTTTGTGCTTCAGCTAATGGGAGCATGTCTCGATCCACCGGACCACGGGTGGATGGTGACACAGTTTTTGAGCACGACACTGAAGGAGTGGCTTCACGGACAAGATCATAGACGGAAAAAGAGGACGGCGCCGCTTCCGCCAATGGAAGAGAGGGTGGCCAAGGCACTGGAGATTGCTCAGGCAATGCAGTATCTCCATGACCAAAAGCCCAAAGTGCTTCATCGTGACTTGAAGCCGAGTAACATTTTTTTGGACGATGCCATGCATGTGAAGGTGGCTGATTTTGGCAATGCTCGTTTTTTGAGTGATGAGGAGAAGGCTCTCACTGGTGAAACAGGCGAGGACTAGCATGATTAATTATTTAATTTTATTATGTTTTTGGTGAACAATTATACGATATATTATTTTATGAGACACAATATTATGTTGATTTTTCCTTTCTGAGATAAAAGTGCAAGTTTATTTATTTATTTATTTTATTTGAAGATAAATTGATTTATTTAATCAAAAAATTGCACCAAATGTAATCAGCACATGGATTTTTTTTAAAATTTTTTTGGCAGGGACTTATGTCTACATGGCCCCAGAGGTAATCCAGTGCAAACCTTATAACGAAAAATGCGATGTATATAGTTTTGGCATCATCCTCAATGAACTGATCACCGGTGAATTTCCCTTCATTGAGACAGATTATGGACCTTCCAAGGTATAGTTTAAGAAATAAATTTCTCTAATTCATTAAGAGCCCATTTGGGCGTTTGAGTGCATATTAAATAATTTTAGTGTATTTTACTTATTACTGAAGGCACAAATCCATCATATTGAATGAAAAATTTATTTAAAAAAAGAAGATAATTTTCGTCACAAATGACAGTAAAAATTCAAAATAATGACATTTTATGAACTTCTGATCCTATAATATCAACCATGTAATGACTCACAGTTTTTTAAAAATATTCTTGTTATGATAGATTTGTGTCTTAAATACTCCACAAAATATACTATAATCATTTAATTTATATTTGAACGACCAAATGTGCCTTAAAAGAATGATAATAACTATTTTTCTTATTTCTCGATTTGGATTTTTTTTGTTTTTTTTGATGAATTGATTTTGGATTTAGATTGCTATGGAGGTTGCACAGAGTGGGCTAAGGCCCGCCCTTCCAGAGGACAATGGCCAATTTGGAGACCTCATTGACCTCATTTGCCTTTCGTGGAACGATAATGCTATTATGAGACCTTCCTTTGCAACAATCACTTGTACTTTGAGAAAGATCCAAAAGCGATTTATCGAAAATGTTTACCTGTGGTAATGTCAAAGCCCTTGCTTGTACCCACAAAAACAGAAAAAAAAAAAAAAAAAAATTGCTCCTGCAATAATTTAGAGTTGTTATCAAAATTTAGAGCATGGAGAGGGTAAAAAGCCAAAAGTTGAAGGAATGAGTCCTTGCAGAGAGGTTGAGCCCTTCTTCTTCCTTCTACCTTTAGCCCTATTGAGATTGTTGCAATTTTGGTGCTATTTACATACTTTTAGTTAATACTCCGTGTAAGAACAATTATGTCATTGTCACCACAATTTCAAGAAAGAAAATGCTACTCTTCTCATCATCATTATTATTATTATTATTATTATTTTTTTTTTAGTTTTTGCTGCTACTTGCTTGGATTCATTCATGGGGTAATATGTCATTCACTTTTTTAAAACATAAATGGCTCTCTCCATTTTTTAATTTTTCTTCCCCCCGATTAAGTATAAGAATAATAATGCTAAATTATTTAAACAACTTGCCCAAATGATATGGTAGGCTTAACCAATCAAAATTTTCATCAAACATTGTGATTGCTTCATCAATTGGGCAAATATTTTGAACAACTTAGCACTTTTCTAATTATAATTATCCCATTAGCACATCAACTAATTGACAAAACTAGTAACTTTAACATTTTTCTTTTTGTATTCAACTTTAAAATATAGGACGAATGGACGATGATGCGCAATTACCCAAATTTATATGGGGGAACGGCTATTGCAACCCCCCTTTCTTATTACCCCACCCCCATTTTTTAGGTTTTTAAGATTTTATGCAAAATATAAAAAGTTTTTATGAAAACCGGCTAAGATGTCCACTAGAAAACATCATTTTGAACAGCTTTGTAGAAGAAAGTTTTTCCTAAATCTATCGTTTAAATATACTTTTTAGCCTATTTATAGATTTTATTTCATTTTTTGCCAAAAAGTCTACCTAAACGATAGATTTTGGAAAATCTTTTTTCTGCAAAGTTGTTCAAAATGATGTTTTCTAGTGGACCAGGTGATCGGTTTTTGCAAAAACCTTTTATATTTTTCATGAAATTTTAAAAACCAAAAGGAAAGGGGTGGGCTTATAAGAACGAGGGGTTGCAATAGCCGTTCCCTTTATATGGGCCAAAAGTACAAGCCTCTAAGACCATTATGGGCCTACATGGATGGACCAACTCATACAAAAATTTGCCTAGTTTGCGCATCTATCACCAAATATTCGCAACGGCTCGGATAGGTCTTCAAAACTGAGGATCTGAAGTTCTGAACGCCAGGGCCCTGAGGTCAGGCCACTTAGGCAGCCGCCTAAGGCCCCAAAATTCTAACAAAAAATTCTAACAGCTAAGTGGCCTTAGGCAGCCGCCTAAGGCCACTTAGCTGTTACCTTTATAATAGGTCCCGAAAAAAAAAAAAACAAAAAATAGTTTTTTTTTTAATAACTAGATGAGAAAATACCCTAATCCAAGTTTAAGGGCCCCAAATAATTCCTAAGTTTCTAAGCCAAATCCATATACAATAACCCAAATGGCCAAATAATCTACTCACATTTTGAGGCAAGTATAGATCCTGGAAGGCAATTTAAACTCAAGCCCAAAACCCCAAAAAAAAAAAAAAAAAAAAAAAAGCCCCTAAATCAGATAAAATCTAATGCTTCTGTCAGTTTGCCTCGAGCCTCCAAACTCCAACAACCTCCTCTCTTCTCTCTTAGTACTCTCAACCTCTCACAACCTCCATCCTAATCAAATCATATCAGACAAAGAAGTCAGGTACACAAATGTCCAAACCATTCTCTCTTTAATTAATTATTTTCTTTACTTTTTCTTTCCTATCTATCTATATATATATATATATACACACACACACACACACACACATAAAGGAGCACTCTGATATTATTGGGGGAGATTTATTTTTAGAATTAAAGGTCTTGAAAGAAGTTTTACCAACAGATTTAAAAAGGCTAATTAAAGTACTGAATTATTTGAAAGAAATGAACAATTGTTTCCCAAATGCTTGGATTGCTTATAGGATATTGTTGATCATACTAGTTACATTTACATTTGCAAAAATAAGTTTTTCAAAGTTGAAGTTGATTAAGATCTTACCTTCGTTCTACTATGTCACATAGGAAATATTAACCGGATTAGCTATATTATCCATTGAACATGATATGGTAAAAAAGATTGATTATGCAAACTTAATAAGTGATTTTGCAGTTAAAAACACAAGAAGAGTAGTATTTAAGTGATACTTTGCTATAGTTGGTTCATTTCTTTTTGGTGTTATAGCTTTAAATTTTTTTTTCTTCTTCTTGCATATGTATTTTTTCTAAATTATAAAGGAAGAAGATCATATTTTATTTATTTATAGTTCTTATAAAGATTTATTTTTTATCTTAATTTATATAAGCAAATTTTAGTATTCATTTATTTAGGCAAATTTTGTATGTATTAGGAAAAAAAAATTATTGGTTATAAATTTTATTATGCATATGAATATGTATAGAAGGCCCCATTTTAGGAGTTTGTCTAGGACCCCAAAAAACCCTGGACCGGCCCTACTGAACGCTTCTGTTCATTTTTGTGTTTTGTTCCCATCAAACCTACTAACTAGGCTAAGGTACATAAACGAGAGGATCTCTGGAAGATGGTGTTCGTTTTGTTTTTCTGTTCCTACGAAAACGCACATCTCTTCGAACAAAACGACAGCATGTGCGTCCTCGCGGTGCCTTCGAGATCGCATTTGACCACAAAACGGCGTCATTTCCATTCTCGTCTTCACTCACCCTGCTTTCCAATTTCTCGATCTTCGCCCCTGTCCCAGGCGAAGCTCGAGAAATTGAGTAGAGATGCCTTTTCGGTTTCTCTCATCAATTCCTTCCCTCTCTTCCCTCTCTCTCTCGTTCCCTTTCGGTCTCTGCAGTTCTCTCTCTTTATATGCACACAGTCCAGCGAACACCCAAGTTAAACGATTCACGAGGGTTTTGCTGCACATCTACAGTTCGCTGCCCAAGGAGCCAGCTAATGGGCTGCCTTATTGGCCAGACCTTTCCTCGGTTTCCTTTTCTTTCGTCTCCCCCTTCTAAGGAAAAATAGTTGGTCACGTTTGTGATAATTTATTCATATTTTGTGACATTCTTAATGTAAAGTATTATTAACAAATTTCATATAATTTTTTCAGTATAATCATTGGCAAACCTAGAAGGTAGTTTTGGCCCTTTTGCAAACTCTAATTCTATAGCTATGAGTAATTTCACTAAAGACCATACTAGCAAGACAGACTTTCATTGTTAAAAATAATGACAATCAAATCATGGTTACAAAAAAGATGTTAAAGGTTGTTTTAAAAATTATTTTTTGTGGTTTAAGTAGTCAAGATTTGGCAATTACCTTAGATTTTTCCTTTCACTAATATCCTCATATTAAGTGAAAAGCCCACTAAGCTAGCCTAGACAACAGGAGGGGATTTCAATGGATCATTATCCCGCCTTCAACAACTTGGCATTTGCAACATTTTCTACATGAACCAAGGCACCGCCCTGCAAGACAGAGACCAAAATATGATTACTAGAATGAAAATTTTAAATTAACACTTTAGTGAGCCTTACATTTAATTATATGATTACTTAATTTTAAATTATAACTGTACCCGTAATATATTCCTTAATAGTCGAAATAGTGGTACATTGCTCTTTCGAGAAATTCTATGGTACCCGCAAAAAAAATTTGAGGTACCATATCATAAATGGTAATTAATCAGATTTGTGGTTGGTCAAGCAAATTGCAAGGAGGAAAAAAAAAATGTTTCGAAGGCTATGTGCATTTTCTTTTTGGGATTTTTGGTCATAGTCCCATATTCTAAGAATTTTTTTTACAATCAGTCCAACAATGTTGTCTTTAACCCATTTTTAGACCAAAATACCCTTTTATAAATCTAAGCCTATCTCTTGAGAAGTTATAAACGTGTTCTCCTTATCTCCCATGGTTCTTGTTGGCAATGACTCCCACCACGATCAAGTTCCGACCACCTTTCTGGTAGCTATTCCAGCGATCCTACTAGAGACGGCGATGACTCCCTCATCTCTTCTTCTGCTACGACCACCATTTCAGAGACTGTTTTAACCTCCAACGATCCTATTGGAGACAACAATGACTTCTTCTTCTTCTTCTTCTTTCTCTAGCCTTCCTCCTCCTTAAAACTCAATGCTATACTTCCAAACCTCATCTCCTAGATCTGCCCGGCGATGAAAGAGCTTGCAAGGGATGACTATGCCGTGTGGGGTGACCACAATGGTGATGGTTTTAGTCCCAAAAAACTCTAGGTTATGTTTATATCAAAGGAAGAAAGTCATAAATTTAAATAAAAAATTATTTACAAGAAGTTTCAAAATTTATATGAAAAACAGACACATTTTACTATTCTATGCTTTTAAAAATTATACAAAAAATAGTCACAGTTTCTATTTTATGCTATAAAAAAATTTATATTGAAAATAGTAACAATTTACTATTTTGTGCTATAAAAAAAAAAAAAAAAAAACTATTTTACGATTGGGTGAACCTAAACACATGAACCAACCCCCAAAAAAGTTATCATCACAACAAAACCTTCATAGGAGGTGTTGCAAGCACTATTATGACTATTCTAGGCCATAGCTATGGTTGAGATTTAGTCACATTATACTATTTCGTGCTATTAAAATTTTAGATAGAAAACAATAACAGTTTACTACTTTGCTATAAAAAAACAGAATTTATAGTTGGATGAACACCAATACAAACAGCAACTCCCTAAGAAGTTATCATCATAACATAAAATAGATTTGGTAGGAGGAAAAAAGAAAGAAAGAGTTAAGAGAGCCATGGCTGTGTTTTGTGGGAAAGAATAGGGAAAAATGAAAAAAGAATAAGAAGAAGAAGAAGAAAGAAAGGAGAGGCATGGCTGACCTTAAGCTATCGTAATAGATTTGGTTCTCAGATCTAGTGACAACATAATGAAGCTAGGAAAAAAAAAAAAGGAAAAAAGAGAGAAGAGATTAATAGTTGAGTTTCGCTAGAGGTCGCCAATGGGAACTATAGTCGCCAGTGGGAACCATAGTTGCCGGAATAGCATTTGCAACTTGTTCGGTAGTGGGGAACCATGGGAGGCAGTGGAACCATGGGAGAGGGAGAGAACGTGGGAAAAAAGAGAAACGTGAGATAGAGGGTTGAGTTTGGGTATATAAAAGGTTAATATGGGAATTTTCAAAAAAATATTTTCTTATTGCTAATAGGTATACTAAACTATGGGGTTAAAGAGTTAAGAAATCTTTTGATGGGGTTATTGTTAAATAGTAACCCCTAATAGGGGTAATTGCTAATATTCCCTTCTTCTTTTTTTTTTTTATTTTTTATTTTTTTTTAGGCTATGTGGATTTTGAGTCCTCGAAGTTGTGGGCTTTTGGATGAAATAGCCTATATATAAGCTCTATTAGGCTAATATATGCCTATGTTTGAGCCTAACAAAATAGTAATTAGCCAACAATGCATTGACCCATCTAATATTGACAAGCCTTGAGACGTCACGAATATTTGGTGATGGATGTGCAAGCTAGCCAAATTTTTTGGATGAGGGGGTCCATTCGTGTAAGGCCCACTATGGTCATGAGAGGCCTCCGTTTTAGGCCCATATAAAATTTGGGTAATTTTGCACATTATCACCCTACTGAATGAAAAAGAGCAATGCCAATGCATTTCTTATTTACCAACAAAAAGAACTCAATTTTTTTGCCCGATTCTACTTCTTTAAGGGAGAGGCCTCTCAAGGCCATTGTGGGCCTACACAGATGGCCCAACTCATATAAATATTTTGCCTACATTGCCCAGCCATCATATAAAATTCGTTATGGCTCAGTTTAGCTAGTATTGATGACTCAATTCATTTTTGGCTATTCCCTATTCCCATTCATAAACAAGGCCAAGGACTCATAACTCCATGGCCCCTTGAAACATTTCTTGCTTTTCTTGCAATTCTTCTTCTTCTTCTTTTGGGAGGGGGGGGGGTTTCACTCTTCTTGCAATGATTGAGAACTCTCTTATATACATCTAACCCATTTTCCTAATTTTATTTCCCATGTGGCAATGTGGCAACTAACATGGCATGTGACACAGTCGAAAACTTAGTTATAAGGACCTACTACCCTATTTCATAGAGAATTAAATCTAGTCGTAAGAGAATAATGAAATAAGCAAGGGAAAAAAATTTCCAAAAATTCTAAAGGTCAGACTAACTTAAAATATAAATAAAAACAAATTGAGACTCCTAAAATAAAGTCAAAATTGAAGTCAATTCATAAGATAAGAAAATTACGAGACTTAAACAAGGAAACAACGTCATGACAAAATAGCTAGAGATGCAGATAAATAAAGTTGCTGATAGATTCAGTGCTAAAATCTATTCTAATACTATATTTAAGAGTTTTGCTGACCTCATCCATAGATGACGTGGCAAGCTCATAATCTTTCCCTTCTAAAATCTCATTCTCTCATTCATTTTGGGGCCCACATAGTGATGTCAGCAGGATTTTTTTTTTTCCTTCCTTTCCCGTACCACCCCTCTTCTCCTCTTTCTCTCTCTCTCTCTTTGCCCACTCATCAGATATGTATACCCCTCTCATACTCCTCTCTCTCCCTTCTCTCCTCCTCACACCCATATGAAACCCAAATCCCAAATCCATACCCATTTTTTTTATGGCCACCATCATCATCATCATTAAGATTGAATCTTGTGTTTTTTTTTTTTTTTTTCCATCATCTTTGTTATGGCATACCCATCCGACAACTGTTGTAATCGACGGGGTTACCATGGCTACCACAACCAAGAGGGCTATTATGCTCTATGAGTTGTAGATCTGGAGTGGTGTAGATCTGGAGTGTTGTAGATCTGGGAGGAGATGAGGACAAGGACGGCGACAGCACTGGGACAACGACAGTGATCAGATCGCCACGACAACGGCGTCTTATGGAAGCGCGATGACGATGGGGACGGTGATGAGAACGATGACAGCAATGACTTTCCCTTCGCGAATGGAGGCGCGACGACGATGGGGACGGTGATAAGAATGACGACGGCGATGACTTTCCCTTCGTGCCGGCAACGAGATCAGCGAAGGCGACGAGATCGGCGACAGCGACAAATTCTTACGGCCAATGAAACAAAATTCCTACGGCCAATGAAATTATTTGACCCAAAAAAAAAAAAAACTATGAAATTGCAGATGATTTTTTGAGAGAGAGAGAGAGATGGGGATGAGATGAGATGAGAAGAGAATGGGAATAATGATTTTTGTCAGGGGGTGGGCTCCACGGGTATTGATTTTTTTCTTTCTTTGGCTGGAATTAGCATTCTCTCTTGTGGGTGTGGAATGCTTATTCTATCATTTTGATGGAATGGCCAATCTCAAAGAACAAGGATTCAATTCCCTTGGCAAACAAACATTCCATTTTTTTTTTACTAATGGAATAAGTATTCCATTCCATCCCCTAAACCCACGTACCAAACACAGCCTTAGTTCATTATAAAAACAATTATTGTGTTTTTATGGGTTTTTGAAAGTATATTTGACAAAAGTTCAATCAATGATTAAATATTTTTCCTTCAACTTATATTCTTTGGGATTTTCGCCTTTGTTTAAATAGGTTGTCACATCTTCACTAAGCATTTGAGTTGACGATATTTATTTGTAATTTTCACACATCACACGGGTCTTTGCTGGTTAGGAAATTATAATATGGATCACTAGCATTTTTTTAAGATATTTATATTTTTGAACATATGAGTTGTCTTCATTTCTTTTTTGTTAATAGGGTATAACTTTCACTTGGTATTAACTAACGCTAAGATGAAACGTAATTAGTGATAATCCTAATAGGGAATGAGAAGTTAAACCTGTAACATTGTCTCAGAGTTTGTTATTCCTGTGCATCGCGCGAGTCCCTTCTAATATACACATAAAATAAAAAGTGACCCTCGTGCTTTCCTCATAGCATCTGGCCTTCGCAGGCCCCGAAGACACAGAATACAAAGGGATTAAAAATAATAATAATAAGGATAATATTTGGCTCCTTCTACGGGAGGAGTAGAAGCTCTTGCAAGCTGATGTGACATATTCTCAAAGGGCCACATGTCCACAACTACAGAGAAAATATGCTACTCACGTTATTATTGTACTAGCCTTCTTCCTTTAATCTATTTGGATCAAAATACCCCTTGACTCAGGAGAGAAGATTTTGTTTTCTACAGAGAAATAGAAGGGACGTCTTTTGAGCGAGGGAGTTTGACCTCCATTGCTGATGGCAGCTATCGCTGAGAGCTACTACAACTCCGATGATCTTCCCCTATTGTCACAACCCGAGCCATCTTCATCTTCCACAACTCGATCATTATCCAACCATACAAAACTTTATCAACAACTTCAGGAGCTCTCACCCATCAAAGACTCCCTCTTTCCTCTATTTTTATGTCAGATCTTAACTATTTGGTCGACCACCATAGCCCATTTCATTTTATTACCGACCGCATAACCCATTTCAAATCAAATCAGAACCGTCGACGACCAAACTTCAGCCCAAATATTGCTCATGAAAATTAATTTAGAAAAAAACAAAAGAGAGAGCTTTTCTGGTAGTATTCCGATGCCGAACCGGTGATGACACCTCTCTCTCCTAATACCATCTTCTTACTTTCATATTTTAGCAATTTCTTGAAACTATTTGCATAAAAAGTGTGTTTTTCTTGCCTTAATCTGGAAAGAAAATAACAAATAGTAAAGAAAAAAAAAAAGGACCAACGAGAACAAGCACCTAAAACTCCATTTGTGAATTGAAGCTAGCTTTGGATTAAAGATAAAACTTAATTTATTAGCTTTCTACAAAAGCTTGTACTCCCACAACCAAAGCACAATTAACGCTACTTATTTATTTATTTTATTATTTAAAAAAAGGTTTGGGGAGAGATAAATA
This sequence comes from Liquidambar formosana, assembly GCA_039720395.1. Lineage (NCBI taxonomy): Eukaryota > Viridiplantae > Streptophyta > Magnoliopsida > Saxifragales > Altingiaceae > Liquidambar > Liquidambar formosana. The sequence continues at coordinate 28,833,409 of CM077831.1, forward strand.
CTTGGGATCTCAGTTTTTGGGGTACTCCATTGGAAAGGTTTGGACTTTGGAGTATGAAGAGACAGAGAAAGCGGGGTGATTTGGAAAGTGTGGGTATTTTGGTCTAAATGAAAAAAAGAAGAGGAGGGCGTTTAAAAGGGGTACGGCTCACCTCCAGTGCTTGTTGTCTAGTTTGGTCCATTTTGCGGCTCCCAATGTCCGTGTGAGATTTAACCCTCATCATTCTGCCGCATCATTTAAAACTCTTCCCCTTTTAACTCGCCAAATCCCTATTGTTAACGTCGTTAGGTTCGTATCTCATCACCCTCTCTTTTGTTGGTGGCGAGGCCCTCTTTCACCATCAATTTTGACCCATTCATCTGTACTTGTACTATTAGTAGCAATTATCCAAATTACCCTCTAAGGCATAAGAGCTGCCCTCAACTATATGATCGACTATGGTGGGTTATTGTTGTGGGCCACGAATCTTTGCCCCTGAAAGTGTTCTTATCGGTGAACGAGGCCCTCTTTCACCATCAATTTCGACCCATTCATCTATATTTGTACCATCAGCGATAACTATCCAAATTACCCTCTGTCTAAGGCATAAGAGTTGCCCTCAACTATACGATCGACTATGGTGGGTTACTATTGCTGGGCCACGAATCTTTGCCCCCCAAAAGTGTTCTCACCTCTGCTACCAATTAAAAAAAAAAAAAAGAGAGAGAGAAGAAGAAGAAGAAGAAAAATGTTGGAGGTTTGTTGCCATGTCTATAATTTCGCAAATTGCAAAGCTAACAATCAATATTAGGTAGAAGATGGAAGGCTGCACGGAGTCATAGATGAGATTTGCCTTTTATCTAGTGTTTTGGTAGCAAGCCACTACCCTCATAAATTGATCAGAAGTTGGAGTTAGAGAAACGTGTTAAGAAGCAAAAGATGATGAGTAGATTTTCCCTTTTCATTAAATAATTTACTCGCAAAATTAATTTCATTTTGCATAGATTATTTATACAATTTGGGTTTATGGAGTGATTTTGGCGGGGACAAACAGTGTTCTCTGGCCATAGATTGAGATTACAGAGAGAACAAGGACAAAGGTTGAAGAGTTCTTGGGTGGTGTTTGGGTTCAGTCTAACTCCGTTAAAGGTCCATTAATGCATCATGAAGAGGTGGAGTGGCGTGGTTGTTTATAAGCTGTCGGATCTATCAACGATGATGTGGCTTGTAAGGAGCCGTCAACTGGACAAAAAATGGAGAGGTTTGGACAGGAGGAGAGCCGAACCCGTTTAGAAGTCACCGAAGGAGTTTGGTTTTTCTAAAATTGGACGACATATGGCAATCAAAGCACATGCCACGTCAGTTCTAGCGTAAGGAGCCAAACATTATCCTAATAATAATAATTAATTTCTCATTACAGTCAGAAATTTGAAAGTCTTTGTCAATTGCAAAAGTTGTCTCATTAGAGAAGAGGGGAGGAAAAATGGCACATACCTGTAGCTTATCAGATGAATTCTTGAGCCATAAGCAATAATTATCTTGCAGTTGCAGTAGTAACATTGGTGAGACGAACATCTTGGGGCAGAAGATTGTATTTGATATCTAGCTCTTCAAAAATCCTTTTCAATTCCATGACCACTGTGGATCTCCGCTTGGTCTTCTCCACAAAGTCTTGAAAGTTCATCTTGTGATTGAAAAATAGAACCATCTTTATCTTGTTCACATTCTCAAATTCCTTCACCACCAGATTGTGGTTACGATGCCAGTGCTGGGAATTTTCCTCCAAATACCTATCCAAAAATGGAAGCCAATTGAGAAAAAGGTGAAAACTGCATATATTGATGTAGAGAAGGACTTGTGTCAAATTGAATTCTGAACAGAAAACTCTCAAATTGAATTCCTTTGCAATAATGACTCAAGTTCTTGAGCTAAGGGAGCCTTAAACATTAAGACCCTATGTTAAAACAATCACTAGTTCAGCTCCTGATAATTGCATTGTCACAAAAATAATTGGAAGAATAAGGCCAGAGACAACTTACTCCTTGATTTTCTCCTTTAGCTCCCCGATCTTCTCTACTGATGTCGAAAAATCGAGACAGAACTCCACATTATCACCCATATCTGGGCTTCTGTAAAAGTTGCTGATGGGCTTCGTAGACAAAACCGAATTCGGATAGTATACCTTTTCGTTATCAATTTTCAAGAAGACTGTTGTCAAGATGTTCATCTCTTCTACCACCAACTGTGAGGTTAAACACAATAGTGAGGAAAACAGAGTCCATCAAAAGAATCCAGATCGATATGAAGAGAATAAGATTGCCACTCCGTGGAAATTAAGTTACCTGAACGCCATCAATGACACAACGGTCACCAACATCGAAGGGATGCATCACGAATACAAATATAATTGCTTCAAATATAGTCTTGCAGGTGTTTCCAAACATAACAGCAGCCACTACAAGCTGCGATGAGAGCACGAGGAGTACTTTTGTCGTTGCAATTTCCATCAAAAGTAGCCACACCACACTGCTTACCACAATCACGACTCCTATAAAAAGCTTGTTCAATTGCTTTACACCTGTTTTGGTATCGTTTAAAGCATATGCTAATGCTTGGTGATCTTTGTAAACCTTCACCTACACCCAAAAAAAGAGGGGCGGGGGGGATCATGAATGTTAAAGAATGAACTTTTCCAATCCACCAAAAAAAGTATACTCTTCATTTTCCTCGTAATCAATAATAAAGCCGGTCACTTGGAGCAAGTAGTCAGGACTTTTTCTCTGTATGATTGCCAAAAAGACAGAGAAAGAGAGAATCAATTTGGAATATTGCACCAATATTCCACCCAGAAAAAGTAGTAAATTTTCTTCTCTCTTTTCTCTTCCTTTGTCTTATCACCAATCAAACAGACACTATCTTATGCATCATGTAATTAGCATAAAGTGAAGAACTGCACAGTTTCATAGTTTCGTTTTCTACATCTCGGTCTAAGCATTGAGTAAGGCGGAGAGGAGTTAAGAGAATCATAACCCAGCAAGAAACTGCAGCTTCAAGTGCTAATTGGTATTTAGTAAACACAGACAAAAAAGGCCTTACCACCCAGTCAGTTAGAGATGCCAAGTCGATATGTGTCTTTTTTGCTCCATTAAGCAGTTCAAACACATACTCCGCATCCTCCTTTGACAAGAATTTCGTGAGGTCATCCGGACCAATGCACCTGCACATGCATAAAAGATCAAATGGTCAAGAGAAGACCAGAGAGGAAGGGGGGAAAGAACAAAAAGGCATAACAAGCGACTTGAAAAAGGCAGATTTTCTCACTCGCAACCATTTGGTACCACATTCTTGAAAATCCGCTTAGCAGCGGCCATTCCTTGCACCTCAACATCTTCTCCATCACCAACACTTTCATTAAGTGTATCCACGATAGTGGACATCTCTGGATTGGCTGTTAAATCAACCAACACCTTCATGATCGAAGCAGAAACCTTCTCCTGTTTCATCTTATCAAGCTTGGACATATCAAGTAACTGTTCTTTCTCCTCGCCCTTTTTACCCTTCTTTAAACTCAAGTAACGGGCGCTCCGCCTTTTCTCCACTCTCTCTGCCAGCGGACGCCCTGAAAGAGTCTGTAGAACATACAGATGAAAGACGGATTGTTTAATCCTATCAAAGAATGTGTTGACATGGAAAGAAGACGCTAAGGTCTTCAGCAATAATGTCTTCAACAGCCACAAAAATGCCCCAATGAGAAATGCGACAATAGTCCAAGTGACACGATTTAGTATTTTGGCGGCCTCAGGGCGATCGCTCAACCCCACAATCGAACAACAAAACCCATGTGAGAAGTACCAAAGCCAACCAAATGAACACCTGAACACTCTTCTTCATCCCATAGAAGAAGTAAAGCGCCTTCTTCTTCAACAAAAATTTCTGCTTGTTCTTGGACCAAAAGTTCTTCTTCAACAAAAAGTTGGTCTCAATGAGATAAACAAGAACACGCATTACCCAATTTGTGAACACGAGACCACAAAAGATTACCGTTGCGAGCACACACCACTTCCAAATCTCCAAATCCCAAATCGTGGAATTCTCCAATTTCTCCACAGTCAAGCTTGCCACTAAGCATCCCAAAATGCACCCAACTGCAACGCACTCAACCAGAACCTTAGTTTTCACCCTCTTACGCTTCTTCTCTTTACTGTTCGATTGATGATCGTCTACTTTCTCGTGACTCTGAGAGGCGGACACCGTTCTCGATGGCGCTCTATTATTCGGCGAATCTGCGCCTTGCCCGTCATCTCTTTCTGTCCCTTTGATTACATCTACACCCAGGTCAACAGAATACGACTGTTCGCCGAACCTCGACTTGGGTTTCGAGTAAGCCGACCTCATCAACGACCGTCTGCGCGTCAAGGTTTTGGTTGTCGGCACTTCGGGTGGCTTAATCTGACCGAGACTCGGACTGGGACTGGACCTCGCCATCTCCGGCGAGGGATGGCTCGTGGGTGGCGCTCCTTTGCCGAGTGAGTCAACGGTAGTCAACTGCTGTGGGGTCGTAGATTCTGAATCTTTGGACAAATTCCACTCTGCGTATCCAGTACTTCTTGTACGCGCCGCTTTGGAAGTTTCTTCGCTTGGCATTTGTATCACCACATCCCCGCCGTTTGCGCTCGTATTCTCCGACATGCTCATTTCGGCTACTCTGCTCGGAGCTTTCCCATTAGCATCCATTGAAGAAACTAACAGACTGTGAAACACCCGGCCTGTTATGCGATAAGAACAATCACATTAAGAATTAAAAAAAAAAAAAAAACAGAGAAAATGCACTAGATCTTTAAGGAACAGCTAGCTTCCAGTTAATATCTTTTAAGGTAGGAAAGGGATCGAAGTAGTGAGAGAGCGAGAAGATGATGAAGCAGGTACTTCTAGAAAAATAAAATGTCTTGTATATTGAACGAAATATCCATGGTCTATTGGTCCGTCCCAATCATGCACGAACGTCAGGAGAGAGACCCTATCGTACTATCAGGGTAACAATAATTCCAGGCCTCCGAACTGGGGCCGGCTTAATACTATAAAATAAAATAAACAAAAAGGCGACTATTGTCATCGTCGAAATTTCCATATACCCTTGTTTTGTTTTGGTTTTTTCTTTTTTAAATTATATTTACAAATCCTATTTAAAAGACAAATTTTATCTAAATTTTTTTACTCATACATAGTGTTAAAATTTTATAAAATATATAAAAGATTTTCATAAAAACTATTGTTCATTAAAAAATATTGTTTTGAAGTTTTGAACAACCATGTTGAAGAAATTATTTTTAAAATATATGTTCTAGCTTGTATACCCCACTTATTTTAAAATTTTCAACTCAAACGATAGATTTTATAAAAATTTTATTTTACAAAATTATTTAAAAGAATATATTTTTAATAAAGAATGCCGCCCGTTTTCATGACTATCTTTTACATTTTTTTATAAAACCTTGAAAAATTTAAAATACACGAATGAATTTTTTTGTTGTATTACACTGAAGAAAATACTACTTATTCCAAACTATTTTTTCAATTTCAACATGTCAATAGTCAAGTAATATAGCAACATTGGCTACTCAGTACTCACAAATTTGAATTTAAATTTTTGAGAAAAAATATATTCAATACCAGGATGATATTTTATTCTAGATTTAAAATAAATAGCACTACTATTGAAATAATCATTATTGCATGCAACCCATGTTGTCAAGGGGGTTTAGATTTGATGATGGATTGGATTTTGACTTGGTCGGACAATTTGAATGTGATATGAAAATTGTATTTTATTAATTTATATAATAATAAAAGAAACGGGAAGACCTATTTTCATATGGTTTTGGTTGTATTGGTACCCATCACAGCTTATTTCTGGACCCCTTGTGTCCAACGAATGTAGATGCAACAAAAATAGGCGTGAAAAGCAAACAACGATTTTGTACGAAATATTAAATTATACTCACTATATTTTATCAACAGTTGGACTCTACCATATATAAACTGACAAACAATATTTTGGTAGGAGGGGATGCTAGGGTCAGCCGCGGACCGTTGCACACCCAGTGGTGCATGTGTGACACGTGCTGTGGGACCAGTATGTGTGTGTCATACACGCACCAATGGGGACGCGACCGTCCTGACTGTAGCATTCCTCTCTGGTGGGGGATTACATATTAAATTATATATTTTATCAATAGCTACAAACTTATGATGATTTAAAAAATGAATTAATTTGACTACTCTTTTAATTTAATTGTTTATTAATATTTAATAATGCTCTATAAAAGTTTTAATTAAACAACATGAAAATTATGAGTAACAATAATGATATAAGGAAAGAAATTTATATATATTTTATTGTTTTTGGTAGCAAATTTTTTATTAAAATTTGTATTATACCCATACATAATCATATCTATAATATTTACTATGTTCATTTTTTTATGCCAGTTTTTTCTTTTCTTTTCTTTTCTTTTCTTTTTTGAAAAATTAAATCAAATTATGCTCATACTTATCCCATTGCATATATTTCAAATTAGGTGAGAAGCCAGTGGGACCCATCACGTTGATGGATTATAAATTAATGTAACTTTACTTGGGTATCTAATAAATTATACCTCCTACTGTGGGGTAGGATGGGAACCAAAAAGTCAAGTAACTCATGCCTTATGAAAGCATTACTCTAACCACAGGCTAGGTTGGGTAGGGCATTTACTGGTCATAAAGTGAAATCAATGGAGTCCGGTAGAGGATTCAATGCTGAGTCGATGAAACTCAACACAATGCCGAGGTGAAATAGATTCGGGATTAGTATTTGGACGGTTCGGATTTAAAGATCGAAAGTTACTATTAAAATTATCAAAATGACCTCAATGGATAATTTTTTGATCCTTAAATCCAAGCTGTCTATTTTACCTTGGCATCGTGTTGAGTTTTATCAATTCAGCATTGAATCTTTTCCCATGAAATCCACCAAGTCTAAGTTAAATACTCCAGGACAGTTGATTCACCTTTTACATTTTATATTATAAAACCGGTATTACAAGCTGCTTTCTATATTATTATAATGGAATATAGGTGGCAGCAATTATAGGGTGAACGGCTGTAGGCGTAGGTCAATTCAATTGACCTTAGCATCGCCCTCTAATAAATTACACCCACTTTTCGATGGGAACCAAAACAACTCTTGCCTTGTGAAAACTAAGTTCAAAAAAAAAAAAAAAAAATAAGAAGAAAGAAAGAAAGAAAGAAAGAGGAAGAAATTACTTTAACTGCTAGATTAAGTAGGTCATGTTAGATAAAAAGGGCAATTTCTATGGTCTTCCCAAAAATAAAATAAAATAAATTAAGGTACCATACTTTACGTGACTATATTTTGTAGTCATTTGATTATATTTTATAGTAATTTGATTACATTTGTAATAACCACTAACTTAATCACAAAATATGATAACTTGTCACATTTATGGTAATTGATTACTACAAAATGTGATCAATTACCACTTCTAAGTATGTTATTCCTCTTTGTTTTTTTTTTTTTTTTTTTCTTTTTCTTTACACAATAGAAGCAGCTTATAAAGAAAAACTAGTTTATATTGGTATGTAATTTTTTTCCGTAATTCCCCATTCAAAATTGTAAAAAAAAAAATAAAAATTGAAAATTTGATTAGCCATTTTAATTTATTAGTTTTTAATCTATCTAATGCATGGATGACGACAGGGCTTTTGAATCTGTGTGACGCATGGTGTGACGATTAGGTATAGGTCCTATATTAAATAATTATTAGTATTATTTTCTCTCTTTTGGGAATTGGTACATTAATGAGATGTGGCATCTATGTGTGAAAAAACAAGAAGGGAAAATGTGTTCAAAAGTCGCCTAGAGTAATACTACTACCTTATTTGTCTCTTAGCAGGAGTGATTCTTCCGTGTTATGGTGGCACGTCATATAATATCACGGGTAAATAAAAACAAAACAAAATAAAATTATATGGTTAAAAAATATTTTAATTATTTTATTTTATTTTATTTTTATTAACTTGTAATACCACACCACTGGTATCACAGTGACATATAAGTTTTTCTCCGTGAATGAGAATCTATATTAAATTAATATATTTCTCTATGGTTTTTTTGTTTGATTAACTATTAGGGTTATCCAGGCATTTCTCTATTGTTTAACAATGGTTTATATTAAATTATTTTTCTCTCTTCTTCACATGGAATACCAATAAAACGTGACATCAATATATGAAATGAAGAGAGAAAAATAAGTAAAAATATAAAAATATAGGCACCGTTTGGTTGCACTTATTTTAAAATCTTTTTTACTTTTGAAAGCAAAAAGTTGTAAAAGCAAAAAGCACTGTTTGGTTAGAGAAAATAAAAAGGACTTCTAGAAAGCAAAAAACAAAATATTTGATTTTAAGCAAAAGTAATAAAGATTTGCTTCTAAAAGTCATTTTTATCGTTTTGATGAGTTTGACCTTAACTCGAAAAATTTGCGATCAAGAGAGGTTGTGCCTGTCCTAGACTTTCGTTTAGGCAACGATGATTCGGTAAAGTTTCCCATTACATCCAAAAGATCACTGGCGAAATCAATTTTATCAAACGCACTTTTGGTTCTATTGCTTATACTTAAAAGCAAAAAGCAAGAAAGTACAAAATGACTTTTACTATATAAAAAAAGATCTTATAAAAAGTACAACCAAACGGTGTAGAAAGAGAAAGAGAGGAGGTTAGGTGAAGAAAAGGGAAAAACAATTGAAGAATTATATTTCCCTAAGCAATGAAAGGTGCCGATGACATGTTGCATTACCACATCGCACCAAGTCATAATTTTGCAAATCAGCGATCCTCCTAGAGATGGCAACGACTCCCTTATCACTTCTTCTACTCTGACCACCATTTCAACGATTGTTTAAACTCCAACAATCCTATTGGACACAACAACAACTTCTTCTTCTTGTTCTTCTTTCTCCAGCCCTCCTCCTCCTTAAAACTCGATGCTATACTTCTAAACCTCATCTTCTAGATTTGCTTGGCTATGAAAGAGCTTGGAAGGAGCGACTATGCCATGTGGGGTGACCACAATGGTGATGGTTTTAGCCTCAAAAAATCCTAGGTCATGTTTCTATAAAAGGAAGAAAGACATAAATTTAAATAAAAAATTATTTACAAGAAGTTTCAGAATTTATATGAAAAACAGATACATTTTACTATATTATGCTATTAAAAATTATATAGAAAATAGTCACAGTTCACTATTTTATGCTATAAAAAAATTATATAAGCTCTAATAGGCTAATATATGCCTTTATTTGAGCCTAACAAAATAATAATTAACCGATAATGCACTGACCCATCTAATACTAACAAATCTGAGACATTGCGAATATTTGGTGATGGATGTGCAAGCTAGCCGAATTTTTGTCTGCGGGGGTCCATCCGTGTCAGGCCCGCTATGGTCGTGACAGGCTTCTACTTTAAGCCCATATAAAATTTGGGTAGTTTTGCACGTAATTACCCTACCGAATGAAAAAAAGCAATGCCAATGCATTTCCTATTTACCAAAAAAAAAGAGCTCAATTTTTTTGCCCGATTCTACTTCTTTAAGGGAGAGGCCTCTTAAGGCCATTGTGGACCTAAACAGATGACCCAACTCATATAAATATTTTGCCTAGATTGCCCAACCATCATTTAAAATTCGTCATGGCTCGATCTAACTAGTATTGATGACTCAATTTATTTTTGGCTATTACCTATTTCCATTCATAAACAAGGCTTAGGACTTGTAAGTCCTTGGCCTCTGAAACATTTTTGGCTTTTCTTGCATGTCGTCTTTTTTTTTTTCTTTTTTTTTTTTTCTGAGGGGGGTCACTCTTCTTGCAATGATTGAGAATTCTCTTCTATACATCTAACCCGTTTTCCTAATTTTATTTCCCTTGTAACAATGTGGCTAACATGACATGTGACACAGTTGAAAACTTTGTTATAAGGACCTACCACCCTATTTCATAGAGAATTAAATCTAGTTTTAAGAGAATAATGAAATAACTAAGGGAAAAAAATTTCCAAAAATTCTAAAGGTCAGACTAACTTAAAATAAAAATAAAAATAAAAACAAATTGAGACTCCTAAAATAAAGTCAGAATTGAAGTCAATTCATAAGATAAGAAAATTACGAGACTTAAACAAGGAAACAGCGTCATGAAAAAATAGCTGGAGATGCAAATAAATCAAGTTGCTGATAGATTCAGTGCCAAAAGATACACATAAAATAAAAAGTGACCCTCGTGCTTTCGTCATAGCATCTGCCCTTGGCGGTCCCTGAAGACACAGAATACAAAGGGATTAAAAATAATAATAATAAGGATAATATTTGTATCATTCTAAGGGAGGAGCAGATGCTTGCAAGCTGATGTGGCATATTCTCAAAGGGCCACATGTCCACAACTACAGAGAAAGCATGCTACTCACATCATTATTGTAATAGCCTTCTTCCTTTAATCTATTTGGACCAAAATACCCCTTGAATCAAGAGAGAAGATTTTGTTTTCCACAGAGAAATAGAAAGGACGTCTTTTGAGCGAGGGAGTTCGACCTCCATTGCCGATGGCAGCCATCGCCGAGAACTACTACAACTCCGATGATCTTCCCCCGTTGTCACAACCCGAGCCATCTTCATCTTCCACAACTCGATCATCATCCAACTATACAAAACTCCATCAACAACTTCAGGAACTCTCACCCACCAAAGACTACCTCTTTCCTCTATTTTCATGCCAGATCTGAACTATTTGGTCGACCACCATAGCCCATTTCATTTTATTACCAACCGCATAACCCATTTCAAATCAAATCAGAACCGTCGACAACCAAACTTCAGCCCAAATATTGCTCATGAAAATTAATTTAGAAAAAAAAAAGGAGCTTTTCTGGTAGTATTCCGATGCCGAACCGGCGATGACACCTCTCTCTCCCAAGACCATCTTCTTCCTTTCCTATTTTAACAATTTCTTGAAACTATTTGCAAAAAAAGTGTGTTTTTCTTGCCTTAATCTGGAAAGAAAATAACAAATAATAAAGAAAGGGAAAAAAAAAGGACCAACAAGAATAAGCACCTGGAACTCCATTTGTGAATTGAAGCTAGCTTTGGATTAAAGATAAAACTTAATTTATTAGCTTTCTACAAAAGCTGGAACTCGCACAACCAAAAGCACAATTACCAGTTTACCACTACTTATTTATTTATTATTATTTTCTTTTAAAGGTTTGGAGAGAGATAAATACTTGGGATTTCAGTTTTTTGGGGTACTCCATTGAAATGTTTGGACTTTGGAGTTTGAAGAGACAGAGAGAGCGGGGTGATTCAGGTGAAGGAGAGACCGAGAGAGATGTAAATAGCAATGGAAGTGTGGGTATTTTGGTCTAAATGAAAAAAAAGAAGAGGAGGGCGTTTAGAAGTCATGGAAGGAGTTTGGTTTTTCTAAAATTGGACGACATATGGCAATCCAAGCACATGCCACGTCAGTTCGGAGCCAAATATTATCCTAATAATAAGAATTAATTTCTCATTACAGTCAGAAATTTGAAAGTCTTTGTCTCATTAGAGAAGAGGGGAAAAACGGCACATACCTGTAGCTTATCAGATGAATTCTTGCGGCATGAGCAATAATTATCTTGCAGTTGCAGTAGTAACATTGGTGAGACGAACATCTTGGGGCAGAAGATTGTATTTGATATCTAGCTCTTCAAAAATCCTTTTCAATTCCATAACCACTTTGGATCTCCGCTTGGTCTTTTCCGCGAAGTCTTGAAAGTTCATCTTGTGATTGAAAAATAGAACCATCTTTATCTTGTTCACATTCTCAAATTCCTTCACCACCAGATTGTGGTGACGATGCCAGTGCTGGGCATTTCCCTCCAAATACCTGTCCAAAAGTGAAAGCCAATTGAGAAAAAGGTGAAAACTGCATATATTGACACAGAGAGAGACTTGTATCAAATTGAATTCTGAACAGAAAACTCTCAAATTGAATTCCTTTGCAATAATGACTCAAGTTCTTGAGCTAAGGGAACCTTAAACGTTAAGACCCTATGTTAAAACAATCACTAGTTCAGCTCCTTATAATTGCATTCTCACAAAAATAATTGGAAGAATAAGGCCAGAGACAACTTACTCCTTGATTTTCTCCTTTAGCTCCCCAATCTTCTCTGCTGATGTCGAAAAATCGAGACAGAACTCCACATTATCACCCATATCTGGGCTTCTGTAAAAGTTGCTGATGGGCTTGGTAGACAAAACCGAATTCGGATAGTATACCTTTTCGTTATCAATTTTCAAGAAGACTGTTGTCAAGATGTTCATCTCTTCGACCACCAACTGTGAGGTTAAACACAATAGTGAGGAAAACAGAGTCCATCAAAAGAATCCAGATCGATATGAAGAGAATAAGATTGCCACTCCGTGGAAATTAAGTTACCTGAACGCCATCAATAACACAACGGTCACCAACATCGAAGGGATGCATCACGAATACAAATATAATTGCTTCAAATATAGTCTTGCAGGTGTTTCCAAACATAACAGCAGCCACTACAAGCTGCGATGAGAGCACGAGGAGTACTTTTGTCGTTGCAATTTCCATCAAAAGTAGCCACACCACACTGCTTACGACAATCACGACTCCTATAAAAAGCTTGTTCAATTGCTTTACACCTGTTTTGGTATCGTTTAAAGCATATGCTAATGCTTTGTGATCTTTGTAAACCTTCACCTGCACCCAAAAAAAGAGGGGCGGGGGGGGTCATGAATGTTAAAGAATGAACTTTTCCAATCCACCAAACAGAGTTTACTCTTCATTTTCCTCATAATCAATAATAAAGCCGGTCACTTGGAGCAAGTTGTAAACTCACGAACTCCAATTTCAAGAGAAGTCAGGACTTTTGCTCTGTATGATTGCCAAAAAGACAGAGAAAGAGAGAATCAATTTGGAATATTGCACCAATATTCCACCCAGAAAAAGTAGTAAATTTTCTTCTCTCTTTTCTCTTCCTTGTTTATCACCAATCAAACAGACACTATCTTATGCATCATGTAATTAGCATAAAGTGAAGAACTGCACAGTTTCATAGTTTCGTTTTCTACATCTCAGTCTACCCATTGAGTAAGGCGGAGAGGAGTTAAGAGAATCATAACCCAGCAAGAAACTGCAGCTTCAAGTGCTAATTGGTATTTAGTAAACACAGACAAAAAAGGCCTTACCACCCAGTCGGTTAGAGATGTCAATTCGATTTTTTGTGTCTTTTTTGCTCCATCAACCAGTTCATACACATACTGCACCTCCTCCTCTGACAAGAATTTCGTGAGGTCATCCTGAACAATGTATTTAGGTCTGCACATGCATAAAAGATCAAATGGTCAAGAGAAGACCAGAGAAGAAGGTGGGAAAGGACAAAAAGGCAAAACAAGCGACTTGAAAAAGGCAGATTTTCTCACTCGCGACCATTTGGTACCACATTCTTGAAAATCCGCTTGGCAGTGGCCATTCCTTGCATCTCAACGGTAATCTCCCCTGTCTCCTCATCATCTCCTCCATCACCAACACTTTCATCAAGTGTATCCAAGATAGTGGACATCTCTGAATTGGCTGTTAAATCAACCAACACCTTCATGGTCGCAGCAGAAACCTTTTCCTGTTTCATCTTATGAAGCTTGGTCATATCAAGCAACTGTTCTTTCTCCTCGCCCTTTTTACCCTCTTTGACAGTCAAGTAACCGGCACTCTCTGCCATCGGACGCCCTGAAAGGGTCTGTAGAACATACAGATGAAAGACGGATTGTTTAATCCTATCAAAGAATGTGTTGACCTGGAAAGAAGACGCTAAGATTTTCAGCAATAAAGTCTTCAACAGCCACAAAAATGCCCCAATGAGAAATGCGACAATAGTCCAAGTGACACGATTTAGTATTCTGGTGGCCTCGGGCGATCGCTCAACCCCACGATCGAACAACAAAACCCATGCGAGAAGTACCAAAGCCAACCAAATGACCACCAGAACACTCTTCTTCATCCCATAGAAGAAGTAAAGCGCCTTCTTCTTCAACAAAAATTTTTGCTTGTTCTTGGACCAAAAGTTCTTCTTCAACAAAAAGTTGGTCTCAATGAGATAAACAAGAACACCCATTACCCAATTTGTGAACACGAGACCACAAAAGATTACCGTTGCGAGCGTACACCATTTCCAAATCTCCAATTCCCAAATCGTGGAATTCTCCAATTTCTCCACAGTCAAGCTTGCCACTAAGCACCCCAAAATGCACCCAACTGCAACGCACTCAACAAGAACCTTAGTTTTCTCCCTCTTACGCTTCTTCTCCTTACGATGATCGTCTACTTTCTCGTGACTCTGAGGGGCCAACACCGTTCTCGACGGCGCTTTATTATTCGGCGAATCTGCGCCTTGCCCGTCATCTCTTTCTCTCCCTTTGATTACATCTACACCCAGGTCAACAGAATACGACTGTTCGCCGAACCTCGACTTGGGTTTCGAGTAAGCCGACCTCATCAACGACCGTCTGCGCGTCAAGGTTTTGGTTGTCGGCACTTTGGGTGGTTTAATCTGACCGAGACTCGGACTGGGACTGGACCTCGCCATCTCCGGCGAGGGATGGCTCGTGGGTGGCGCTCCTTTGCCGAGTGAGTCAACGGTAGTCAACTGCTTTGGGGTCGTAGATTCTGAATCTTTGGACAAATTCCACTCTGCGTCTCCACTTCTTGTACTTGCCGCTTTGGAAGTTTCTTCGCTTGGCATTTGTACCACCACATCGCCGCCGTTTGCGCTCGTCTTCTCCGACATGCTCATTTCGGCTACTCTGCTCGGAGCTTTCCCATTAGCATCCATTGAAGAAACTAACAGACTGTGAAACACCCGGCCTGTTATGCGATAAGCACAATCACATTAAAAAAACAAAAAAACAGAGATAATGCACTAGATCTTTAAGGAACAGCTAGCTTCCATTAATATCTTTTAAGGTAGGAAAGGGATCGAAACAGTGAGAGAGCTAGAAGATGATGAAGCAGATACTTCTAGAAAAATAAAATATCTTTTATATTGAACGAAATATCTATGGTTCTATCCCAATCATGTAGGAACGTCAGGAGAGAGACCCTACCGTATTATGAGGGTCACAATAATTCCAGGCTACCGCACTGGGGCCGGCTTAATACCATAAAATAAAGGGTAATTCTTAGCTCCTCACATTGGTGGAGTAGCTCCTCCTTATACCCACTTAAATTACGCCATGTATTCATAAAACAAATGAGAATTAATTATGTATATGTATTCTCATATTATATTATTATAGATATGAATTCACGTATCTCTGTTTATATATTTTTGTGTCCAAATGAATATGAATATGAGTCTATATATTTGTATTCACATGTTAACGTGTTCATATCTATGTATTCACATTTTTTTAAATTAACTATGACATGTGGCATGATATGAGGGGGTGTAAGGAAGAGCTATTGTTCCATTGTGAAGAGTCAAGTATTGTCCTAAAATAAAATAAACAAAAAGGCTACTATTGTCAACGTCAAAATTTCCTTATACCCTTGTTTTGTTTTCTTTTTTAATTATATTTACAAATTCCATTTTAAAAATAAATTTTATCTAAAAGTTTTTCACCCATACATGGATTAAAATTTTATAAAATATCTAAAAGATTTTCATAAAAACTATTGTTCATTAAAAAATATGGTTTTGAACAACCATATTGAAGAAATTATTTTTAAAATATATGTTCTGTATACCCTACTTATTTTAAAATTTTCAATTTAAACGATAGATTTTAGAAAAATTTTATTTTATTAAATTATTTAAAATGATATATTTTTAATAAAGAATGCGGCCCATTTTCATGACTATCTTTTACATTTCTTATAAAACCTTGAAAAATTTAAACTACATGGATGAATTTTTGTTTATTGCCCTGAAAAAAATACTACTTATTCCAAAATATTTTTTCAAATTCAACATGTCAATAGTCAAGTAATGTAGCAACATTAACTACTCAGTACTAATTTGAATTTAAATTATTGAATAAAAATATATTCAATACTACTGAAATAATCATTATTGCATGCAACCCATGTTGTCAATGGTCTTCAATGTTATGGGGGTTTAGATTTGATGATGGATTGGATTTTATTGTATTTTATTAATTTAATAATAAAAAAAAAAGAAAGGGGAAGACCTATTTTCATATGGTTTTTGTTGTATCTGTACCTGTCATAGCTTATTTCTGAACCCCTTTTGTCCAACGAATGTAGATGCAACAAAGATAGGCGTGAAAACCAAACAATAATTATATACAAAATATTAAATTGTACTCCATATATTTTATCAACAGTTAGACTCTACTATATATAAACTGACAAACAATATTTTATCAACAGTTGGACTCTACTATATATAAACTGACAAACAATATCTTGGTGGGAGGGGATGGTGCGGCCAGACGCGGAGGTTGGAACATCGCACATCTATTGGTGCGTGCATGACATGTGTCATGGGATTCACATATGTGTGTCATGCACGCATCAATGAGAACGTGCCGATCCGACTATCGCGGTTGTCTATAACATTTCTCTTTGGTAGGGGATTATATATTAAATTATATATTTTATCAACAGCTATAAAGTTATGATGATTTAAAAAATGAATTAATCTGACTACTCTTTTAATTTAATTGTTTTTTAATATTTAATAATGTTCTATAAAAGTTTAATTAAACAACATCAAAATTATGAGTAACAACAGTGATATAAGGAAATAAATTTATATATTTTATTGTTTTTGGTAGCAAATTTCTTATAAAAAATTCGTATTATACCTGTACATAATTATATCTATGTTCGTTTCTTTTATACTGGTTCTTTCTTTTCTTTTCCCTTTTTTTTATTCTTTTTCTTTTCTTGAAAATATAAATCAAATTGTGCTCGTACTTATCCTATCTCATATATTTCAAATTACGTGAGAAACCAATAGGATCCATCACGTAGATGGATTATAAATTAATGTAACTTTACTTGGGTATCTAATAAATTATACCTCCTATTTTGGGATTGGATGGGAACCAATAAGTCAAATAACTCGTGCCGTATGAAGGCATTACTCTAACCACTAGCTAGGTTGCGTAGGGCATGTACGGGTCATAAAGTGAAATCAACGGAATCCGGGTGAAGATTTACTGTTGAGTTTTATCAACTTATCACTGTGCGGAGGTGAAATGGATTCTAGAATTAACTTTTAGATGATTCGGATTTAAAGATTAAAAGTTATTATTGAATTGACCAAAATGATCTTAATGAATAATTTTTTTTATTTTTAAATCCAAGTCACCCAAAAGCTAATCTAATAATCCATTTTACTTTGGTACCATGTTAAGTTTTATCAATTCAACACTAAATTTTTTCCCATGGAATCCACCCTGTCTAGGTTAAACATTTCAGGACAATTGATTCACCCTTTACATTTTATATTATAAAACTGATATTACCGGTTGCTTTCTATATTATTATAGTGGAATACAAGTATCAGCATTATAAGGCAAATGACTATAGGCGAAGGTCAATTCGACTAACCTCCGCTAGCATCGCTCTCTAATAAATTACACCTACTTTTCGATGGGAACCAAAGAACTCTTGCCTTGTGAAAACTAAGTTTAAAAAATAAAATAAAATAAAAACCATTACTTTAACTACTAGATTAAGTAGGTCATGTTTGATAAAAAGGGCAATTTCTATGGTCTTCCCAAATAAAAAATAAAAAAATAAGGTACCATACCTTACGGGACTATATTTTTTAGTCATTTGATTATATTTTATAGTAATTTGATCACATTACATTTGTAATAACGACTAAGTTGATCACAAAATATGATAACTAGTCACATTTATGGTAACCGGTTACTACAAAATGTAATCAATTACCACTTGTATATATATATATATACCTTTGCGTTACGTCACTCTTTAAAACTATACATGTGATTCTTATTTTATGAAATCAACCATTGGATTAGATAACCTTATCATGTAGGTGATGCATACCAAAAATCAAACTGATCCGAGACTGATTACTATTCGATTCAAAAATTACATTTTTTAATCAATAATAATCGCTCATTTTGGACATTTATAAATGAAGTGGTTTTTAATTTTAGATCAACTTGATTTTTGATATGTATAACCTTCACATGAAGTAGATTTAACCCAACGGTTGATTTAAAAAAATAAAAATCAGAGATAGAGTTTTGGAGGGTGACTTAACATAAAGTTAGGTTAAGTTAATCTCATAAAAAAAGGACTATCTATATATATATATATACCATAGAAGCAATTTATTAAAAAAAAACTAATGAGACTCATCACATTGATGGATTACAAATCAATATCTTATAAATAATACCGATCCAATAGATCGATCAAATAACTATGATTTTGAATATTCATCCTGACTATATAATCTATTTACATGATAGAATACATATCACTAGCACAAGGGGTATAACTCAGTTAGGTACATGTTGAGAATACTAATACATTGAGGTTGAATCCAACATCAGGTAAGCTTCCTAATGTATCATCCTTTATGAATGATGGGGGGATTTATTTTTGCACAAATTCAAAATGGGAGAATTACAAATTGGTCTGACTACAGAAAATAATTACATATCAATACAATAATTACTTACTTTATGGTAGATAAATATTAACTTAACTACTAGTTTATATTGGTATGTAATTTTTTTCCGTAATTCCCCATTCAAAATTGTAAAAAAGAAAATGAAAATTTGATTAGCCTTTTTAATTTATTAGTTTTTAATCTATCTGATGCATAGATGACGATGCATGGATGACGACTGGGCTTTTGAATCTGTGTGAGGCATGGTGTGACGATTAGGCATAGGTCTTTATTAAATTATTGTTATTATTATTTTCTCTCTTTTGGGAATTGGGACATTAATGAGATGTGGCATCTACGTGTAAAAAAATAAGAAGGGAAAATGTGTTCAAAAGTTGCCCAGAGTAAGGCCCTGTTTGGCTAAGCTTTTAGATAGTCCAAAATCACTTTTAAAACCTAAAATCACCTTTGGTTCTGTTTGGCAGCCTAAATCATAATCACTTTTAACCTCAAAAAGTGATTTTATAATAAGTAGACTGTCTCCAACTTCTAATCAGAAGCTGGTGTCAGCTTTTGCAGAAAATTTTAATAACTTTTCATATTTCCAAAGCTATCCTTAATACTTGAGTATGAAAACAATTTTTTCTACCTATATCCTTTAACAAAATAATAATAGCCCCACCTTAAACCTGACTCCTCTTCTCTTTTGCAGTTGTACTCCTCCCTCCTGCTAGCATCAATGTGTTGGTAACTTCAATCAACTTAGATCAATAGGATACTAATTTAAATTTCAAATCTTTTTTTTATCCCTTCATATATTCATTGATTTACACTTGTTGGAATTTTTTTAAGAATTGATTCCATAAAATTTGGATTTGTGATAAAAAAAAAAAAATTTAAAAGAATATCGATTCATGCTCTTTTTTTTTTCTTCTTCTTTGTTTTAAAAAAAAAAAAAAAAAAAAAAACGTAAGCAAAATCCCTACTAATACACTTTTGTGGGGTTGGTTGAGAGGTCAACTACTCTTGTGTGTGTTTTCTAGAGGTTATCATTTTGACTTCTCGCCGCTCTTGTTGTTTGTATGGTTATTGGACATCTCACCTAGGCTGTTAGGAGAATAGTCTGAGCATAAATTTCAATAAGAATATGGCCTAAGATACCCCCAATCATTAATATTAAAAAAATAAAAATAAAAAATCATTACTAATACCAAATAGAGCAAATAAAATAATAAAACAAAAAAAAATCATTTATTATAAGGGACAGTTCAATCAATTTAGGGTTATAACAACTTCAGCAAATGTTCTTACCAAACAGACAAAAAATCACTTTCAACTCTAACAGCACTTTTGAAATACAGTTTCCAAACGGAGACTGATTCTTTTTTACTTCTCGTAACTTCTGATTCTCTTATGCTTTTGTCTAAAAGCAAAAGTTATAGTTTTCCCAAACAGGGCCTAACACTACTACTTTATTTGTCTCTTTAGCAGGAGTGATTCTTCCGTGTAACGGTGACACGTCATATAACACCACGAGTAAATAAAAACAAAGCAAAATAAAATTATATGGTTAAAAAATATTTTAATAATTTTATTTTACTTAATTTTTATTAACTTATAATATCACGTTATCTGTATCACAGGTACATATAAGTTGTTCTCTTTGAATGAGAATCTATATTAAATTAATATATTTCTCTATTGCTTTTTTCGTTTGATTAACTATTAGGGTTATCTGGGCATTTCTCTATTGTTTAACAATGGTTTATATTAAATTATTTTTCTCTCTTCTTCACATGGAACACCAATAAAACGTGACATCAATATATGAAAAGATGAGAGAAAAATAAGTAAAAAGATAGAAATATAGGCATCATTTGGTTGCACTTATTTTAAAATCTTTTTTACTTTTGAAAGCAAAAAGTTGTAAAAGCAAAAAGCACTGTTTGGTTAGAGAAAATGAAAAGAACTTCTAGAAAGAAAAAAGCAAAATATTTGATTTTAAGCAAAAGTAATAAAGATTTGCTTCTAAAAGTCATTTTTATCATTTGGATGAATTTGACCTTAACTCGAAAAATTTGCGATCGAAAGAGTTTGTGTCTGTCCTAGGCTTCCGTTTAGGCAATGATAATTTGGTAGAATTTCCCATTACATCCATAAGATCACCGACGAAATCAATTTTATCAAACGCGTTTTTGCTTTTGTTGCTTATACTTAAAAGCAAAAAGCAAGAAAGTACAAAATGACTTTCATTACTTAAAAAAAGATATTTATAAAAAATGCAACCAAACGGTGTAGAAAGAGAAAGAAAGGAGATCAGGTGCAAAAAAGGGAAAAACAATTAAAGAATTATATTTCCCTAAGCAAAGAAAGGTGCCGATGACATGTTGCATTACCACAGCGCACCAAGTCACAATTTTGCAATTTCGCGATCCTACCGGAGACGACAACAACTCCCTCATCTCTTCTTCTGCTCCGACCACCATTTTCAGTGACTATTTAACCTCCAACAATCCTATTGGAGACAGCAACAACTTCTTCTTCTTCTTCTTTCTCCAGCCCTCCTCCTCCTTAAAACTTGACGCTATACTTCTAAACTTCATCTCCTAGATCTGCCTAGCGATGAAAGAGCTTGCAAGGGGTGATTATGCCGCATGGGGTGACCACAATGGTGATGGTTTTAGCCCCAAAAAACCCTAGGTCATGTTTGTATCAAAGGAAGAAAGACATAAATTTAAATAAAAAATTATTTACAAGAAGTTTTAGAATTTATATGAAAAACAGACATATTTTACTATTCTATGCTATTAAAAATTATATAGATAATAGTCATAGTTCACTATTTTATGCTATAAAAAAATTATATAAGCTCTATTAGGCTAATATATGCCTATGTTTGAGCCTAACAAAATAGTAATTAGCCAACAATGCACTAACCCATCTAATACTGACAACTCTAAGAAGTCGCGAATATTTGGTGATGGATTTGCAAGCTAGCCAAATTTTTGTTTGAGGGGGTCCATCCGTGTAAGGCCTGCTATGGTCGTGAGAGGCCTCTACTTTAGGCCCATATAAAATTTGGGTAATTTTGCACGTTATCACCCTACTGAAATGAAAAAGAGCAATGCTAATGCATTTCCTATTTACCAATAAAAAGAACTCAATTTTTTTGCCCGATTCTTACTTCTTTAAGGGAGAGGCCTCTCGAGGCCATTGTGGGCCTACACAGATGGCCCAACTCATGTAAATATTTTGCCTACATTGCCCAACCATCATATAAAATTTGTCATGGCTCGGTCTAGCCAATATGGATTAAGGGTGTTAGTGGTTCAATCTGGTTCAGTTTTAGGATAGATTTCAAATCAAACCATTATATTTTGGTTTTGTTCTTATGAAACTAAAACTGAACCATACTATAAAAAAACAAAACAAAACCAAAAAATTTTAGTTTGGTTCGGTTCGGTTTCGGTTTTAATCAATCAAGTAGCAACAAATAATTGAAAATGAAAAAAATGACATACCAAACTCCAAATAAAAACATTCTTAATAAAAGCATTACATTAGCAACTAAAAAAAACATTAAACATTATATCAAAATGAAAAAATATTGACATATGTCAATCCAAGTTCAAATCTCCAAACTTACACATGTCAATATCACTAGTCACTTAGACAGTACTCACTAATCAGCAGGTTTTGTATTATAATAAGTTCAGTACTACTATTTTGAATCTATTACCTATTCTACCCTTATTAGAATAGGAAATTTACAAACTAAAGTTTGATATAAAATATATAAAATTATATATATATTATATAGTTTTTGGTTTTTCGGTTTGGTTTGGTTTTCTAAACATGAAAACCAAAACTAAATCAATTTAATTCGGTTTTCTAAAATTAGAACCAAAACCAAACTTAATGACAAAAAACCCGATTAATTCGGTTTTCTAAAATTAGAACCAAAACCAAACTTAATGACAAAAAACCCGATTGGGTTTGGTTCTCAGTTTTAACCTAAACCATTAACACCCCTAGTATTGATGGCCCAATTCATTTTTGGCTATTACTAATTTCCATTCATAAACAATGCCCAGGACTCATAAGTCCATGGCCTCTGAAACATTTTTTGCCTTCTTGCAATTTCTTCCTTTTGTTTTTTTTTTTTTGGGGGTGGGGGGTGGGGTCACTCTTCTTGCAATGATTGAGAACTCTCTTATACACAACTAACCCGTTTTCCTAATTTTATTTCCCTTGTAGCAATGTGACAATTAACATGGCATGTGACACGATGGAAAACTTTGTTATGAGGACCTACCACCCTATTTCATAGAGAATTAAATCTAGTTGTAAGAGAACGATGAAAAAACTAAGGGCAAAAAATTTCCAAAATTTCTAAAGGGACTAACTTAAAATAAAAATAAAAACATATCGAGACTCCTTAAATAAAGTCGGAATTGAAGTCAGTTCATAAGATAAGAAAATTACGACACTTAAACAAGGAAACAACTCATGACAAAATAGCTAGGGATGTAGATAAAGCAAGTGCCAAAAGATACACATAAAACAAGAAGTGACCCTCGAGCTTTCCTCATGGCATCTGCCCTTCGCAGTCCTGAAGTCACAGAATAAAAATGGATTAAATATAAAAATAATAATAATAATAATTAATTTCCCATCACAGTCAGAAATTTGAAAGTCTTTGTCAATTGCAAAAGTTTTGTCTCATTAGAGAAGAGGGAGAGAGCGGGCGGGCGGGGGGTGGAAGGGCACATACCTGTAGCTTATCAGATGAATTCTTGAGCCATGAGCAAATTATTATCTTGCAGTTGCAGTAGTAACATTGGTGAGACGAACATCTTGGGGCAGAAGATTGTATTTGATATCTAGCTCTTCAAAAATACTTTTCAATTTCATGACCACTTTGGATCTCCGCTTGGTCTTCTCCACAAAGTCTTGAAAGTTCATCTTGTGATTGAAAAATAGAACCATCTTTATCTTGTTCACATTCTCAAATTCCTTCACCACCAGATTGTGGTTACGATGCCAGTGCAGGGAATTTCCCTCCAAATACCTGTCCAAAAATGGAAGCCAATTGAGAAAAAGGTGAAAACTGCATATATTGATGTAGAGAAGGACTTGTGTCAAATTGAATTCTGAACAGAAAACTCTCAAATTGAATTCCTTTGCAATAATGACTCGAGTTCTTGAGCTAAGGGAGCCTTAAACATTAAGACCCTATGTTAAAACAATCACTAGTTCAGCTCCTGATAATTGCATTGTCACAAAAATAATTGGAAGAATAAGGCCAGAGACAACTTACTCCTTGATTTTCTCCTTTAGCTCCCCAATCTTCTGTGCTGATGTCATAAAATCGAGACAGAACTCCACATTATCACCCATATCTGGGCTTCTGTAAAAGTTGCTGATGGGCTTGGTAGACAAAACCGAATTCGGATAGTATACCTTTTCGTAATCAATTTTCAAAAAGACTGTTGTCAAGATGTTAATCTCTTCGACCACCAACTGTGAGGTTAAACACAATAGAGAGGAAAACAGAGTCCATCAAAAGAACCCAGATCGATATGAAGAGAATAAGATTGCCACTCCGTGGAAATTAAGTTACCTGAACACCATCAATGACACAACGGTCACCAACATCGAAGGGATGCATCACGAATACAAATATAATTGCTTCAAATATAGTCTTGCAGGTGTTTCCAAACATAACAGCAGCCACTACAAGCTGTGATGAGAGCACGACGAGTACTTTTGTTGTTGCAATTTCCATCAAAAGTAGCCACACCACACTGCTTACGACAATCACAACTCCTATAAAAAGCTTGTTCAATTGCTTTACACCTGTTTTGGTATCGTTTAAAGCATACGCTAATGCTTCGTGATCTTTGTAAACCTTCACCTGCACCAAAAAAAAAGAGGGGCCGGGGGGGGGGTCATGAATGTTAAAGAATGAACTTTTCCAATCCACCAAACAGAGTTTACTCTTCATTTTCCTCATAATCAATAATAAAGCCGGTCACTTGGAGCAAGTTGTAAACTCATGAACTCCAATTTCAAGAGAAGTCAGGACTTTTGCTCTGTATGATTGCCAAAAAGACAGAGAAAGAGAGAATCAATTTGGAATATTGCACCAATATTCCACCCAGAAAAAGTAGTAAATTTTCTTTTCTCTTTTCTCTTCCTTTGTCTTACCACCAATCAAACAGACACTATCTTATGCATCATGTAATTAGCATAAAGTGAAGAACTGCACAGTTTCATAGTTTCGTCTTCTACATCTCAGTCTACCCATTGAGTAAGCAGGAGAGGAGTCAAGAGAATCATAACCCAGCAAGAAACTGCAGCTTCAAATGCTAATTGGTATTTAGAAAAAACAGACAAAAAAGGCCTTACCACCCAGTCGGTTAGAGATGTCAATTCGATTTGTTTTGTCTTTTTTGCTCCATTAACCTGTTCAAACACATACTCCACCTCCTCCTCCTTTGACATGAATTTCGTGAGGTCATCCCGGTCAATGTACCTGCACATGCATAAAAGATCAAATGGTCAAGAGAAGACCAGAGAGGAAGGGGGGAAAGAACAAAAGGCATAACAAGCGACTTGAAAAAGGCAGATTTTCTCACTTGCGACCATTTGGTGCTACATTCTTGAAAATCCGCTTGGCAGCGGCCATTCCTTGCACCTCAACGTTGATCTCCTCTGTCTCCTCATCATCTCCTCCATTACCAACACTTTCATTAAGTGTATCCAAGATAGTGGACATCTCTGAATTGGCTGTTAAATCAACCAACACCTTCATGGTCGAAGCAGAAACCTTTTCCTGTTTCATCTTATCAAGCTTGGAAATATCAAGCAACTGTTCTTTCTCCTTGCCCTTTTTACCCTTCTTTAAACTCAAGTAACGGGCACTCTGCATTTTCTCCAGTCTCTCTGCCAGTGGACGCCCTGAAAGGGTCTGTAGAACATACAGATGAAAGACGGATTGTTTAATCCTATCAAAGAATGTGTTGACCTGGAAAGAAGACGCTAAGATCTTCAGCAATAAAGTCTTCAACAGCCACAAAAATGCCCCAATGAGAAATGCGACAATAGTCCAAGTGACACGATTTAGTATTCTGGCGGCCTCGGGCGATCGCTCAACCCCACAATCGAACAACAAAACCCATGTGAGAAGTACCAAAGCCAACCAAATGACCACCTGAACACTCTTCTTCATCCCATAGAAGAAGTAAAGCGCCTTCTTCTTCAACAAAAATTTCTTCTTGGAGGAAGATTTCTTCTTGGACCAAAATTTATTCTTCAACAAAAAGTTGGTCTCAATGAGATAGACAAGAACACGCATTACCCAATTTGTGAACACGAGACCACAAAAGATTACCGTTGCGAGCGTACACCATTTCCAAATCTCCAAATCCCAAATCGTGGAATTCTCCAATTTCTCCACAGTCAAGCTTGCCACTAAGCATCCCAAAATGCACCCAACTGCAACGCACTCAACCAGAACCTTAGTTTTCACGCTCTTACACTTCTTCTCTTTACTGTTCAATTGATGATCGCCTACTTTCTCGTGACTCGGAGAGGCCGACACCGTTCCCGACGGCGCTCTATTATTGAGCGAATCTGCACCTTGCCCATCATCTCTTTCTCTCCCTTTGAATACATCTACATCCAGGTCAACAGAATACGACTGTTCGCCGAACCTCGACTTGGGTTTCGAGTACGACCTCATCAACGACCGTCTGCGCGTCAAGGTTTCGGTTGTCGGCACTTTGGGTGGCTTAATCTGACCGGGACTCGGACTGGGACTGGACCTCGCCAACTCCGGCCAGGGATGGCTCGTGGGTGGCGCTCCTTTGCCGAGTGAGTCAACGGTAGTCAACTGCTTTGGGGTCGTAGATTCCGAATCTTTGGACAAATTCCACTCTGCGTCTCCAGTACTTCTTGTACGCGCCGCTTTGGAAGTTTCTTCGCTTGGCATTTGTAACACCACATCGCCGCCGTTTGCGCTCGTCTTCTCCGACATGCTCATTTCGGCTACTCTGCTCGGAGCTTTCCCATTAGCATCCATTCAAGAAACCAACAGACTCTGAAACACCCTGTTATGCGACAAGCACAATCACATATAAAAAAAAAAAAAAACAGAGAAAATGCATTAGATCTTTAAGGAACAGCTAGCTTCCATTAATATTTTTTAAGGTAGGAAAGGGATCGAAGTAGTGAGAGAGCGAGAAGATGATGAAGCACATACTACTAGAAAAATAAAATATCTTGCATATTGAATGAAAGATCCATGGTCTATTGGTCTATCCCAATCATGCACGAACCTCAGGAGAGAGACCCTATTGCATTGTGGGGGGTAACAATAATCCCAGGCTTCCGCACTGGGGCCGGTTTAATACTTTAAAATAAAATAAACAAAAGGCATAATTTGATTTTTATTTTTTCGAAAAAAAAGAAACAATAAAATATATATAAAATTATAATTCGAAAAAAAAGAAACAATAAAATATATATAAAATTAATTATAATTTTATATATATTTTATTGTTTCTTTTTTTTCGAAAAAATAAATCAAATTATGCTCATACTTATCCCATTGCACATATTTCAAATAACGTGAGAAACCAATGGGACCCATCACGTTGATGGATTGTAAAAAGTGTAACTTTATTTGGGAATCTAACCAATTGTACCTCCTATTTTGGGATGGGATGGGATGGGATGGGAACCTACAAGTCAAATAACTCATGCCGCATGAAAGCATTACTGTAACCACTGGCTAGGTTAGGTAGGGCATGTACGGGTCATAAAGTGAAATCAATGCCGTAGTAAAATAGATACTGCGATTAGTTTTTGGACTGTCCAGATTTAAAGATCAAAAAAGTACTATTGAAATTACTAAAATAGTCTCAATAGATAATTTTTTGATTCTTAAATTTAAGTTGTTTACTTCGTCTTGGTAATGTGCTAAGTTTTATCAATTTAGTATTAAATCTTTTTCCATAAAATCCAACCGATCTAGGTTAAATGCTCTAGGACAATTGATTCACCTTTTACATTTTATATTATAAAACCGGTATTACAAGCTGCTTTCTATATTATTATAATGGACTACAGATAGTAGCAATTATAGGGTGAACAGCTGTACGCGTAGGTCAATCAAGAAAAAAGACAGAAAAAAAAAAACAAACATTACTTTAACTGTTAGGTTAAGTAGTTCATGTTTGATAAAGAGAGCTAATTTCTATGGTCTTCCCAGCACCAAAAAAAAAAAAAAAAAAAAAAAAAAGGTACTATACTTTACGTGACTATATTTTGTAGTCATTTGATTATATTTTATAATAATTTGATTACATTTGTAATAACCACTAACTTGATCACAAAATATGATAATTTGTCACATTTATGATAACCGGTTACTACAAAAAGTGATTAATTTCCACTTCTAAGTATGTTAATTCATTTTTTTTTATTTTTTTTGTTTTATTTATTTATTTATTTACACCATAAAAGCAGCTTATAAAAAAAAGCTAAGGAGACTCATCACATTGATGGATTACAGATCAATATCTTATAAATAATACCGATCCAATAGATCAATCAAATAACTATGATTTTGAATCATAGAATATTCATCTTGACTATAAGCTATTTACGTGATAGAATACACATCACTAGCACAAGGCCGGGGTATAACTCAGCTAGGTAAATGTTGGGAATATTAATACATTGCTGTTGAATCCAACATCAGGTAAGTTTCCTAATGTATCATCCTTCATGAATGATGGGGGAATTTATTTTTGCACAAATTCAAAATGGGAGAATTACATATTGGTCTGACTACGGAAAATAATTACGCCCCATTCAAAATTGTCAAAAAAAAAAAAAAAATTGAAAATTTGTAGCCTTTTTAATTTATTAGTTTTTAATCTATCTGATGCATGGATGACGATGCATGGATGACGACTGGGCTTTTGAATCTGTGTGACGCATGGTGTGACGATTAGGCATAGGTCTATATTCAATTATTATTATTATTATTTTCTCGGGAGTTGGGACATTAATGAGATGTGGCATGTACGTGTGAAAAAAGTAAGAAGGGAAAATGTGTTCAACAGCCGCCCAGAGTAATACTACTACTTTATTTGTCTCTTTTGTAGGAGTGATTCTTCCGTGTAATGGTGACACGTCATATAACATCATGGTTAAATAAAAACAAAACAAAATAAAATTATACGGTTGAAAAGTATTTTAATAATTTTATTTTACTTAATTGTTATTAATTTGTGACACCACGTCACTTATATCACAATTAAGTATAAGTTTTTTTTTCTCGAATGAGAATCTATATTAGATTAATATATTTCTCTATTGTTTTTATTTACTTATTTTTAATTTTGATTAACTATTAGGATTGTCGAGGCATTTCTTTATTGTTAAACAATGGTTTATATTAAATAATTTTTCTCTCTTCTACGCATGGAATACCAATAAAATGTGACATCAATTTATGAAGAGAAGGGAGAAAAATAAGTAAAAAGATGGAAAGATAGAAAGAGAAAGAGAGGACGTCAAGTGAGGAAAAGGGAAAAACAATTGAGGAATTATATTTCCCTAAGCAGTGAAAGTTGCCGATCACATGTTGCATTACCACAGTGCGCCAAGTCACAATTTTATATACTTCTCAGTTTCGATCAGGTAAGAATATTTTTATATAAGTTATGTTGTTATTATGCGTTGCAGATTGTACCCCATACATTGATCCTATATATGTATCATGTAGCCTACCAATGCATAGGGTATAACTCAACACGGATATCAATAAAAATTACATCAATACGTTCTTAATTGACCCCCAATGCATAATGCTCTCTCGTGATGAAACTAAAAATGACACTTAACACTTTCGTCTGTCAACTCATTATTTGTTAAATTATTTTGTTTCAAAGTTCAAACTCGATCAAGGAACAAGTTAACATGAGAGCATTACGCATAACAAATTTCATATAATTTTTCTAATACAATCATCAGCAAACCTATAAGAATTAGAGCATTGTGAATGGGAAAATTGCAAAGTTTCTGGTCCTTGCAAGCACTTAATTTGTAGCTCTGAGTAATTTCACACTAAACCTCATATTAAGAGAGAGCCCACTAAGCTAGCATGGACAAGAGGAGGAGGGACTTCAATGGGTCATTACAGCTTTACAAGTTACAACCACTCTATTTCCCCCTCTAGAAATTTGATTTATATCCCGATTATAGAAATGACTATTAAGGTGCACCATAATCCCATAATTAATGATCATTATTTTCTTAATTACACCCAAATTGATCGACGAACCCCCACAAAGAATAAACATTTCCTATAACACCATCTAGTACTTAATTCAGGAAAAGTAGTATCACCAAAAAAATGTAGCCAAAGAGAGAAATTGATACAGCACTTTATTTCATTTCTTCAACAGAATGCACAGAATTAAAACAGATCTGGCTAGCATATAACTAGTTGTAGATGCCATTTTAATAAGGCATTAGGGTAGCTGGGAGGTGGTGGCCTGGGCCGTAGTTTCTTCCCCAGGGCAGCATACTATACAAATTGGCTCCTTATGAGCAACTTGGCATTTGCAACATTTTTTGCATGCACCAGGGCACCACCCTGCAAGACACAGAACAAAATAGGATCACTAGATTGAAATTTTAAATTAACACTTCAATTGCAGACATATATAGTTTTATGAGTGGAGCTGACCCAGTTGAAAGCTTTTCAGTCACCTAGAATTTCCCTTATCTCAATCTCAAATAAAAGTGATCGATTATCCGTTGAAGCTTTGCAATTTTGTGGATTCTCCATCACCAGAGTCAATATAGAAAATGATTAAGCTTAATATACATTGTTGGTCCATTTCTTAACAGCTTAAGCTGTTGAGAAAAGCGATCAATCGCTGGAAGTTGTTAAGCTTACCATAATAAACAAGAGGATGATTCGATGGAAGGCTACTGAGATCGACAAGTGTTGGAAGCCGATTCACAGCTGCTTCTATCTGCAGATTTGTAATGACCAACAGCAGGAACATACAAAGGCCAAATCTCAAAGAGGCCATTGTTCTCTCTTCTCTTTTTGTTTTTTTTCCCCCTCACTTTGTTGGTCCTGGTTTGGATTGGTCATTCCACCCCTATTTATAAGGGAGATTGAAAGAGAGGTTATTAATGTATGGGTTGGGTAAATTGTAAAATATCTAGTGCTTTGTATACATTTTTCTTCTACTAGGAAAGAATATAAAGTTGCTATAAATATATTACCTTGTTTTTGAAATCACAGAATAAATTTAGGGGCATTTTGGCTCAAATCCAAAAAGTAATGCTTGTGTTGCGTAAAGTCCATCTTTAAAAACACATTTAAAGGTACAAATCGTATAAAGATCAGAAATAGGAATAACTCACCTGGAAAATTTCCTTGAATTTCGGCCAAATCTTTACAAAATCTCCACCACTCAAATTCTTCCCTTCCACTCCCAACATCCCCTACTTTCCCTACCGTGATATGCTCCACTCCTTCTTTCTTAATCTTCCTTAATTAATTCCCATAACTCCCCTCCATTATTTTCGCCCATTCATAACTCTCCTCCTTTATTTTCCCATACTTCCCAAAACTTTCTCTCTCCATCTTTGTTAGGTCCTTCTTTACCTCCCTCAATTTCCTCAATTACTATTCCAACTTTTTCTCACCTTGTCATTCACAATTCTGTGGGCATTCCTTTGGTAATAGACCCTCTGTTTCATCATATAACTTTTTGAACATGTAACTAAATCTAGTTTGGCTTTTTTCTTTTTTTTTTTTTTTTTTTTTTTTTTTTTTTTTTAAAGAAATTAAATGGGTAATTAGTTACCTAGGTCTCAGTTACATGTAACTAGAGATATACATTATTGTAGTTACTGTAACTGTTATAATGGGGAACAGTTACATGATGAACAAATGGATGAAGAAATAAAGTGTAAGCATGTAACTATTCATGTAACTAAACATAAGGGTTTGTTTTGATTTATTTGAATTCCGATTTAGGGATTTTGATATTGTTGATGTGGGTTATGAAACTTCATATATTATTCAGAATATTTACATTGCGAATTTTTCTAAAAATACACACGCATATGAGTTAGTTACATGATTTTACATAAAATAAGTCCACAAAAAGGCCATACATCATCAACTAGTTACATCTGTTGAAGCTTGACGGCTATGAATTTTGTTGGACATTTAACAAACCTAAATAATGAATAGGATGGGTTGATTTCATAAATCGTGGCTGGTTTTCTATTTAAAACTTTGCCATATGTGTTTAGAAAGGCAGTATAATGAATGAGATGGATTTGATTCTATAAATTGTGGCTGGTTTTCCTTTTAAAATTTTGCCACATATGTTTAGAAGGGCATTGGTGGTATTCATGGCAAGATTTTTTACAATTGTTTCCAAAATGTTACCGTTTCTTCATGTGTAGTGGACTTGAGGCTAAAAGAGTTTTTATAGGTGACTTGAGGCTTAAACAAACCCCCAAACATGTACCTCCCCTTAATTTTCTCATAAATTTATGAGAATACACTCATACACAGATGGCTTTGCTGTTTCTTGACAACTCTAGGAGTATTAATTAAGAACGATTGAGATATAGAAAAACTAAATTATCATTGATAATTACTTGCATGATTACAATCAGCCCAATACTAGGATTATATAGAAAACAAGAGGAAATAATATGGAAATTAATAATAATACAAATACAAAAACAAGGAAATAAATCAAAGTCTTCTTTGAAATTTTCTCCATGAATTTCTCTCAATTGATCTCCTTCCTTGATATGCTCCTCCTCGAATTATTTCCATATATTCTTGATCCCATCCTTTTCTTGTCTTGATTTATTTCCTTAGTATGAGAAACTCTATCTCAAGATGAGTATAGAGAGAGATCCCATAAGGCTGACTTACCCAAGCCAAAAATAATTACAATATGATAGAATGATCATTACAATATGGAAATAAAGTAAATTGAAGAAATCTTCACGCGGAGAGTATCAGCCTTGAATTGAGGAATATTGCTAGAATTCTCCAACCTTGCATACACAACTCACTACTCTTAGAATCAAGGAAGAGGTTGTGGTTTTACCTTATCAAATTTTTAAGATTACGCCAATGGTTCTTGGGTCTAGTGGCAAGTCCCATCCCAATAGGGGTGTGAAGTTTGTGAAGGTCTTGGTTTCAATTGCGTGTGAGGTTTTGTGTTTTCCTATCGTTAGGCCCAAAAAAAAAAAAAAAAGCATTTTAGATTTACAGTATATTGCACAATAATTGGAGGATAAGGTTTTTAAAATGTTGGAAAAATACGGCATTCCAAGTAGGTTAATTCTAAAAATTTGACATAGCTGGCTTCATATATTTGTTCGGGTCTTCCACCTAATATCTTAGGCTTTTAAATCGAAAACTTAATATAAAACATATTTATATAGTTAGATTAATGTGTGCTTTTTTGGTAACATGGAGAAAACAAATACATGTATACACAATTATACACATACAAGGCATAGATTATAAGATCAAACCCAAACATAGACTCCAAAAGGGCTTAGACTAGTGTGTGCTGTGTGATTAATTTCCTTAGGATTGTTTGATTTCCTTCTGCTTTTCGATGAACCATTTTAATCCCATTTTTATCCATAGGTGTAATTCTCTAGAGTCGTAGTAGGAAATCCACATTAAATTTTTTTTTTCCCCTTTTTATCTGGGTCAGTCACTTTAACATTTCAAATATTTCATATTACAAAATATTGTTGCATTTGATTTGAGAGAATGCAATAAGAATGGAAATGGATATTTTATTCCAATATTTGCTAAGAAGTGAAAACGGAATGAAAAAGCATAAGTGGGACCCATACTTCTTCAATTTATAGACAAAACGATTATTTCATCCATAGAAACTTAGAAACTCTATTTCAATTCGTTCAAAATACCATATCTGAAACCCTAGACTGTAAAAATAAAAATTTTTTTTTTTAAAAAAAACCCTTGATTAGAAACCCTATATCTGAAACCCTAGACCTGAAACCCAAATAATTAATTTACAGGTTCTAAGAAGACGAGTATGAAGAGAAATTTCAGGGAGAGAAGAGTGTCACCTGTTGAGATAGACGAGCGACGACGGCGGAGATATTCGTCAGCAGAGAATAGCAAATAGAGAACGGCGGCGAGAGAGTACAGATGTTGGAGGATAACCGTAAAAAAGGAATGGTTTTCATCGGCGTTGAGGTCGTTGGGATAGTGTTCGCTGGCATCGATGGTGAGATGAGATCTGCTGGGAGAGGATGAAAACAAACTTAGCAAAAAGAAAAAAAAAACATCTAATGAAAGCGTGGTGACAAAAAATTCTTTAGTCAAGTAGAGAACGGCTAACAGAAATACAGGCATACAACTATTAAATTTTTTTTGCTATGATACATGTTAAAATAGTGATGGCCTTTTATAAATTATAAAAAATAAAAAAAAAATAGAATACACATGATACTCAAACACAATTTTAATGGATTTTTCCCTTTTTCTTTTTCTTTTTGTTAATTTTTAAGTGACAAAACATTGGAAAATGCAAACGAGATAACTGGTTCAGAAAGAATAATACCACCGACTAAGATGATAACTCCTACTTTGTCAAAGCGACCGAGATATTGTACTTTCTTACTCTAATCTTATATTTGGTTCGTGGATTTTATCATAGAAAAAAAAAAGAAGGGAAAAAAAATGAGCAGGAAAGAAAATAAAAGAAAAATATGAATTCATACCAAATCAAAATTTTCTCAATTATTATTCTTCTACCAATTTTTCATTCCAAGCAAATAAGAAAAAGTACAACTCTTCATATTTTATTTTTTTTCCTTGATAAAATCCCTGAACCAAATAGAGTCTAAATGAGAAAAAACCTTCAATCATGCAATCGTAAAAGGCTGCAAGGATGATCCAAAATCAAACCATCATCTATATCATGACCTTCATCTTAATTTCTACGTACTCATGATCCAAAAAGGATAATTCTGAAGATGATCCAAAAGCCCACTTGTAGAAATCCCCGAGAAATTCAATCTGTCACCCTTCCCCCCTGCGCGCCATGTAATTAATCAGTAATTCAAGATCACGTCCTTTGAATTGAGCTTGTGGACACCCTTGATTTTTTTTTTTTTTTTTTTTGGTTCTTTCCATTTTTAGCTTCTTAGACCACAATGGATGAACGTAATCCCACCAAAAATTAAATCTTTCCCATAAACATCATATAAAAGTAGTCAGTTCTCACCCAAGTATATGTAAACAAAGAGATATATCGAGAACTTGAAAAACACTTTTATTTCATTTCTATAATAAAAGGTACTGAATTAAACAAGATAAACGACTAGCGCAAAATTGCCATTTCAATGAAACATTAAGGTTGGTGATGGGTGGTGGTGGTGGTGGTGATAGTAGTCGTTGTAGTCTCTTCAAGAGGACAGCATTGTGTACAAGACAATACGGGCGGAGGGCCCGGTGTAAAAAAGCAGGCACAACATTTTTTGCATGGAAAACCGTCATGGCCGCACTCTGCAAGACAGTGAAAAATAACAATACATGTGATTGTATTATAAAGTGAGAATTTTCTATGCACAAATCTGACAAGTTTTTACATTTGTAAAGATGAGGAGGATATATTTTATGCGTAATACATGACTTAATGGTTGAAAAGAATGGGGCATTGTAGTTGCAATTTAATTCGGACATATATAGTGGAGCATTATAATACCTTAATGGAGCATAATAATACCTTACTGGAGCTTGACTCAATAAATTAACGAGTTCTAAAATTGGATTTGATCTTATCTCATTTATTTTGTGAGTAAACTCGAATAAACCTTTTTACCGAGTCAATCTTGGGTCAAGCCAAGTAACTTGGCTCCTCTCATAGTCCTTACTTGTGGCCGTGAGTACTTACATTGGTACCCCAATATAATTTAAGATGTGGCACACTGTAATTGGATTTGAAACTCATTGATAGGAAGTTTCTAGCTTACCAACTTCAAGGGGATGATCTGGGGGAAGGCCAGTGAGATCAAACAGAGTTGGAAGTCGGTCCACGGCTGCTTCGGTCTGTAGATTCGAGATGACCAACAACAAGAACGTGCAAAGAAGAAATCTCAAGGATGCCATGATTCTCTCTCTTTTTTCTTCTCTATGGTTTTGGTTGCTCATTCTACTGCTATTTATAAAGGAAACTGAGAGAGGGTTTATCAATGCATGGGTTGGTTTAATCAATGTATAAACACTGTGCGTTCTAGATTTTGTTTATTTATTTATTTTGTTACTCATTTTGTCTTATTAAAATAATGCACTTAGAAAAAATAACTTCCTTTTAACATTAGATGCGTACAACATTAAATGCATTCATGCCCTCCATTGTATTTTCCTATTCCAATTTTACCCAAATTTGTGAGAGTATTAATTTGTTTATTTCTGTCTTTGATATGTGATTTAAACCATGGCAAAGGATACCATAGAAAATTTAATTAGCCTTATCAGCTTTTAACCCTGAACAAAAATTATGAGGTAGCTAAAAAGGAAAAGAGACTTTTTTTTTTTTTTTGGTCAGCAAAAAAGTATGACTCATTAACTTAAAGTGCAATTACCCCCAAAATGAAGAACATCCAAAAATTGGAAGGAGTATTAAAGCCCATAATGGCGCTATAAGTCATTTAGAAAATTTGTTTTAGGCTGAATATACAATTTAATTATTGCATAATACATGGAAGAAAGATTTCTGTAAGGGTCTGTTCGTTTGGCGAAAGTTGAAACTCTTGAGAATCTCAAACTCCTGAGAGTTCAAAGTCATGAGAATTTGAATTCTTGAGAGTTAAAAATCCCTTGTTTGGATGGTATTGAGAAATTATATATATATTCTTAATATAGATTATTAAGGAAAGGGTGAAATTATCATAAACCCTTTAAACGTAAGTGCACGCTATATGAGGTTTAGCAGCTTAGGATAGGAGAGGTTAAGTGGTAGTCTATGATCTAACTTGGGCGCAAGTTTACAAAATACAAAGAAAGGAAGTCCTTTTGTAGAGATTTCAAAATAACCATGTGTGGAAATATCTCTGAACCGAGGTTTCAGCTCGGGATGGAAGGTTCAGGCCTGAAACGCTGACACGTGGCGAAGATTGCTCAACCAGGACAACTACAACACACGTGATTCACCTCCTAAGATCCAGCTCGGAGCAAGGGGTTAAACCATTTCACTTGACACGTGGAAGGCCCTCACGCTAGGACCCACTGCAAAGCACGTGATCTTCCAACTCGGGACCTGACCTTCACCTCGGGACACCTGTCTTATGACTCACGCTACAATCCAAATCCTACTACAGTCCAAAACTGTCCTAGCAGCTGTAATTCCTGACACAGCGGTTACAAGAAACCACGGTTCCCTGGCCAACCATGGTCAATAAACCATGGTCAGACGGTTATGGGTAAACCATAGTCAGATCTGACCTAACTCAAGCAGTTATCTGACCTCATATGGTCAGTCCGTACAGGTGGGTATAAAAAGAATACGATACAGCCTAATTTGGTAAGCTACAGTACCCTAACTCTCTAAGATTCATCTTCTTCCTTGCCTCATTCTCCCCAGTACAGCTTTTCTGACTTAAGCATTGGAGAGGGCACGGCCAAAACCCACCTTGGCCTACCCTCTGACCCGTTTTCCAAGCTTGTGATTGCAGGTCCAGGCGAGGGAGCAAGCTCCATCATCAACACGTAGTTCGGGGAGCAGATTTTACCCCGTACAAACCACATATGACATATCTCAACAAAAGCTTCAATCTTTTGTTGTTAAATCATAATTTCAAGAGATTGATCAAATGGTTTTTGGTGCAAGATCCAAAAATCAAGATTTAAAGAACAACAACCTAGAAATAAATACCTAGATTTTCAAAAAAAAGAAAAAAAAAAAAGAAAGAAAAAAAAGAGCAAAAAAGGTTGAGTTTTCTCATGAAAAGCCACCAAAATCTCAGATTTGTAGAAGGATCTTAAGGAGAAAACAAGGCCGAACAGGAGAACCTAAGATCTATAGGAGAGAAGAGAAGAGAAGAAAAGAGGACTTAATCCAATAAACTTAGACCAATATTCCATTATCTGATGAGCAAGGGAGAGGCTCTATAGGAAGTTTCTTTGTGATGACACGGCCAAGGCATTTTGATGGAGTAGGCAAAAGAAAATGATGGAAGTAAAGAAAAACTTCAATCATGTATTTTGTTCAATTTGACGCGTCAATTGCAACAAGCGGGATTTGTCAATTCCATCCACTTTAGACGAGAGTTGTATCTCCTGTAGATCATGGGAATTGAAATGTCCTAAGAAATCAAAATCCTAGTGTTTAAGCGAAACGAACAAACGTTTTTTTTATTAATTTTCGAGAATTAGCAATTTCCATCCTTAAATCCTGTGAAACGAACATACCCTAACATGACATTAATGGGCGCCCTAGAACCAAGATGGAATAAAGGGAGCGGCTAATGCAACCCCCCTAAAGGTTAAGTTGCCCTCCCCCTGTTATCCCCACCTCCTAAAAATATATACCCACCCTTGTCAAAGACCTCACTACCCCTCATTCTCACCCACTCCTTTCACTCACCCCACACCCCATGGCAGTGACGACCGGCGAGAAGAAGAAGAAGAGATGGCGACGGCGACGGTGACCGGCGAGGAAGGGCGACGACAACCGGCGAGGAAGGGCGACAGTGACGGTGCCCCCTCCATTTTTTCCGGCGACTCTTCTCCTGTTCTTTTTTTTTTTTTTTTCTTCTCCTCTACTGGTCAGATCTATCAGATCTATGTTCCTCCATTTTTTCCAGCGACCTTCTCTCTTCTTCTCCTCGTCTTTCTTTCTCTTTTTCTTTCTTCTTCTTCTTCTTCTTTTTTTTTTTTTTTTTTTTTTTTCCTCTATGGTCAGATCTGTGTATTCCTCCATTTTTTCCAGTGACGGGGAGGGAGGGCTGCCGACAAGAAGGGGGTGCGGGAGAGGGGTTCTGGGAAGGAAAGAAAAAAAAAAAAGCAGAGAAGAAGAGGGAAGAGGAGGAAGGAAGAAGAGGGGTGTGGGGTTCCGGCGAGGGAGGTTTTGTTTTCAAAACCTCCATTTTTTCTGGCGAGGGGTGCGGGACAGTGGTTCTGGGAAGCAAAGAAAAAAAAAAGCAGAGAAGAAGAAGGAAGAGGAGGAAGGAAGAAGAGGGGTGCAGGGTTCCGGCGAGGGAGGTTTTGTTTTCAAAACCTCCATTTTTTCCGGCGAGGGATGCGGGAGAGAGGTCGCCGGTGAGGAGGGGTGTGGGAGAGGGGATGGGTGAGGGTTAATCCCTTTTTGGTAATTTTATAAAGCTTAACCTTTAGGGGGGTTGCAATAGCCGTTCCCCGGAATAAATTTGTTGATACATTGCCAACGTGACCTTAATATATAGGTCAACAGTTTTATAAAGCTTCGGCCTGCCATATAGGCTCACAAGTCCTGGCCGGCGAGTTTCCTTTAGGCATGTCTAACATTTAGGCAAAATTTTAACAAAATAATCCCAACCGACCCAATGCTCATCAAAGCCACCATATTTCGGTTGAGTGTATTATTAAAAGTAATATATATAGCAGCATATTTAGTTTGAGCCTAGTTTATTTAATAATATAGTATTATAAATTTTTGAAAAGTAAATAGTTCCGGAACAACAAAAGGTTGAGACTAGTTCGTTGGATAAACTTGTTGACCTAAATATGTTGGTTTTTTATACAGAGTATATCTAGGAGGTAGATTAGTGATACTCGAGACTTTTTGTTTCAAAGTGGAAAGTCTTAGGTTAGACTTTCCATTGCCACTTAGGGTCAATCACTGGCCAGTTGAGTATATATTAAAGTATTAATTGATATGGAATGAATGGCGGCCTCACTCATACAGTGGGGGAGCTAGGATTTAAAATTACCCGTTATGGGTTGCCACAATCTGCCGAAGATAGGTTCGGACAGTT
Source organism: Liquidambar formosana (assembly GCA_039720395.1). Taxonomy (NCBI): domain Eukaryota; kingdom Viridiplantae; phylum Streptophyta; class Magnoliopsida; order Saxifragales; family Altingiaceae; genus Liquidambar; species Liquidambar formosana. The sequence goes on from CM077831.1 coordinate 28,873,199, forward strand.
TGACTATTTGCCAGATTGACTATTTGCTTCAACCATTCAATAAATGAGGAAGAGGAAGAGAGCAGAGTTAAAAATGGGTTGGGACTTGGGTGGGATTTTGGTTTTCAGGGCATTTGCTACTCCGTAAATAAAAAGTGACAGGGCTTAGTTTAAGAGGCCAAGTGACACGGAGCTGGGTTTAAAGACTAAGTGACTTGAACTAATTAAATGGCCAAGTGACTCTTGGACCTAGGCTAAGCGACTACAACTCACACATGGATTAATTGGTCTGACCAGCCGAGGGTCTTGATAGACCATTGGAGAGATGAAAATAAAAATAAAAATAAATAAATAAATAGTATACCTTGATATATTTCTTATGATATATATATGGATGGGTTAGGGAATAGTAGGCACCAGTTGTTCTCTTTCTCGTAGGTCTTACTCTATCCTATCTAATAGAATGTATTTCCTAGTTTGGTTGTTATATATCTAATAGATTGGTTTAGAAAAGATAGGAAGGACAAGAATATATTATATCCCTATTCTTAGACTCATGCTTTCCGCTGTTAGGTAGTTTATGTCCTTGACTGCCTTCTTAGCCTATCCTGCCCCTCCAGCTGCTAGTAGTTCTTGTTCTTGGATTGGATGGTAGCCCAGTAGCTAGGTTCTTTGTTGTTGTAATGTCTATCCTAGTAGGAAGGTTAGAACAAGATAGGTACCAGGCCAAGCCAACTCTAGCCGTCCAGTTGTATTTGGTTTAAGGTAAAAAGCTAAGCTCAACATAACTAATTAAGTCCCATCAGAACCCAGGTTAATCAGATTAGTTCGAACTACAATGGGATAACTTCCTCTAATCCGTGCGTGGCTTGGCTTGGAAGTGGATCGTTCCAAACTGCCAGTACAAAGTGAGCACGCGTTTCTTGACGAAATCATCAACACAATATGATTTATACGTCCACAAGAAGTAACAGGATTGTTCCTACAATTTTGGGAATGCCCTAATCATGTAAATATAACAACTTGTCATACTTCTTTCATATTAAAAAACCAATAATAATCACTTGGTGTATATATGTTGCAACACGATTGGATGTGACCAAAGCTTTTGGTGACCAGCATGTTACCTTATCAAAATCAGTAGGGTCTTTTTGTGTGCCGCCTGTACTTGGAAAAGGTATATATAGCAAGAGAAAACCTTCCTTCTTAATAGACAGGAAAGTAGAAAAAGTAATAACAGTAAACGTTCAAGCCGCAAGAAGGTCAATCACAGAGAGAGATGTGGACAAGAGGGAGAACAATTGGTAGGGGGTTTTTCGGCTTTGTTTCTTTAGCCATTTCAAGGCCAAGCAACATCAACAATGATCAGGTAAACAGCTTGACTCCTCTTCCTTCTTTCATGGCTGTGAAATCCACCGAGATTTCTCAGTCCCGTTCGCTTCGCAAAGAAAGAAAACTCCTCACCCAGTTTGAAGACTGCCCCAACGTTCTTCGATGTTATGGCGACGACGTCACGGACGAAAACGGGGTGACACTCTACAACTTACTCCTAGAGTATGCTGGTGGAGGCAGTTTAGCAGGCCGTATTCATGAGAGTTGGGGTGGAAAGTTATGTGAGAATGAAGCAAGGCAATACACCAAGTCTATTCTTTTGGGGCTTAGTCACATTCACAGGCATGGCTACGTTCACTGCGATATAAAGCCTCACAATATCCTACTTGTGCCCGCATCATCATCATCGTCGTGGGTATTGTTTTCTTGTACTGATTTGGTGAAAGAGAATGTTGTGAAGATCGCGGACTTCGGTCTTGCAAAGAAGGCTGGAGGAAGGAAGGAGAAGAAAAACAAAGGGTTGAGGGGAACTCCTCTGTATATGGCTCCAGAATCGGTTCGTAGGAACGAGTACGAGCCTCACTCGGATATATGGGCTCTTGGGTGCACTGTCGTTGAGATGCTTACAGGGAAACCGGCTTGGAATTGGGGTTCAAACGTTGAAACATGCGCTGTTTTATATCGGATTGGATGCACTCGCCAACTGCCTGAAATACCAAGCTGTGGGATTTCGAAAGAAGGCCAAGATTTTATGAAGAAATGCTTGGTGAGGGATCCGAAATCGCGGTGGACTGCTGATATGCTTTTGAACCATCCCTTTGTTTTCTCCTACACATGACCATTATTTCGCCAAGGGAATCAAAGAAGACAGAGAAAAACCTCGGATTGAAAGAACAGGAACAAGAACAACCGTTTCGCCGCCTATTGGAAGTGGAAGAACTAATTGTCTGGCACTAACAGGCATGCAGCGTTATTCTATTATTCAAGCTCTGCCATCAATCCCATTAGGATATTAGCTCCATGCATATATCTTTGTTTGTGCATGCAAGGGTACGTACGTATGTGCTCAAAGTAACCTGTTTCAATATTATTTACCCGTGCATGATGGGTCGATCTCATTCGCTCTTTTAACCAAGCACTATATTTTGTTCCGTTATTGCTTTGGTTTAATTACTGCAATTAATTACTGAATATGAATGCATATGAAGGGTGTTCTTTTGCAACCAAATGTAAAATTTAATTTACTTTTTATTAATTGGTTTTGTGTTATTTCTTGAGGAGGAAGGAGTTGGGGGGGCATTGTTTATTTCTATTTGGATTGCCTGTTTTAATTTTGTTATGGTTAGTCTAATGCAGGCTTACTACGGGTGTGTTTGATTGGGGTGTTGCTTGGGAGCGTTTTCGAGGGTGTTTTGGTCTTGTAGAAGATTGCTATATATATTTACTTCCCGGTGATCGAATTTGTTTAATTTAAATGATTTATTTTGCTGATCCAAAGAATAAATAAATAAAAGGCTTTTGAACTCAAATAATCTTTTAGTCGATGGCATAATAGTTTAGTGATATTCTCTTTATTTGTTGAGCGAGTAATTAATCTCGAATTCAAGTTTATGGAAAAGTATTAACACTTATTTGTTGATATTAGAGAGTTAGAGGCTAGTAAAAGTAAATTCTATTGATTGTAAAATATATATATATATGGGGGGAATTCCGATGACACTTGGTGTAAAACTTTTTACACTTACACCAGTCAATATTTTTCTATAGAAATCATATTTCGTCAATCCAACTGTTGGATTACATATTCCTGTCATGCATGTCATACATGCCAAATTTTAAGTTAATCGGAAATTAGGAGCTATGTCATCCATTAAATGTTCGAAATTGAAGTTTTATTTATTAAAAGAAATGTAAGTTTAAGGATCAAACATTTCCTAATATCCAATTAACTTGAAATTTGGCATGCATGACGTGCATGATAGGAATATTTAATCCAACAGTTGAATTGGTGAAATATGATTTCTATAAAAAGATATTGATGGGTGTAAATATAAAATTTTTACACCAAGTGTCAAAACGGAACTCTCCTGTATATGTATAGTCGTTTAAAGAAAATTGAGCATCGTTAGTGGGCTAGCTCATGGTGTCCATCTTGACCTTATTTACGTGAAATAAATTTTCAGTGCCTTGTTACAAAAAATAAAGTCATAAATAAATAAAATTATAGGAGGGGTTCAAAATTTGAATGCCCCGTGGGAAGTGATTAACACGAACGATTTCCTCAATCTGCGAAGAAAATAAAACTTCGTGTTCTAGGATTGCTGTTAGGACTCACCCGTGTGGTTTTAGACTAAATATTCCATGCATATTCGTCTTTTTTTTTTTTTTTTTTTTTTTTGTGTGGTTTTTGATAGGCAAAAGGTTATTATTATTATTATTTTTTTCTTTTCGGATACTAAAACAAGAAATTGCATAATACATGGAAGATATGATTTGTATGACATGACATTCATGGGTGGCCTAGACACAAGAGGGCCTAGAATTTCTGATACCTTGCTAACGTGACATTAATGGGCCACCATTTATATTTAAGGAATGCCACTTTGTTTCAACCCCTCCCTCCATTCGACACACGAAAGAAAAAATTCATGTCTTTTACTCTTTTACCATGGTGTGTGATTTTCCTCGGCTGGCCGGAGGGCGGCTTTGTCAAATTTGAAATTGGTGTTAACGGTTAGGGGTATCACAACAAAGATTACTTGACAATGACTTTGAGAAGCACATAAAGAGCCTGACCACTTGACCAACCCCGCATCATTATTTACATCCCTTAGCTCCATATTTTATACTTGCATACTCTAAATTGAATATGCCCATATCAAAGCCTGAATTTACAAAGAAATTTTTTTACCCAACATCATACCCTTTTCAAATGTACAGCGACATAAATTTTATTTGGTTTTTCAAATTATAAAAAATAAAAATAAAAATAAAAACACATAATCATGTTTTTGGTCGAACAAGTGTTAAAAAAAAAACTCATTTCTCTTGCTTCAAATTAAATTAAGAAACGAGAAAATGCCACATTCAAGCATCAAAAACGAATTTAATATAATTCTGTGAATCTAATCATAATCAAACCCTTAACATTAGAGTATGAATTTAGTAAGGCGCAACACAATTAACATGCGTGGAGATCGATCATTAGCTTCTTAGACCATAATCAATTAGCGTAATCCCACCAAAAATATTTTATTTGATTTATCCAATAAAAATTACTGAATTAAATAAAATATATTGGCTAAAGATGCCATTTCAAATAGGCATTAGGGTTGCTGCAGAGAGGTGGTGGTGGTGTTGTGGGTTGTAGTCTCCTCTGCATGAGGACAACATTGTGTACAGGACCATACTTCTGGAGGGCCCAGTGCATGAACGCAGGCGTAACATTGTTTGCATGAAAAACCATCTTTGCCGCATACTGCAAGAAAGTGAAAAATAACAATATATGTGATTACTTCTTAAATAAAGTAAAAAATAAATAAATAAATAATAATAATAATAATATAGACATCTCGGATGGGATCCAATCCTATCTCTACACGGGATGACCTGAATATAGGTTATTCATGCAGCAAATTAGTCAGTGTTTCATTGTGGCCACAAATAGGTACATTTATACCTAGATGTGGCACATGATAGTTGATTGGCTAGGAAATCATTCAAGTATCAAAATTAAATTAAATTTAAAAAATGAAAGGGAAAAAAAGAGAGTAGGAAATCATTCAATGGAAGTCTTTAACATATGAATGGCATAAGGATGATCCGCAAGAAAGCCAGTGAGATCAAGTAGGGTTGGAAGCCGGTCCACTGCGGCTTCTGTCTGCATATTAGAGATGACCAACAATAAGAACATGCAAAGGAGAAATACCATACATGTCATGCTTCTTCTCCCTTTTTTTTTTTTTTTTCTTCCTTTTTTTTTTTCCCACCCTTTCCCCTGGCCCTAGCTTACATTGTACTGCTATTGATAAAGGAAGCTAAGAAAGGTTAGGGTTTATTTAATAAGGTAGCTTTTAATTTGAACAGATTATAGTAACACCTTCTGTACAAGGGTCAAACCTAGGATTCAACAAAATATTCTAGGTTACAATTTATTGCATAAACAAATAATACGTCGTACATATGACTCTTAATTGTAACATATTTGTACAAGCTAGATCTGATTGATTTCTTTCCTTTTTTATGCTCTTTTTCTTTCCATTTTTTTTTTTTTTTTTTAAAATTATTTCCTTTGGGAGGCCTTGGACCCAAAAGGAACTAAACTTGCTATTACCTTGCTCACAAAACATTAATAGGTGGTGGCAGCCGGCGGGCGGGTGATTTAGGGCTTATTTTTGATGTGGCTTGGCCATCTCCTTTAGGTCTATCTAAAGTTTGGGCAAATTTTGAATAATTTCACAATATGGGTGGGCTTATTTTCTACGCCTTTTTTGACTAGATCCCCACCCCTCTACAAACAAAACTATATAGTACTCCGTATACAATAAAGTGAAAAATAAGTCTTGAAGGGTGTGGATCTAACAAAAAAAGGTGTGAAAGTAGACCCCTTTTTTTTTTTTTTTTTTGAGGGTTGTGGTAGCCCGGGGGTAAGAGAGTAATAAAAAGCAAATTGTTGTTATGTGGGGTGGTTTTCCCATTTATCCCAATGTGTGAAAGATGGATATACCAAATTGTATTGGTCGTACGTAGTCTCATAGGGGGTGGCAATTTTTCAATCCAACCTATGAACCCAACCATGGCTGTTACTGTTTGCAACGAGGGGACTGCGGGAATGAAACAGGTCTCCACTTAAATGTCTTTTGGCTGTTGATAAGGGCGGAGCATAGGTGGTTGCGGGGTCATCCCCCCTCCCCCAAAATTTTAGGAATCCTCTGAATTTCTTTTTCGTAGAAGGTAACAAACATTTTCAGAAACTTTGTGTGCACGTGATTTTTTGTCCAACAATAAAATGATTCTCATCTATTTAAAAAAAAATTTATTTTTTTTTTCAATTATTTTCATATTCTTTTAGTAGTTTTAGATTTCAATTATGCTTATCTATTAACATTTAATTTTTATATATGTGACCCATCAATCAAATAGAATTTATATAAACATTTAACTCTCATATTTGTGGGACACATGATTTTTCTTGTATGTGTGGGACTCAACAATGAATGAAATAAAGTTGAGCGGAGTTGGATCTTTGGTACAATGAGATAAAATTTGATTTATACAAAGAAAAAAATTAATGTAACAAAAAATAAGTAAATACAGTAAATAAAAAAGTGTGGAATTAAAATACAAGAAAATAAAAACCATTCAATTTCATAAGAAAACAAATAGACCTGCAAGAAAACACAATCTTCCATGAGGAATCCCATTATCATCAACCCAATTGAACATCTCTTACACTCGTCGAGCAAGCATTTGTCACCCAAATTGCTCCACATCTCATACAACTCATCGGCCGAGGTAGACTCATTACCATCAAGCTCTTAAACCACGAACACGTCCTTCAAATTTTCTATCACTTCGTGAGAATTGAAGTCATCGGTGTTCAATTCAATGAATGCATTCAAATCGATTAACCTATCGCCATCCTTGTCAACGAAGAGGGAGAGACGTATTAGTTTTTCTTATTATTTTTTGTTGCAAAAAACGAATGAGTTAATGGGGAAGGAAACATATGGACTAATGGAATAGGATTGTAAAACTCTCATTAAGTGGGGTATGAGGAAGGAAACATATGGGTTAGTGGAATAAGATTGTAAAACTCTAATTAAAGTAGGTTTCTCCATAATTTAATTAATTATGTATCTTTTTTCTTTTTGTCTTTTGGATTACTTAAGGGTATTGATTTCATTACATTTTAAAATAAGGGTATTTTAGAGAATCAAAATTTTTTCTATGATTCACCCTTTTATAGGTAGTGTAGATTAGTAAAATATTAACTAATTTACTAAGGTAACAAAAAAAAATTGCAGGGTGTAAGAATAAATTGTTTTACACCAGATGTAAACGAATCCCTCCTTTTCTTTTTTTTCATAATTTAAACTTTTGCTCGATTTCTTTTACAATCCCCATTACATTGTATTGTATTAAGGGCTATAGGAAGGTAATTGAGCTATCCCTGTTTGGGCTCTCTATTGAACCATCCCCCTCTCCCCACCACACACACACACACACAAAAATAAAATAAAATAAATATATATATATATATTACTAGCTAATTTGGTAGAAATATATCTATAAACTCAAGAATAATTGTATCCTAAATGAAGTTGAAATGCATGTCTTTTAGCGATTTCGTTAATCTTGAAATTATTTATCAATGTGGCTTTAGAAGAATAAATAATATTTGAATGAATAAGTACAAATTATTTGTACTTTATCCTTATTTGTGTTTCAAATTAATAAAACACATGATCATGTTTTTTGTCAGATCATATCGCATGCTCAACAAAAACTCAATGTGCCTTTTTTTTAAACTACCTTTTGCTTCAAATTAACTCAAGAAACAAGAAAATGCAAATTAATGAAGTGAATACCTTAAATAATTAGAGTTGTTTGCTTTGACAAACAACTTATAAAAAAAAAAAAAAAACACAGCGCGCCGATACCTTATAATTCCATGAATCTAATCATAAGCCAACCTTCAACCTTTAAGACTAAAGCATCAACCATTGATAGTCAAATTTACCCCATGTGTAGTGATTCATATTCAGGTTACCAAGGCGCACCATAATTGATCCTGTGCATGGTGACCATTGGCTTCTTAGACCACAATTAATCGACGTAATCCCACCAAAAATAAAATTATTTCTTTCGTACAACACAATATAGATTAATTAGTCACCCCAAATAAATGTAAACAAAGAGATCGCGCGAGAACTTGAAAAATCACTTTATTTCATTAATTCCTCCAGTGAAATTTACTGAATTAAACAAGATAGATTAACTAACACAAAATTGGCTAAAGATGCCAATTCATAGAAGCATTAAGGTTGCTGCAGAGAAGTGGTGGTGGTGGTGGTAGTCTCTTCATTAGGACAGCATTGTGTACAGGACCATACTACCGGAGGACCCGGAGTATAAAAGCGCAACATTTTTTGCATGGAAAACCGTATTTGCCGCACGCTGCAACACATCGAATAATAATCTGATTAGTAATTAATGAAAATTTTAAAGGTGCCACAGTTATTAGCATCAATAATTAGCTTTTAATGTCAATTGTTTATATTAAGAAGAGTCAGTCTAGGATTGAACAAATTATTATAGGTTACAATTTCTTGCATAATACATGGAAGATATGATTTCTATGACATGACGGTATTGGGTGGCCTAGACCCACGAGGGAATAAATTTGCTGATGCCTTCTAGCGTGACATATATAAATGGGTGGTGGCAACGAGGCGATTTAGGTCGACTTTTTATATGGCTTGTGCCTACATGGCTTACAAGTCCTATTCAGGCCTCTTTTTTATTTTTTATGATTAGATTCAGTCTAATTCGTAAGGGAGTGGAGCAGGTTTAGACCTCTCCTATATGTCTGTCTAAAATTTGTGTAAATTTTAAACTGCGAGGTATTTCAAATGACAATAAACAGCGGCTCAGGAACCATTAGTCCCGAGTTTATATCTTCATTATCTCATTATCGGATATATGAACCTGCGGATAATTTGTACATTATAAGAGTTTAGGATATAATTTTAATTATACCATTTCTTTATTTTTTTATTATTAACTATTAGGAGTATCATAAATCTTACTTCCGTTGCAAGTCAAACTTAATCTAGTCAAACTTGGTTCAATCCGCCAAATTAGGTTGGTTTTCAAACCACTACTCATTAGAACCCTCATGATCAAGAGAAAAACTTCCATGAAACCGTTGCATATGCCATGTGTTGCAATCGGTCAATCACAATTAAGTAAAGTGGGATTGTCAATATACAATCCCACTTTCCCACTTTACTTAGTTGTGATTGACCGGTTGCAGCACATGGCATATGCAACGGTTTTATGAAAGTTTTTCTCCATTAGTAGAAGAAAGCAAATTATTGTTGGCTGGGGTTGTTTTTCACATTTCCCCATGCGTTAAAGATAGATATAACAACTTGTAGTGGTCGTAGCCTCTCATAGGTGTGGCAATGTTCCAATCCAAGCTATGAGCCCGACCATGGCCCTTACTGTTTGAAATCATTGTGCGATTCTCTTTTATTTTTCGAAGGACTTTTTGTTCTCTTTTACTGTTTGACATCCATGCCCGACCATGGCCGTTACTGTTCGAAGGACTTTTTGAAATCAAGGCCGTTACCGTGTTAAAGATTTATTTTGTTGGGACCAAGAACTTTTTGTTCATACACAGGCACACGTGCAAATGAAATATAAATAAAAGAATAATTTTTAAAGAATTAGATATTAATATCGGTTTGGTTAGATTTTTACTTTTAATGAAATTTATAGTGAGTAGTATAACTAATTTGAAAAATTTTAAGTTAGTCACAAATAAATTTAGAATATAATAATTCCCAATAATATATAGTAACACAATATTATATTGATTAATCACAAAACTTTAACAATTTGAAATAAAAATTTAAATAAAAAAATTAATCATTATTGAAGATATGTGTCGTGACCAATTTATAAAAATGTCGTTGCTTAATAAGTTGAAAGTATTATATTTTGATAATTGATAAGTTCAAGTAAAATAAAATAAAATAAGTAAACTATTTGTATAAATCAAAGTAACATTAATGAATTTCGTAAATATATCATAATCATAAAATGATCATTATATATGTTATGGAGAAAAACAATAAATTCAAGCTTACCAAATTTTAACCTCTAACTATTGAAAACTAATAAATATTACTATTTCCTTTAAAGTTTTGATGGAGAAATATCCATTCACAATGAAAAAGTTAAAGAATGACCCTGCATAGAATTCTAATGAAATACAAAGAGAAATGTTTCCTATAAAAGTTAACTACAAGAATATAGATGTCTTTTATATAAACTTTACTACAATAGTAGTTGTCATCTATTCAATTACAATAAGATTAAAAGGGTGCAGAAGGATAGTTGTGTATTTAAAATTTAAAATAACGGTATATTAGACTATTAAAAGTTTTTCTCACATTCAGCTTTTTATAGGTAGTATAGATAGACTTCCTTCCTAATTAATAAATTAAGCTCTACTATACAACCAAGCTTAAGCACAGGTCTTTTATTAATTAGAACCAATTGATTAGTATCACTAACCTTGTAGGTCTTGGTTGTATTTCTTTCCTCTTGAAAAAAATGTAAGGAGAAATGGTAGAGATTTGAAAATCAGCATTAATTTTCATTGAATGAAAATAAAATTCTGATTAGGAGAAATCCAGCCAAAAAAAAAAGGGGGGGGGGGGGGGGGGGGGGGGAAAGAAAGAAAGAAAGAAGACTTAAATAAATTTATCTGAAATTTATCACTAAATTGAATCTTCTACCTCAAGCCACTAGGGTTGAGTTAGTGGTGAGGGAGAGTGAGATAAAGGGTTAAGATGAGATTAGTTTAGGGATTCAAATCACTCCAACTGTACCACAACTTTGGCTCTCCAATATGTTTGATTAAGAGTTGCTTAGACAAAACTAAACTTTTAATTATTGTAACTTGTCTAGATCCACCCGCGATAGGCCTCTCTCTCTCTCTCTCATTCTCATTCACACACGTACCAAGGTGGCTTAAAAGCTGTTAAAAAGGAGATCGATCTGGTTCCCCATAGGAATATAAGCCACACCCTTGACACTGCGTACCCATTTCTCTTATGCACTTTTTTGTTTTCAATTCAAAGCTGAAAGCACATTGCCTTTGTAATTTGAACATGGAGGCAGCTCAATTTCTTTTTCTATTTTCACTTGGGAACGGCTTTTGCAACCCCACTTTTTTTATCAAACCCCACCTTTCATTTTGGTTTTTAAGATTTTATGAAAAATATAAAATGTTTTTGCGTACAAAAATCAGCTGCAAAGTCCACTAGAAAATATCATTTTGAACAACTTTGCAAAAGAAAGTTTTTCCAAAAAATGAAATAAATGCCATAAATGGCTAAAAAGTCTACTTAAAATATAGATTTGGAAAAAACTTTTTTTTACAAAGTTTTTCAAAATGACATTTTTTAATAAAAACCGCAGTTGATTTTCATAAAAACATTTTATATTTTACATAAAACCTTAAAAATTTAAAAGATGGGGGTGGGGTGATAAACATGGGGTTGCAATGGCCGTTCCCTTTTCACTTTCTTATTTGGGTTCTCTGAGGGCTCAGGTCCAAATACAACTGACAAATTGGAACCCAAATAATGGCCAAAAACTAAACACCAAAAACCAAAAACAAAGAAAAGAAAGTGGAGGGTGGGGCCGTGGGGCCGTGGGGCCGTGGGGATTGTCTTGTTCTTGGTCATTTCCAACTTCTACAAGGACCCAGATTATGAGGCAAGGTTAGAGTCCTCGATTTTTCATAGACAAAATAGGGGAATACAAATAATTACAGTTAGTAGTCATTCTTAATTAAGTTAATAATTATTAGTATTGATGTGTAATTAATTTCCCATAGTCCGACCAATCCGTAATTCCCCCATCAACAAAAAATTAAAAATATAAATCTCTTAAGGTATTATTTCATTTTATATTTCATATTTTATTTGTTTTGGATCCTTGGACTAATGCTGGAAAGTGAGCTACTGCAATAGTGCAATGAATCGACCGTGGCCTGATCAAAAAGACTAGTAGATAAGTTTATAGTGAATTATTTGCGTCTATGTTTCATCAGTCTTTATAGTATAACGATTAAAGATTGATGTTGGCCGGCGGCTAAAGTGACTTTTGAGAGTGATTTCGCCTTCTTTCCTCTCCTTGAATATTAATGTACGATTAATGCATGATTGTCATTTTGTCGTTTACTCAAAGAGTCTTGATTAGGTTATTCATAAACGACGTACATAAGAAGTCATCCGTAGTCATTTTTCAATCGGCAAACTGTTTATGCCGTTATTCTCTGGCCATATATATATATATATACACACAATTATACACAACACACGCAAATTTAAACAAATAAATAATAAAAAATGCTTAAGTAATATATTAATTTTATTTTTTTATTCAATTATTTAGTTAGTTTAGCATATCCTTCTTTTCTATGTACGTATTTGAAAAATACTTATGTTGTGGATTTCAATTTGACCAACAAAAATTATTCAAAATTTTTTAAATTGTAAACAAAAAGAGAAGGAGGCAAGGGACCGCCGCGGGGGGGGGGGGGGGGGGGGGACTGGGGGGTGGGGTTTGCTGATATTATGGCTACCCTAACCCTCTATTTGGTTCGTAGATTTTACCATAAAGAAAAAAATAAATAAATAAATAAAGGAGAAAAAAATGCGGAGGAAAGAAAATGAAAGGAAAAAATGAAATCATACCAAGTCAAAATAATTTCAATTATTCTTCTTCTACCAATTTTCCATTGCAACCAAATAAAAAAAAGTACAATTCCTCATTCTATTTTTGGGTGGCCCTATATCCACACCTTTTTTTTACTTATCCTCACTATTGTATGGGTAATTCTGACATTTCCCTTTTCCCTTCCCTTCCCTTCCCTCTGTCTTCCCCTTTTCATTTTTTTTTCCCTCTTCCTTCATTCTTTGACACCATCCTCTCATAGTTGAATACAAATCCACAACCTCCATAACATCATTGAATTTGGTTTGAAAAACAAAAATTCAATAGCTCAAGACAACTAAATATACATAAATATAAATAAACAAGCAAATAAATAAATAAATAAATAATTTCCTGACAAACTCCATTTTTCCGGCCAACAAGGCAACTCCCCCACACAAAGGACCAAGTCCTTTCTTGAATTAAATTTGACACTCCGTCGGCCACAACCCTTTCTCTAGTTTTTTTTCTTTTCATCTTCTTTAATTTTTTTTCTCTCCCTCTCCATCCCTCCATGCACCTATCATTGTCATCCACCATGGACCGCACTAGCTTGCTTGCTAGAAATCACCAACTATGGAAACTATAGACTCATCACTTCCATTGTCGAAGCTGCTACCGTTGACATACCAAACCTAGCCTCCAGTGCTCCGCAATGAGGGGTTTGTGGGTTTCTTATGGGTATGAACTTGAAGTTCAAATCTGGCTAACCATTAATAAGTGGCTAATTGCTGCTGCGCATTAATTTTTATTTATTTATTTTAATTTCTTGTTTGTTTGTTTGTTTTTTTTGTTTTATTTGTTTTTCCAAACAAATGTCATGCTTCTTCATTTTCGATTTACTTTCCTTGATCTTCTACATCTTGATTTTTTTCTTGGAAGTTTCATTATATGTTAAAAGAAATGGAGTTAGCTGTGCACAAAAGGGTTGTCGGAGGAAGGAGAAAGGATAGAAAAGTAGAAAGATTGATGTAAAGGAGAAGAGAAGGGGAAATGAGTAAAATGACAAAATTGCCCCAAAGAGGGGTATGGATAAGTAAAAAAGGTTGTGGAAATAGGGTTACCTCTTGAGCTATTGAATTTTTGTTTTTCAAAAAAAAATTCAACGATGTTATGGAGGTTGTGGATTTGTATTCAAATGTGAGAGGATGGGGTCAGATAATGAAGGAAGAGGGAAAAAAAATGGAAAGGGGAAGACAGAGGAAAGGGAAGGGAAGGGAAGGGAAAAGAGAAATGACAAAATTACTCATACAGGGGTGTGGATATAGGGCCACCCTAAATAAAAATCGAAGGAAGAAAAATTAACGCGCAGTAGCAATTAGCCACTTATTAACGACCTGCCAGATTTGATCTTCAAGTTCAAACCCATAAGAAACCCACAAACCCCTCATCGCGGAACACCGGAGGCTAGGTTTGGTATGTCGACGGTAGTGGCTTCGACGATGGGAGTGATGAGTCTATGGTTTCCATAGCTGGTGGATGACAACGATAGGTGCATGGAGGGAAGGAGGGGAAGAAAAAAAAAATGAAAGAAGAAGAAAAGAAAAAAAAAAACTAGAGAAAGGCTTGTGGCTGGCAGAGTGTCAAATTTAATTCAAGAAAGGATATGGTCCTTTGTGTAGTGGGGGAGTTGCCTTGTTGGTCGGAAAAATGGAGTTTGTTAGGAAATTTTTTTTTTTTTATCTGCTTGCTTATTTATATTTATGTATATTTAGTTGTCTTGAGCTATTGAATTTTTGTTTTTCAAAACAAATTCAATGATGTTGTGGAAGTTGTGGATTTGTATTCAATTGTAAGAGGATGAGGTCAGAGAATTAAGGAAGAGGGAAAAAAAATGGAAAGGGGAAGACAGAGGAAAGGGAAGGGAAGGGAAAAGGGAAATGATAGAATTACCCATACAGTGGTGTGGATATAGGGCCACCCTTATTTTTTTTCCTTAATAAAATTCCCGAACCAAATAGACCCTAAAGGAATAATCTTTGTTTTTGTATCTAGACTATCCTTTATTAGGAAAAATTCCTAGGAAGGGTTGTACTTCCATGGCACAATCGGACATGAATTATATTGTTTTTTAGATCACATGGTGATGCATGGACCCCTCCAGGGTTCTATATAGTTTAAAATTTTGGTGACTATTTGCTACTACTCAACTAAATTTGGTTGTAAATTAAAAAAATTCAACCCAATTTCAAAAAACAAAAATAAAAAGAGTTCATGTTAACAGTTTTTTAATTACTTTTTAAAAAAAATTTTAAAAAAAAATTGCTATTATCTATACTACCTGTAAAAAGATGAATGTGAGAAAAACTTTTGATTGACTAATATACCCTTATTTTAATTTTTAAATACACAACTATCCTTCTGCATATATAGGAAATATAGTAATATAAAACACATTCCTTAATAAGAATTCTAAGGAAACTATAATTCATATAATAATTAAATAAAACCAAACCCAAATAGGAATTCTAAGGAAACAGAAACTATAATTCGTAAAACCCTAACAATGTTAACATATAAATACAAATAGAAACACATTATAAAAACCATAAAACCTTAACACAAAAAAGAACAACTACTGCTTCCTTCTTCTGTGTCTTCTATGTGCTTTCATTGTATCTCCTTTCTTCTAGTGCTTTGTCTGATATGTAGTTTTTAATAAACTTGACTCATATATACAAATTATGTTTAAACATTTAAATCTCTACCTGCATAAGCATTTAAATCTCTGCCTGCATTACATGATTGGACTTTTAAATTTCTATTTGAGTTGCAAAATTAGTAAGAAAAAGAAAAGAATCAAAGACGAATCAGTTGAATGAAAATAAAAAGACGCATGCTTAAACAAAAACAAATGAAAACCCAGATTAAGAGGCCTAAAAAAAAAAAAAAAGCCCTTGAATTGCATAAGTAAAGTTTTGAATAGCACATATAATCTTTGATTATTTTCTAAAGATTCGCATATTAGAAAAAACTTGAATTGCATTATTGAACTTTTAAATTGCTACTGTTGCATAATTTTCATACTTTGTTGAGAATTCATATATAATCTCTGATTTTTGAAAATAATCAAGTCAAATTACCAAGATGAAGAAGAGAATCAAAGACAATTCAATTGAAGGAAAAATAAAAAAGAAGCAGGCTTGAACAAAAACAAAACAAACCCCCCCCCCCCCCCAAAAAAAAAAAAAACCATTAACGAATGCACAAGAAAAAATGAAAATAAAAAGGGAAGGTCTAATGAACTACCAAAAAAAGTCCCTTCAAATCATGAGGTTCATGAAACTTTGCAATATCTACCTGCAAACCCAAAATACCAAACAAAACAAAACAAAACCAAAAATAACAAAAAGAGAAGAAAATAACTTAGATCGCAACCCCCAAAAAAAAAAGAAAAAAAAAACCAAAAAAAGAAGAAGAAAAGTTCAAAATCATTTTTTAAAAAAAAATGTATAGGCCCAAAAAAATAAAATCACAAGCAGTGATCCACCTCACATCGACGAAGAAAATATATATATATATCGAAATCAAATCATAGTTTTTTTATATTTTTTTAAAGAAAAAAAAAGGAAATTCTCCCGTTTCGGACAGATAAAAGTAAATAGAAAAATATATGCGATATAACTAGGAAGACATTTCAAATACCACAAACCAGGAAAATGACGTTTTAGTTATCACTTCCAAATGTAATACCAAACAGAAGATATTGACAGTCAAATTGAACCATGTTGACAATTAATGTTTAATAAGTTGACTAATAAACTTTATTTTGCATTATATTTGGAAGTGATTATCAAAAAGTCATCTTCTCATCACAATTATCCAGATCCAACTAAGTAGCAACCAGGGGCAGAGGGAGGGGGTGCCACGGGACAGTTGACTCCCCTCACTCATTGGAATTTTTTTTTTAGTATACATATTTGCTTATATTTTTAAATATGCCCCCTCTAAAATATTTTTTTGGCCCCTATGATTTTATAATTGACCCCTCTACTCTTCTTTCTTTCCTTTTTTTTCCCTCTCATATAAATAGCTCTTACCCATGTTTTACTCAAGTTATGTCTCCCGTTCTTGGGCTATGCCCCTTTTTGGTTTAATACATACATTATTTCATCAAATATATATATACATATATATACATATATATATATATATATATATATATATATATTATCAACAAATATTTAAGTTTTTGTGTAAATTATTAAGTTTAAATAATTTTCTTTGTTCTTGTTAATTTTTATTATATAAAGAAAGCTACTTCAAATGATTATTTAATTTATAGAGTTAGAAAGAAAAAAAAATTAAACAGTTACATTCAAACAAAGTCGCCCCCTAGGATAAATTCCTAGATCCGCCACTGGTAGCAACTGTCAGAAACTTAAAACAGATGATGTGAGAAAAAGTTGAGAGAGAGAGAGAGAGAGAGAGATAGAAAATGGTTCTAAACTTCTGATGTGAGAAAAAGTTGCTGGGAAAAAACAAATGATGGGACATGAGGGGCAGGGCAGAAAAGAGAACCAGCTAAATGACGTTTTAGTTATCACTTCCAAATGGAGTACTAAACAGAAGATATTGGCAGTCAATTTGTACCATGTTGACTGTTAATATTTAATAAGTTGACAAACAAACTTTATTTGACATTATATTTGGAGGCGATTACCAAAAAGTTATCTTCTCATCACAGCCATCCAGATTCAACTAGGTTAGCAACTATTAGAAAAATTTAACATCATGGAGTAAAGTCATGATGCCAACTTACCAAGGCAATACATAAAAATGAGTACTCCCTCCATCCCAATAAGGTATGCTAAATTTTTAATTTTTTTTGTTCCAAAATATTTGGCCACTTTAAAAAATCAAATCATATTTTTTTTAAGTTTCTTATACCGTTCGTTATTTCAATATTTACTTTCAACACAAAACCCAATACAAAAAAGATAAGAGTATTTTTGGAAAAATGGAACTTAATCAATGACAGGTCAATATAATGATTACATTTTCTTAAACTTTGTGTTTTCTCAAACGTTTTAATGAAAAATCAATGGTCCTTGAGTTTATTAATCTATCGCTTTAAGGTTTGCAGAAGTCTTTGGTTTCATACCCTACGTAAGCTATGCGTGTTCTCCTATCGTTTCCCAAATAAAAAAATCATCAAAAACTAATTTACTCATAAATAAAACGAGAACATCCTGATCCCATAAATACCAGATTAATTTTTAAAAGAAAAAAAAAATCCTAAACATGTATTTATTAAGAATATTATTATTTTAATCAAAAACCAATAGAAGTTTTGGATTTGCGTAAGTCTTGGTTTCGATCCCGCGTGGAGTATTTGTTTTCTCCTATATTTTTCCAATACATATATATCAAAGACTACTTTACTCATAAATAAAATGAGAACCTCCCAATCCCATAAATACTAGATTTTTTAAAGGTGGTAGTGTAGGCCTTATTAGGAACTTGAGTTAGCTTCTGTGGCATGAATCTACGAGAGGGGTGTAGATTGTAGTATATCATAAAAATAAATAAATAAATAAAAATAAATAAATAAAAAAGGGATGGTATGTCTGTAGGGTTTGCAAAGCCACGTAAGTCTTGGTTTTGATTTTTGTAACACTAATGTACTAATAATTTGCTGTTAAATCTTTTAACTATGGCGTAAATATGTTTTGATTAAAGAAAGAAACAAAGAGTGAAAGAGAGAGTCTTTTGTTTTAGCATTGAAAGTTTCACAAAACCTTCAAAGAATCTATATATATTGAAGTTTTAAAGATAATTTTAAGCACTATGATTTGGGAAAGATAATGAAAAAAAAAATAGTAATCATATCAAAAGAAGTAAAGGATTGAGTGATCAAAGTGCTTTCATCTTATCCAAAGGCACGATAAAATTATTAAATTTAAAAAATTATTATCATTATTGAAAAAAATAATTTAATTCAAAAAAATTTACGTGCAACACACGTGTGCACCAACTAGTCTGAATAAATAATTGTATAAATTTTAAAAAGGTTGTACAATTATTTGTGCCAAGGCATGGTGTTGGACTCACCTGTAATATTCTGTGTAGTCTACGTGCACCTTTAAAGCCCCCACGCTAGCTCATGATACATATAGTTTATCTTATCACGTAAATAATAATTTATTGTCAAGATGAATATTCCTTTATGCTTGCATCATAGCTGCTTTATCAATCTATCC
The DNA here is from genome assembly GCA_039720395.1 of Liquidambar formosana. Lineage (NCBI taxonomy): Eukaryota > Viridiplantae > Streptophyta > Magnoliopsida > Saxifragales > Altingiaceae > Liquidambar > Liquidambar formosana. The sequence continues at coordinate 28,892,230 of CM077831.1, forward strand.
GTTTTACTGTATTGTTTATTTATTATATAATATAAAATAAAGATTTTCTATCGCTTTTGTAAAATTAAATAAATAAAGATTTGTACTACATCAATGTCATGGGTCCCGCTGGTTTCTCTCTTTTATGATCATAAAGATGACCAACTTAACTTGGTTCTTTTCCCAAAATGGTAGGATTTTTAAACTTTATTCCAACTTTGATGTGATTTTAAATTTTATTCTTAGACAACGATAAATCGTGGTTAGCAACCACGATTTTAGGTTGAGTATATGAATCCTTTATTTTGTCACTCGTATTTGTATAAAAATTTATATACTGTAAAATTGTGGTTGGTAGCCACGATTTTAACCCTCGCCCTCTCCGCTCACAAACCCACACACCCTTTCCAACTCTCATCCTCTCCCGTCAGAAACCCACACCCCTTTCTGCCATTCCCCTCTCTCTTTCTCTCTCTTTAGCCATGCCTCTTCTCCCCCTCTCTCCTTTTTATACCTTTTTATACGTCCCCTTAAATCAGACCTGCTCTCTCTCTCTCTCTCTCTCTCTCTCTCTCTCTCTCCCCTTTTGTTTTCTCTTCTCTTCTCCTTTTCTGCCTCCTCATTTTTCCTCATACAAGTCAGACCCATACTCCTCCCATACGATGGAAGTGCTTGGCGCCGACGGTAAAAGTGGTTGCCGTCGAAAATGAGAGAAGGTTTCCACGGTTACAGCGCCATGCCGTGGAAGAGGGAGTTGCTCGTCGCTGGCAGGGTTGAAGGGGATTCGATCTTCTCCTTCCTTAAAATCGTGATTAGCTTTTGGGGGCTTTCACCTGCCGGAGAAATGGGCGGAGAGACTAGAGTTTCTCTGACGAGATGGCGCCGTGCCGTTGACGGGTGGTGGAGCCGAACTATCGCGTGCAGTCGACGAGTGGTGAGAGCATCGACGGTGAGAGAGAGAACAGTGAGATCGTGGGCGGGAAATGGCGACCCCAAATCGCAATATGTGATATTTGGGGGTTTTATCGACAGTGAGAGAGAGAGCAATGAGATTGCGAGCTAAGAGTAGTGAGTGTGTGTGTGTGATCAAAGAGAGAGAGAAATGGGTTTTTCAAATTTGAAATGGGTTGAGGAGGAGAGAGGAGGGGGAGTGTGTGTGTTAAGAGAAAAGGGAGAGAGAGAACGTGTGATGTTAGGAAGAAGTGAAGAGAACGGTTACCTGTTAGTCGAACCTCAAGATTAGGTGCCGCTGACGTCGGCGGACGGCGTCGACGGCGGCCGGCGGACGGCGTTGATGGCGGATTTACAAGCCCTAAATCGCGAGGAGGAGGAAGGAAAATAAGCTGAGTTTTTTTTTTGCCAAATGACTAAATGAATGCTGCTTATGAGAGGGGTATGTGTTAAAACTGAAATCATGGTTGTTAGACACGATTTCACTCAGAGTCGTGGTTAGTAAACACGATTTTAGTTCGAACATTATTTTCCAGCATTTTTTTAAAAACTCATTTAACCATCACAATCATTTTTCATAACCACGATTTTGGGTTAAAATCGTGGCTATCAACCACGATTTTGCTGTATATAAATTTTATACCAGATACGATCGATAAAATAGGGATTCGTATACCCAACCTAAAATCGTGGTTAGCAACCACGATTTATCATTGTCTAGGAATAAAGTTTAAAATCACACCAAAGTCGGAATAAAGTTCAAAAATCTTACCATTTTGGGAAAAGAGCCAACTTAACTTGGCAGTTTAGACTATTGTTTTCATTAAGGCACGAGTTATTGGTTCGACTCCAGAGGTTGGTAGAATTATAAATAATTTTAATTAATTAATTATTTTACCAGATGACACCAAAATCCAAATCTGGTCGATATAATTATCAAGGTTTTAGATGAAAATAGGGATGGCAATAGGATAGGTTTTTGGATGAGGTGGCCCTAATCCCAACTGATCGTATTTTTAAATGTCGTCAAGGTTAGGGTATTTATGAGCTATTGGTGCAAGTTCATATCATTATCATGGTTATAGGTGAAAATAGGGATGGCAATAGGATAGATTTTTGGATGAGGTGGCCATAATCCCGACCGACAGCATTTTTAAATGTTGTCAAGGTTAGGGTATTTATGAGCTCAGGGCCGGTTCTGACTTTTTTGGGGTCCTAGGCAAACTTTTAAAATAGGGCCCTTCATATCCTTTTTTTTTTTTTTCCTAGTATCAACATAAAGTTTGTTTACACATTCTATTGATTTTAATTTCTTAAGATTTAAAAAAAAAATAAAAAAAGGTTTTTAAGAAAATTAACTATGTAATCCACTAGAAAACATCATTTTGAACAACTTTGCATCATAAAGTTTTTCTAAAATCCTTCGTTCAAGTGAACTTTTTGGCCAAAAATTAAACATAAATGGTAAATTATCAAAAGAATCCACTTAAACGATAATTTTTTTGGAAAAACTTTCTTTTGCAAAGTTATTCACAATGATGTTTTCTAGTAGATTATGTTACAAATTTTCATAAAAACCTTCTATACTTTTGATAAAACATTGATAAATAAAAATTAGTGGGGTATGCAAATAAAATTAAGGGGTTGCAATAACTGTTCTATTTGGAAAAAAGAAAAAAATTCAGCCTACTACAAGGGTTAGTCCCAAAATGGGGCCCTCATTTTTTAGCTAAAATGTGAGACCCTAAGAGCATCTCCAATGGTGAGCTATATGGTGTGTTATTGCTATATTATAGCATTTAGCACAAGTTGGGATGCTCCAATGGTGAGCTAAATGCATGTGCTAAATATAGCAATAGCTCACCCTTGTGCTAGATTTGTCACAAGGGTGAGCTATTGCTATATTTGCCATGTAAGCTTTTTCTCCCTTTCTCAACAACCAAACATACCAGCAACTTCTTTTCTTCCATTTTTCTTCCAAAATTTTCTCAGTAACCAAACAGCCCATAAATAAATACAATATTTTCAAAAATAATATTGAAATCTTATATATAAAAAAATAATATAAAAAAAAAAACAGAAGACATACTTTTTTTTTTAACTCATTCATCCCACTCAAGCAACATTGCATTTGATCCATGAAATACCTCATTCACTATCTTACGAGACCTTAAATCTGTGGAAAGAGTTGAACTTGTGGCAAAAAATTGCACACTATGTTTATTTGCATCATTGGAGCACATTGTGTTAAATTATAGCATTTGGCACTGTAGCATGTGCTAAAATAGCAATAGCACACCTTATTTAGCTCACATGGCTGGAGATGCTTTAAGCGGCCGCCTTGCTTGTCTACCCCCAGAACTGGCCCTAGGAGTAGCTACATGGCCAAGATCATAGACGGAAAAAGAGGACGACGCCGCTTCCGCCGATGGAAGAGAGGGTGGCCAAGGCACTGGAGATTGCTTAGGCAATGCAGTATCTCTATGAACAAAAGCCCAAAGTGCTTCATCGTGACTTGAAGCCGAGTAACATTTTTTTGGACGATGCCATGCATGTGAAGGTGTTTGATTTTGGCAATGCTCGTTTTTTGAGTGATAAGGAGAAGGCTCTCACTGGTGAAACAGGCAAGGACTAGCATGATTAATTGTTTAATTTTATTATGTTTTTGGTGAACAATAATTATATGATATATTATTTTATGAGACACAATTTTAAGTTGATTTTTCCTTTCTGAGATAAAAATGCAAGTTTTTTATTATTATTATTATTTTTATTTTTTTTTTCAAGATAAACTGATTTATTTAATCAAAAAATTGCACCAAATGTAATCAGCACATGGATTTTTTTTGTTTTTGTTTTTGTTTTTGTTGGCAGGGACTTATGTCTACATGGCCCCAGAGGCATTCCAGTGCAAACCTTATGATGAAAAATGCAATGTATATAGTTTTGGCATCATCCTCAATGAGCTGATCACGGGCGAATTTCATTGAGACAAATTATGGACCTTCCAAGGTATAGTTTAAGAAATAAATTTCTCTAATTCATTAAGAGCCCATTTGGGCATTTGAGTGCATATTAAATAATTTTAGTGTATTTTACTTACTACTTGAAAGCACAAATCCAACATATTGAGTGAAACTTTTCAAAAAAGAAAAGAAAAGAGAGAAGATAATTTTCACCACAAACGACAAGGAAAATTCAAAATAATGACATTTCATGAACTTCCGATCCTATAATATCAACCATGTAATGACTCACGGTTTTTTAAAAATATTCTTATTCTGATAGATTTGCGTCTTAAATACTATACAAAATATACTATAATCATTTAATTTCTATTTGAACGACCAAACGTGCCTTAAAGGAACGATAATAACTATTTTTCTTATTTCTCGATTTGGATTTTTTTTTTTTTTTTGATGAATTGATTTTGGATTTAGATTGCTATGGAGGTTGCACAGAATGGGCTAAGGCCCGCCCTTCCACAGGACAATGGCCAATTTGGAGACCTCATTGACCTCATTTGCCTTTCGTGGAACGATAATGCTATTATGAGACCTCCGTATGCAACAATCACTTGTAGTTTGAGAAAGATCCAAAAGCAATTTATCGAAAATGTTTAGCTATGGTAATGTCAAAGCTCCTGCTTGTACCCAAAAAAAAGAAAAAAAAAATTGCTTCTGCAATAATTTAGAGTTGTTATCAAAATTTAGAGCATCGAGAGGGCCAAAAGTCAAAGGAATGAGTCCTTGCAGAGGTTGAGCCCTTCTTCTTCCTTCTACCTTTAGCCCTATTGAGATTGTTGCAATTTTGGTGCCATTTACATGCTTTTTGTTAATACTCCATGTAAGAACAATTATGTCATTGTCACCACAATTTCAGGAAAGAAAATGCTACCCTTCTCATCCTTTGATTTTTTTTTTGGGCTGCTACATGCTTGGATTCATTCATGGGGTAATATGTCATTCATTTTTTAAAAACATAAATGGGTTGCTCCTTTTTTTTTTTTTTTTTCCCCCATTATTAAGTATAAGAATATAAGAGCAGAAAGAAATATGTGATTTTTCTATATTGATTGAATTGTACAGGATTACATTTATAGAGAGATTAGTTACAATAAAGAGAGAAAAGGGGAATTGAAAGTTATCAATTAGTAACTATAAGATCAGAACAATTTAGGATTATGTAGATCAGGTTGGTACTCAGCCATTTGAAATTTGAAATAAATCCTTATCCTTAACATGGCCCCGCAAGTGAAGCGTTCCATGAAGAAGGCTGAGCTTGTCACGCAAAAGAAGGAAGCGCGGTGTAGACAAAGGCTTGGTTAGAATGTCGGCAATCTGATCTTTCGTTGAAATGTAGCGAACCTCGAGTTCTTTCTTGGCAACCTTGTCCCGAACAAAGTGAAAAGCAATTTTAATATGCTTCATACGATTGTGAAAGATTGGATTTGTAGTGAGATAAGTTGCTCCAATATTATCACACCACAAGATTGGACGCACTGGTTGGGGAACGTGCAGCTCATGAAGCAAAGATTGAATCCAAGTGATCTCGGCTGTGGCATCCGCAAGGGCTCTGTATTCTGATTCAGTGCTAGAACGAGCTACACACCGTTGTTTTCGAGAAGACCAAGAGATAAGATTAGGTCCGAGAAAAATGGCATAGCCACCTGTGGACTTGCGATCATCGAGGCAACCAGCCCAATCCGCATCAGAGAAGGCAGAAAGATGGTAATCATTGCAACAGCGAATAGGAAGACAGACATCAAGGCTATCTTTAAGATAGCGTAAAATTCTCTTGACAATGGTCCAATGTGCAGTGGTGGGAGAATGCATGAATTGACATACTTTATTCACAGAAAAAGAAATATCAGGCCTTGTGATGGTAGCATATTGAAGTGCCCCAACAATGCTGCGATAGAGAGTGGGATCATCAAAGGGTTCACCAATAGACCGGCTGAGCTTAGTGTTGGGAGCAAGGGGATTAGGGAGAGGTTTAGCACCATCCATAGAGCATCGTTTCAGAAGATCCACAATATATTGCCGTTGAGTGAGAAAAAGAGCATTTGGACTGTGAAGAACCTCAATGCCTAAGAAGAAGCTTAGGGGACCAAGGTCTTTTGTAGCAAATTCAGAACTTAGTTGAGAAATGAGAGAATCTGCAAAAGGAAAAGAAGTCTCATCAAAAATTACATTGCGAGATATATATACCCGTTGAGACTGAGGATCAAAGCAGCGATAACCATGGTGGTGAGGACTGTAGCCAAGAAAAATGCACTTTGTGGAGCGAAATTGAAGCTTGTGAGAACGATAGGGTCGTAGACATGGGTAGCAAGCACACCCAAAAACTTTAAGAAAAGCATAGTCTGGCTGAGATTTATAAAGCTTTTCCAATGGGGACACATTTTGAAGCACTGTGGATGGTAATCGGTTGATTAAATAAACAGCCATTTCAAATGCAAAATCCCAAAAGATAGTGGGAACTGAGGCATGTGCCATGAGAGCAAGTCCTGTGTCAACAATGTGACGATGCTTCCTTTCAGCGGCACCATTTTGTTGGTGCGTGTGAGGACAAGAGAGACGATGGCCAATTCCACAAGAAGCAATATAAGAAGAAACAGAGCGATATTCACCACCCCAATCGCTGTGTAAAAATTTGATCTTCCTGTTAAAAAGATTTTCCACTAAGGCTTTGAAGCGAATAAAACAACTCAAGACATCGCTCTTCTTAGCAATTGGAAAAATCCAAGTGAATTTACTATAAGCATCCAAAAAGTGCACATAAAATTTATTTCCATTGAACGAAGAAATGGGAGAAACCCATACATCAGAATAAATTAAATCTAGGGGACTATCAACCGGTGTAGATTGACAGGGAAAAGGGAGAGCATGACTCTTGCCCTTTTGACAGGCTTCACACACGGATTGAATCTTAGGGGCTGGTGCGCCAAGTTGCTTCAACATATGATAGACGGTGCGATAAGCTGGATGGCCAAGCCGTTCATGCCAACGAACTGAAGATTCATGTAGAAGGGCAGCTTTATTGCCTAAGTGGAGATCTTTATTCAAACGGAGCTCATATAAACCATTAATGCGCGGGCCTTGCAGAAGAACTTTCTCCGTGCGCAGATCCTTTACACAAAAATAAGACGGATGAAATTCGAACCAACAATTGTTATCCGTAGCAAATTTATTAACCGAAAATAAATTCTGTTATACTAAAGGAACATGGAGAATGTCGTTCAAAGTGAAAGAATCTGTAAAATTTTGAAGGGAAGAAGATCCAATATGATTAATAGGCAAACCTGAACCATTACCAATCTTCACCGTATCCGAGCCATGATAATCAGAGGAGAGACTGAGGTTGGCAAGATCAGAGGTGATGTGATGAGTTGCACCAAAGTCAGGAAACCAATTGGAACTTGTAGGATGATCAATAGTGGTATTGTAGGCATGCATAGGAGATGGGGTTGGCATCTGATAAGCCTCATTGAAACGATTGTAACATTGAAGAGCAACATGGCCAGGATTGTTGCATATTTGACACGCTTAACGAGGCATAGATGGCGCGTGAGAAAACTCAGAAGGGGATGAGCGAGATTGTGAGCCACGACCACGACCACGTCCACGGTTGCGAGAGCCTCGGGAACCTCGGTGGTGGTGCGGGCCACGATTACCAGAGGATGAATTTGAGTGAGAAAAATGACTTTGAGCAATGTTGGTGTAATGCCCGCATCATTTAATTAGGATAATCTCACCTTTAATACATGATTTACATGTATATTAGTTGATTTGTCGGGTATTGTGGTGCATAGGCATCACATGGGTGCTGTCACGCCCCGACTCGGAGAGTCGACACGTGGATAAAAGTCAAAGTAAAAAGGTGTACACGTGGATAAGTCAGAGTATAAAAGTTGCGGAAGATTTAGTCAAATCCACGTGTATTTTTTTTTTAATATTTTTAATAATAATGGTGCCAGCTCATCAATAATACCCAAATAATTAATATGAAATGTTATGCTCACACATCATGCCCATAATAATATATGGTCTCAAAATAATGCCAACATCCCTGGCATATAGGTTGGATTCAAACTATTCAAGGTTCATTAAGTAATAATGGTAATAACAATAATAATAATAGAAATGTCCATACATCAAAATAACATAGTCTCTATGTAATGCACGTGCATCTATCCTCATCCATGACTATGTTAGTATGCCACCTTCAAGTTCCAACCTCAGATTATGCCACTAGGCATCCGCCATCGGCAAACCCTCACTCATCACCTGATCATCTGAAATAATAATAGGATGAGCTGCAAAGCCCAATAGGAAATATGTGTGGATTCTATACAATTAATATATGTGCAGATACATGGTATATGAATTAAAAATCATTTAATAACTCAAATCAAATATCAGTCACAAATCAATACTTTGTGTGGGTTTTGAGTTAATTTCCCAAAATTCTCATAGTATCTCCAATTCCCAAGACTATGGGATCAAACCATGCATCAACCGTCGCTAATCACAGGTTACGTCGTCACGTCAACCCCCGGCTCAGCCAAGCACGAAAATAACCAACACCTACGCGGCGTTCTTCCTCGAGGGCTTCAGGGTCTTTCACCCAAGGGTACTTTACCCTACTTGCTATTCGCGGAGTATTCTCAACGCAGGACACCACTTCATTGTGATGCCCCCACCCGTTTGATGCATACCAAGACCCAAGGTCCATATATCCAAAACATTTTCCATCATTCAAATAAATATCCGAGTGTCCAAAAGTATCCATAAACATGTTTGATAAATTTCTAGAATTTCAGTAACATTTCTAAAGCATTTCCAAGTAAACAACATTTATAAAGCATTTTTCCAAGATCCAAGTATCATGAAAATTTCACATATTTAACAGATATTTCACAATAACATTTAAACGAGTATATAACCATGTATCTTTAAGGAACAATATAAAACAGTCGTATCAAATGATATATTGAAGGATTCCCTAAATTTTGAACAAGTAATAAAAATATTTGGTTATAAATCAGTGGGAAAATCCAAAAATATCATTAAAGCATTTAAAATCACATTTATAGAACAACACCATATTAAATGTAAAGAAGCCACATTTCCTACCTCAATTGCGAGCAATACCAACCCAAAACCACGTGATAGACACTGACAATACGAATGCAGCGTTAATGCTCCCTAGGGTCCTCCCGAGGACCGATAAAATCTGATAATTATGCATACGTAATCTTTAGGTAAATTTCAAAATAAATATAACGCACTCAAAAATTACTATTGGCCTTCTAACAGTAAACTATGGTCCCAAAATCATCAAAATAATTTTTAAAACACTCTCTATAATTTCTGGGAATTTTCTGTAATTTTTGAAATTTTCTGATATTTTCTGGAATTTTTAATAAATATTAATTTGGCCAAAAAGTCAAACTACAGTCAAACTTGGTCAAAATGATCAACTAAGGGTCCCACATGGTAGGGCCTTCCAAGACGAGTCCAACGGTCAAATTTGGGGTTCATATGATTATCGTATGGCTTTTAAATGCGTGAGAACACGGTAAGGTACACAGATGCACCCACACAGGATCATAGACCTATGGGGTCATCTTCAACCTCCCGCGGGTTGAATTGTGTAACCGGGTTACACCGTGTGTTCAACGGGCCAACTTCGACGATTAATATCTCCCTTGTTTCTTAACCGTTTTCAGTGATTCAAGTGTCGAATCGAAGCTCATGCAGAGTACTACGTGCGACTATAAATTGTTCATTCAGAATCTTATAAAATCATATTCGTTTTTAAGCCTAAAGTTTCGGGTTTTCATGATCCAAAATTCTAAAATTTCTAAAACTTCAACCTACAGTCAATTTCTCTAAAATTTGACACTACCATGGTGTTCCTTGGTCCCAAAAACATAAAATATGATCATCCTTTCTAAGAATAACATAAGAAAATAAAATTGCATATACATATATATATATACACAGTACGTGATATATATATATATATATATATGAAATCAACGATAGAGGAGGTGAGGATTTTACCTCACTAAGAGAGCTCCACGAACTCAGCCAAAAACCTCTACCAGACCACTCTGTTTTTTTCTCCTCTGTTCTTCCTCAATTTCTCTCTCTCTGTTGCTCTTTCTCTAACTCTCTGTCTCGATCCCTCTATACATATAAATATAACCAAAGCAGATGCCAGTGGTAGGTGCAGCTAATGATTCCTCTATACATATATATATATATCCAAAGCAAACGCAAGTGGTGGGTGCGGCTATGGGTGCGGCTAATGATCCCTCTAACATATATATATATCCGAAGCAAATGGAAGTGGTGGTGCGGCTAATGATCCCTCTTTACATATATATATATATCTGAAGCAAATGCAAGTGGTGGGTTCAGCTAATGATCCCTCTATATATATAAATAATTCAGGTCATCACAGGTGCGATGTTGTTATGTTTGTGATTTCACACTTTTAGACTGCTGAAATTTGGCTAAGTGTTGGAAAAAAATGGATTTTCGAAAAACTTCGTTTTTAAAGATAATTTTTGGCGGTAATGGAAGTTTATAATATTATAAGATATCTGTGATTTTATGGGATTTTATTATCACGTTTCGATTGGTTTCCTCGTACGTTTGTTTTTGAAAAATCTGTCGGGAGTCGGATTTTGTACTAAAACTTGAAAATGAGATTTTGATTTACTTGGAATTTGATTTTTTTGATATTTTATTTGGATTCAAATGGGGGGTTATTTGCTTATTTTCATTAAATAACTTAAAGTAATGGAGAAGATTACTTAAATGTTTTTAATGTAAATAAGGTAGTGGTAAGTACTGTGGGAGTTTATACACATTTGCCTGAGTTACTGGGCATTTTCAGCAAGTGACGATCGATCCTGGCCTTGGGACGATCGATCGTCAGTGCCCCGGAAATGCAATTTTGCCTTTGTTTTTCACAATCGATCGTGCCCTCAACCCACGATCGATCGTGCATCGCGGATTTTGCAAATTTTTTTTGCGTAAATGACGCATATGCCCCTCACCCCTTATAAAACCCTCATATCACGATTCTAACACCCATTTTCAGCATTTTGAGTGTTAGGGACTTGAGAGAGAAGGAGAGAGAGAGGGGAAAGATAGGAGAGAGAAAGGGAGTGTTTGGAGAGAGAAAATCACATTTTTCTCTTGCATGCATGGGTTTTTAACTCTCTCTCCTCATATCAACGTTGGGATTCACGTTCTAGGGGCTGGATTTGAAGATCTACACGTGCTTTGAGAGGATTCAAGCCTGATCTGTAGAGTTTGGAACTCATTCTTGCTTTCTAGGCTCAGATCCGACCCTCCCAACACATTTTCTCTACGTTTGGTGCAATATATGTGAGGTAGGTGTAATTTTCATGGGTTTTAATCGTAGGGATGATAATGGGTTAGTATATAAGCCCATATATGTTGGACAAAAACATATTTTGGTGTTATTTATGAGTTTTTGTGATTGTTGGGTGTATTATCATCTATATTTTGTAATGCATGTACTGAGGGGTCTAGTTTACGTAACCCTATATTTAGGAATATTAATTTTGGGAGTATATGGGTTGATATACTTGTCATATTTTGGTTTATTTGGAAGGTACATGCTATGTAAATTCTTGTTGGTCTATATTTTACATGTTTTACATAGTTCCCACATGTTATATAATTATGAAATAATTATATATTGTTGACTTTTGGAATAACTGACGCGTGTATGAGTTTTTATGCTTTTCATGGCATTCATTGGCATAAAATGCATGAAATGGACTTAATTAATTATTTGGTAAAAGTATATTAAAGGGTCATTGGACTTGGACTATTAGCGGTCAAGGGACTTAGCGGTGTTTTCCATTCCTTTGGTCCTGGGTACTTTCCGGTTCCAGGTAGGGACCCTTGTGTTCCCGAATAAGAGGCTACTTTCCGGTTCCAGGTAGGAACCCTTGTGTTGTCCTCTTAGAGGTGGGTTTAAATCCTCCGTTTCCGCGCGAAGACTCCTGCGGGAGTGGTTGGTAATGATGGATTATGTTAAATGGACATGAGTCGCATATCATTCATGACATTGCATGGGTTTTAATTATTTTAAGCATGGTTTTAATTGGTTATATTATCATGCTTTGGTTATTTCTATATGAAAATTATATCTACTGAGTTTTATACTCACTCCTATGTTTTATAAACCATTTTCAGATGATTTCATAGCTGGGGAGACCTCGCCTTGAGGTGTTATGCTTTGTTGGGATCGAATTTTAATATTATGGTTATGTATTAACTAAACACTTTGTATTCGGCCAATAGGCACTAGACGTGTAATAACTTATGGTTTGTAATATTTTAATTTCGTAGGTCTCTTTATATGGTTTATTTAGCATGTGATGATACCAATGATGGATGACAGGAACTTTTATAACTCTTTTATACAGGATTTTGTTACGGTATGTTCCATTTACGAATGGGTCATGCCGAAATTTTTATTAAAATTACAGGTTTTCTAACACGTGCCATTCACGTGCTTCCTAAATGATTTTCTTAATTAAACTAGATTTATTAATATTGATCACGGCTTAATTAATTTGGGTCGTGACAGTTGGCAGCAGGGGAATGACTGTGAGCAATGTTGGCAGTAGGGGAATAATCAGTAGAAGCTGATTCATGAGCAATGCGAAATTCCTCAGTGAGCAAGTGACCAAGTAAATCAGCGAGAGAGATAACATCAGCACGAGTTGAAATAGAAGTCCGAAATGGACCATACTCAGAAGGGAGACCACCAAGAATATAGAGGATGAGATCATCATCAAGGACAGGTCGTGCAGCCGCTGCAAGCTGGTGAGCGAGCATCTTGGCACGTTGAAAATACTTTTGCACCGTTTCAGTATGCTTTTTGCGGAGGTCTTGAAGCTCCATGCGAAGTTGAAGGATGCGCGCACGAGAATGAGCGGCATAGGATGCCTCGAGGGTAGTCCAAACTTCATGAGAAGTATTGAGCCCAATTATTTGATCATTTACTTCCTCTGTGAGGGAAGCAATTAACCAGGCAAGAAGAGGGATAGAGCCATCGACGTAGCCAAAAACATCATGACCACGAAGTTGGGGTACCACTGGAGAGTGCCACATGTGATAATTGTCGGCACTTAGTTTGGTTGTGAGAGTATGAGGTTGAGGGGATGAGGAGGGAAAGAAACTCATCAATGGGGAAGAGACTTGCTCAGACGTGGCAAAGGAGTTGCTCATTGTGGGAGGAAAAAAAAAAAAAAAACTATGTTTGGATCTTTCGCTCTGATACCATATAAGAGCAGAAAGAAATATGTGATTTTTCTATATTGATTGAATTGTACAGGATTACATTTATAGAGAGATTAGTTACAATAAAGAGAGAAAAGGGGAATTGAAAGTTATCAATTAGTAACTATAAGATCAGAACAATTTAGGATTATGTAGATCAGGTTGGTACTCAGCCATTTGAAATTTGAAATAAATCCTTATCCTTAACAAAGAATAATGCTAAATTATTTAAAAATCTTGCCCAAATGATAATGGTAATTGGGCTAACCAATGAAAATTTTCATCAAACATTTAACATTGTGACTGCTTCATCAATTGGGCAAATATTTAGAACAACTTAGCATTTTTCTAATTATAATTATGCCATTGGCACCCTGGCCAAAACTGAGGATCTGAAGTTCTGAACGATTCTGTTCATTTTTGTGTTTTCTTGCCATTAAACCTACTAAGCTAAGACACATAAACGAGAGGATCTCTGGAAGATGGTGTTCGTTTTGTTTTTCTGTTCCTACGGAAACGCACATCTCTTCGTCCTTGCGGTGCCTTCGAGATCGCCTTTGACGACAAAACGGCGTCGTTTCCATTCTCGTCTTCACTCACCATGCATTCCAATTTCTCGATCTGCGCCCCTGTCCCAGCGAAGCTCGAGCAATTGAGTAGAGATGCCCTTTCAGTTTCTCTCATCAATTCCTTCCCTCTCTTCCCTCTCTCTGTCGTTCCCTTTCGGTCTCTGCAGTTCTCTCTCTTTATATGCACGGAGTCGAGCGAACACCCAAGTTAAAAGTTAAAACGATTCACGAGGGTTTTGCTGCACATCTACAATTCGCCGCCCAAGGAGCCAGCTAACGGGCTGCCTTATTGGCCAGACCTTTATTCAGTTTCCTTTCCCTTCGTCTCCTCCTATTAAGGAAAAATAGTTGGTCACGTTTGTGATAATTTAATCATATTTTGGGATTGGGATTTGCTGCAGTTTGGGCTTTCAACTGCAGCGTCCAGTAGACATAGATGAGGTGACACGTGGCAAAGTCTTCATCCAACGACTGAGATCAAACACCCCCTTAGAGGCCTTTAACGTTAACGCCATTTAGCCTTTACCAAACAAAACGCAGCGTTCTGCTGTTTTCGTTTAGAGCCAAAACCAAACGCGATCCAGCCATTTCAAAATCCCATTCCTCCCCGTGCTGCCTCTCTCTCTCTCTCTCTCTCTCTCTCTCTCTCTCTCTCTCTCTCTCCTCTTCCTCTCGTCTGGTAGAAAACCCATCCCCATTTCTCTTTCCCGTCGGACTATCGCCGCTCGTCTCCGGCGTCTCCGGCGACACCAGATCTCGTCCCCACGCGAACCAGCACCAGCACCAGCGGTAATGTCACCGACGCCATCCACGCGGCACGGCACGGACCAGATCTGACCCGGCGAGGAGCTCCGTCCCCTTCGTCGACGGCGAGCACATACCGGGGTTTTTGTTTTTGTTTTATTGTAGTACGGTTGATCTATTGATTTGGGTCTTTGATTTTGATTAATGGGTTTTTGTTTTTGTTGCAGTCACTATGTAATGCTTGTGGGATCAAGTACAGAAAGAGAAGGACTATGATGGGTATGAATAAAGGATAAAAAAAAAAGAAGGTGCGAGCACATACCGCTGCTACTGCTCCAGCCACTAGTGCTAGTGTTGGTAGAGGTTTGAGTGAGTCTTTGAAAATGGGGTTGATGGCTTTGGGTAAGGAGGTGGTGCTTTTACAGAGGCAGAGGTCTTCAACAGTGAGGAGACAGAGGAGGAAGATGATGGGTGAGGAAGAGCAAGCGGCTGTGTTGTTGATGGCACTGTCTTGTTTTTCCTTAGGTGGTAAAAAAAGGGGGGATTTGCAGTGTCTTGTGGCTCTAAACGAAAACACCAATACGCTGCGTTTTGTAAGCTAAATGACAAACGGCGTTAACATTAAAGGCAGAAAATTGGATCCTTGATCTCAGCCGTTGGATGAAGATAGCGCCACGTGTCACCCCATCTATGTCTACTGGACGCTGCAGTTAAGATGGCATTCTTAATGTAATGTATTATTAACAAATTTCATATAATTTTTTGAGTATAATCATTAGCAAACCTATAAGGTAGTTTTGGCCCTTTTGCAAGCACTGATTTTATAGCTCTGAGTAATTTCACTAAGGACTAAGGACTAAGGACTAGACCATACTAGTATGACAAACTGTCATTGTTAAATGTAATGACAATCAAATCATTGTTACAAAAACGATATTAAAGGTTTTAAAAAAAAATTATTATTTTTTGTGGTTTAAGTGGTCAAGATTTAGCTGTTAACAATGACAGTCTGTTATCTTAGATTTTTCCTCTCACTAATATTCTCATATTAAGTGAAAGCCCACTAAGCTAGCCTAGACAATAGGAGGGGACTTCAATGGATCATTATCCCGCCTTCAACTACTTGGCATTTGCAACATTTTCTACGTGAACCAGGGCACCACCCTACAAGACACATACCAAAATATGATTACTAGAATGAAAATTTTAAATTAACACTTCAACGAGCCTTACATTTAATTATATGATTACTTAATTTTAAATTATGATTGTATGCGTAATATGTTGCTTAATAGTTGAAATAGTGGTACATTGCCCTTTCGAGAAATTCTATGGTACTCACAAAAAAATTTGAGGTATCGTGTCATAAATGGTAATTAATCAGATTTGTAGTTGGTCAAGCAAATTGCAAGGAAGAAAAAAAACTTGTTTCGAAGGCTATGTACATTTTTTTTAGGAATTTTTTGCCATAACCCTATATTCTAAGAGTTTTTTTACAATCACTCCAACAATATTGTCTTTAACTTAATAAATCCTTTTGCCCCTTTTTAGACCAAAATACCCTTTTTATACATATAAGCCTATCTCTTGAGAAGTTATAAACGTGTTCTCCTTATCTCCCATGGTTTTTGTCGGCAATGACTCCCACCACGATCAAGTTTTGACCACCTTTCTGCCAACTATTCCGACGATCCTACCAAAGACGGCGACGACTCCCTCATCTCTTCTTCTGCTTTGACCACCATTCAATGACTATTTAACCTCCAACGATCCTATTGGAGACAACGACGACTTTTTCTTCTTCTTCTTCTTTCTCTAGCCCCTCTCCTCCTTAAAACTCGATGCTATACTTCCAAACCTCATCTCCCAAATCTGCCTGGCAGTGAAAGAGCTTGCAAGGGGTGACTATGCCATGTGGGGTGACCACAATGGTGATGGTTTTAGCCCAAAAAACCTTAGGTCAATTTTATATTAAATGAAGAAAGTCATAAATTTAAATAAAAAATTATTTACAAGAAGTTTCAGAATTTATATGAAAAACAAACACATTTTACTATTTTGTGCTATTAAAAATTATACAGAAAACAGTCACAGTTTTCTATTTTATGCTATAAAAAAATTTATATTGAAAATTGTAACAATTTATTATTTTGTACTATAAAAAACACTATTTTACGATTGGGTGAACCCAAACACATGAACCAAACCCCAAAAAAGTTATCATCACAACAAAACCTTGATAGGAGGTGTTGCAAGCACTATTATGGTTATTCTTCTAGGCTATAACTATGGTTGAGATTTAGTCACATTATACTATTTTGTGCTATTAAAATTTTATATAGAAAACATTAACAGTTTACTACTTTGCTATAAAAAGAAAACAGAATTTACGGTTGGTTGAACACCAATACAAGCAGCAACTCCCCAAAAATTTATCATCATAACATAAAACAAATCTGGTAGGGCGAAAAAAGAAAGAAAGAAAGAAAGGGATAAGAGAGCCATGGCTATGTTTTGGCCATGGCAACAGATTTGGTGGGAAAGAAATGGGAAAAATGAGAAAAGAAGATGAAGAAGAAGAAAGGAAGGAGAGCCATGGCTGACCTTAAGCTATGATAATAGATTTGGTTCTCAGATCTAGTGACAACATAATGAAGGTAAGGAAAAAAGGAAAAAAGAAAAAGGAGAGAAGAGATCAACAGTTGAGTTTCGTTGGAGGTCGCTAATGGGAACCATAGTCGCCAGTGGGAACCATAGTTGCCGAAATTGCATTTGCAGCTTGATTGGTGGTGGGGAACCATGGGAGGCAGTGGAACCATGGGAGAGAATGAGAGAATGGGGGAAAAAGTATAAACATGAAATAGATAGAGAGGTTTGAGTTTGGGTATATAAAAGGTTAATATGGGAATTTTCATAAAAATATTTTCTTATTGCTAATAGGTATACTAAACTATGGGGGTTAAAGAGTTAGGAAATCTTTTGATGGGGTTGTTGTTAAATGGTAACCCCTAATAGGGGTAATTGCTAATATTCCCTTTTTTTTCAAAGGCTATGTAGATTTTGAGTCCTCGAAGTTGTGGGCTTTTGGATGAAACAACCTATACATAAGTTCTATTAGGCTAATATATGCCTACGTTTGAGCCTAACAAAATAGTAATTAGCCAACAATGCACTGACCCGTCTAATACTGACAAGTCTGAGACGTCGCGAATATTTTGTTATGGATGTGCAAGGTTGCCAAATTTTTGTATGAGGGGGTCCATCCATGTGAGGCCCGCTATGGTCGTGACAGGCCTCTACTTTAGGCCCATATAAAATTTGGGTAATTTTGCACTTTCTCACCCTACCGAATGAAAAAGAGCAATGCTAATGCATTTCTAATTTACCAACAAAAAGAACTCAATGTTTTTTGCCCGATTCTACTTCTTTAGGGGAGAGGCCTCTCAAGGCCATTGTGGGCCTACACAGATGGACCAACTCATATAAAAATTTTGCCTAGATTGTCCAGCCATCATATAAAATTCGTCATGGCTCGACTTAGCCAGTATTGATGACTCAATTCATTTTTGGCTATTACCTATTTCCATTCATAAACAAGGCTAAGGACTCATAAGTCCATGGCCTCTTAAACATTTTTTGCTTTTCCTACAATTCTTCTTTTTCCTTTTTCTTTTTTTCTTTTTCTTTTTCTTTTTTTTGTGGGGGGTTGGTCACTCTTCTTGCAATGATTGATAACTCTCTTATATACATCTAACCCATTTTCCTAATTTTAATTCCCTTGTAGCAATGTGGCAGCTAACATGGCATGTGACACAGTGGAAAACTTTGTTATGAGGACCTACAACCCTATTTCATAGAGAGTTAAATCTAGTTGTAAGAGAATAATGAAACAACCAAGGGAAAAAAATTTCCAAAAATTCTAAAGGTCATACTAAAAATAAAAATAAAAACAAATTGAGACTCCTAAAATAAAGTCAGAATTGAAGTCAATTCCTAAGATAAGAAAATTACGAGACTTAAACAAGGAAACAACGTCATGACAAAATAGCTAGAGATGCAGGTAAATCAAGTTGCTGATAGATTCAGTGCCAAAAGATACGCATACACACAAAATAAAAAGTGAACCTCGTGCTTTGCTCATAGCATCTGCCCTTCGCAACCCCTGAAGACACATAATATAAAGGGATTAAAAAAATAATAATAATTCTTTATCAAAAAAATAAAAATAAAAAATAAAAATAATAATTACTCCCTCCATTCTTAAATAAGTGTCCTACTTTTTTTTTTTTTTTTGGATGTTTTAAAATAATTGTCATATTTCAAAAGTCAATGGTCATTTTTGATTAATTTCCTAAAATACCGTTAAAAAAGTATTTTCACTTTTTCTAATGTTTTACACACTTGAGGGTAAAATTAGAATTTCAAAACATATGCATTGATGTAAAAGCATTTGATAGGATTTTTTTAAAAAACGTGTTTTTTCAAAGGAGACTCTTAATTTAGAATGGAGGGAGTAATTTCTCATTATAGTCAGAAATGTGAAAGTCTTTGCCAATTGCAAAAGTTGTGCCTCATTACAGAAGAGGGGGGAAAAACGGCACATACCTGTAGCTTATCAGATGAATTCTTGAGCCATGAGCGATAATTATCTTGCAGTTGCAGTAGTAACATTGGTGAGACGAACATCTTGGGGCGGAAGATTGTATTTGATATCTAGCTCTTCAAAAATCCTTTTCAATTCCATGACCGCTATGGATCTCCGCTTGGTCTTCTCCGCAAAGTCTTGAAAGTTCATCTTGTGATTGAAAAATAGAACCATCTTTATCTTGTTCACATTCTCAAATTCCTTCACCACCAGATTGTGGTTACGATGCCAGTACTGGGAATTTCCCTCCAAATACCTGTCCAAAAATGAAAGCCAATTGAGAGAAAAGGTGAAAACTGCATATATTGATATACAGAAAGACTTGTATCAAATTGAATTCTGAACAGAAAACTCTCAAATTGAATTCCTTCGCAATAATGACTCAAGTTCTTGAGCTAAGGGAGCCTTAAACATTAAGACCCTATGTTAAAACAATCACTAGTTCAGCTCTTGATAATTGCATTGTCACAAAAAATAATTGGAAGAATAAGGCCAGAGACAACTTACTCCTTGATTTTCTCCTTTAGCTCCCCAATCTTCTTTGCTGATGTCGTAAAATCGAGACAGAACTCCACATTATCACCCATATCTGGGCTTCTGTAAAAGTTGCTGATGGGCTTGGTAGACAAAACCGAATTCGGATAGTATACCTTTTCGCTATCAATTTTCAAGAAGACTGTTGTCAAGATGTTCATCTCTTCGACCACCAACTGTGAGATTAAACACAATAGAGAGGAAAACAGAGTCCATCAAAAGAACCCAGATCGATATGAAGAGAATAAGATTGCCACTCCGTGGAAATAAAGTTACCTGAACACCATCAATGACACAACGGTCACCAACATCGAAGGGATGCATCACGAATACAAATATAATTGCTTCAAATATAGTCTTGCAGGTGTTTCCAAACATAACAGCAGCCACTACAAGCTGTGATGAGAGCACGACGAGTAATTTTGTCGTTGCAATTTCCATCAAAAGTAGCCACACCACACTGCTTACGACAATCACGACTCCTATAAAAAGCTTGTTCAATTGCTTTACGCCTGTTTTGGTATCGTTTAAAGCATATGCTAATGCTTCGTGATCTTTGCAAACCTTTACCTGCACCCAAAAAAAGAGGGGCGGGGGGGGTCATGAATGTTAAAGAATGAACTTTTCCAATCCACCAAACAGAGTTTACTCTTCATTTTCCTCATAATCAATAATAAAGCTGGTCACTTGGAGCAAGCTGTAAATTCATGAACTCCAATTTCAAGAGAAGTCAGGACTTTTGCTCTGTATGATTGCCAAAAAGACAGAGAAAGAGAGAATCAATTTGGAATATTGCACCAATATTCCACCCAGAAAAAGTAGTAAATTTTCTTTTCTCTTTTCTCTTCCTTTGTCTTATCACCAATCAAACAGACACCATCTTATGCATCATGTAATTAGCATAAAGTGAAGAACTGCACAGTTTCATAGTTTCGTTTTCTACATCTCAGTCTACCCATTGAGTAAGTCGGAGAGGAGTTAAGAGAATCATAACCCAGCAAGAAACTGCAGCTTCAAGTGCTAATTGGTATTTAGAAAACACAGACAAAAAAGGCCTTACCACCCAGTCGGTTAGAGATGTCAATTCGATTTCTTTTGTCTTTTTTGCTCCATTAACCTGTTCAAACACATACTCCACCTCCTCCTCCTTTGACATGAATTTCGTGAGGTCATCCCGGTCAATGTACCTGCACATGCATAAAAGATCAAATGGTCAAGAGAAGACCAGAGAGGAAGGGGGGAAAGAACAAAAGGCATAACAAGCGACTTGAAAAAGGCGGATTTTCTCACTTGCGACCATTTGGTGCCACATTCTTGAAAATCCGCTTGGCAGCGGCCATTCCTTGCACCTCAACGTTGATCTCCCCTGTCTCCTCATCATCTCCTCCATTACCAACACTTTCATTAAGTGTATCCAAGATAGTGGACATCTCTGAATTGGCTGTTAAATCAACCAACACCTTCATGGTCGAAGCAGAAACCTTTTCCTGTTTCATCTTATCAAGCTTGGAAATATCAAGCAACTGTTCTTTCTCCTTGCCCTTTTTACCCTTCTTTAAACTCAAGTAACGGGCACTCTGCATTTTCTCCAGTCTCTCTGCCAGTGGACGCCCTGAAAGGGTCTGTAGAACATACAGATGAAAGACGGATTGTTTAATCCTATCAAAGAATGTGTTGACCTGGAAAGAAGACGCTAAGATCTTCAGCAATAAAGTCTTCAACAGCCACAAAAATGCCCCAATGAGAAATGCGACAATAGTCCAAGTGACACGATTTAGTATCCTGGTGGCCTCGGGCGATCGCTCAACCCCACAATCGAACAACAAAACCCATGTGAGAAGTACCAAAGCCAACCAAATGACCACCTGAACACTCTTCTTCATCCCATAGAAGAAGTAAAGCGCCTTCTTCTTCAACAAAAATTTCTTCTTGGAGGAAGATTTCTTCTTGGACCAAAATTTATTCTTCAACAAAAAGTTGGTCTCAATGAGATAGACAAGAACACGCATTAGCCAATTTGTGAACACGAGACCACAAAAGATTACCGTTGCGAGCGTACACCATTTCCAAATCTCCAAATCCCAAATCGTGGAATTCTCCAATTTCTCCACAGTCAAGCTTGCCACTAAGCATCCCAAAATGCACCCAACTGCAACGCACTCAACCAGAACCTTAGTTTTCACGCTCTTACACTTCTTCTCTTTACTGTTCAATTGATGATCGTCTACTTTCTCGTGACTCGGAGAGGCCGACACCGTTCCCGACGGCGCTCCATTATTCGGCGAATCTGCGCCTTGCCCATCATCTCTTTCTCTCCCTTTGAATACATCTACATCCAGGTCAACAGAATACGACTGTTCGCCGAACCTCGACTTGGGTTTCGAGTACGACCTCATCAACGACCGCCTGCGCGTCAAGGTTTCGGTTGTCGGCACTTTGGGTGGCTTAATCTGACCGGGACTCGGACTGGGACTGGACCTCGCCAACTCCGGCGAGGGATGGCTCGTGGGTGGCGCTCCTTTGCCGAGTGAGTCAACGGTAGTCAACTGCTTTGGGGTCGTAGATTCTGAATCTTTGGACAAATTCCACTCTGCGTCTCCAGTACTTCTTGTACGCGCCGCTTTGGAAGTTTCTTCGCTTGGCATTTGTACCACCACATCACCGCCGTTTGCGCTCGTCTTCTCTGACATGCTCATTTCGGCTACTCTGCTCGGAGCTTTCCCATTAGCATCCATTGAAGAAACCAACTGACTCTGAAACACCCTGTTATGCGACAAGCACAATCACATTAAAAAAATAAAAAATAAAAAATAAATAAAAATGCACTAGATCTTTAAGGAACAGCTAGCTTCCATTAATATTTTTTAAGGTAGGAAAGGGATCGAAGTAATGAGAGAGCGAGAAGATGATGAAGCACATATTTCTAGAAAAATAAAATATCTTGTATATTGAACGAAAGATCCATGGTCTATTGGTCCATCCCAAAAATGCACGAACCTCAGGAGAGAGACCCTATCGCATCGTGAGGGTAACAACAATTCCGGGCTTCCGTACTGGGGCCGGCTTAATGCTTTAAAATAAAATAAACAAAAGGGCGACTATTTTTTTTTTTTTTTTTTTGGTAAATGACAGTCAATTGCCTCTCAAATTAGATTTACCTATCAAATCTTCTCATATAACAATCAATATTTTGAAAGGAAAATTAGATTCCCATAAACGATTATATTTTACAGTATATCCCAACTTTGTAAGAGCATCAACAGCTTTATTTGCTTCTCTATACACATGATTGATCTTAATATCTATATTATTTTCAATAATAATCTGCCTACAATCACTCATTATACTATAAATCGTCCAAAGACAATTATCCAAATAATGCAAACTATTAATAACCAATTTAGAATCACCTTCAATAATCACCTTATTACAATTTTTTTGCTTTGATAACAACAAACCATTCCTTAATGCAATAGCTTCCATTTTAGGAACATAAATATTCTCCTCAAAGTAATTACAATGCATAACTATTGGCTTACCAAACTGATCTCGAATTATTGATCCCGTAGTCCCATGTTTATCTTTAACAGATCCATCAAAATTCAATTTAAACCACTCATCATCAGGAGGAATCCATCAAATAAACTTAGAATTCCTTTTAAATTTCTTGTTTTCACTTTCTAAGGATTTATCACAGTTAATATCATTTCCTGAAAATTTTATCACATAGTTTGAAAAAAGATTAGTAGCTTTCTCTATAATTAAGAATTTATTAAAAGTCTCATTCTTAAAGATAACATTATTTCGAGCACACCAAATTTGCCAAAGTAAATTAGCAATTTTATCCATCTCATAATCTGCATTAATACTTTTTCGAGAAGAACATTTGTTCAGATTCAAAATCCAATTAAATAAATCTGTATCATTATCTATAGGAATAGGACAAGAATTACTAACCAAATTCCACACTTCTTTAACTCTAGTACAGGTGATAAATATATGATTAATATCTTCAATATCTGAATTACAAATAGGACAAAAACGATCCACATTTACTCCTCTAATAGCAAGAAATTTTCTACTTGGAAGTTTACCATGAATTAACAACCACATAAAATGCTTTATCTTGGGAGCACTTCGAAACTTCCAAATCCAATTGAAATTTTTCTTAGGGCATAATTGTTTCACTTTCTTTCTACACCTTAGCTCCCTATGAAACTATGTAGCTGATTTAACCCAAAAACGCCCATTGGATGTGGGACCCCACCATATCTTATCAGGAATATCCATAGTTGGGATAGGAAAATTTAATATTTTTCTTGCTAAAGTCTCCCCTATAAGGGATATAAGAAATTCTTTATTCCATGTTTTATCTGAACGAATAGTATCAGCTACTTTCAAATCCCAATTAATATTATTAAGATACTGTCTAGGAGTAATTTCAAAAATAGCTTTATTAGTTAGCCATTTATCCATCCAAAAATAAATATCTTTCCCATTTCCTAAAGTCCATCGAATACCATGACTAATGAGATCACGCCCTTTGAGGATATTTCTCCATGCCCATGAATCTTTATTTTTGGGAGAACTTGAAAAAAATTTTCCTTATTTAAATATTTTGCTCGAATTAATTTGACCCAAAAATTATCTCTATCAAACAATAAACGCCAAACAAGTTTACCCATACAAGCAAAGTTAATGTCAGAAGTATTACGAATACTTAAGCCTCCTTCTTTTTTAGGAGAACAAATGGTATCCCAACTTATTAAAGCCATAGAATTCTTCTTTAAATTATTACTCCAAAAAAATTGTCTTTGATAAAAGGGCGACTATTGTCATCGTCGAAATTTCCTTATACCTTGTTTTGTTTTTTCTTTTTTTTAAGTTACGTTTACAAATTTTAAAGATAAATTTTATTTAAAAATTTATTGCCTAAATATAGCGTTAAAATTTCATAAAAATATATAAAAGATTTTCAGAAAAACTATTGCTCATTAAAAAATATAGTTTTGAAGTTTTGAACAATCACATTGAAGAAATTATTTTTAAAATATATGTTCTATATATCTAACTTATTTTAAAATTTTTAATTTAAACAATAAATTTTAGAAAAATTTAATTTTACAAAATTATTTAAAATGATATATTTTTAATAAATAATTCAGGCCATTTTCATGACTATCATTTACATTTCTTAAAAAACCTTGAAAAATTTGAAATACTTGGACGAATTTTTGTTGTGTTGCCCTTATAGAAAATGCTATTTATTCCAAACTAATTTTTCAAATTCAACATGTTAATGGTCCAGTAATGCAGCAACATTAACTACTCAGTACTCACAAATTTGAATTTAAATCATTGATCAAAAATATATTCAATACCAAGATGACATTTTATTCTAGGTTTAAAATAAATAGCACTACTATTGAAGTAATCATTATTGCATGCAACCCATGTTGTCAATGGTCTTCAATGTTATGGGGGTTTAGATCTGATGATGGATTGGATTTTGACTTGGTCGATAATCTGGATGTGATATGAAAATTGTATTTTATTAATTTAATAATAAAAAAAGAAAGGGGAAGACCTATTTTATTTCTGACCCCTTTTGTCCAACGAATGTAGATGCAACAAAAATAGGTGTGAAAACCAAACAACAATTTTGTACTCGCTCCATTTTATCAACAGTTCAGACTCTACCATAGAAACCAACAAACAATAGTTTGGTAGGAAATATTAAATTATATATTTTATCAACAGTTGGACTTCTACGAACTTATGGTGATTTAAAAAATGAATTAATCTGACTACTCTTTTAATTTAATTGTTTATTAATATTTAATAATGTTCTATAAAAATTTTAATTAAACAACATCAAAATTATGAGTAACAAAGTAACAATAGTGATATAAGTTATGTATATTTTATTGTTTTTGGTAGCAAATTTTTTATTAAAATTTGTATTATACCCATACATAATTATATCTATATTTTACTATGTTCATTTCTTTTCTTTCTTTTTCTTTTTTTTTTAAATTTAAAATTTGTATTATATCCATACATAATTATATCTATATTTTAGGATAAAGCTATTTGGGATGACTCACGTGTACCGAAACAGTGAGCCGATTGTCAAACATAACGTGCCAGAAGGATAATTAAAATGGTGTGCATTTAGACAGGTGCGGATTTCAGTTATAATTTAAATGAAGTGTATTTTCACTTTGGGAACACAAATCAAGTTAGCAAGTCTTCCATCATTGTCTATCCGTGCCACACGTCCTCATCTCCGTTCTTTCTCCTTTCTTTTTTCTCTTTCCCCTAAGCACTACACAGACCCATGATCATCTTTAACATCTCACTTTCTCTCTCTACAATTTCCAAACACTCAAATGCTGGCACCTAATGCCCATCACAGCATCCCACAAGTTTCTTGATCCCTCTCCCCACCCGAGACCTAGAAGAAGATTATCTATGTTAACCATGGTGGCATTCAGTGGGTTTGATGATTGAGATCTGCTTTTGAAAAACCCACAATGCTTGTGGGTTTAGCCATGCTACATCTTTCGCCATTGTTAGAGCTCATTACAATAGTGAGGGCTCAACTTAGTGGTCTTCCTCTTGTTGTTTCTTCTTCTTCCTTTTTTTTCTTTCTTTTTTGCTATTGGTTGCCTGGATCAAGTTCTTTTTAAAATTTATATAAAAAAGGAAAAAAAAAAAAAGTACATTGTTATTTTGAGAGTTTAACTAAATTTTAGTTAAAAGCCCCCAACCTAGATTTTTTTTTTTTTTATCAAAATCTAGTTAAAACTTTAACTAGATTTTAGAGCTTGATTTTTTTAAAAGATGTTGTTATTTTGAGATTTTAACTAGATTTTAATTAAAATCCCCCAACTAAAAAAAATCTAGTTACAATTTTAACTAGATTATAGAGTTTGATTTTTTAAAAACTAGTTGTTTTTTTGACATTTTAACTAGATTTTAGGTAAAAGCCCCAACCTAGAATTTTTTTTTTCAAAAAAAAAAAAAAAAAAGGTTAGGACTTTAACTAGATTTGAGAGCTTGAATCTTTTTGTCACCATTTAGTTTGATTCTTCCTCTTCACAGAGATTCTTTGGTTTGCATCTTATAAATCGTGTGCGAGAATATCTCATTTCTAATTTGTGCGTTTTTTAATATTTTTTACAATCTTTTTAATAGTGACGGTGATATTCAAACCAACCAATAAAAATAATCCTCAATTAATCGTCTCATCGTTCATCTTATGGTTCGAACCCATATGGGTCGTTCTAGTACCCTTTAAAATTTTTATTATACGCATCATACCGGTTCTTTCTTTTCTTTTCTGTTTTTTTTCCTTTTTTTTTTTTTAATCTTTTTTTGAAAAAATATATCAAGTTATGCTCGTACTTATCCCATTGCATATATTTCAAACTAGGTGAGAAACCAATGGGACCCATCACGTTGATGGATTATAAATTAATGTAACTTTACTTTCCACGGAATAGGATGGGAACCAATAGGTCAAACAACTCATGCCGGTCAGCACTCAGCACTGAATCCTTTCCATGGATTCCATCCGGTCTAGGGTAAATACTCCAGGATAGTTGATTCACTTTTTACGTTTCATATTATAAAATCTATAAAATTCGTATTAAAGGCTGCTTTCTATATTATTATAATGTTATACAGGTGGCAGCGAATGACTGTAGGCATAAGTCAATTCGACTGATCCTAGCATCGGCCTCTAATAAATTACACCCACTTTTCCATCGGGATCAAAACCACTCTTACCTTTGTGAAAACTAAGTTCATAAAAAAAATTTAAAAAATTTTTTTTTAAAAAAATTTACTTTAACTGCTGGATTAAGTAGGTTATGTTTGATAAAAAAGGCAATTTTCTATGGTCCTCCCAAAAAAAAAACAAAAAAATTAAGTACCATACTTTACGTGACTATATTTTGTAGTCATTTGATTATATTTTATAATAATTTGATTATATTTGTAATAACCACTAACTTGATCACAAAATATGATAACTTGTCACATTTATGATAGCTAGTTACTACAAAATATGATAAATAGTCACTTCTAAGTATATTATTCTTTTCTTTTTTTCATTTTTTCATTTTTTATTTTTTACACCATAGAAGCAGCTTATAAAGAAAAACTAACGAGACTCATCACATTGATGGATTATAAATCAGTATCTTATAAATAATACTGATCCAATAGATCAATCAAATAACTATGATTTTCAATCATGAAATATTCATCTTGACTATAATCTATTTACATAGAGTACATATATATCACTAGCACAAGGGGGTATAACTCAGTTAGGTACATGTTTGAGAATATTAATACAATGCGGTTGAATCCAACATCAGGTAAGCCTCCTAATGTATCATCTTTTATGAATGAAGGGGGAATTTATTTTTGCACAAATTTAAAATGGGAGAATTACTGATTGATTTTACTACAGAAAATAATAACATATCAATACAATAATTACTAACTTTATAGTAGATAAATATTAACTTAACTACTAGTTTATATTGGTATGTAATTATTTTCCATAATTCCCCATTCAATATTGTAAAAAAAAAAATTGAAAATTTGATTAGCCTTTTTAATTTATTAGTTTTTAATCTATCTGATGCATGGATGACAACTAAGCTTTTGAATCTGTGTGATGCATGGTGTGACGATTAGGCATAGGCCTAGATTAAATTATTATTATTATTATTATTATTTTCTCTCTTTTGGGAATTGGGACATTAATGAGATGTGGCATCCACGTGTGAAAAAAATAAGATGGGAAAATGTGTTCAAAAGTCGCCTAGTGTAACTACTACTTTATTTGTCTAGCTCTTTAGCAGGAGTGATTCTTCCGTGTAACGGTGACACGTCATATAATATCACGGGTAAATAAAAACAATGCAAAATAAAATTATTTGGTTAAAAAATATTTTAATAATTTTATTTTATTTAATTCTTATTAACTTGTGACACTACGTCACTTGTATTACAGTTACATATAAGTTTTTCTTCTCGAATGAGAATCTATATTAAATTAATATATTTCTCTATTTATTCATTTATTTATTTTTATTTTAATTAACGAGTAGTGATACATAAGACCACTATTAGAAGACCAAAATATAAGACTATTGATATGGTTGAATCTGATTGGTAAGTAGTTTTAACATTGTTAAGAGATAAAAAAATCTAAATATGTGAATTCCTAATTTCACAGATGAGATTGCTTAAAAATTTTGATAACTAAGTTTTTATCTAAATTTCGTATACCACTTCCTCAAACATTCTCTTTCAATTCAACTATTCCCAAAAAGGAACCCACTCGCACTTGAAACCACCTCTCTCATTCGACTAGGTTTCATCAAAACACTCTACAATAATTGCATCAGGATACTCACAAAAACTCAATCACGACAATTCAGATAAATTGAGATTTTATTCAGATAACAATGAGGTTCACACCTCTCCTCCCTTTCCTCCCCACAAATCCAGGCAACAACCATATCCCTGCCTAAATTCAAGATAATTTTACAATAATGCATCGCACAGAAAATGCATCAAGATGATTCCACAAGAATTGTATCAAGATAATCACAAAAACTCAACAACGACAATTCAGATAAGTTGAGATTTTAACCAGATAACAATGGGGTTCACATCTCTCCTCTCTTTCCTCCCCACAAACCCAGGCAACAACAACATCCCCACTTAAATTCAAGATAAAATAGACAATGATACATCACATATAAAATGCATAAGATATTTCCACAAGAATTGCATTAGGATAATCATAAAAACTCACACAACGACAATTCAAATTTAATCAGATAACAATGGAGTTCACACTTCTCCTCTCTTTCCTCCCCACAAACCCCGGGCAACAACTACATCCCCACTGCTGAAATTTAAACACACAATAAATACCCATTTAAACAACAAACTAAAGGACAGCCCGTTACGATTTTGGGGAGGATGAGATCCCTAAATCTCTCCACTTCTTTGTTTGTAATATACAGATATAAAATGAGGAAAGAATAAAACATAACGTTGAGTTAAAACGTTATTCGTCCTCATTTTTGGTCTTCCATTTTTCATCCCACTTATCATTATTGTTTGATTAACTATTAGGGTTGTCGAGGCATTTTTTTATTGTTAAACAATGGTTTATAATAAATTATTTTTCTCTCTTCTTCAAATGGAATACCAATAAAACGTGACATCAATATATGAAAAGAAGAGAGAAAAATAAGTAAAAAGATAGATAGAAAGAGAAAGAGAGGACGTCAGGTGAAGAAAAGGGCAAAACAATTGAGGAATTATATTTCGCTAAGCAGTGAAGGGTGTTGATGACATGTTACATTACCACAGCGCGCTAAGTCACAATTTTATGTACTTATCAGTTTCAGGTAAGAATATTTTTATATAAGTTATTTTGCTATTATGTATTGCATATTATACCTCATACATTGACCTCATATATGTATCATATAGCCTACCAATGCATAGGGTATAACTCAATACGGATACTAATACAAATTACATCAACACGTTCTTAATTGACCCCCAATGCATAATGCTCTCCCGTGTTGAAACTAAGAATGAAACTTACTACCTTTTCATTTGTCAACTCATTATTTGTTAAATTATTTTGTTTCAAAGTTCGAACTCAAGGAACAAGTTAAAATGAGAGCATTATGCATAACAAATTTCATATAATTTTTCTAATACAATCATCAGCAAACCTGTAGGAATTAGAGCATTATGAACCGAAAAATTGCAAAGTTTTTGGTCCTTGCAAGCACTGAATCTGTAGCTCTGAGTAATTTCACACTAATCCTCATATTAAGAGAGAACCCACAAGGCTAGCATGGACAAGAGGAGGAGGGACTTCAATGGGTCATTACAGCCTTGCAACTACTCTATTTCCCCCTCTAGAAATTTGATTCATATCTCGATTATAGAAATGACTATTAAGGTGCACCATAATCCCGTAAATAATGATCATTATTTTCTTAATTACACCCAAATTGATCTACGAACTCCCACAAAAAATAGACATTTCCTATAACACCATCTAGTATTTAATTCATGAAAGTAGTATTACCAAAAAAAATGTACCCAAAGAGAGAAATTGATACAGCACTTTATTTCATTTCTTCAGCAGAATGTACAGGATTAAAACAGATGTGGTTGGCCTATAACTGCTTGTTGATGCCATTTTAATAAGGTATTATGGTAGCTGGAAGGTGGTGGCCTGGGCTGTAGTTTCTTCCCCGGGGCAGCATTCTATACACGCTGGCTCCTTTCGAACAACTTGGCATTTGCAACATTTTTTGCATGCACCAGGGCACCACCCTACAAGACAGAGAACAAAATAGAATCACTAGATTGAAATTTTAAATTAACACTTCAATTGCAGACATATATAGTTACTTTATGAGTGGAGCAGACCCAGTTGAAAGCTTTTTAGTTACTTAGAATTTCCCTTATCTCAGTCTCAAATAAAAGTGATCGATTATCCATTGAAGCTTTGCAATTTTGTGGATTCTCCATCACCAAAGTCAATATAGAAGATGATTAAGCTTAATATACATTGTTGGTCCATTTCTTAAACAGCTTAAGCTGTTGAGAAAAGTGATCAATCGCTGGAAGTTGTAAAGCTTACCATAATAAACAAGAGGATGATCCGATGGAAGGTTACTGTGATCGACAAGTGTTGGAAGCCGATTCACAGCTGCTTCTATCTGCAGATTAGTAATGACCAACAGCAGGAACATACAAAGGCTAAATCTCAAAGAGGCCATTGTTCTTTCTTTTCTATTTGTTTTTTTCCCCCTCACTTTGTTGGATTCTGGTTTAGATTGATCATTACACCCCTATTTACAAGGGAGATTGAAAGAGAGGTGATTAATGTATGGGTTGGGTAAATTGTAAAATATCTAGTTCTTTGTATACATTTTTCTTCTGCTAGGAAATAACATAAAGTTGCTATAAATATGTTACCTTGTTTTTGAAATCACAGAATAAATTTATGAGGATACACTTATACACAGATAGCTTTGCTGTTTCTTGACAACTCTAGGAGTACTAAGAACGATTGAGATATAGAAAAACTAAATTATCATTGATAATTACTTGCATGATTACAATCAGCCCAATACTAGGATTATATAGAGAACAAGAGGAAATAATATGGAATTTAATAATAATACAAATACAGAAACAAGGAAATAAATCAAAGTCTTCTTTGAAATTTTCTCCATGAATTTCTCTGAATTGATCTCCTTCCTTGATATGCTCCTTGAATTATTTCCATATATTCTTGATCTCATCCTTTTCTTGTCTTGATTTATTTCCTTGATATGAGAAACTCTATCTCAAGATGAGTATAGAAAGAGATCCCATAAGGTTGACTTAGCCAAGCCAAAAATAATTACAATATGATACAATGATCATTACAATATGGAAATAAAGTAAATTGAAGAAATCTTCACGGGGAGAGTATCAACCTTGAATTGAGGAATATTGCTAGAATTCTCCAACCTTGCATACACAACTCACTAGTCTTATAATCAAGGAAGAGGTTATGGTTTTACCTTATCAAGTTTTTAAGATTACGCCAATGGTTCTTGGGTCTAGTGGCAGGTCCCATCCCAATAGGGGTGTGGAGATTGCAAATTGAAGGTCTTGGTTTCAATTCCGTGTGAGTACGTGTGAGGTTTTGTGTTTTCCAATTTTTAGGCCAAAAAAAAAAAATGTATTTTAGATTTACAATATATTGCACAATAACTGGAGGATAAGGTTTTTAAAATGTTGGAAAAATACCACATCCCAAGTAGGTTAATTTAAAATTTTGACATGGCCGGCTTCATATATTTGTTCGGATCTTCCACCTAATAGCTTAGGCTTTCAAATCGAAAACTTAACATAAAACATATTTATACAGCCAGACTAATGTGTGCTTTTTTGGTAACATGAAGAAAACAAATACATGTATACACAATTATACACATACAAGGCATAGAATATAAGATCAAACCCAAACATAGACTCCAAAAGGGCCTAGATTAGTGTGTGCTGTGTTTCCTTAGGATTGTTTGATTTCCTTGTGCTTTTCGATCATTGAACCATTTTAATCCTATTTTTATCCATAGGTGTAATTCCCTAGAGTCATAGTAGGAAATCCACATTATTATTATTATTATTATTATTATTATTATTTTCCCTTTTTTATCTGGGTCAATCACATTAACATTTCAAATATTTCATATTACAAAATATTTGCTGTTTGGTTTGAGGGAATGGAATGGGATGGCAGTGAGAATGGAATGGAATGCGAATAAAAATGAGAATGAACATTTCATTCCAATATATATTTGGTAACGGGTGGGAATGGAATGAAAAAGCATAAGTAAGACCCATTTTTAATGATTTTTACTCCCTAAAAGGTGGGAATAGCCATTCCTTTTAGTTTGGGAAGGAATGGTTATTCCTCACTAAAGGGAATAAACCTCACAAAGAAATAGTCATTACATTCCATTGTGCAACCAAACACTCACTTTTTTTTAGCCTCACTCATTCACTCGTAACAAACATAGCACGCGGGGACGCATCTGATCTCACCAAGAAGACGCATCTTAGATAACAGCCATATGACCAATACATCTTCAATTTATAGACAAAACGATAATTTCATTCATAGAAATTTTGAAACTCCGGTTCAATTCATTCAAAATACCATATCTGAAACCCTAGGCTGTAAAAGAATTTTTTTTTTTAAAAAAAATAAAAATAAAAATAATGAAACCCTTGATTAGAAACCCTATATCTGAAACCCTAGACCTAAAACCCAAATAATTAAGAAGATGAGTATGAAGAGAAATTTCAGGGAGAGAAGAGTGTCACCTGTTGAGATAGACGAGCGACGACGGCAGAGATATTCGTCAGGAGAGAATAGCAGACAGAGAATGGGTGGCGGCGGCGAGAGAATACAGATGTCGGACGATAAGCGTTGACGAAATGCCTTTCGTCAGCGTTGGGGTCTTCGGGATAGTGTTCGCCGGAATCGCTGGCGTTGATTGTGAGATCTGCTGGGAAAGGATGAAGGATCAGTAGAGGAAAACACGGCTTTGACTGATGGTATGTATTATAATGAAAGCGCTGTTATCAATAGCGCTTTCAAAATAATTAAAAGCAGTGTTATTAATAACGGTTTCAACTTTTTATCTTTTACTGCTATTTTTTGTGTGGGGCCTGGGAAAGTGGGGGAACGGCTTATAGGAGTTATAGCCTGTATTTCACTACAGATGCATCCAATAAACAAACCTAGCAAAAAGAAAAAAAAAAAAAAAATCTAATGAAAGCGTGGTGACAAAAAATTCTTGAGTCAAGTAGAGAATGCCTAACACAAATACAGGCATACAGCTATTAAAAAAAATTTGCTATGATACATGTTAAAATAGTGATGACCTTTTATTAAAATAAAAAAAATAAAAAAATACTATACACATGAT
The DNA here is from genome assembly GCA_039720395.1 of Liquidambar formosana. Lineage (NCBI taxonomy): Eukaryota > Viridiplantae > Streptophyta > Magnoliopsida > Saxifragales > Altingiaceae > Liquidambar > Liquidambar formosana. The sequence goes on from CM077831.1 coordinate 28,926,548, forward strand.
AATCAAGCACAATTTTAATGGATTTTCCAAATGTTTTTTTTAATTGATTTTTTGTTAATTTTTAAGTAACAAAACATTGGAATATACAAACGAGATAACTAGTTCAGAAAGAATAATACCACCGACTAAGATGATAACTAGCTCCTAATTTGTCAAAGCAACGGACATATTATACTTTCTTTCTCTAAATGAGAAAAAACCTTCAATCATGCAATCGTACTAAAAGGCTGCATGCAGGGAGTGTTTTAAGGATGATCCAAAATCAAACCGTCATCTATATATATCATGACCTTCATCTTAATTCCTATGTACTCATGATCCAAAAAGGATAATTCTGAAGATGATCCAAAATTCCACTTGCAGAAATCCCTGAGAAATTCAATCTGTCACCCTTTTCCTCCCCGCTCGCCATTTAATTAATCAGTAATTCAAGATCACGTCCTTTGAATTGAGCTTGTAAAGACCCTTGATTTTTTATTTTTTATTTTTTATTTTTATTTTATTTTGGTTCTTTCCATTTTTAGCTTCTTAGACCACAATGGATGAACGTAATCCCACCAAAAATTAAATATTTCTCATAAACATCATATAAAAGTTGTCAGTTCTCACCCAAATATATGTAAACAAAGAGATATATCGAGAACTTGAAAACACTTTTATTTCATTTCTATAATAAAAGGTACTGAATTAAAGAAGATAAACAACTAGTGCAAAATTGCCATTTCAATGAAACATTAAGGTTGGTGCTGGGTGGTGGTGGTGGTAGTCGTTGTAGCCTCTTCAGGAGGACAGCATTGTGTACAAGACCATACGGGCGGAGGGCCCGGTGTATAAAAGCAGGCACAACATTTTTTGCATGGAAAACCGTCATGGCCTCACTCTGCAAGACAGTGAAAAATAACAATACATGCATCTGATTGTATTATAAGGCGAGAATTTTCTATGCACAAATCTGACGAGTTTTTACATTTGTAAAGATGAGGATTTTATGCGTAATACATGACTTAATGGTTGAAAGGAATGGTGCATTGTAGTTGCAGTTTTGGACATATATAGTGCCTTAATTATGAGAGTAGAAAGTACAATTAGCTATGAAAACAGAAGCAGATGCAATAATTTTAAGGTGTAATGGAGCATATATAGAAATATCTTACTGGAGCTTGACGTACTCAATCAATTAACGAGTTCTAAAATTGGATTTGATCTTATCTCATTTATTTTACGAGCAAACTCGAATAAACTTTTTTACTCAGTCAATCTTGGGTCAAGCCGAGTAACTTGGCTCCTCTTATAGTCCTAAATTGTGGCCACAAGTACTTACATTGGTACCCCAATATAATTTCAGATGTGGCGCACCGTACGTACTGTAATTGTTTGATTTGAAACTCATTGATAGGAAGTTTCTAGCTTACCAACTTCAAGGGGATGATCTGGGGGAAGGCTAGTGAGATCAAACAGAGTTGGAAGCCGGTCCACAGCTGCTTCGGTCTGTAGATTGGAGATGACCAACAACAAGAACATGCAAAGAAGAAATCTCAAAGATGCCATGATCCTCTCTCTTTTTTCTTCTCTATGGTTTTGGTTGCTCATTCTACTGCTATTTATAAAGGAAACTGAGAGAGAGTTTATCAATGCATGGGTTGGTTTAATCAATGTATAAACACTGCGCGCTCTAGATTTTGTTTATTTATTTATTTTGTTACTCATTTTGTCTTATTAAAATAATGCACGTAGAAAAAATGCCTTCCTTTTAACATTAGATGCGTACAACATTAAATGCATTCATACACTCCATTGTATTTCCTATTCCAATTTTACCCAAATTTGTGAGACTATTCATTTGTTTATTTCTATCTTTGATATGTAATTTATACCATGGCAAAGGATACCGCAGAAAATTTAATTAGCCTTATCAGCTTTTAACCCTGAACAAAAATTATGAGGTAGCTAAAAAGGAAAAGACAAGACTTTTTTTTTTTGGTCAGCAAAAAAGGATGATTCATTAACTTAAAGTGCAATTACCCCCAAAATGAAGAACACCCAAAAATTTAAAGCCCATAATGGCGCTATAAGTCATTTAGCAAATTTGTTTTAGGCTGAATATACAATTTAATCATTGCATAATACATGGAAGAAGGATTTCTGTAAGGGTCTGTTCGTTTGGTGGCCTAGAACCAAGACGGAATAAATTTGTTGATACATCATACATTGCTAACGTGACCTTAATAGGTCAACAGTTTTATAAAGCTTCGGCCTGCCATGTAGGCTCACAAGTCCTGGCCGGCGAGGCCCTTCCTGTAGGCATGTCTAAGATTTAGGCAAAATTTTAACAAAATAATCCCAACCGACCCAATGCTCATCAAAGCCACCATATTTCGGTTGAGTGTATTATTAAAAGTAACTAGGTTATATAGCAGCATATTTAGTTTGAGCCTAGTTTATTTAATAATATAGTATTATAAATTTTTGAAAAGTAAATAGTTCCGGAATAACAGAAGGTTGAGACTAGTTCATTTGATAAACTTGTTGACCTAAATATGTTGGTTTTTTATATGGAATATATCTAAGAGATAGACTAGTGGTACTTGAGACTTTTTGTTTCAAAGTGGAAGCTCTTAGGTTAAACTTTCCATTGCCACTTAGGGTCAATCACCGGCTGGTTGAGTATACAATAAAGTATTAATTGATATGGAATGGATGGTGGCCTCACTCATACAGTGAGGGAGGCAGGGTTTAAAATTATCCTAGGTTATGGGTTGCCACAATCTGCTGAAGATAGGTTTGGACAGTTGACTATTTGCTTCAACCATTCAATAAATGAGGAAAAGGAAGAGAGGAGAGGTAAAAATGGGTTGGGACTTGGGTGGGATTTTGGTTTTCAGGGCATTTACTACTCTGTAAAAAAAAAGTGACTGGGCTTAGTTTAAGAGGCCAAGTGACACGGAGCTGGGTTTAAAGACTAAGTGACTTAAACTTGAACTAATTAAAAGGCTAAGGGACTCTTGGACCTAGGCTAAGCGACTACAACTCACATATGGATTAATTGGTCTGACCGGCTGAGGGTCTTGACAGACCATTGGAGAGATGAAAATAAAAATAAAAATAAATAAATAAATAGTATACCTTGATATATTTCTTATGATATATATGGATGGGTTAGGGAATAGTAGGCACAAGGCCAAGCCAACTCTAGTCGTCCAGTTGTATTTGGTTAATTAAGGTTAAAAGCTAAGTTCAACATAATTAATTAAGTCCCATCAGAACCCAGGTTAATCAGATAGTTCGAACTACAGTGGGATAACTACCTCTAATCCGTGCGTGGCTTGGCTTGGAAGTGGATCGTTCCAAACTGCCAGTACAAAGTGAGCACGCGTTTCTTGAAGAAATCCTCAACACAATAGGATTTATACGTCCACAAGAAGTAACAGGATTGTTCCTACAATTTTGGGAATGCCCTAATCGTGTAAATATAACAACTTATCATACTTCTTTCATATTTAAAAACCAATAATAATCACTTGGTGTATTTATGTTGCAATACGATTGGATGTGACCAAAGCTTTTGGTGACCAGCATGTTACCTCATCAAAATTAGTAGGGTCTTTTTGTGTGCCGCCTGTACTTGGAAAAGGTATATATAGCAAGAGAAAACCTTCCTTCTTAATAGACAAGAAAGTAGAAAGAGTAATAACAGTAAACGTTCAAGCCGCAAGAAGGTCAATCACAAAGAGAGATGTGGACAAGAGGGAGAACAATCGGTAGGGGGTTTTTCGGCTTTGTTTCTTTAGCCATTTCAAGGCCAAACAACATCAACAATGATCAGGTAAACAGCTTGACTCCTCTTCCTTCTTTCATGGCTGTGAAATCCACCGAGATTTCTCAGTCCCGTTCGCTTCGCAAAGAAAGAAAACTCCTCACCCAGTTTAAAGACTGCCCCAACGTTCTTCGATGTTATGGCGACGACGTCACGGACGAAAACGGGGTGACACTCTACAACTTACTCCTAGAGTATGCTGGTGGAGGCAGTTTAGCAGGCCGTATTCATGAGAGTTGGGGTGGAAAGTTGTGTGAGAATGAAGCAAGGCAATACACCAAGTCTATTCTTTTGGGGCTTAGTCACATTCACAGGCATGGCTACGTTCACTGCGATATAAAGCCTCACAATATCCTACTTGTGCCCGCATCATCATCATCGTCGTGGGTATTGTTTTCTTGCACTGATTTGGTGAAAGAGGATGTTGTGAAGATCGCGGACTTTGGTCTTGCAAAGAAGGCTGGAGGAGGGAAGGAGAAGAAAAACAAAGGGTTGAGGGGAACTCCTCTGTATATGGCTCCAGAATCGGTTCGTAGGAACGAGTACGAGCCTCACTCGGATATATGGGCCCTTGGGTGCACTGTCGTTGAGATGCTTACAGGGAAACCGGCTTGGAATTGGGGTTCAAACGTTGAAACATGCGCTGTTTTATATCGGATTGGATGCACTCGCCAACTGCCTGAAATACCAAGCTGTGGGATTTCGAAAGAAGGCCAAGATTTTGTGAAGAAATGCTTGGTGAGGGATCCGAAATCGCGGTGGACTGCTGATATGCTTTTGAACCATCCCTTTGTTTTCACCTACACATGACCATTATTTCGCCAAGGGAATCAAAGAAGACAGAGAAAAAGCTCGGATTGAAAGAACAGGAACAAGAACAACCGTTTCGCCGCCTATTGTAAGTGGAAGAACTAATTGTCTGGCACTAAGAGGCATGCAGCGTTATTCTATTATTCAAGCTCTGCCATCGATCCCATTAGGATATTAGCTCCATGCATATATCTTTGTTTGTGCATGCAAGGGTACGTACGTATGTGCTCAAAGTAACCTGTTTCAATATTATTTACCCATCCATGATGGGTCGATCTCATTCTCTCTATTAACCAAGCACTATATTTTGTTTTCGATTATTGCTTTGGTTTAATTACTGCAATTAATTACTGAATATGAATGCATATGAAGAGTGTTCTTTTGCAACCGAATGTAAAATTTAATTTACTTTTTATTAGTTGGTTTTGTGTTGTTTCTTGACGAGGAAGGAGGTGGGGGGGCGTTGTTTATTTTTGTTATATATGGTTAGTCTTATGCAAGCTTACTACGGGTGTGTTTGATTTGGGTGTTGCTTGGGAGCGTTTTCGAGGGTGTTTTTGGTTTTGTAGAAGATTGCTATACTAAAAATAAAAAGAAGGCTTTTGAACTCAAATAATCTTTTAATCTATGACATGATAGTTTAGTGATATTTTCTTTACTTGTTAAGTGAGCAATAAATCTCGAATTCAAGTTTATAGAGAAGTATTGACACTAATTTGTTGATATTGGAGAGTTAGGAGCTGGTAAAGATAAATTCTATAAATTGTAAAAATATATATATATATATACCGACAGTCTTTTAAAGAAAATTGAGCATTGTTAGTAGGCTCATGGTGTCCATCTCGACCTTATTTACGTGAAATAAATTTTTAGTGCCTTGTTACAAAAAATAAAGTATAAAAATAAAATAAAATTACAGGTGGGGTTCAAAACTTGAATGTCCTATGGGAAGTGATTAACACGAACGATTTCCTCAATCTGTGAAGAAAATAAAACTTCGTGTTCTAAGATTTAGGACTCACCCGTGTGGTTTTAGGCTAAATATGCCATGCATATTCGTTTTTTTCTTCTTCTTTTTTTGTGGTTTTTGGTTTTTGATCGGCAAAAGGATTTTTTTTTTTTTTTTTTTTTTCGGATACCAAAACAAGAAATTGCATAATACATGGGAGATATGATTTGTATGACATGACATTCATGGGTGGCCTAGACACAAGAGGGTCTAGAATTACTGATACCTTGCTAACGTGACATTAATGGGCCACCATTTATATTTAAGGAATGCCACTTTGTTTCAACCCCTCCCTCCATTGACACATGAAAGAAAAAATTCCATGTCTTTTACTCTTTTACAATGGTGTGTGATTTTCACCGATTGGCCGGAGGGTTGCTTTGTCAAATTTGAAATTGGTGTTATATATATTTTATTAATGATTAGGGGTATCACAACAAGGGTTACTCAACAATGACTTTGAGAAGCACATAGAGAGACTGACCACTCGACCAATCGCATATCATTATTTACATTCCTTAGCTCAATATTTTATACTTGCATACTCTAAATTGAATATGCCCATATCAAAGCCTAAACTTATAAAGAATTTTTTTTTTCCCCAACATCATACCCTTTTCAAATGTACCACCACATAAATTTTAGGGGAAATATCCAAACACTCCCTCAAAAATAAATTCATATCCCAAAACTCCATTAAATATTTTTCCTATCCATCTAATCCAAATAAAAAAGAATTATATCTATTAACTCCAACCAATTTTGTTTACTGTTATTAAAAGAAAAGAGTGATCCGACTAAAATACTTTTCTTTGACATTAATATGTTTAATGAAAAAATTGCATACTTAACTGAATTTCTACTTTTATCCTTTCTAATGTAATTAGAAAAAAATTAACTATCATTAATTAATTCTTCTCTAATGTACACATGGGGGAAGGGAGAAGAAAAAAAGAGAGTAGGAGAGCAAGTATGCAAGTTGGGAAAATATGGGCAAAAGGGAAAATTCACTTGAATATGCATTTTTGTCATTAAACAAAAATTAAATTAAGAAACGAGAAAATTAAGGGAAAACATTATTATGAAAGAAGAGTATTTTACTCGGATCAGTCTTTTCTTTTAACCACAGTAAACAAAAATTTAACTGATTGGAGCTAATGGATATAATTCTTTTTTATTTGGATTAGATGGATAGGAAAAATATTTAATGAGGTTTTTAGATATGATTTTATATTTGAGGGAGGTTTTGGATATTTCCCCTATATTTTATTTGGTTTTTCAAATTTTTTTAAAAAAAATTAAAAATAATAATAATAACACACATAATCATGTTTTTGGTCAAATGCGTGTTAAAAGAAAAAATTCATATCTCTTGCTTCAAATTAAATTAAGAAACGAGAATATGCCACATTCAAGCATCAAAAATGAATTTAATATAATTCTGTGAATCTAATCATAATCAGACCCTAAACATTAGAGTATGAATTTAGTAGGGCGCAACACAATTAACATGCGTGGAGATCGATCATTAGCTTCTTAGACCATAATTGATCAGCGTAATCCCACCAAAAATATTTTATTTCAGACAAACATCGCCTAGAAAGTTGTGACCCAAATTATTAAAAGAGAGAACATGAAAAATCACTTTATTTGATTTATCTAATAAAAATTACTGAATTAAATAAAATATATTGGCTAAAGATGCCATTTCAAATAGGCATTAGGGTTGCTGCAGAGAGGTGGTGGTGGGGGTGTGGGTTGTAGTCTCTTCTGCATGAGGACAGCATTGTGTACAGGACCATACTTCCGGAGGGCCCTGTGCATGAAAGCAGGCGCAACATTGTTTGCATGAAAAACCATCTTTGCCGCACACTGCAAGAAAGTGAAAAATAATAATATTTGTGATTACTACTTAAAGAAAGTAAAAAATATATATAAAAAAAAAAAATAATAATATAGACATCCCAGATGGGATCCAGCCCTATCTCTGCACTGGATGACCCGATCGAATAGGGGTTATTCATGCAGCAAATTAGTCAGATTTTCATTGTGGCCACAAATAGGTACATTCCTACCTAGATGTGGCACATTATAGTTGGTTGGCTAGGAAATCATTCGAGTATCAAAATTAAATTAAAAAGAAAAGAAAAGAAAAGAGAGAGAGTAGGAAATCATTCAATGGAAGTCTTTAGCATACGAATGACATAATGATGATTCGCGGGAAGGCCAGTGAGATCAAGTAGGGTTGGAAGCCGGTCCACTGCGGCTTCTGTCTGCAGATTAGAGATGACCAACAATAGGAACATGCTTCCGTGCTTTTCTATGCTTTGGTGCTGTGCTGTGCTGTGCTTCCGTGCTCAGGTGTTGGTGTTTTGGGCGTTTTACTTTGTTTTATCTTTGTTCTGAGTCTGGCTATAGTTGTGGGTTTGGGTGTTTTTCTTTTTTGGTCCTGTGTTTCTGTTAGGTGTATCTTGCCTTATTTATTCTTAATATATATAATTTTTCCGTTGATAAAAAAAAAAAAAAAAAAAAAAAAAAAAAAAAAACATGCAAAGGAGAAATCTCATAGATGCCATGCTTCTTCTCCCTTCTTTTTTTTTCACCCTTTCCCCTTGCTTACACTGTACTACTATTTATAAAGGAAGCTGAGAAAGGTTAGGGTTTGTTTAATTAATATGGTAGCTTTTAATTTGAACAGATTATAGTAACACCTTCCATACAAGAGTCAAACCTAGGATTCAACAATTATGGGGCATTTGGGCTCAAGTCCAAAAAGGAATGCTTGTGTTGCGTAAAGTCTCTCTTTAAAAATACATTTAACCTCCAGTGCACTATAAGTTGGGATGACAAAAATGCCCTTACTATAAAGGTACAAGTCATATAAATATCAGAAATAAGAATAACTTCCAAAATCTCCTTGAATTTCGGCCAAATCCCTACAAAATCTCTACCACTCAAATTCTTCCCTACCATTCCCAACGTCCCCTACTTTCCCTACCATGATATGCTCCACTCCTTCCTTCTTAATCTTCCTCAATTAATTCTCATAACTCCCATCCATTATTTTCGCCTATTCATAACTCTCCTCCTTTATTTTCCCATACTTCCCAAAACTCTCTCTCTCCATCTTTTTTAGGTCCTTCCTTACCTCCCTCAATTCCCTCAATTAGTACTCCTATTTTTTCTCCCCTTGTCATTTACAATCTTGCGGGCATCCCTTTGGTAGTAGACCCTCTGTTTCATCGTGTAACTTTTTAAACATATAACTAAATTTAGGTTTTTTTTTTTTTTTTTTTTTTTTTTTTTTTTTTTTTTTTTTTTTAATTTTAAAAAATTGAATGGGTAATTAGTTACCTAGGTCTCAGTCACATGTAACTAGAGATGTATATGATTGTAGTTACTGTAACTGTTATAACGGGAAACAGTTACATAATGAACAAATGGATGAAGAAAACGAAGTGTAGGCATGTAACTATTCATGTAACTAAACATAGGGGTTTGTTTTGATTTAGTTGAATTCCGATTTAAGGATTTTGAGTTTTTGACATTGTTGATGTGGGTTATGAAATTTTATACATTATTCGGAATAGTTACATTGCGAATTTTTTTGAAAATACACACGCATATGAGTTAGTTACATAATTTTACATAAAATAAGTCCACAAAAAAGCCATACATCATCAAGTAATTACATCTATCAAAACTTGATGGTTATGAATTTTATTGGCCTAAATAATATATGAGATGGGTTTGATTTCATAAATCGTGACTGGTTTTCCATTTAAAACCTTGCCATATGTGTTTAGAAAGGCAGTATAATGAATGTGATGGATTTGATTATGGAAATTGTGGTTGGTTTTCTTTTTAAAACCTTGCCATATGTGTTTAGAAGGGCATTGGTGGTATTCATAACAAGATTTTTTATAGCTATTCGCAAAACGTTACCGTTTCTTCATGTATAGTGGACTTAAAGCTAAAAGAGTTTTTATAAGTGACTTGAGGCTTGAACAAACCTCCAAACGTGTATCTCCCGCTAATTTCCCCAACAATTATAGGTTACAATTTATTGCATAAACAATCATACATAGTACATATATATGATTCTTAATTATAACATATTTGTACAAGCTAGGTCTGATTGATTTCTTTCCTTTTTTATGCTCTTTTTCTTTTTCTTTTTCTTTTTTTTAAAAAAATTTCTTTCCTTTGGGAGGCCTTAGACCCAAAAGGAACTAAATTTGCTATTACCTTGCTCACAAAACATTAATAGGTGGTGGCGGCCGGGAGATTTAGGGTTGATTTTTGATGTGGCTTGGCCATCTCCTTTAGGTCTATCTAAAATTTGGGCAAATTTTGAATAATATCACAACATGGGTGGCCCTATTTTCCACGCCTTTTTTGGCTAGATCAACACCCCTCTACGAACAAAAATATTTAATACTCCATATGCAATAAGGTAAAAACAAGTCTTGAAGGGTGTGGATCTAACAAAAAGGGGTGTGAAAATAGACCCATTTTTTATTTTTATTTTTTTGGTTGTGGCAGCCCGGGGGTAAGAGAGTAATAAAAAGCAAATTGTTGTTCTGTGGGGTGGTTTTCCCATTTATCCCAACGTGTGAAAGATGGATATACCAAATTGCATTGGTCGTAGTCTCATAGGGGGTGGCAATTTTTCAATCCAACCTATGAACCCATCTGTGGCTGTTACTGTTTACAACGAGGGGACTGCGGGAATGAAACAAGTCTCCCTCTCCCGTTTAGGGACTTAAATGTCTTTTGATTGTTGATAAGGGCGGAGCATAGGTGGTTGCGGGGTCATCCCCACTCCCCCACAATTTTAGGAATCCTCTGAATTTCTTATTCATAGAAGGTAACAAACATTTTAAGAAATTAGTAAAATATTAACTAATTTACTAAGGTAACCAAAAAAAAATGCAGGGTGTAAGAATAAATTTTTTTACACCAGATTTAAAACTATTCCTCCCCCCCTTTTTTTTTTTTCATAATTTAAACTTTTGCTCCATTAATTCTTTTAACATTGTATTAAGGGCTAGGGGAGGTAATTGAGCTATCCCCTTTTGGGCTTTCTGTTGATCCATCCCCCTCTCCCCACCACACACACACACACACACACAAATAAAAATAAAAATAAAAATAAATAATTATTACTAGCTAATTGATAGAAATATATAAACTCAAGAATAAATGTATCGTAAATGAAGTTGAAATGCATGTCTTTTAGCGATTTTGCTAATCTTGAAATTATTTATCAACGTGGCTTTAGAAGAACAAATAATATTTGAATGAATAACTATAAATTATTTGCACTATATCCTTTGTGTTTCAAATTTATAAAAAAAAAAAATAAATAAAGAAAAGGGAAAAACACATAATCATGTTTTTTATTGGATCACATCGCATGTTCAACAAAAACTCAATGTACCCTTTTTTAAACAACCTTTTGCTTCAAATTAACTCAAGAAACAAGAAAATGCAAATTAATGAAGCTTTCAAGCCTCAATACCTTAAATAATTAGAGTTGTTTGCCAAAGCAAACAACTCTTTATTATTATTTTTTAATATTAAAAAAAAAACAGCATCAATACGTTATAATTCCTTGAATCTAATCATGAGCCAACCTTTAAGACTAAATCATCAACCATTGATAATTAAATTTACCCCATGCGGTAGTGATTCATATTTAATTAGGTTACTAAGGCGCACCATAATCAATCCCATGCACGATGACCATTGGCTTCCTAGACTAGAATTAATTAATCAATGTAATCCCACCAAAAATAAAATTATTTCTTAAAAAACAATATAGATTAGTCACCCCAAATAAATGTAAACAAAGAGATCGCCTGAGAACTTGAAAAAACACTTTATTTCATTAATTCCTCCAGTGAAATTTATTGAATTAAACAAGATAGATTAACTAGCACAAAATTGGCTAAAGATGCCAATTCAAAGAAGCATTAAGGTTGCTGCAGAGAAGTGGTACTGGTGGTGGTAGTCTCTTCATTAGGACAGCATTGCGTACAGGACCATACTTCTGGAGGCCCCGGTGTATAAAAGCAGGCGCAACATTTTTTGCATGGAAAACCGTCCTTGCCACACGCTGCAACACATTGAATAATCATGTGATTAGTAATTAATGAAAATTTTAAAGGTGCCACTCCTGTTTGTTTCATAATATATATATATATCGGATGACCCATGTCCGAGTCATGACGGGTCAGGCCCATCCCTTCTCTCTCTCTGTACAAGATTACACCTATACATGATTCATCTATAGGTTGCTTATGCTTTGGTTATTAAATAAACGAACTTGAAAGGAAGGCTTGAGTTTCGCTTATTTATCTTACAAGCAAAAGCTTTGCACGGGATGACCCAAATACGGGTTATTCATGCAACAAATTAGTCTGTGTTTCATTGTGGCCACAAATAGGTACATTCATAACTAGATGTGGCACATTATAGTTGGTTGGCTAGGAAATCATTAAAGTATCAAAATTAAATTAAATTTTTTAAAAAAAATTAAAAATAAAATAAGAAAAAGAGAGAGAGAGAAGAGAGTAAGAAATCATTCAATGGAGGTCTTTAGCATACGAATGACATAAGGATTATCCGCAGGAAGGCTAGTGAGATCAAGTAGGGTTGGAAGCCGGTCCACTGCGGCTTCTGTCTGCAGATTAGAGATGACCAACAATAGGAACATGCAAAGGAGAAATCTCATAGATGCCATGCTTCTTCTCCCTTTTTTTTTCACCCTTTCCCCTTGCTTACACTGTACTGCTATTTATAAAGGAAGCTGAGAAAGGTTAGGGTTTATTTAATAAGGTAGCTTTTAATTTGAATAGATTAGGGTAACACCTTCTGTACAAGAGTCAAACCTAGGATTCAACAAAATATTCTAGGTCACAATTTATTGCATAAACAATAATACGTGGTACATATGATTCTTAATTATAACATATTTGTACAAGCTAGATCTGATTAATTTCTTTCCTTTTTTATGCTCTTTTTCTTATTAAAAAAAAAAAAAATTTCTTTCCTTTGGGATGCCTTAGACCCAAAAGGAACTAAATTTGCTATTACCTTACAAAACATTAGTAGGTGGTGGCGGCCAGGTGATTTAGGGTTGATTTTTTATGTGGCTTGGCCATCTCCTTTAGGTCTATCTAAAATTTGGGCAAATTTTGAATAATATCACAATATTGGTGGCCCTATTTTCCATGCCTTTTTTGGCTAGATCCACACCCCTCTATGAACAAAAATATTAGTACGCCGTATGCAATAAAGTGAAAAATAAGTCTTGAAGGGTGTGGATCTAACTAAAAAGGGTGTGAAAATAGACCCATTTTTTATTTTTTTGGTTGTGGCAGGCCGGGGGTAAGAAAGCAATAAAAAGCAATGTGTGAAAGATGGATATACCAAATTGTATTGGTCGTAGTCTTATAGGGGGTGGCAATTTTTCAATCCAACCTATATATGAACCCAACTATGGCTGTTACTGTTTGCAACGAGGGGACTGCGGGAATGAAACAGGTCTCCCTCTCCCTTTTAGGGACTTAAATGTCTTTTGGCTGTTGATAAGGGTGGAGCATAGGTGGTTGCGGGGTCATCCCCCCCTCCCCCAAAATTTTAGGAATCCCCTGAATTTCTTATTCATAGAAGGTAACAAACATTTTGAGAAATTAGTAAAATATTAACTAATTTACTAAGGTAACAAAAAAAAAATTGTAAGGTGTAAATTTTTTACACCCAATGTAAACCAATTTCTCCCTTATTTTTTCATAATTTAAACTTTTGCTCGATTTCTTTTACAATCCCACGGCAGCATAACATTGTATTAAGGCAGTGTTTGGTTCATAGGAATCATTCCCAGGAAAGAGGTTGATTCCTCTTTCCAGTGTTTGGCACCACCACATTCCTAGGTAAGTTGCATTCCCGCTGTGCTAGGATTCCCACAAAAAGGGTGAATCACAAACCCACCTCAGAGCTGGGTTTGCAAATGGATTCCTGGGAAAGGCTTTTAGTATAAATTATAATACCAAGCGTGCCCTTTGTTTTCAGTAACAAAATTTTATAATTCCAACTCATGTCCTTCTCCTCTCCAAAGAACACGATCCAGCCAAAACCCATAAACACCCATCACCGGAATTCTTGAACCAAATGCTCTCCACCCCAAACCTCTTTCAACTTGCCGTTTTCGACGCCGACTTCTCTCCACCTGCCGTTTCAGATTTGAGGTATTTAATTTTTTTTTTTTCATTTGTTTCATTTGTTGGGGAGGGTTCGAATGGTTTGGGATGGTAGAGATGGTGGGAATGGTTGTGATGGAGAAGAAGAGAAAGGCGACCGCGGCGAAGGTGATCGCGAGAAATTTTGTGTGCAATTTCTGGCCATTTTTGGGTTTTTAGAACATATTTGCGTATTGGATTTCTTAGCCATCGGCTATGATTTGTGTGCAATTTCCAGCCATTTTTTGGTATAATATTGAGAATAATTTGGGTGAAATTCAAGTACTTGGTGAAGGGGATGAAGAGGAGTGTTGAATTGAAAGGGTTTCCTCAATATTTTGTCGGAAATTGCTGAGGTGAGGGGTGTGGATTTCACTGGAGAAGAAGACGACGGTGGTGAGGGGTGTTTGTTGGGTGGGTATTGGGTGTAAAAGAGTGATGGGTAGTGTTGTAAAAGGTGAGGGGTGTGGATTTTTTACAAGAGAAAACCATCTGCTATGTAATATAGCTAACTAAAAGTGGGCGTAGTTGGCTATATTTTTTTTTGTTTCACATGAGAAAACCATCTGCTATGCAATATAACCAACTAAAAGTGGGTATAGTTGGCTAATTTTTTTTCCCACATAAGATAACCCACTGTCATGCAATATAGCCAACTAAAAGTGGGTATAGTTGGCTTTTTTTTCTTTTTTTTTTCACATAACATACCCACTGCCTTGCAATATAGCCAACTAAACGTGGGTGTAGTTGGCTATTTTTTTTTTTTTACAAGAGAAAACCATCTGCCATGCAATATAGTGAAATTTGATTTTTGTAAAATAAGGGTATTGTAGGAATTTACTATATTTGGGAATCACATTCCTACCCAACCAAACGTGGTAATGGGAATGTTATGTGGGAATCATACTTTCCATTACCATGAACTAAACGCAGGGATGCATATCATTCCCTCACATTCCCATTCCCAAGTAATGGGTCATTCCCAGTAATCACATTCCCATTCCCCGAACCAAACACTGCCTAAGGGTTAGGGGAAGGTAATTGAGCTATCCCTGTTTGGGCTCTCTATTGAACCATCCCCCTCTCCCCACCACACACACACACGCACAAAAATAAAAATAAAAATAAATAAATATTACTAGCTAATTTGGTAGAAATATATCTATAAACTCAAGAATAATTGTATCATAAATGAAGTTCAAATGCATGCCTTTTAGCGATTTCATTAATCTTGAAATTATTTATCAATGGGGCTTTAGAAGAATAAATAATATTTGAATGAATAACTATAAATTATTTGCACTATATCCTTTGTGTTTCAAATTTAAAAAAATAAAAATAAAAATAAAAAAAGAAGAAGAAAGAAGCCCACATAAGCATGTTTTTTTATCGGATCATATCACATGTTCAACAAAAAAAACCCAATGTACCTTTTTTTAAACTACCGTTTGCTTCAAATTTACTCAAGAAACAAGAAAATGCAAATTAGTGAAGCGTTCAAGCCTCAATACCTTAAATAATTAGAGTTGACAAACAACTCTTTATTGTTGTTTTTTTAATATTAAAAAAAAAAAAAAAAGAAGCATCAATACCTTATAATCCTTGAATCTAATCATGAGCCAACCTTTAAGACTAAAGCATCAACCATTACTTATCCCAAAAAAAAAAAAAGAAATCAACCATTGATAATTAAATTTACCCCACACGCAGTGATTCATATTCAGGTTACTAAGGCGCACCATAATCGATCCCATGCATGGTGACCATTGGCTTCTTAGACCACAATTAATCGACATAATCCCACCAAAAATAAAATTATTTCTTACAACACAATATAGATTAATTAGTCACCCCAAATAAATGTAAACAAAGAGATTGCGCGAGAACTTGAAAAAGCACTTTATTTCATTAACTCTTCCAGTGAAATTTATTGAATTAAACAAGATAGATTAACTAGCACAAAATTGGCTAAAGATGCCAATTCAAAGAAGCATTAAGGTTGCTGCAGAGAAGTGGTGGTGGTGGTAGTCTCTTCGTTAGGACAGCATTGTGTACAGGACCATACTTCCGGAGGGCCCGGTGTATAAAAGCAGGCGCAACATTTTTTGCATGGAAAACCGTCTTTGCCGCACGCTGCATGCAACACATTGAATAACAATGTGATTAGTAATTAATGAAAATTTTAAAGGTGCCACTCCTGTTTGAGTGACCCATGTCCGAGTCATGACGGGTCAGGCCCATCGATATCTTCTCTCCCTGTACAAGATTATACCTATATATGATTCATCTATAGGTTGCTTATGGTTAGTTTATTAAATAAACGAACTCAAAAAGAAGGCTTGAGTTCCGCTTATTTATCCTACGAGCAAACGCTCAAATTAGCATTTTCTCGAACTAGGTTCGAATAGTTGGGTTATGCAAATATTAATGAATTTATTAAAACAAGTTTGACTCAGTAAATTGATGAATATAAAAATTACGTTTGACCTTGACTCATTTATTTTATGAACAAACTCGAATGATATTTTTACCGAGCTGGTAGAGTCAAACCCAAATACCTTGATTCGTCTTACAACCCTAGATTTTGTGGCTGAAAATACGTACATTCATTCCAAGATGTGGCACACTTGGTTGATTAGGAACTCATTCATATGAAGTTCTGCATTAGCTTACCGACTTCAAGGGGGTGATCCGGGGGAAGGCCAGAGAGATCAAATAGAGCTGGAAGCCGGTCCACTGCTGCTTCTGCCTACATATTAGAGATGACCAACAGTGGGACCATGCACAGAAAAAATCTCAAAGGTGCCATGGTTCTCCTTCTTTTCTCTCTCTCTCTCTCTTTTTTTTTTTTTTTTATTCTCTTTGGTTATGGTTTTGATTGCTTATTACTCTGCTATTTATAGAGAGGAGTGATTAATCCATGGGTTGTGCTAATCAATGTATATCTAGTGCTCTAGATTTATTTTAATTTTGTTGTTCATTTTGTCTTAGGAAAATAATCCACTTAAAAAAATACATTTTTCAACATTAAATGCATTCCCTTCATTAGATTTCCCTACTCCAATTTTACCCCAATTTTATGATCATTTCTATATATCTACTAGATATATCACACGTGCGTTGCATGTGAATATCTTTAAATAATATTAATTATACAAAATAATAAATACATAAAGATTTTATTTTTTTTCATAAAAGATAAAGTTTAAAATTCAAAAGTACATGTTTTTTTTAAAGAATTTGAGTAAGAATTTTACCTTAATTTGTTAAGAGTTTGAGTTAAAATCTAATGTTCATTTCTTACCAAATGATAAAAACGTTTACTATGTGTTTCAATTAAAAGAATGATAGATATGTATTTTTCTTTTAAAATAAGGGTATATTGGTCATTCAAAAGTTTTTTTGAGATTCATCCTTTTATAGGTAGTATAGATAAGTCGATCTATTACCATGTTTGCAATAGGCGGAATCTATAAGGTCAACATTGATATCCGAAAACCTGATTCATATTAATTAAATGGTTATTATAAGGTCAACATTGATATCCCAAAACCTAATTCATATTAATTAAATGGTTATTTGCACCAGTCTCACATGGGCCATTGGGAGAATAATATGTATGAAGTTAATTGCAAAAAAAAGGAAAAAAAGAAAAAAAAGGGAGTTATTTGCACCAATAATTAGCTTTTAATGTTAATTGTAGGCCTGGCAATTTGGGCGGGTTGGGTGGGTTTGGGTTTAGGATAAATGGGTTGGGTTGGGTTGGGTTTGGGTTGGGTTATTAATGAGTTATATAATTTGTGCCATTAATGGATTGGGTTATGCCCAACCCAATTACCGTACAAATCCAAAACCAACCCGCAACCAACCCAATTATGACCCAGCTTAGATTTAAACCCAATCCATATTTCTGACCCGACCCGTTTTCTGACCCGACCCATTTTGTGCCCTAGGTTTTTTTTTCTTTTTTTTTTGACCCGACAGCAGCAAATTTGACGGTGGCAACTTGGACTAATGGGTTGATGTTGAATGGGGTTTGGGTCATGGCAGATCTGATGCTCTTGAAGAGGGAGAGAACGGTAGCAGCGGATCTCATGGTCGGTGGTGGATCTGATGGTCGACAGCAGCGAATTTGACGATGGCGACTTGGTCTAATGGGTTGATGTTGAATGGGGTTGGGGTCATGGCAGATCTGATGCTCTCATCTCTCTCTCTCTCTCTCTCTCTCTCTCTCTCTTTTCTTAAAATGGAAGAGATAAAGCGCAAGAATAGCAACAAGAAGAAGCAGAAGATGAAAACGTTTTGCAATTTCTTAATTTGATGACCAAAAAGATAAAAATTCCATGGCAGCCCTTCGTCTTCACGGCTGGTTTTAAACTCCGGCGGTGCTCGTTGCCGAAGCTTTGAACGTTGGCAGTGGTCGCTGCTGCCTCATGCTCCCTTTCGCCGACGGTGGTAGCTGCTGAAGCTTTAAATACCGACGGTGGTCACTGCTGCCTCATGCCCCCTTCCCGCGGTGGTGCTTGCTACTGAAGCTTTGAACGCCGGCGGTGCTCGGTGCTGTCTCATGCCCCATTTCGCCGGCGGACGCTTTGAATGCTGGCGATGCTCCTACTGCCTCATGCGCCCCTTTCCCTCTCCCTTTAAGTTACCCAATAAAACCTAACGGGTCCGGTGGTTAATCCATAACCAACCCATTTATAATTGGGTCAATTATGGGTAACCCATTACCAACCCAATTAAAAATTTACTTCACCCAAACCCATTTATTGCGGGTGGGTTTGGGTGGGTTCACGGGTTTGGGTTGAAATTGCCACCCCTAGTTAATTGTTTATATTAAAAAGAGTCAGTCTAGGATTGAACAAATTATTATAGGTTGCAATTTCTTGCATAATACATGAAAGATATGATTTATATGACATGACAGTATTGGGTGGCCTAGACCCATGAGGGAATAAATTTGCTGATACCTTCTAGCGACATATATAAATGGGTGATGGCAACGGGACGATTTAGGTCGACTTTTTATATGGCTTGGGCCTATATGGCTTACAAGTCCTATTCAGGCCTCCTTTTTATTTTTTGTCATTAAATTAAGTCTAATCTTTTATGATGTACAAATCGCTCATAAATTCATGCACTCAATAATAAGGGAGTGGAGTAAGTTTAAACCTCTCCTATATGTCTATCTAAAATTTGTGTAAATTTTAAACCTACGAGGTAATTCAAATTACAAAGACTACGGCTTAGAAACCGTTAGTCCCAAGTTTAAGTCTTTATTATCTCACTATCGGATACAAAAACTTACGGATAGTTTATGCATTATAAGATATTAATTAGTTTAGGATATAATTTTAATTATACCATTTCTTTATTTTTACAACAACAATTTTGTACTATTTGTCATATTTTATTAGTTTAATTGAATCAGTTTTTTATTATTTTTTTATTTTTTTATTTTTAAAATCTAATTGAATTGAACCAGTTGAGCTAGCTGAAATTTTTAGTTTTATAATTTTTGGGGCACGTGGATTGAACTAGCCGATCTAGTCTAGTGAATGTGTCAGCCTGTGAGCTCTAGTCAAACTTGATTCAATCCACCAAATTAGGTTGGTTTTCAAACTACTACTCATTATAACCGTCATGATTAAGAGGAGAACTTCCATAGAACCGTTGCATAGTCACGTGATGCAACCAATCAATAACAGTTAAGTAAAGTGAGATTGTATTGACAATCTCACTTTACTTAACTGTAATTAATTGGTTGCACCATGTGATTATACAATGGTTTCATAGAAGTTTTCCTTCATGGGTAGAAGAAAGCAAATTATTGTTGGGCGGGGTTGTTTTTCACATTTGTCCCCATGTGTCAAAGATGGACGTAACAACTTGTATTAAAGCTCTGAGCCCGACCGTGGCCCTTTACTGTTTGAAATCATTGTGCGATTCTCTTTTATTTTTCGAAGGACTTTTTGTTCTCTTTTGCTGTTTGACATCAATGCCCGACCATGGCCGTCACTGTTCGAAGGACTTTTTGAAATCAGGGCCGTTACTGTGTCAAAGATTTATTTTGTTGGGACCAAGAACCTTTTGTCCATGTGGCCTTCCTTCCTAATTACTAAATGAAGCTCTACCATACAACCAAGCTTAAGGAAAGGTTTTTAATTAATTAGAACCAATTGATTACTATCACCAACCTTGTAGGTCTTGGTTGTATCCCTTCCCCTCTTCAAAGAAATGTAAGGAGAAATGGTAGAGATTTGAAAATCAGCTTTATTTTTCATTGAATGAAAAGAAAATTCTGATTAAGAGAAATCCAACAAAAAAAAAAAAAAAAAAGACTTCAATAAATTTATCTGAAATTTGTCAATTTGTCACTAAATCGAATACTCTACCTCAAGCTACTAGGGTTGAGTTAGTGGTGAGGGGGAGTGAGATAAAGGGTTAAGATTAGACTAGTGTAGGAGTTCAAGTCACTCCAACTGTACCACAACTTTGGCTCTCTAATATGTTTGATAAACAGTTGCTTAGACAAAACTAAACTTTTGATTATTGTAACTTGTCTAGATCCACCCACGATAGGCCTCTCTCTCTCTCTCATTCTCGTACACACACGGTAGGTGGCTTAAAACCTGTTAAAAAGGAGATCGATCTGGTCCCCCTAGGAATATAAGCCACACCCTTGACCCTGCATACCCATTTCTCTTATGCACGTTTTTTGTTTTCAATTCAAAGCTGAAAGCACATTGCCTTTGTAATTTGAACATGGAGGCAGCTCAATTTCTTTTTCTATTTTCACTTTCTTATTTGGGTTCTACGAGGGCTCGGATCCAAACACAACTGACAAATTGGAACCCAAATAATGGCCAAAAACTAAACACCAAAATCCAAAAACAAAGAAAACAGAGTGGAGGGTGGGACCGTGGGGATTGTCTTGTTCATGGTCATTTCCAACTTCTACAACGACCCAGATTATGAGGCAAGGTTAGCGTCCTTGATTTTTCATAGACAAAATAGGGGGCATTACAGATTGGTCGACAAATAATTACAATTAATAATCATTTTTAGTTAAGTTAATAGTCATTAGTATTGATGTTTATTTATTTTCCCATAGTCCGACCAATCTGTAATTCCCCAACAACAAAAATATATATATATATATATATATATATATATAAATCTCTAAGGTTTTATTTTATTTTATATTTTATTTGCTTTGGGTGCTTGGACTAATGCTGGAAAGTGAGCTACTGCAATAGTGCAATGAATCGACCGTGGCCTGATCAAAAAGACTAGTAGAAAAGTTTATAGTGAATTATAACGATTAAAGATTGATGTTGGCTAAAGTGACTTTTGAGAGTGATTTCACCTTCAATATTAATGTACGATTAATGCATGATTATCATTTTGTCGATTACACAAAGAGTCCTGATTAGATTATTCATAAACCACGTACATAAGTCATCCGTAGTCATTTTTCAATCGGCAAATTGATTATGTCCTTATTGGCTGGGCGCATATATAGAGACAATTATACACAACACATGCAAATTTAAACAAATAAATAATAAAAAATGCTTAAGTAATATATTAATTTTATTTTTTATTCAATTATTTAGTTAGTTTAGCATTTCCTTCTTTTCTATTCAATTACGTATTTGAAAAATACTTATGTTGTGGATTTCAATTTGACCAACAAAAATTATTCAAATTTTTTTTAAATTGAAAACAAAAGGAGAAGGGGTGTTGGGGGGGGGGGGGGGGGGGGTAGAATATTCTTTTTGTTATTATGCTATCCTTTATTAGGAAAAATCCTAGGAAGGGTTGTACTTCCAAGGCACAATCGGACATGAATTGTCTTGTTTTTTAGATCACATGGTGATGTATGGACCACTCCAGGGTTATATATAGTCTAAAATTTTGGTGACTATTTGCTACTACTCAACTAAATTTGGTTGTAAATTCAAAAAATTCAACCCAATTTCAAAAAACAAAAATAAAAAGAGTTCATGTTAACAGTTTTTTAATTACTTTAAAAAAAATTTTAAAAAAATTGCTATTATCTGAATAAATAATTGTACAAATTTTAAAAAGGTTGTACAATTATTTGTGCCAAGGCATGATGTTGGACTCACCTGTAATATTCTCTACAGTCTACGTGCACCTCTAAAGCCCCCACGCTAGCTCATGAGACATGTAGTTTATCTTATCACGTAAATAATAATTTATTGTCAAGATGAATATTCAATTATGCTGCATCATAGCTGCTTTATCAATCTGTCTGTTTTACTGTATTGTTTATTTATTATATAATATAAAATAAAGATTTTCTATCGCTTTTGTAAAAATAAATAAATAAAGATTTGTACTACATCAATGTCATGGCCTGCTGGTTTCTCTCCTTTATGATCATGACTCATGGGTCCCTCTGGTTTCTCTCCTTTATGATCATGGATGACCAACTTAACCTATTTGGACTATTATTTCATCAAGGCACGAGTTATTGGTTCGACAAGTGGGTAGAATAAATTTTTTATCAGATGACACCAAAATCCAAATCTGGTTCATATAATTATCATGGTTGTAGGTGAAAATAGGGATGACAATAGGATAGGTTTTTGGACGAGATAGTCCTAATTCGACCGTATTTTTAAATGTCATCAAGGTTAGGGTATTTATGAGCTATTGGTGCGCTAAATTTTTCATAAAAAAAGTGATGTCATAAAACTAAGAAAGGATGTGTGTGGGCCAAGATGAATTTTTTATTTTCTTTATAAATAAAGTTATCTAGAATTTTAGACTTCTAGTCCAATTAATCTCTTGGGGACTTTTCTATGGTACCCTTCATTATCATCTAACGTGACCGAGTTACAACCAATTGTGACGAACTTAGTACAAAATGTAATTAAATTCATTTGAGGGTATAGTACCCCTCGAAAACCCCTTCTTGTAAGTATAGGAAAGATGCTAACTCTGTATTAGTTAATACTTGATTGTTTGTTGATCCTAAAAGAGAGTGAGAAGTCGAATTTAGGTGCTCACTCGTTCAATTTACATTTATATTTAACAACTGTTACACAGTCTAAATAAACCTATTAATGGATTGAATCTACACTATCCTAATTAGAATAATTAAGGGAAAACTTCATTTTTATCCACCTCAATACGTAGTGGGTGAATTAAGTTAGACAATCCAGGTCAATTATTTACAAATTCATATCCAATGTGTTTACTTTCAATGCTCAATCCAATCCCATAAACTTGCAAAATATAGAGCAAATAGAAAAAATAAAGTTTAAATATTTAAGATAGAGGGGGAGAAAAGAGAAATTATGGAATTATACATAAGAGAGAGAGATATTTCACTTGATAAGTTACAACAACAAGCATTATCGATGATACATTACAAATTGTAGAAAATGACCTATCCACGATCATGCTTTAAAAAGTGTAGTAGATCGGGTCCATTTATTTTATTTTTATTTTTATTTTTAAAAGTGCCATAAATCTGTCGAATTTTAAAGGTTTTATTTTAATAATATAGAATTTTAAAGTTTAATAGTTGAAAAAACATATAATTTAACTACTAAAATGTTACAAATAAATAAATAAATAAATAACTACTAAAATGTTGTTTGTTGTTTTGGATCAAATTGTTTTAAGAAAATTAGAATCCTCTTCATTAACTGGACTGTTTAGTTAAATTTGGGCCATTGATATTTGATGCTTTTGATGGATCCCATATAAATTGACGAGTTCCACATGATATAAATGGTCTAGATTTTACTTGAATATTTAATAAATGGAGAACACTTGCCCATTATAATATGAAAGGAATGTGTGTATGACATGTCGGTTTGTCTACATGGGTCCTTAAGTTTAAGTTCAAGGCACATCCACTTAAGTTCTCTGATAAAATTTGATGTGTTTATACTAAGTGGAGGTTCAAGTCCTGAAGACACCTTCATTTATGCACATAACTTTCCTAGATGCCCATTATTATTTTCATATTGAGTTTATTAATTTAAATCAAGTGGGGAATTGTTGGAAATGATTTAAATTATTATTTATTTTATGGATAAGATCAAGTTATGAATAAGATTGTGGATAAGATCAAATCATGGATAAGATTATGGATAAGATCAAATCTTTTGGATAAGATCAAATCTTCTTGGATAGATTAGAATCTTTGTAATTATAATAAGGATAAGATCAAATCTTTTTGGATAGGATAGAATCTTTGTAATTATGACAAAGATTCTTTGCTTCTACTACAAACCACCTATCCCCCTATATAAAGGATAACTGTGGAAGTGTTAGAGAACTTAACTTTAAGTTGTCATTCTCTGACTTCCTTACTATATAGTATACATATGTTATTTTACTTTAAGTTTTATTGGGTATCTTGAAAAGAGGTTGAAGGTACTTGGTTCCTGCCGATTAGTGCAAAATCGTAGAAGAACGGATCTGAGTCCGAGCTAAGTTGAATCTCGAAGATAGAGTTGCCAGAATCCCTTGCACGTATGGGAGGCTCCAACTATCTTCAAGAAGCGTTATCGCACCTCTTAGCTGGATTGGGATTGACTTTATTTTATGTAAGATAACTCGTATTAATTCTATTATTTTGCTATTTACTAGTTGGAATGGGATTAACTCTATTTAGTGCAAGGTACGTAATTTCTGTTATTATGCTATTTTGTTAATATTCCAACAATTAGAAGTTATCTCATGGATCTAATTCCAATAGTTGGGGTCGTCGGGATAGTGTTCGCTGGAATCGCCGGCGTTGATTGTGAGGTCTGCTGGGAGAGGATGAAGGGTGAGTAGAGGAAAACACGGCTTTGAGGGATGGTATGTATTTATAATGAAAGCGCTGTTATCAATAGCGCTTTCAGAATAATTAAAAGCAGTGTTATTAATAACGGTTTCAACTTTTTATCTTTTACTTCTATTTTTTGTGTGGGGCCTGGGAAAGTGGGGGAACGGCTTATAGGAGTTATAGCCTGTATTTCACTACAGATGCATCCAATAAACAAACCTAGCAAAAAGAAAAAAAAAAAATCTAATGAAAGCGTGGTGACAAAAAATTCTTGAGTCAAGTAGAGAATGCCTAACACAAATACAGGCATACAGCTATTAAAAAAAATTTGCTATGATACATGTTAAAATAGTGATGACCTTTTATTAAAATAAAAAAATAAAAAAAATAGTATACACATGATAATCAAGCACAATTTTAATGGATTTTCCATATGTTTTTTTTAATTGATTTTTTGTTAATTTTTAAGTAACAAAACATTGGAATATACAAACGAGATAACTAGTTCAGAAAGAATAATACCACCGACTAAGATGATAACTCCTAATTTGTCAAAGCGACGGAC
Source organism: Liquidambar formosana (assembly GCA_039720395.1). Lineage (NCBI taxonomy): Eukaryota > Viridiplantae > Streptophyta > Magnoliopsida > Saxifragales > Altingiaceae > Liquidambar > Liquidambar formosana. Next base: position 28,951,811 of record CM077831.1, read on the forward strand.
ATATTATACTTTCTTTCTCTAAATGAGAAAAAACCTTCAATCATGCAATCGTACTAAAAGGCTGCATGCAGGGAGTGTTTTAAGGATGATCCAAAATCAAACCGTCATCTATATATATCATGACCTTCATCTTAATTCCTACGTACTCATGATCCAAAAAGGATAATTCTGAAGATGATCCAAAATTCCACTTGCAGAAATCCCCGAGAAATTCAATCTGTCACCCTTTTCCTCCCCGCTCGCCATGTAATTAATCAGTAATTCAAGATCACGTCCTTTGAATTGAGCGTGTAGAGACCCTTGATTTTTTATTTTTTTATTTTATTTTGGTTCTTTCCATTTTTAGCTTCTTAGACCACAATGGATGAACGTAATCCCACCAAAAATTAAATATTTCTCATAAACATCATATAAAAGTTGTCAGTTCTCACCCAAATATATGTAAACAAAGAGATATATCGAAAACTTGAAAACACTTTTATTTCATTTCTATAATAAAAGGTACTGAATTAAAGAAGATAAACAACTAGTGCAAAATTGCCATTTCAATGAAACATTAAGGTTGGTGCTGGGTGGTGGTGGTGGTAATCGTTGTAGTCTCTTCAGGAGGACAGCATTGTGTACAAGACCATACGGGCGGAGGGCCCGGTGTATAAAAGCAGGCACAACATTTTTTGCATGGAAAACCGTCATGGCCTCACTCTGCAAGACAGTGAAAAATAACAATACATGCATGTGATTGTATTATAAGGCGAGAATTTTCTATGCACAAATCTGACGAGTTTTTACATTTGTAAAGATGAGGAGGATTTTATGCGTAATACATGACTTAATGGTTGAAAGGAATGGTGCATTGTAGTTGCAGTTTTGGACATATATAGTGCCTTAATTATGAGAGTAGAAAGTACAATTAGCTATGAAAACAGAAGCAGATGCAATAATTTTAAGGTGTAATGGAGCATATATAGAAATATCTTACTGGAGCTTGACGTACTCAATCAATTAACGAGTTCTAAAATTGGATTTGATCTTATCTCATTTATTTTACTAGCAAACTCGAATAAACTTTTTTACTCAGTCAATCTTGGGTCAAGCCGAGTAACTTGGCTCCTCTTATAGTCCTAAATTGTGGCCACAAGTACTTGCATTGGTACCCCAATATAATTTCAGATGTGACGCACCGTACGTACTGTAATTGTTTGATTTGAAACTCATTGATAGGAAGTTTCTAGCTTACAAACTTCAAGGGGATGATATGGGGGAAGGCTAGTGAGATCAAACAGAGTTGGAAGCCGGTCCACAGCTGCTTCGGTCTGTAGATTGGAGATGACCAACAACAAGAACATGCAAAGAAGAAATCTCAAAGATGCCATGATCCTCTCTCTTTTTTCTTCTCTATGGTTTTGGTTGCTCATTCTACTGCTATTTATAAAGGAAACTGAGAGAGAGTTTATCAATGCATGGGTTGGTTTAATCAATGTATAAACACTGCGCGCTCTAGATTTTGTTTATTTATTTATTTTGTTACTCATTTTGTCTTATTAAAATAATGCACTTAGAAAAAATGCCTTCCTTTTAACATTAGATGCGTACAACATTAAATGCATTCATACACTCCATTGTATTTTCCTATTCCAATTTTACCCAAATTTGTGAGACTATTAATTTGTTTATTTCTATCTTTGATATGTAATTTATACCATAGCAAAGGATACCGTAGAAAATTTAATTAGCCTTATCAGCTTTTAACCCTGAACAAAAATTATGAGGTAGCTAAAAAGGGAAAGACAATACTTTTTTTTTTGGTCAGCAAAAAAGGATGATTCATTAACTTAAAGTGCAATTACCCCCAAAATGAAGAACACCCAAAAATTTAAAGCCCATAATGGCGCTATAAGTCATTTAGCAAATTTGTTTTAGGCTGAATATACAATTTAATCATTGCATAATACATGGAAGAAGGATTTCTGTAAGGGTCTGTTCGTTTGGTGGCCTAGAACCAAGACGGAATAAATTTGTTGATACATTGCTAACGTGACCTTAATAGGTCAACAGTTTTATAAAGCTTCGGCCTGCCATGTAGGCTCACAAGTCCTGGCCGGCGAGGCCCTTCCTTTAGGCATGTCTAAGATTTAGGCAAAATTTTAACAAAATAATCCCAACCGACCCAATGCTCATCAAAGCCACCATATTTCGGTTGAGTGTATTATTAAAAGTAACTAGGTTATATAGCAGCATATTTAGTTTGAGCCTAGTTTATTTAATAATATGGTATTATAAATTTTTGAAAAGTAAATAGTTCCGGAATAACAGAAGGTTGAGACTAGTTCATTTGATAGACTTGTTGACCTAAATATGTTGGTTTTTTATATGGAATATATCTAAGAGATAGACTAATGGTACTTGAGACTTTTTGTTTCAAAGTGGAAGCTCTTAGGTTAGACTTTCCATTGCCACTTAGGGTCAATCACCGGCTGGTTGAATATACATTAAAGTATTAATTGATATGGAATGGATGGTGGCCTCACTCATACAGTGAGGGAGGTAGGATTTAAAATTACCCTAGGTTAGGATTTAAAATTACCCTAGGTTTGGACAGTTTGACTATTTGCTTCAATCATTCAATAAATGAGGAAAAGGAAGAGAGGAGAGTTAAAAATGGGTTGGGACTTGGGTGGGATTTTGGTTTTCAGGGCATTTACTACTCCGTAAATAAAAAGTGACTGGCCTTAGTTTAAGAGGCCAAGTGACACGGAGCTGGGTTTAAAGACTAAGTGACTTAAACTTGAACTAATTAAAAGGCTAAGGGACTCTTGGACCTAGGCTAAGCGACTACAACTCACATATGGATTAATTGGTCTGACCGGCTGAGGGTCTTGACAGACCATTGGAGAGATGAAAATAAAAATAAAAATAAATAAATAAATAAATAGTATACCTTGATATATTTCTTATGATATATATGGCTGGGTTAGGGAATAGTAGGCACAAGGCCAAGCCAACTCTAGTCGTCCAGTTGTATTTGGTTAATTAAGGTTAAAAGCTAAGTTCAACATAATTAATTAAGTCCCATCAGAATCCAGGTTAATCGGATAGTTCGTAACTACAATGGGATAACTACCTCTAATCCGTGCGTGGCTTGGCTTGGAAGTGGATCGTTCCAAACTGCCAGTACAAAGTGAGCACGCGTTTCTTGAAGAAATCCTCAACACAATAGGATTTATACGTCCACAAGAAGTAACAGGATTGTTCCTACAATTTTGGGAATGCCCTAATCATGTAAATATGACAACTTGTCATACTTCTTTCATATTAAAAAACCAATAATAATCACTTGGTGTATTTATGTTGCAATACGATTGGATGTGACCAAAGCTTTTGGTGACCAGAATGTTACCTTATCAAAATTAGTAGGGTCTTTTTGTGTGCCGCCTGTACTTGGAAAAGGTATATATAGCAAGAGAAAACCTTCCTTCTTAATAGACAAGAAAGTAGAAAGAGTAACTAACAGTAAACGTTCAAGCCGCAAGAAGGTCAATCACAAAGAGAGATGTGGACAAGAGGGAGAACAATCGGTAGGGGGTTTTTCGGCTTTGTTTCTTTAGCCATTTCAAGGCCAAACAACATCAACAATGATCAGGTAAACAGCTTGACTCCTCTTCCTTCTTTCATGGCTGTGAAATCCACCGAGATTTCTCAGTCCCGTTCGCTTCGCAAAGAAAGAAAACTCCTCACCCAGTTTAAAGACTGCCCCAACGTTCTTCGATGTTATGGCGACGACGTCACGGACGAAAACGGGGTGACACTCTACAACTTACTCCTAGAGTATGCTGGTGGAGGCAGTTTAGCAGGCCGTATTCATGAGAGTTGGGGTGGAAAGTTGTGTGAGAATGAAGCAAGGCAATACACCAAGTCTATTCTTTTGGGGCTTAGTCACATTCACAGGCATGGCTACGTTCACTGCGATATAAAGCCTCACAATATCCTACTTGTGCCCGCATCATCATCATCGTCGTGGGTACTGTTTTCTTGTACTGATTTGGTGAAAGAGGATGTTGTGAAGATCGCGGACTTTGGTCTTGCAAAGAAGGCTGGAGGAGGGAAGGAGAAGAAAAACAAAGGGTTGAGGGGAACTCCTCTGTATATGGCTCCAGAATCGGTTCGTAGGAACGAGTACGAGCCTCACTCGGATATATGGGCCCTTGGGTGCACTGTCGTTGAGATGCTTACAGGGAAACCGGCTTGGAATTGGGGTTCAAACGTTGAAACATGCGCTGTTTTATATCGGATTGGATGCACTCGCCAACTGCCTGAAATACCAAGCTGTGGGATTTCGAAAGAAGGCCAAGATTTTGTGAAGAAATGCTTGGTGAGGGATCCGAAATCGCGGTGGACTGCTGATATGCTTTTGAACCATCCCTTCGTTTTCACCTACACATGACCATTATTTCGCCAAGGGAATCAAAGAAGACACAGAAAGAGCTCGGATTGAAAGAACAGGAACAAGAACAACCGTTTCGCCGCCTATTGTAAGTGGAAGAACTAATTGTCTGGCACTAAGAGGCATGCAGCGTTGTTCTATTATTCAAGCTCTGCCATCGATCCCATTAGGATATTAGCTCCATGCATATATCTTTGTTTGTGCATGCAAGGGTACGTACGTATGTGCTCAAAGTAACCTGTTTCAATATTATTTACCCATCCATGATGGGTCGATCTCATTCTCTCTTTTAACCAAGCACTATATTTTGTTTTCTATTATTGCTTTGGTTTAATTACTGCAATTAATTACTGAATATGAATGCATATGAAGAGTGTTCTTTTGCAACCAAATGTAAAATTTAATTTACTTTTTATTAGTTGGTTTTGTGTTGTTTCTTGACGAGGAAGGAGGTGGGGGGGCGTTGTTTATTTTTGTTATATATGGTTAGTCTTATGCAAGCTAAATACGGGTGTGTTTGATTTGGGTGTTGCACTGGAGCGTTTTCGAGGGTGTTTTTGGTTTTGTAGAAGATTGCTATACTAAAAATAAAAAGAAGGCTTTTGAACTCAAATATTCTCTTTACTTGTTGAGTTAGCAATAAATCTTGAATTCAAATTTATAGAGAAGTATTGACACTAATTTGTTGATATTGGAGAGTTAGGAGCTGGTAAAGATAAATTCTATCAATTGTAAAAGTATATATATATATATACCGACAGTCTTTTAAAGAAAATTGAGCATTGTTAGTAGGCTCATGGTGTCCATCTTGACCTTATTTACGTGAAATAAATTTTCAGTGCCTTGTTACAAAAAATTAAGTATAAAAATAAAATAAAATTACAGGTGGGGTTTCAAAACTTGAATGTCCTATGGGAAGTGATTAACACGAACGATTTCCTCAATCTGTGAAGAAAATAAAACTTCGTGTTCTAAGATTGCTGTTAGGACTCACCCGTGTGGTTTTAGGCTAAATATGCCATGCATATTCGTTTTTTTCTTCTTCTTTTTTTGTGGTTTTTGGTTTTTGATCGGCAAAAGGATTTTTTTTTTTTTTTTTTTTTTTTCCGATACCAAAACAAGAAATTGCATAATACATGGGAGATATGATTTGTATGACATGACATTCATGGGTCGCCTAGACACAAGAGGGTCTAGAATTACTGATACCTTGCTAACGTGACATTAATGGGCCACCATTTATATTTAAGGAATGCCACTTTGTTTCAACCCCTCCCTCCATTGACACATGAAAGAAAAAATTCCATGTCTTTTACTCTTTTACCATGGTGTGTGATTTTCACCGATTGGCGGGAGGGCGGCTTTGTCAAATTTGAAATTGGTGTTATATATATTTTATTCATGATTAGGGGTATCACAACAAGGGTTACCCGACAATGACTTTGAGAAGCACATAGAGAGACTGACCACTCGACCAATCCCATATCATTATTTACATCCCTTAGCTCAATATTTTATACTTGCATACTCTAAATTGAATATGCCCATATCAAAGCCTAAATTTATAAAGAATTTTTTTTTTCCCCAACATCATACCCTTTTCAATGTACCACCACATAAATTTTAGGGGAAATATCCAAACACTCCCTCAAAAATAAATTCATATCCCAAAACTCCATTAAATATTTTTCCTATCCATCTAATCCAAATAAAAAAGAATCATATCTATTAACTCCAACCAGTTTTGTTTACTGTTGTTAAAAGAAAAGAGTGATCCAACTAAAATACTCTTCTTTGACATTAATATGTTTAATGAAAAAATTGCATATTTAACTGAATTTCTACTTTTATCCTTTCTAATGTAATTAGAAAAAAATTAACTATCATTAATTAATTCTTCTCTAATGTATAAATGGGAGAAGGGAGAAGAAAAAGAGAGAGTAGGAGAGCAAGTATGCAAGTTTGGGAAAAGATGGGCAAAAGGGAAAATTAACTTAAATATGCATTTTTGTCATTAAACAAAAATTAAACTAAGAAACGAGAAAATGGATATAATTCTGGGAAAAATTAAATTAAGAAACGAGAAAATTAAGGGAAAACATTATTATGAAAGAAGAGTATTTTAGTCGGATCAGTCTTTTCTTTTAACCACAGTAAACAAAAATTTAACTGATTGGAGTTAATGGATATAATTCTTTTTTATTTGGATTAGATGGATAAGAAAAATATTTAATGGGGTTTTTAGATATGATTTTATATTTGAGGGAGGTTTTGGATATTTCCCCTATATTTTATTTGGTTTTTCAAATTTTTTTTAAAAAAAAAAAAAACACACACACACACACACATAATCATGTTTTTGGTCAAATGCGTGTTAAAAAAAAAAAAAAAATTCATATCTCTTGCTTCAAATTAAATTAAGAAACGAGAATATGCCACATTCAAGCATCAAAAACGAATTTAATATAATTCTGTGAATCTAATCATAATCAGACCCTACACATTAGAGTATGAATTTAGTAAGGTGCAACACAATTAACATGCGTGGAGATCGATCATTAGCTTCTTAGACCATAATTGATCAGCGTAATCCCACCAAAAATATTTTATTTCAGACAAACATCGCCTAGAAAGTTGTGACCTAAATTATTAAAAGAGAGAACATGAAAAATCACTTTATTTGATTTATCCGATAAAAATTACTGAATTAAATAAAATATATTGGCTAAAGATGCCATTTCAAATAGGCATTAGGGTTGCTGCAGAGAGGTGGTGGTGGTGGTGTGGGTTGTAGTCTCTTCTGCATGAGGACAGCATTGTGTACAGGACCATACTTCCGAAGGGCCCTGTGCATGAAATCAGGCGCAACATTGTTTGCATGAAAAACCATCTTTGCCGCACACTGCAAGAAAGTGAAAAATAATAATATATGTGATTACTACTTAAAGAAAGTAAAAATAAAAAATAATAAAAATAATAATAATATAGACATCCCAGATGGGATCCAGCCCTATCTCTACACAGGATGACCCGATCGAATAGGGGTTATTCATGCAGCAAATTAGTCAGATTTTCATTGTGGCCACAAATAGGTACATTCCTACCTAGATGTGGCACATTATAGTTGGTTGGCTAGGAAATCATTCGAGTATCAAAATTAAATTAAAAAGAAAAGAAAAGAAAAGAGAGAGAGTAGGAAATCATTCAATGGAAGTCTTTAGCATACGAATGACATAAGGATGATTCGCAGGAAGGCCAGTGAGATCAAGTAGGGTTGGAAGCCTGGTCCACTGCAGCTTCTGTCTGCAGATTAGAGATGACCAACAATAGGAACATGCTTCCGTGCTTTTCTATGCTTTGGTGCTGTGCTGTGCTGTGCTTCCATGCTTGGGTGTTGGTGTTTTGGGCGTTTTACTTTGTTTTATCTTTGTTCTGAGTCTGGGTACAGTTGTGGGTTTGGGTGTTTTTCTTTTTTGGTCCTGTGTTTCTGTTAGGTGTATCTTGCCTTCTTTATTCTTAATATATATAATTTTTCCGTTGATCAAAAAAAAAAAAAAAACATGCAAAGGAGAAATCTCATAGATGCCATGCTTCTTCTCCTTCTTTTTTTTTTCACCCTTTCCCCTTGCTTACACTATACTACTATTTATAAAGGAAGCTGAGAAAGGTTAGGGTTTATTTAATTAATATGGTAGCTGTTAATTTGAACAGATTATAGTAACACCTTCTATACAAGAGTCAAACCTAGGATTCAACAAAATAGGGGCATTTGGGCTCAAGTCCAAAAAGGAATGCTTGTGTTGCGTAAAGTCCCTCTTTAAAAATACATTTAACTTCCTAGTACACTATAAGTTGGGATGACAAAAATGCCCTTACTATAAAGGCACAAGTCATATAAATATCAGAAATCGGAATAACTCACTTCCAAAATCTTCTTGAATTTCAGCCAAATCCCTACAAAATCTCTACCACTCAAATTCTTCCCTACCACTCCCAACGATCCCCTACTTTCCCTACTGCGATATGCTCCACTCCTTCCTTCTTAATCTTCCTCAATTAATTCTCATAACTCCCATCCATTATTTTCACCTATTCATAACTCTCCTCCTTTATTTTCCCATACTTCCCAAAACTCTCTCTCTCCATCTTTGTCAGGTCCTTCCTTACCTCCCTCAATTCCCTCAATTAGTACTCTTACTTTTTCTCCCCTTGTCATTTACAATCTTGCGGGCATCCTTTCGGTAGTAGACCCTCTGTTTCATCGTGTAACTTTTTAAACATATAACTAAATTTAGGGTTTCTTTTTTTTATTTAATTTTAAAAAATTGAATGGGTAATTAGTTACCTAGGTCTCAGTCATATGTAACTAGAGATGTATGTGATTGTAGTTACTGTAACTGTTATAACGGGAAACAGTTACATAACGAACAAATGGATGAAGAAAACGAAGTGTAGGCATGTAACTATTCATGTAACTAAACATAGGGGTTTGTTTTGATATATTTGAATTCCGATTTAAGGATTTTGAGTTTTTGACATTGTTGATGTGGGTTATGAAATTTCATACATTATTCGGAATAGTTACATTGCGAATTTTTTTGAAAATACATACGCATATGAGTTAGTTACATAATTTTACATAAAATAAGTCCACAAAAAGGCCATATATCATCAATTAATTACATCTATCAAAACTTGACGGGTATGAATTTTACTGGCCTAAATAATAAATGAGATGGGTTTGATTTCATAAATCGTGACTGGTTTTCCATTTAAAACCTTGTCATATGTGTTTAGAAAGGCAGTATAATGAATGGAATGGATTTGATTTTGGAAATTGTGGTTGGTTTTCTTTTTAAAACCTTGCCATATGTGTTTAGAAGGGCATTGGTGGTATTAATGACAAGATTGTTTACAGCTGTTCGCAAAACGTTACCGTTTCTTCATGTGCAGTGAACTTGAAGCTAAAAGAGTTTTTATAAGTGACTTGAGGCTTGAACAAATCTCCAAACGTGTATCTCCCGCTAATTTCCCCAACAATTCTAGGTTACAATTTATTGCATAAACAATCATACATGGTGCATATATATGATTCTTAATTATAACATATTTGTACAAGCTAGGTCTGATTGATTTCTTTCCTTTTTTATGCTCTTTTTCTTCTTTTTTTTTATTAAAAAATTTCTTTCCTTTGGGAGGCCTTAGACCCAAAAGGAACTAAATTTGCTATTACCTTGCTCACAAAACATTAATAGGTGGTGGCCGCCGGGCGATTTAGGGTTGATTTTTGATGTGGCTTGGCCATCTCCTTTAGGTCTATCTAAAATTTGGGCAAATTTTGAATAATATCACAACATGGGTGGCCCTATTTTCCATGACTTTTTTGGCTAGATCAACACCCCTCTAGGAACAAAAATATTTAATACTCCATATGCAATAAGGTGAAAAATAAGTCTTGAAAGGTGTGGATCTAACAAAAAGGGTGTGAAAATAGACCCATTTTTTATTTTTTATTTTTATTGGTTGTGGCAGCCCGGGGGTAAGAGAGTAATAAAAAGCAAATTGTTGTTCTGTGGGGTGGTTTTCCCGATTTATCCCAACGTGTGAAAGATGGATATACCAAATTGCATTGGTCGTAGTCTCATAGGGGGTGGCAATTTTTCAATCGAACCTATGAACCCATCTGTGGCTATTACTGTTTACAACGAGGGGACTGCGGGAATGAAACAAGTCTCCCTCTCCCGTTTAGGGACTTAAATGTCTTTTGGCTGTTGATAAGGGCGGAGCATAGGTGCTTGCGGGGTCATCCCCCCTCCCCCACAATTTTAGGAATCCTCTGAATTTCTTATTCATAGAAGGTAACAAACATTTTAAGAAATTAGTAAAATATTAACTAATTTACTAAGGCAACCAAAAAAAAAATGCAGGGTGTAAGAATAAATTTTTTTACACCAGATTTAAACCGATTCCTCCCCCTTTTTTTTTTTTTTTTTTTCATAATTTAAACTTTTGCTCCATTAATTCTTTTAACATTGTATTAAGGGCTAGGGGAAGGTAATTGACCTATCCCCTTTGGGCCTTTCTGTTGATCCATCCCCCTCTCCCCACCACGCACACACACACACACACAAAAATAAAAATAAAAATAATTATTACTAGCTAATTTGATAGAAATATATAAACTCAAGAATAAATGTATCGTAAATGAAGTTGAAATGCATGTCTTTTAGCGATTTTGCTAATCTTGAAATTATTTATCAACGTGGCTTTAGAAGAACAAATAATATTTGAATGAATAACTATAAATTATTTGCACTATATCCTTTGTGTTTCAAATTTAAAAAAAAAAAAAAAAAAGCACCACATAATCATGTTTTTTATTGGATCATATCGCATGTTCAACAAAAACTCAATGTACCCTTTTTTAAACAACGTTTTGCGTCAAATTAACTCAAGAAACAAGAAAATACAAATTAATGAAGCTTTCAAGCCTCAATACCTTAAATAATTAGAGTTGTTTGCCAAAGCAAACAACTCTTTATTATTATTTTTTTAATATTAAAAAAAAAAAAAAAGCATCAATATGTTATAATTCCTTGAATCTAATCATGAGCCAACCTTTAAGACTAAATCATCAACCATTGATAATTAAATTTACCCCATGCGTAGTGATTTATATTTAATTAGGTTACTAAGGTGCACCATAATCAATCCTGTGCATGGTGACCATTGGCTTCCTAGACCAGAATTAAATAATTAATCGAATGTAATCCCACCAAAAATAAAATTATTTCTTAAAAAACAATATAGATTAGTAACCCCAAATAAATGTAAACAAAGAGATCGCTCGAGAACTTGAAAAAGCACTTTATTTCATTAATTCCTCCAGTGAAATTTATTGAATTAAACAAGATAGATTAACTTAGCACAAAATTGGCTAAAGATGCCAATTCAAAGAAGCATTAAGGTTGCTGCAGAGAAGTGGTGGTGGTGGTGGTGGTAGTCTCTTCATTAGGACAGCATTGTGTACAGGACCATACTTCTGGAGGGCCCTGGTGTATAAAAGCAGGCGCAACATTTTTTGCATGGAAAACCGTCTTTGCCGCACGCTGCAACACATTGAATAATCATGTGATTAGTAATTAATGAAAATTTTAATGGTGCTACTCCTGTTTGTTTCATAATATATATATATATATGTATCGGATGACCCATGTCCGAGTCATGACGGGTCAGGCCCATCCCTTCTCTCTCTCTGTACAAGATTACACCTATATATGATTCATCTATAGGTTGCTTATGCTTAGGTTATTAAATAAACGAACTTGAAAGGAAGGCTTGAGTTTCGCTTATTTATCTTACAAGCAAAAGCTCTGCACGGGATGACCCAAATACGGGTTATTCATGCAACAAATTAGTCTGTGTTTCATTGTGGCCACAAATAGGTACATTCATAACTAGATGTGGCACATTATAGTTGGTTGGCTGGGAAATCATTAAAGTATCAAAATTAAATTAAATTTTTTAAAAAAATTAAAAATAAAATAAGAAAAAGAGAGAGAGAGAAGAGAGTAAGAAATCATTCAATGGAAGTCTTTAGCATACGAATGACATAAGGATTATCCACGGGAAGGCTAGTGAGATCAAGTAGGGTTGGAAGCCGGTCCACTGCGGCTTCTGTCTGCAGATTAGAGACGACCAAGAATAGGAACATGCAAAGGAGAAATCTCATAGATGCCATGCTTCTTCTCCCTTTTTTTTTCACCCTTTCCCCTTGCTTACACTGTACTGCTATTTATAAAGGAAGCTGAGAAAGGTTATGGTTTATTTAATAAGGTAGCTTTAATTTGAATAGATTACAGTAACACCTTCTGTACAAGAGTCAAACCTAGGATTCAACAAAATATTCTCGGTCACAATTTATTGCATAAACAATAATACGTAGTACATATGATTCTTAATTATAACATATTTGTACAAGCTAGATCTGATTAATTTCTTTCCTTTTTTATGCTCTTTTTCTTATTAAAAAAAATAAAATTTCTTTCCTTTGGGATGCCTTAGACCCAAAAGGAACTAAATTTGCTATTACCTTACTCACAAAACATTAGTAGGTGGTGGCGGGCGATTTAGGGTTGATTTTTTATGTGGCTTGGCCATCTCCTTTAGGTCTATCTAAAATTTGGGCAAATTTTGAATAATATCACAATATGGGTGGCCCTATTTTCCATGCCTTTTTCGGCTAGATCCACACCCCTCTATGAACAAAAATATTAGTACTCCGTATGCAATAAAGTGAAAAATAAGTCTTGAAGGGTGTGGATCTAACTAAAAAGGATGTGAAAAGAGACCCATTTTTTATTTTTTTTGGTTGTGGCAGCCCGGGGGTAAGAAAGCAACAAAAAGCAATGTGTGAAAGATGGATATACCAAATTGTATTGGTCGTAGTCTCATAGGGGGTGGCAATTTTCAATCCAACCTATATATGAACCCAACTATAGCTGTTACTGTTTGCAACGAGGGGACTGCGGGAATGAAACAGGTCTCCCTCTCCCTTTTAGGGACTTAAATGTCTTTTGGCTGTTGATAAGGGTGGAGCATAGGTGGTTGCGGGGTCATCTCCCCCAAAATTTTAGGAATCCCCTGAATTTCTTATTCATAGAAGGTAACAAACATTTTGAGAAATTAGTAAAATATTAACTAATTTACTAAGGTAACCAAAAAAAAAAATTGTAAGGTGTAAATTTTTTACACCCGATGTAAACCGATTTCTCCCTTTTTTTTCATAATTTAAACTTTTGCTCGATTTCTTTTACAATCCCACGGCAGCATAACATTGTATTAAGGGTTAGGGGAAGGTAATTGAGCTATCCCCGTTTGGGCTCTCTATTGAACCATCCCCCTCTCCCCACCACACACACACACGCACAAAAATAAAAATAAAAATAAATAAATATTACTAGCTAATTTGGTAGAAATATAACTATAAACTCAAGAATAATTGTATCATAAATGAGGTTGAAATGCATGCCTTTTAGTGATTTCATTAATCTTGAAATTATTTATCAACGGGGCTTTAGAAGAATAAATAATATTTGAATGAATAACTATAAATTATTTGCACTATATCCTTTGTGTTTCAAATTTAAAAAAATAAAAATAAAAAAAGAAGAAGAAAGAAGCCCACATAAGCATGTTTTTTATCGGATCATATCACATGTTCAACAAAAAAAACTCAATGTACCTTTTTTTAAACTACCGTTTGCTTCAAATTAACTCAAGAAACAAGAAAATGCAAATTAGTGAAGCGTTCAAGCCTCAATACCTTAAATAATTAGAGTTGACAAACAACTCTTTATTGTTGTTTTTTTAATATTAAAAAAAAAAAAAAAAAGAAGCATCAATACCTTATAATCCTTGAATCTAATCATAAGCCAACCTTTAAGACTAAAGCATCAACCATTACTTATCCAAAAAAAAAAAAAAAAAAATCAACCATTGATAATTAAATTTACCCCACGCGTAGTGATTCATATTCAGGTTACTAAGGCGCACCATAATCGATCCCATGCATGGTGACCATTGGCTTCTTAGACCACAATTAATCGACATAATCCCACCAAAAATAAAATTATTTCTTACAACACAACATAGATTAATTAGTCACCCCAAATAAATGTAAACAAAGAGATTGCGCGAGAACTTGAAAAAGCACTTTATTTCATTAACTCCTCCAGTGAAATTTATTGAATTAAGCAAGATAGATTAACTAGCACAAAATTGGCTAAAGATGCCAATTCAAAAAAGCATTAAGGTTGCTGCAGAGAAGTGGTGGTGGTGGTAGTCTCTTCGTTAGGACAGCATTGTGTACAGGACCATACTTCCGGAGGGCCCGGTGTATAAAAGCAGGCGCAACATTTTTTGCATGGAAAACCGTCTTTGCCGCACGCTGCATGCAACACATTGAACAACAATGTGATTAGTAATTAATGAAAATTTTAAAGGTGCCACTCCTGTTTGAGTGGCCCATGTCCGAGTCATGACGGGTCAAGCCCATCGATCCCTTCTCTCCCTGTACAAGATTATACCTATATATGATTCATCTATAGTTTGCTTATGGTTAGCTTATTAAATAAACGAACTCAAAAGGAAGGCTTGAGTTTCCCTTATTTATCCTACAAGCAAACGCTCAAATTAGCATTGGAGGCCTCTATTGGCACCCTAAGACTTGTTTTTCATCCCCCACTTTACATTTTAAGATTTTATGAAAAATATAAAAGGTTTTCATAAAAACTGATCACACAATCTATTAGAAAACATCATTTTGAACAATTTTGTTGAAGAAAGTTTTTCAAAAATCTATCTTTTAAATGGACTTTGTAACCATTTATATGACAACTACTGTAAATGGCCAAAAATTCCACTTAAACAATAGATTTCAGAAAAACTTTCTTCTACAAAGTTATTCAAAATGATGTTTTTCAATGGATAGCGCATCCGGTTTTTATAAAAATCTTTTATATTTTTTATAAAACTTTAAAGTGTAAAATAAGTGGGGGATGAAAAGCAAGTTTTTGGGTGCCAATAGAGGCCCTCATTAGCATTTTCTCGAACTAGGTTCGAATAGTTGGGCTATGCAAATATTAATGAATTTATTAAAACGAGTTTGACTTAGTAAATTGATGAATATAAAAATTACATTTGACCTTGACTCATTTATTTTATGAACAAACTTGAATGATATTTTTACCGAGCTGGTAGAGTCAAACCCAAATACCTTGATTCGTCTTACAACCCTAGATTTTGTGGCTGAGACCCTAGATTTTGTGGCTGAAAATACATACATTCATTCCAAGATGTGGCACACTTGGTTGATTAGGAACTCATTCATATGAAGTTCTGAATTAGCTTACCAACTTCAAGGGGGTGATCCGGGGGAAGGCCAGAGAGATCAAATAGAGCTGGAAGCCGGTCCACTGCTGCTTCTGCCTGCATATTAGAGATGACCAACAGTAGGACCATGCAAAGAAAAAATCTCAAAGGTGCCATGGTTCTCCTTCTTTTCTCTTTTTTTTTTTTTTTAATTTTATTCTCTTTGGTTATGGTTTTGATTGCTTATTACTCTGCTATTTATAGAGAGGGGTGATTAATCCATGGGTTGTGCTAATCAATGCATATCTAGTGCTCTAGATTTATTTTAATTTTGTTGTTCATTTTGTCTTAGGAAAATAATCCACTTAAAAAAATACTTTTTTCAACATTAAATGCATTCCCTTCATTAGATTTCCCTACTCCAATTTTACCCCAATTTTATGATCATTTCTATCTACTAGATATATCACACGTGCGTTGCATGTGAATATCTTTAAATAATATTAATTATACAAAATAATAAATACATAAAGATTTATATTTTTTCATAAAAGATAAAGTTTAAAATTCAAAAGTACATTTTTTTAAAAGAATTTGAGTAAGAATTTTACTTTAATTTGTTAAGAGTTTAAGTTAAAATCTAACTCTCATTTCTTACCAAATGATAAAAACGTTTATTATGTGTTTCAATTAAAAGAATGATAGATATGTATTTTTCTTTTAAAATAAGGGTATATTGGTCATTCAAAAGTTTTTCTAAGATTCATCCTTTCATAGGTAGTATAGATAAGTCGATCTATTACCATGTTTGCAATACGCGGAATCTATAAGGTCAACATTGATATCCCAAAACCTGATTCATATTAATTAAATGGTTATTTGCACCAGTCTCGCATGGGCCATTGGGAGAATAATATATCTGAGGTTAATCGCATAAAAAAAAAAGGAAGTTATTTGCACCAATAAATAGCTTTTAATGTTAATTGTCTATATTAAAAAGAGTCAGTCTAGGATTGAACAAATTATTATAGGTTGCAATTTCTTGCATACTACATGAAAGATATGATTTCTATGACATGACAGTATTGGGTGGCCTGGACCCACGAGGGAATAAATTTGCTGATACCTTCTAGCGTGACATATATAAATGGGTGATGGCAACGGGACGATTTAGGTCGACTTTTTATATGGCTTGGGCCTACATGGCTTACGAGTCCTATTAAGGCCTCCTTTTTAATTTTTTGTCATTAAATTAAGTCTAATCTTTTATGATGTACAAATCCCTCATAAATCCATGTACTCAATAATAAGGGAGTGGAGTAGGTTCAAACCTCTCCTCAATGTCTATCTAAAATTTGTGTAAATTTTAAAACTACGAGGTAATTCAAATTACAAAGACTGCGACTTAGAAACCGTTAGTCCCAAATTTGAGTCTTTATTATCTCACTATCGGATACAAAAGCTTACAGGTAGTTTGTGCATTATAAGACATTAATTAGTTTAGGATATAATTTTAATTAAACCATTTCTTTATTTTTACAACAACAATTTTGTACTATTTGTCATATTTTATTAGTTCAATTGAGTCAGTTTTTTATTTTATTTTTTATTTTTTTATTTTTAGAATCTAATTGAATTGAACCAGTTGAGCTAGCTGAAATTTTTAGTTTTATAATTTTTGGGGCACGTGGATTGAACTAGCCAATCTAGTCTAGTGAATGTGTCAGCCTGTGAGCTCTAGTCAAACTTGATTCAATCCACCAAATTAGGTTGGTTTTCAAACTACTACTCGTTATAACCCTCATGACTAAGAAAAGAACTTCCATAGAACCGTTGCATAATCACGTGATACAACCAATCAATAACAGTTAAGTAAAGTGAGATTGTTCTGATCAACAATCCCATTTTACTTAACTATAATTAATTGATTGCACCACGTAATTATACAATGGTTTCATGGAAGTTTTTCTCCATGAGTAGAAGAAAGCAAATTATTGTTGGGTGGGGTTGTTTTTCACACTTATCCCCATGTGTCACAGATGGATGTAACAACTTGTATTAAAGCTATGAGCCCGACCGTGGCCCTTACTGTTTGAAATCATTGTGCGATTCTCTTTTATTTTTCGAAGGACTTTTTGTTCTCTTTTACTGTTTGACATCAATGCCCGACCATGGCCGTCACTGTTCGAAGGACTTTTTGAAATCAGGGCCGTTACTGTGTGAAAGATTTATTTTGTCGGGACCAAGAACCTTTTGTCCATATGGCCTTCTGTTTACGCCCTAAAAATCCGCCTAAGAAATTTGCATTCGGCTTTAGTCAAAATTTTAGGGTAGAGGCCGAACACCATGTAAAAGCAATTATCGGTCAGATAGTCAAAATTCACTCTTCTTAGACTGATTTTCCATTATATCAAGAATCATTATCAGCCACATTTGCGGGACAGTTACAGATCGTGGGAAGTTATTTGAAAACGTGGTTTTAGTGGGAGACGTCTCGTTAAAATGAGCCAGATAGAGAGCGAATTCTGCGAAGTAACGGTCACTTGAGAGTATAAAGATGGAAGATCAGCCATCGAGAAGGCCCTCCAACATCAATCAACAAACAAGTTCTCAGGAACTTTATCTTTTTCAGTTTCTTATAGAATTCTAGGATTTTAAACGCAGAAACGTGTGCTCCTTTCTAGTCAAAGGCGTGTGCATCCCTTTGTTTATCATTGTAATTCCAGAAATTGATCAATGAAAATGGCTTCCTCCGTGGTAAGCATTTCCTTTTAATTTCTGTTATTATTTTGTGTTTTCAATTGTTTGTCACAGAAAAGTCCTTGAGTCCATTCAAGGCAAGGTAGAACACACAATTCGTCACTGTTTAGTGGCTGGCACGCTCGCGCAACCCAATCCTCAGAATTGAAATTTTGGAGGAAACACCTTCCTTCCTAATTACTAAATGAAGCTCTACTATACAACCAAGCCTACGGAAAGGTTTTTAATTAATTAGAACCAATTGATTACTATCACCAACCTTGTAGGTCTTGGTTGGATCCCTTCCCCTCTTCAAAGAAATGTAAGGAGAAATGGTAGAGATTTAAAAATCAGCCTTACTTTTCATTGAATGAAAAGAAAATTCTGATTAGGAGAAATCCAACAAAAAAAAAAAAAAAAAAGACTTAAATAAATTTATCTGAAATTTGTCAGTTTGTCACTAAATCGAATACTCTACCTCAAGCCACTAGGGTTGAGTTAGTGATGAGGGAAAGTGAGATAAAAGGTTAAGATTAGATTAGTGTAGGAGTTCAAGTCACTCAAACTGTACCACAACTTTTGCTCTCTAATATGTTTGATTAACAGTTGCTTAGACAAAACTAAACTTTTGATTATTGTGACTTGTCTAGATCCACCCACGATAGGCCTCTCTCTCTCTCATTCTCGTACACACACGGTAGGTGGCTTAAAACCTGTTCAAAAGGAGATCGATCTGGTCCCCCTAGGAATATAAGCCACACCCTTAACACTGCGTACCCATTTCTCTTATGCACGTTTTTGTTTTCAATTCAAAGCTGAAAGCACATTGCCTTTGTAATTTGAACATGGAGGCAGCTCAATTTCTATTTCTATTTTCACTTTCTTATTTGGGTTCTACGAGGGCTCGGATCCAAACACAACTGACAAATTGGAACCCAAATAATGGCCAAAAACTAAACACCAAAATCCAAAAACAAAGAAAACAAAGTGGAGGGTGGGACCGTGGGGATTGTCTTGTTCATGGTCATTTCCAACTTCTACAACGACCCAGATTATGAGGCAAGGTTAGAGTCCTTGATTTTTCATAGACAAAATAGGGGGCATTACAGATTGGTCGACAAATAATTACAGTTAGTAATCATTCTTAGTTAAGTTAATAGTCATTAGTATTGATGTGTAATTATTTTTTCATAGTCCAACCAATCTGTAATTCCTCCAACCAAAAAAAAAAAAATATATATATATATATATATATATATAAATCTCTAAGGTTTTATTTTATTTGTTTTGGGTCCTTGAACTAATGCTGGAAAGTGAGCTACTGCAATAGTGCAATGAATCGACCGTGGCCTGATCAAAAAGACTAGTAGAAAAGTTTATAGTGAATTATAACGATTAAAGATTGATGTTGGCTAAAGTGACTCTTGAGAGTGATTTCGCCTTCAATATTAATGCATGATTATCATTTTGTCGGTTACACAAAGAGTCCTGATTAGATTATTCATAAACCACGTACATAAGTCATCCGTAGTCATTTTTTAATCGGCAAATTGTTTATGCCGTCATTGGCTGGGCATATATATATACACAGTTATACACAACACATGCAAATTTAAACAAATAAATAATAAAAAATGCTTAAGTAATATATTAATTTTATTTTTCATTCAATTATTTAGTTAGCTTAGCATTTCCTTCTTTTCTATTCAATTACGTATTTGAAAAATACTTATGTTGTGAATTTCAATTTGACCAGCAAAAACGATTCGAATTTTTTTTAAATTGAAAACAAAAAGAGAGAAAAGAGGGGGGGGTGGGGGGGACTGTGGGGTGGGGTTTGCTGATGTTACGGGTACCCCAAAGGAATATTCTTTGTTTTTGTTACTATGCTATCCTTTGTTAGGAAAAATCGTAGGAAGGGTTGTACTTCGATGGCACAATCGGACATGAATTGTCTTGTTTTTTAGATCACATGGTGATGTATGGACCACTCCAGGGTTATATATAGTCTAAAATTTTGGTCACTATTTGCTACTACTCAACTAAATTTGGTTGTAAATTCAAAAAATTCAACCCAATTTCAAAAAACAAAAATAAAAAGAGTTCATGTTAACAGTTTTTTAATTACTTTAAAATAAAAATTAAAAAAAAAAATTGCTATTATCTGAATAAATAATTGTACAAATTTTAGAAAGGCTGTACAATTATTTGTGCCAAGGCATGGTGTTGGACTCACCTGTAATATTCTCTACAGTCTACGTGCACCTCTAAAGCCCCCACGCTAGCTCATGAGACATATAGTTTATCTTATCACGTAAATAATAATTTATTTGTCAAGATGAATATTCAATTATGCTGCATCACACCTGCTCTATCAATCTGTCTGTTTTACTGTATTGTTTATTTATTATATAATATAAAATAAAGATTTTCCTTCGCTTTTGTAAAAATAAATAAATAAAGATTTGTACTACATTAATGTCATGGCCTGCTGGTTTCTCTCCTTTATGATCATGACTCATGGGTCCCTCTGGTTTCTCTTCTTTATGATCATGGATGACCAACTTAACCTATTTGGATTACTATTTTCATCAAGGCACGAGTTATTGGTTCGACAAGTAGGTAGAATAAATTTTTTATCAGATGACACCAAAATCCAAATCTGGTTCATATAATTATCATGGTTGTAGGTGAAAATAGGGATGGCAATAGGATAGTTTTTTGGACGAGGTAGTCCTAATCCGACCATATTTTTAAATGTCGTCAAGGCTGTATTTTTAAATGTCGTCAAGGTTAGGGTATTTATGAGCTATTGGTGCGTTAAATTTTTCATAAAGAATGTGATGTCATAAAGCTTAGAAAGGATGTGTGTGGGCCAAGATGAATTTTTTATTTTCTTTATAAATAAAGTTATCCAGAATTTTAGACTTTTAGTCCAATTAATCTCTTGGGGACTTTTGGTACCCTTGATTATTATCTGATGTGACCGAGTTACAACCAATTGTGATGAACTTATTACAAAATGTAATTAAATTCATTTGAGGGTATAGTACCCCTCGAAAAACCCTTCCCATAAGTATAGGAAAGATGCTAACTCTGTATTAGTTAATACTTGATTGTTTGTTGATCCTAAAAGAGAGTGAGAAGTTGAATTTAGGTGCTCACTCGTTTAATTTACATTTATATTTAAAAACTGTTACACGGTCTAAATAAACCTATTAATGGATTGAATCTGCACTATCCTAATTGGAATAATTAAGGGAAAACTTCATTTTTATCCACCTCAATAGGTAGTGGATGAATTAAGTTAGACGATCCAGGTCAATTATTTACAAATTCATATCCAATATGTTTACTTTCATTGCTCAATCCAATCCCATAAACTTGCAAAATATAGAGCAAGCATAAGAGAGAGAGAGAGAGAGATATTTCATTTGATAAGTTACAACAACAAGCATTATCCCTTAATTCATCCACAAGAAGTTGAATTTAGGAATCGTTTTGTCTTTGAAGGATTCAAGGACGAGCCTAGCGCAGTGGTGGACAAGGCTGCTTCCATTTGGGCAGAACTCTCAGCGGGGGCGGAGGTACAGGTGAGCTCAGGTCTGGTTCATCGTGTCCAGTGGCAGCCACCACGCCCAGGTGTTTACAAAATCAATGTTGACGGGGCAATTTTTGCTGAACAGTCTTGCGTGGGTTTTGGGGTGATAATCCGGGATTGGGAGGGGCAAGTTATTGCTGCCGCCTCGAGGCGCTTGGCTGGCTCCTTCTCGATCTCTTTGGTGGAGGCGATGGCTTTTCGATTCGCGGTGGGGCTGGCGCAGGATTTGGGGTTGCACTCTGTGGAAGTGGAAGGGGATAGTCTGGAGGTGGTGACGGCTCTTGCGGCTGCTACGGAGCTGTTGACTCCATTTGGGCTTGTTGTTGAAGATATTCTACATGATGCCGCTCAATTTTTTAGAGAGGTGTCTTTTTTACATATTCGGCGTGATGGCAACAAGGTTGCTCATGGCTTAGCTAGACACGCTAGGTTTCTTGACGATCTCTGTGTGTGGATTGAAGACATCCCTACCTGTGTAAGGGATCAATTCCTTGTTGATCTTAATTTTGAAGCTCAATAATACCTAGATCTTTATCAAAAAAAAAAAAAAAAAAAACAAGCATTATCGATGATACATCACAAATTGTAGAAAATGACCTATCCACGATTATGCTTTAAAAAGTGTAGTAGATCGGGTCCATTTATTTTATTTTTATTTTTATTTTTAAAACTGCCATAAATTTGTCGAATTTTAAAGGTTTTTTTAAAAATAATATAGAATTTTAAAGTTTAATAGTTGAAAAAACATATAATTTAACTACTAAAATGTTACAAATAAATAAATAACTACTAAAATGTTGTTTGTTGTTTTGGATCAAATTGTTTGAAGAGAATTAGAATCCTCTTCATTAACTGGACCGTCTAATTAAATTTGGGCCATTGATATTTGATGCTTTTAATGGATCCCACATAAATTGACGAGTTCCACATGATATAAATGGTCTAAATTTTACTTGAATATTTAATAAATGGAAAACACTTGCCCATTATAAGATGAGATTAAATAAGGGAAATGATTACAAAATTTATTGAATAATATTCATACTTAATTAATTAATATTTTAAATTACCAAATTCAGATTGTTCACAAATTAGGGCCCCTTTGGTTGTTTAAATGGAAATTAAAAATTTATAAGGTATTTTACATTATAAGAGTAACAGTATGAAGGCATATTTTTTATTAAGATTATTTAAAAAACTTGAT
Source organism: Liquidambar formosana (assembly GCA_039720395.1). NCBI lineage: Eukaryota > Viridiplantae > Streptophyta > Magnoliopsida > Saxifragales > Altingiaceae > Liquidambar > Liquidambar formosana. The sequence continues at coordinate 28,974,668 of CM077831.1, forward strand.
TTTACCATTTTATTCAATATTATAAAATTAATTTTATAAATTTATAAATAATATTATTTTAAATTTCTATCCTCGTTTAGGAGGGTTACAAATCTGAACCCCTATTCCATTGTACGCCATTGACAAGTCTGATTGCATGCAATAGTTATTTCTGACCCTGAAGCCGCACAGGCGCCTGAAATCCCATTATTACCCTCGTTTCAAATGCAAATTTCTCTCCTGAAATTTCTTCATGATTGGTAAAAAACCATGGATTTTTTTGGTCAACATGAAAATTGCCCACATTAGTTCCCGTCTTTCATTCGTACCTTTCGTATATTATATGGAGTATTTTCTGGAAGCATGTTGCTCCATGCTTGTCCTTTATCGAAAAAAAAAAAAAAAAAATGTGCTCCATGCTTGCTATTCTATCCCTCCCTCTCTCACTACTTCCTTAAAAAAATTAATGAAACCCACCTGTTCCTTTAAAATATTTATGGGACCTCCCCCTCTCTCTCTCTCTCTCTCTCTATCTCTTTGTATGTGAATAGGTAGATGGCTTTACTGACTTCTCCCGGTACCGTCCTCTTCTCTACGCCACTTTCGTCCTGTTTTGGCCAGTGAGTCTCACTGGTTAGTATTTTTTTTTTTTTTTTTTTTTTTTGTCTTTCAAAGTCGTCGGAAAAAGGTTACCTATACTGCCATCGTGCGGAGTATATCTCGAACTTCATCAGCAAGCCCTGTTTGTTTCTAGATTTCACTATATATTCCCCCGTTGTCTTCCTTTTGGGTTAATTGGTATGAATAGCTCGTTTACGCAGCTTCAAGAGCTGAAAACTCACACTCATACTTCTGGGTAGTTCACAATCTGCTAGTTTGTTCAATGGATACTAATGGGAAAGCTCCAAAAATAGCCGAAATAAGCATGCCGGAGAAGACGAGTGCAAACGGGGGCGATGTGGTAGTACTAATACCGAGCGAAGAAGGTTCGAGAAGGGCGAATACAAGCAGGGATGCACAAGGGTCTCCGTTGAAAGATTCAGAATCTACAACCCCAAAGCAATGCACTTTCGTGGACTTACTCGACAAAGGAGCAGCACCCATGAGCCATCGCTCGCCGGAGATTGCGAGGTTCAGTCCCAGTCCGAGCCCCGGCCGGAATAAGCCGCCCAAAATCCCGACGAACGAAACCCTAATGCGCCGACGGTCGTTGGCGAGGTCAGTGTACTCGAAACCCAAGTCGAGGTTCGGCGAGCAGTCGTATCCTGTTGACCATAATGTATTTGCAGAGAGAGAAAGAGATGGGCAAGGCGTGAATTCGCCATTTAGGAATCCAACGTCCAATCGGGCGTCGCCGAATAGCAGAGCGCCGTCGAGGAATGCTTCGATCACTCCGAAAACGCCATTGATGGCGTCGCCGGGAGGAGTGGGAGTGGATGAGTATGAAGAGATTTGCAAGAAAGTGAATAGTCAATTGAGTAAAGAGAAGAGTAAGAAAGTGAAGACTAAAGTTCTAGTCGAGTGGGTTGCATTTGTGTGCATTTTGGGGTGTTTAGTGGCAAGCTTGACTGTTGAAGAATTGCTGAATTCTATGTTTTGGGGTTTGGAGATGTGGAAGTGGTGTGTGCTTGTAATGGTAATCTTTTGCGGTATGTTGGTGACAAATTGGGTAATGAATATTCTTGTTTTTATCATTGAGAGGAACTTCTTGTTGAGGAAGAAGGTTCTTTACTTTGTTCATGGGTTGAAGAAGAGTGTCCAGGTATTCATTTGGTTTGCTTTGATACTTCTTACATGGGTTTTGTTGTTCAATCGTGGGGTCGAAAGATCAGCCAATACCACCAAGATTCTGGATTTTATCACTTGGACTATTGTTTCTTTTCTCATTGGAGCATTTTTGTGGCTTTTTAAGACTTTATTGCTGAAGATCTTAGCATCTTCTTTCCATGTCAATACATTCTTTGATAGGATTCAAGAATCTGTCTTTCATCAGTATGTCCTACAGACCCTTTCAGGGCCGCCGCTTGTAATGATGGCAGAGAGGGTAGGCAGAACGCCAAGTGCTGGTCAATTGAGTTTCAAAATATTAAAAAAGGGCAAAGAAAAGAAGGAGAAAAAAGAGGTGATTGATATGGCAAAGCTTCATAAGATGAAACAGGGAAAGGTTTCTTCTTGGACCATGAAGGTGATGGTAGATGCAATAGCGAGTTCGGGGCTGTCCACACTCTCTAATACACTTGATGAAACTGTTTATGATGGAGGCGGTGAGCAGACAGATAGGGAGATTACCAGTGAGATGGAGGCAATGGCCGCAGCCTATGACATTTTCACGAATGTTGCTAATGGTTCCAAGTGAGAAAATTGGCCCTTTCAAATCTGTTGTTATGCCCTGATATTCTTTTCCCCTTTCTCTCTGGTCTTCCCTTGACCATTTGATCTTTATGTGCAGATACATTGTTGAGGATGACCTCCTGAATTTCATGATCAAGGAGGAGGTGGATCTTGTGTTTCCACTGTTTGGTGTAGCAGCAGAGACAGGACAAATCGATTTAAAATGTCTGACTGACTGGGTGGTAAGGCCTATTTCATTTGTGTTTGCTAAATACTAACCACTTAACTTGCAGTTTCTTACTGTTTTATGATTCTCTCAATTCCATTCAGATAGCAACTACTCCACGCATCAGTCAATGGGTTCTTATTTTTTAGTCTATGACTGAGATGTAAACTATGAAACTGTGCAGATCTTCACTTTATGTTAATTGTGTGAAGCATAGAATAGTGTTTGTTTGATTGCTGATAAGAGAAGGGAAGAAAAGAGAAACATAAATTCACAACTATTTGTGGGTGGAATATTGTTGTAATATTCCAATTTAATTCTTGTTCCTATGTCTTTCCAGCAATCATACAGAGCAAAAATTAATCCCAACATCTCTGGAGTGTTTAGTCTATTTAGCTTCAACAGTGAGAGTGATGAGGGAAACACCATATCATTATCATATAACACTTTCAGTAGTTACGACATTAAGTTGTTGAAGTTCTGGTCCTTCAAAATGAACTTGGTTTTGAATTTGAATTGGAGTGCATGAGTTTACAATTTGATCCAAGTAGTTGGTTTTATTATTGATTATGTGGAAAAGAGAGTAAAGTCTGTTTGGTGGAGAAAACGTTCATTCTTCAACATTCGTGACCTTGTTAATTTGTGCAGGTGAAAGTTTACAAAGGTCGCAAAGCATTAGCACACGCTTTAAATGATACCAAAACAGCTGTAAAGCAATTGAACAAGCTTGTTACGGCAATCCTGATTGTTGTAATGATTATTGTGTGGCTACTTTTGGTGGGAATTGCGAATACAAAAGTACTTGTCGTCCTCTCAGGGCAGCTTGTAGTGGCGGCTTTTATGTTTGGAAACACCTGCAAGACTATATTTGAAGCTATTATATTTGTATTTGTGATGCATCCCTTTGATGTTGGTGACCGCTGTGTGATTGATGGCATTCAGGTAACGTCTAAAAGTGGGATCTTATTTGTTTGTTTCTGGGGTTATTGGATTAACTCTGTTTTATATATTCTAACCTGACAGATGGTAGTTGAAGAGCAGAACATCTTAAATACAGTCTTCTTGAAATTTGATAATGAAAAGATATACTATCCAAATTCAGTTTTGTCCACCAAGCCCATCGGCAACTTCTACAGAAGCCCAGATATGGTTGATAATATAGAATTCTGTCTTGATTTTATGACACCAGTGGAGAAGATTGGGAATTTAAAAGATAAAATAAGGAAGTAAGTTGACTCTGCCCTTATTCTTCCTATTATTTGTGTAACAATGCAACTATTAGGAACTAAGCAGTGATTGTTTTAAGATAAATGTCTTAATGTTTAAAGGTTCCTTTAGCACAAGAATTTAGTCATTATTGGCTTATTGCGATAACTTACTGTCATGCAGGATATCTTGTTACTGGAAGATGTGAGAGACGAATTACTGCTATCAATTGGCAGTATGTTCTCAATTTGCAAATGCATGGTGTCATAAGCTTTTTGCTAACTCATCACATCATGTGATTCATCATTTTGGATGGTCGAGCCTAATGTTTTCAGCAAAAAATTCATGACACCATGTGATACAACATTTTGAACATAGTGATTGAGCCTAATGTAAAATTCCTCTCCTTTAATGTATAGTTTGTGAGGACAAGGTCTCATGGCCAGGAAACCGATGGTGTACCTTAGCTCTTTTAATGTATGTGTTGCACTTTACAACCATTGTCTGCTAAGAGTATTTATTGCAATCAAGAGACCCGCCTCTCCTTCACTCTTTGCTTTGTTCTCACCATTTCTCAATCCTGGATGCTTCAGTTCTGTACCATCTTTCCATGGCATTCTTATCCCAATTTTCACTTAAGAATGATCATTGACCTTTCCATAGAGACATCCAATAAAATGGGATTTGACTTTGCTCTCATTGGGTTTTGTTTGTGTTTATTTTCCTCCTTTATTGGTCATTGTTTCTTTCCTCCTCTATTGGTCATTGGCTTTTTTCCTCCTCTATTGGTCATTGGCTTTGTTGAGTTGAGTTTAATAATGAATGCATATATTAAAGTTACACTTCGAAATATATTGAGATTTCCCGCTATATGATTTCTTCATTCTTTAGTGGCTTGCAAATCACAACGAATTCAAAAAGCAGTTGTGAGCTACTTTCCAAAGAGGTATATCTTCATGTAAACATATGCACATGCCAGCACAGGTTCCTTCTAATTTGTATTCCAATGTGTGTTGCTGTATCCTTCTAAGTTGTAACACAGGATTATCTCAGATTTTACCAGACTTATAATAGCCCCCCCCCCTCTCTCTCTCTCTCTCGTGTGTTTTGTAAGTTCAGTTTAGTATATCCAAAAAATGCATGTAGTGAAATTATGCTTTGAAATTTCAAGTACATTTTGAGATTTCCTTATATTATGATATTCATCTTTTTAGCGGCTTGCTAATCACAATGAATTCAGAAAGCAGTTGAGGGCTTCTTTCCAATGAGTTGTATTTTCATTTAAACATATGCACATGCCATTGAAGGTTCCTTCTGATTCGTATTCTAATTTGTGTTTTGTATTCTTCTAACACAGTATCTCAGATTCTATAACACTTATTAAAGCAGTCTGATGATCTTGCTTTAGGTTATCAGTTTCCTTACAGGACAAGCACTTGCAATTCTTTTGCAAACAAGCAAGTCAAAGATTTTTAAAATTTCTAAATCAAAATCTGACCCCAACAGGCAGTTTTGAGCCTTTTGTACAATATTTAGGAGTTTTATCTGTGCTCAGAATTTAATTTGATACAAGTCTCCATATCAATTTGCAGTCTTTTATTTGTTTTCACTTTTTTTCTCAATTTACTTTCATTTGGACAGGCATTTAGAGAGCAATTCCCTACATTGGCATCCTGGCCACAATCTGGTGGTGAAGGAATTTGAGAATGTGAATAAGATAAAGATGGCTTTATTTTTTAGTCACACAATGAACTTTCAAGACTTTGCGGAGAAGACCAAGCGGAGGTCCCAACTGGTCATAGAGTTGAAAAAGATTTTTGAAGAGCTAAACATCAAATACAATCTTCTGCCCCAAGAAGTCCATCTCTGCAATGTTGGGTCTGCTACAATGACTACTGCGAGTACTACCAGATAATTATTGCTCATGGCTCCAAAATTCATCTGATAATCTGCAAGTAGGTGCCATTTTTTCCTCTCTTCTCTAATGAGACAAACATGTACGATCATATCCCTGATTTTAGAACTCTTAAGATTACCATAACAGAGTTGCCATCCAGTGAATCATCTTTTGTGTGTGTGTGGATGATTGCTTGTTGAATATTTGTGGCAGCTGCAAGAGAAAATGAATAAATTAATTTCTCTGCTTTTAGGAGTTTCTTCTAACAATGAGATTGATTACTCTTTATCTTTTTTGGAAAAAGAAACCTTATAAATTGAGATTTATTGCTTAGAATTAATTATTGAGGTAAAAGAAGGTTTGAAAAATATTATGCCACCATGCATGCCCAATTATTTATTTTTACCTTCAACCCTTTTTGTCTTTCGAGAAACCTGAAATAGACAATGAAAATCTTTGTACTGACAACTATAAATTTTTCTTTCATGAAGTTGCTCAAAAATTCCCATGAGTTCATCTCTGCCCTAATCATCAGTATGACAACTTATGAAATCCAAATGTATATATTGCATGTATTTGGGTTTCCCCAAAAGGCTGCGACCTTCAGGACTGTATATCTTGGCAGGTCCTGAAAGAACCATTGAAACTTTGAAAACAAATGAGTTCCTTTGTTTTTCTTAATGTAATGAACAAACTCCTTGTAATAATAATTTTCTCTTTTTTTCTTATTCTGTTCAGGGATCGCGAAGGGCAGATGCTAGGAGGAAAGCATGAGGATCTCTTTTTCTGTGTGTCTTTGGTGAGCATGTTTGTCTCAAGGAAGGCACTGAAGCTATCTGCTTTGATTTTAGCTTGGAGAAAGGATGAAATACTGCCATGCTTATGGATTATGTTTCTAGTGTAAGAAGACGTGGATAGATTTTAATTATCCTTATCTATTTCTAGTCGAACTTGCTGTTGAATTTCCCATGTAGTTTATACATTCTATAATAGTTCAAGTTGGCTTACTTGTACGTCTGGTGGTGCCTAAATGCTTGGCTTTCATGGGAGTTGTCCCTATATGTACATGCTGCAAAATAATTCATGTTTATATGTTTGAGTGGGCCGAATTGGATATCTTTCTTTTTGCATTTTTGATGTTCTTCTTTGATATTCTTTCTGGCATTTAAGCTGTGAACTCTGGCTGTAGACTCACTGTAGAGGTCTTCCTAGAGGCACAATTCCACGGTCCTGCATATGTGCAGTATGTTACTGGTTGAGATCTTGATCAAAGATTTGTTTATTTTATTTTATCTTTTTGGGTTTAATTTTTAAGTTCCAACTCTTTACCTATGAGCAGCTCCTTCTGTTAAATTACTCGAATCAAGCCTCCATAAACTTGTTGATTTACCCTAGCAAAAAAAATAAGAAAAAAAAAAATGACCTTGTTTATTTACTATGAGCTGTTGTGGTCACCTCTATCTCAATCATCTTCCATTAAATCAGTTGGCTAGAGAGTTTGAGGCTGTTTTCTGCAGCATGTGGCATTAAAATTATTTAATATTTTTTTGGGTTCTAATGATTTTTGCGTCTGCAATCTTTTCCAGAAGCCATTCTTCAACGGCTTTGGATTTCCATTTCTGTTTGGTGGGGGGCTGCAAAGGCTTTGCTTTGATTGTGTTTCAAGGATGTCTGCTTTGAATTATGCCTGCAGGAACCAAACACTCCCTCCTTTTTCTTCGTTCTTTTTTTTTTTTTCTTTTTTTGGGCTGCGTAACCAAACAACGTTCTTACATGCTTCATTAATGATTTTCATGGGAACAAATGAAGCTTTATGCAATACTGATGAGCAAATCAGCTCCACTGACTACTAAAACATTCCGAGGTCTAACAGTACAATTTTTATACTCACTTAAGCTTGTGGGAGTCTTGCTGTCTTAGGATATCTATGTGACCAGCCAGCAGGAACAGCCTTCTGAAGTCAAAGCATGCATTCGTTTGTGGCTGCCTACAGTCATCTCTTGTGGTATGTTTATTCAAAGGATTAAGAGTCCACACCGTGGCATGTTTATTTAAAGGATTAAAGCTTATTATTTATACACATCATATAAGATTTGAAACCATGCTTTAAAAAACCATGATTGGAGTTTAGACCATCAAATTTCCCTACTTTCCTTACTTTTTCTGACCATTTTAAAAGCCTTCACCCTTAAAATTGAACAAATCTAAAGTTTCAAAATGTCAAATCATGCTCATGTTTTGTGCAATTGATTTTCTAAAAATAAAACTTATTATCCAATAGGATCGGTCTTTGAATAAACAAGTCACATAACATTATAAGTATTAAGTAACGTGACGAGACATGGCCGCATGCTTTTAGGCTTGCCTAAATGGCACTTTATATTACTGAAAAAGAGTTGCATTCCAACTGGATCATTCTAGGACGATAACCTTATCCCCGAAACCAAGTTGAGAAACCCGCCACGTAGTATAACGTTGAGGTGACACGTCAGCTAGAAAATCTCCCATTTCTACCTCTCATCTCATTCCATACACTCCCTATCCACAATCTAATCCTCCTCTTCCCATCCAGGACTAGAACTTACATCTACATTTCTACTAAGCAAAAGAGAGATAACAAAGACCAAGAAGATAGCAAAAAATGGCTTCTGTTTCTATGGCTATGCCATTAACTTCTGCAAGCCAGAAGAGGGTTCACAAGTCAAGCACTGAAGCCTTCTTCAAGCCATTGCCAGTGAGGCCGTCAAAGAAGGTTGTGTCCGTCGTAAACCCAAACTCCAAAGCTTGCAGGCTTGTGGTTCAAGCCTCTCTTAAAGAGAAGGCAATCACAGGACTAACAGCAGCTGCATTGACAGCTTCCATGGTGGTCCCTGATGTGGCTGAAGCAGCTGGGTCTGACCTCTCCCCATCTCTCAAGAACTTCTTGCTCAGCATTATTGCCGGTGGAGTCGTGCTTAGTGCCATTGTTGGAGCTGTCATTGGAGTTTCCAACTTCGATCCTGTCAAGCGAACCTGAGAAGGAAAAAATCTTGAGAGAATTCTATGAATTTTCTTGTTCTTTTTCTCTCTCTCCATCCACATTGTTTTTGGTTTCTGTGGTTTTATGTTGGTAATTTGCAACTCTGTTAGCTATATATATTGATATGAAAGATTTGAATTCAGAAATGAATGTATTCCATTTTAGCACAAAATATACAGTTCTGACTCCAAGGTTCTATGGGCTTTGAACACTTAATGCCAGCCAATGCCAAACAGAGGACTCTGTTTAGGAATAGATAAACACACAAAGAGAGGCAGCAGGGGGCTTATGTCTAGGAATTTGGGGAAATAGACCATACTGGGTTCAATTAATTTTGAAAAAGTCATGTTTAATGCCTTATTTTTTGGATGAAGCTGAAGGGTCTTGCCAAACAACAATCAAATGAAATCCGGCCAATCAGACTCATTTTCAACTAACAGGGTTTCTTTGTTTTCCCTAGGGCCCCTCGAATTCAGTTATTGGCATGAGTAGGAATTGAGGAAAGCTCAAAACCCAATTCAGAAATCAAACCTTATGCACAAAAATGTCCTTTTTCTTTTTGATACCTTATTGTACAAGAGTGTGTTTTTGTAAACTATATTGAAGTGTGTTCCTTTCAGTTCCCAGATGTTGCTTGGCTGAAAAAAATGAGAAAAATGAACACATGTCACTGCTTGCAAGTCACCATTGAGCTTTATAGGAGAAGGAACTCCTGTTCCTATGTGTTTTAGCACTCATTACTGATACAGCGGCATATCTCTATCAGGCATGATTCACCATTAAATGGGCCAAAGAGATCCTGTCAATAAAATGATACTGATAGAAAATTTACACTCGAATATGAATGGAGGAATGCCTCTTAAATTATTATTTACGGATAAAGCTTTCACATAGTTCATCAATTTGAGTCCTATAACATCCACTAGAAGTTAAAACGTGTACTGCCTAAAACCCAAAAGCTTCTATCCAATTTTTGTTCAAATTTTCTTGGAGAAGTTTTGACTGCTATTTTTTTTTGTATATTCCAACCCTTCACCTCTTCCTTTCTGTACAGCAATTCCCCCCCATCCTGCAGCTTGAGGTCTCAAGGGCGGTAAGCCACCCCATGGCCATAGATGAATCTTGCGTCGTCTTCAGTGTAAACATGAGTTTCATTCAACAACCTGGAATGGCAAATCAACCATCTGAATTAGCAAGTCTCGCAATACATAAGACCAGCAAATAGTGGATTCAATAATCAGCAGTATCCATTGGCCCAAATGGCAGAGAACTTACGATAGGGAAACACTCTTGTTCATGATAGTAGAGGAGAGAAGGGAGGCTCCATTTAAATAGAGAAGTTCCCCATTGATTCTTTCCATTATCCTGTCATCTATTTCCTCAGCTTTAATGGAGAAAGGTTGATCGGATGCCTGGATTAAATCATATATAGCTTCATATAAACCAGTAAACAATAAAGCATATATCCATCTGCATCCAAACAAGCTTGTATTTACTCACCATAACCCATCCCCATGTATCTGCAAAAGATGGCACATGAGCTGTGTATGCAAGCACATCTGCATGAACATGAAAAATGTTGTAATCAATTTTAAAGCTGGCCTTGATATTACAGATGACTTATTAGCCCATTGATCTAATTCCGAAATGAAGCTTAAAGAGAAGATCTTGATCAACAAGAGACTTACACTTGAAGACCTGTCTAATTGTGTTGTATATAGATGAGAAGACCTCCTTGTGAGTAAAAACACCAGCCGGTCCAGCCTGCACAATGGAACAAGTCTCAAAATTTTGGTTTACATCTGTGGGAACAAAGGAACAGAATGATGATATAATAGCTGATGGTAAAAAGGAATCATGCAGCAGACGCCAAATACTTGGGATTCGGCTTTCATGTGATAAGAAAAGAAAAGGCAATTCCAAGAGGCAAGCAGAATGGAAAACAAGCAATCATCTGCAAATTAAAACACCCACCTGAGTAACAAAGATGCCGTTGTCATTGAGCTTAGGCTTGAGAATTTTCTCATAGAAAGATTTTGTATACAGTTGATAGCAAGGTCCTCCTTCAACCGGGTCAGCTAAATCTCCCACTATGATATCGAATTTCTCATTCCTCCTCTCCAATTCAGCCCTTGATATGATAAAAATGATAAAAAAACAACATTCATTTTGATACTATTGGGTCCATATTTAATGACTATAGAGGTTGTCTAGTTGCCAACAAAGGGTGTAAAAGACTTGCTAACTAAGCATTTTAGGCCTGACTGTATTTTATGAAAGTCCGATTGTTGCATGCCAGACTAGTTGGGCTTAATGTTCCAGTACAGAACAAGCCCATTACTTTACATTGTGGGCCTAGGGAGGCCCACCCCAGAAAACCCAACTTAATGATTTCCTAATTAAGCCTTTTTGGGCCGAAACTGTGTCTCATGAAAGTCTGACTCTTGCATGCCAGACCGCTTGGGCTTAAAGCCCTGTTCAGGACAGGCCCATCATACAACATTGTGGGCCCTGATAAATAAAAAAAGGGGTTTTGAAAAAAAAAAAAAAAAACCTAATTGATGCACTTAAAGATATCGAGCAATAGGCTAATTGCTTACTTGGCATCGTTAATGACAAGATCAAGCTTCTTGTTACAAAATGCCTCCTGGTTTGCCGTCAAATACATGCGACAGAAATCGACCACCTCCTGCAAATAAGTGGCAGAAACTGATGATCCATCTTCCTTCGAAATTAAAATGTTGACAACAGAGGACTTTTAGCCACAAAAGGACCCTTTATATATCCAAGCAAAATTAAAGCCTAATCAATCCCCCACTCCAATTTAAATTACATCAGCTTCTTTCTTTGTATTTTATGTATAGTGTATGTCCTAGTGTCTCCTAACATATACAGCCAAAACTGAAGTAAAAGTAGGGTTACTGTTGAAAATATTTAAAATTAAGGGCATTCTCATCGAAGATTGATTGGTGCTAGGGTTAGCTTTCCATCGTCTGCTAGAGCTATAGGTTTTTTTATTTTTTATTTTTTATTTTTTTTTATTTTTTTTTTTTAACAGTCAATAGAATTTACCCTTACCTCTAATCCCTTAATATCAACAAATGAGTATCAGTACAAGTAAGGATTTTCTCCATTGCAATGGATGGTCTATTGAAATCTGAACAATTCATATTATATGGGTCCCACATGTTTTGGTAGGTCCCAGATGATATGAATGGTCTAGATTTCACTGGACCGTCCATTAAATGAAGGGAATCTTTTCCCGCATTAATACTTGTCTATAAGCATGAGTTAAAAAAATAAATAAAATTGAAAAATACATATATAATGGCTTGGCTACGAGCAAATATTTACAAATCAAGACAATTGACTAGTAACTTCCTAGTCATTATTGGTTAAGTTGGTAGTCATCTATTTATAGTTCTCAGTCAATTATATTGATTTGTAGTTATTTACCTATAGTCAGGCCATTCTACAATTTCCCCCAAAATAATTGTTTCAATGTGCCACAGTATTTAAAATATTTCACAATGATTTTCCCTTACTCTTTCCGACACCCAAACAGAACAATAAAGAATCCAAGTTGAAAAATATCGAGTGGTGAGTGACTCTACAGTTTATTCACCGAGTTGTATGATTAGCATAAATTTTAAGGAAATGATATACATGATTCCACTTGATACTGAAAATCCAAAGGAGGCCATCACTATATGCCAGCTTTACATGATGAAAAAGAAAAGGGGTAAAATGAATTAGTGGCGCATGCCACTGCCAGTGCAACTCCACCAACCAAAAGACAAGAAAGGAGAATTACAAGTCAACTCGTAGGCAAAAAACCACCTTTGCAGCATAATTTCGTCATCTAAGCAACTGACAACTCAGGACATATGATATAGATGAAGGCACAACAAACAAATGTCAAAGGATTATGTTTTGAATGGGATACGCTATTGCTCCCACCGAATTTTTCCATTCTCTTTTCCCCTATCGTGACACGCACATCACCTACGTGACGATAACGACAAAGGGAATGCTAGTCACAGTATTGACGGTTAGATCATTACATTGTGATTGATGCCTGTCATGTCTGCATTATCGTCATACGCAATGCATGACACATATCAATAACTGCACGACAGTTCAATCGTAACAACTATGATTAACATCTCTCAACGATTCGATATTAATTGTCATGTCACGCAATTTAATTATTGATATATTAATAGTAACATCAAATAAGAAAGGATGCAAAATAATGGCACTATTCTATTTAACTTAAATAAAATGAAGTATTGCTATACATCTATATCCCATTGTTGTCCATCTTTCTCCTGTTTTCCTTTCATTGTTGACGTGGTGTAACAGTTACATACAAGGTTTCTTTTTTTTTTCTTCTTTTTTTTTTTTTTTTTTTTTTCCTCTCACGAGAATATGGTGGGAGTGGGAAAATCAGCATTTTTATGTGCCTGGAATAGAGGTGACATCCAATGGATATGATCTCTAATTCCCATTTTTAAATGTCCAGATTTAAAATATAAATAAAAAATGTAACAGAAAAAATGTTAGATGGGGTCCACATTTGTGAAGCAGCTAGTTTTTGAATAACGGGTCATAGTTCTCTGCATGTATTCCACGTGTCATCTACACTATCCAGCCCCAATATTATTTACCCATATAATAACGGATATTTTACCTGGTCGATGTCACACATGACCACCTTTTCGATTGACCTGTGCTTGAGCGCTTCCCTTGCGGCAGACCCTTCGCCACCTCCCATTATAAACACGCTCTTTGGGCTGTAAATATTCAATGTAATTTAAATATAATTAATATCTATATCTATATAAACAAATTAAATATTAATGATAATTGCCTTAATTATAGCAAGAAACCCACTTTGGGTGAGACAAGAGGGCAGGATGAATCAAGCATTCATGGTAAATGAACTCGTCAACTTCGGCACTCTGCATCTTCCCATCAATCACCAAAACCTACATGCCATCGAAACCGTTAAAATGAGATGGAAGCAAGATAATAGTGTAGGCGAGTGTTATCAAATCACTACTAACCTTCCCAAAATGCTTTGTGTCCAAAAGGGCAATGTCCTGGTACTCGCTAATCCCTATGTGCAAAACACTAGACATAAAGAGAGAGAATTTAGTGTTTTGTTTTTGGAAAATGTTGGGATTCTCGAACAAACAGAAAAGTGGGATATCGGGAATTTCAAATTTGGGATAACTAGCAACACTTTTCATTTTTCCGAGAGGAAACACGCATAATATCTGTTGCATGACCTAAAAAATTATAACGGATAAAAGTACTCTATAACAATTTGAAAAAAAATAAATTATAAAGTTAATTTAAAATAGGGGGATTTTTAGATTGGTCAAAGATTACCTTTTTTTATTACCTAAGATTTCAAAGATGGCCTAAATAAAATCAGATAACATAATAAAAGACAAAACAGCTAGCAAGAACCTTTCAAAATCAAATAGATTCGCGACGATTTTCAATTCCATATATATATATATAGGAAAATATTGATCAGCGCAACATGGTGAAGGTGATTTAACCATTGATCATGCATGACAGTCATAATAGCACAAAATCATCTATGCGATGTCGCTGAAGTAAACATCTCTAAAGATATGTATAAAAAAAGAAAAAAAGAAAAAAAAAATTCAATTTTGCATGGCTATGAAAGAAGAAAAATGGAATTCGAACCTATTCAAAGCAAAGGACCACTTGAGATCATCGCTAATCTCTTCTTCAAACCAACGACAGTTGCTATGATTATTAATGTTGAGTTCTCGAGCAGGTTCTTGGTGAATCTTTGAGAAGCCATTTGCATGGAAGATCTCAACAGCCTCACCCATGTTTGCCAAAAACAGAAATAGAGAAAAAAAGGAAAAAGACTCTTAAGACAAAGAAAGGACAAGAGAAGAAGAAGAAGAAGAAGAAGAAACGTTATAGTGCGTGAGTTGATAGCCCAAAGAGAATGAGCATTTTATAGTAGTCGTAGCCCAAGGAAAGGTAAGGCCTTCTATCACTTGGCAAAAAAAAAGGTGAGGTCTTCTATCACGTGTAATTATGTTACCGACAGTCTCCCAGATTTTCCGTCAAACGTTTGTGGTAACAATATTTTGTTGGAGACCTTATCCAACTAATTTACCCACAAACATTTATAAGAATCTCACTAGATAAGTTCATTGTGAGCCTGTTAAGGAATTTTAAAAATGGATTAGGCTGGGTACCCTCCTTTTAATGCTATTGTTTTTAAATAAATCAGCTCAGTTGATTTGGAAAAAGAAAAAAAAATTCTATATTTATGTCTTATTTTTTACACAAAGTTGAACATACTTACAAATAAGAATGGAGTTATCAAATAGTGATGAAATAGGAGTTAGTCATGTCCATGTATCGTTCCATGATTTTTCTCTTTTCCCCATCCAAAAAAAAAGGTAGTGAAATTAAAATCAATTAGTCATTTTCAACTGGCAAGGTTTTTGTATTTTCCAAACAACCCAAATAGGTCTCATTAGATTATCATAATTATTAGCAAGGTCAATATTGAGGGGAATGAGCAGGGTGGAGGCTAGGGAGGGGGGATCAAGGGGGGGCAATTGGCCCCCCTAAACTTTTGTTTTGTTTTGTTTTTGTTTTTTTTTTTTTTTGAACTAAATTATCAGTATTTAAAAAATTTGACTTTGCCAATTTTTATTTAACTCCTCAAAATTTTTTATTTTAACCCTCTAGTTGCTTTTTTGACCCAAAAAATTGATGAATTTGACCATTTTATTTATTATAATAATTTTTCTACCCTATACAAAGTTAAAGAACAAACTCCTATTATTATTCTTCATTGAAAAAAAAAAATCAAAATATTTATCATTAGTCTTAACCCCGCAAGAATAGTGGTCTGGCTCCGCCATTGGGAATGAGAATTAGGCTGTAACATTATGTATCCACTTTGACATATAAATATTTACAAAATAGTTTAACTAGGTATGTTTTAACTATTTGATTTTCGTATACTTTGTTATGAGAATTAAAGAGAAGTTTTCAAGCCATTCATGAAATATGATTGAATTTAAAAGCTCAAATAATTTTATATATATATGATTTTTTATACATTCAAAATCTAGTAAATCGTCAATATGTAAAAAGCTAATGACGATTTTCTATACACTCAAATCTAGTAAATTTTCAACATATCTATTTCACCTGTATTCTTTCACTTATCCGTATGTGATAGTTTCTCCTTATTCTCCATTTGAACCTACATGTTTGCTTTCATTTTCATATCTAAATACTAATGGATCCATTTTCATATCTAAAATCTTTACAAATCTGCCTAACTTGATAAATTTCAACTATTTTGATTTCATTTACTTTGTTTCAAAATCTTTATAAGACATTCATAAATTTACTATTCATAAATTTTATTAAAATTTGATTTTTGACAACAAGGTTCAAATCATTTAATATATGTATATATATATATAGATGATTTATGTCCACTTAAAACTAGCAAATGAGGACAACCTTACAACTTCACAATTAGAGTTGGGCCTTTGTGTGGCGGATAATAAAGGGACTAAGGGAGAAGAAAAAATATAAAACGAAAGGGAAGGGAGAGCGTGGTGTAATGGTGGGACCCACACTGGGTACACGCGGGTCTTAAAAGGACCCGTGGTTGACCTTAGACTTACACCTGGAGGGCCGTGTTAGGGACATTAAGGTGGTGGGGACGTGGGGTCCACAGGGTCGAAAAAATAGTGGAAATTTTTTTCACACCCATTTTGAAGGCCTCCAGTCTGGCAAGGCTTCTGTGGCAGGTTTTGTCAGTAGTGGGGTTACTATATGTACATAATGTATATACAAAAATATTATCCCACTGACAGTTGTGACAAAGAAGGGGAAGGTGGGGGCCCACAACCGTGGGAGGAAAGGCCTGTCGAGCGTGGGCTGACTCCACTAAGTTAATTTGTGGAGAGCCCACTCTTGACACTATGTATCCTGTCTCTCTCCATCATATCCCCATGTCTTTGCGTGCAGCTAATCTGTATCACAGCTTCTCTCTGACTTAATTGCCCTTCTATACTACTCTGATATACTAAATATTTTAAAGGCTTTTTTTTTTTTTTTTTTTTTTGGGCCTGAGTATAGAGGATTTATAAATTATCAAGATTAATCAAGTCCGAGATATCCGAAAAATATACACATGATAGGGGGTTAACCATACAATCTATCCCAGTTATGAATTAAACTTAATCTGATTTAGATTTTAAAATTCCCAAACAAGTCATAAGGTTGCATGAACTTCCTTTATTTTGATTAAACTATGAGCATGCTCTACTCTTGATTATTTAATCCCAATTATTTGTAGTAGGTTGCATGAATAATCTGTGTCATTGATTACGTAATGAATCATTTAACAACAAACATGCGTTAATAATATAACTTATTTTAATTAAGAAAATCAGAAAATTCTTGCTCCTTTGCAATGCCATTAAGTGGTAGGCAGAAGAGGTACGGAGGATGATACGAATAGGACAAACGTCACTAGAATCTGAAACCATTATAAGATTTCCCTTCACTTTCCGGCAATCAAATGAAAACATTAGAGATTGTTCATGTCAACATGTAAATTCCAATATTACGAAACACATAGGTGTAGACCACTTTATTTTAAGGCAAATTGCACCTCTGAATCAGCACCATCTAATTAACTATATCATATAATAGGACAACACCCGCATGACATTAAATAATTTCCAAGAGCACCTATCTTCATGTGCTCCTAGTCCCTTTTTCTCCAACATTACTACGGGCTGGGTGTACATGTATAACTTCCAGGTTCAAATCATCCAGATAGGCACAGGTTTTATTTTCAAAGATATTTCAGTTTAAACTATTCTTCTAATAATTCGTGTGAAAGGCCCCATACCGAAACAAGTAATTAACTATTTCTGTAAAGAATCGAAACTATGAGCTTTGAAGAGGACATACAGGGTCTAACCGCTTGACCAACCCTGCAAGGACAGTATGAGTTCCAAGTTTTGAGTACTAAACATGATTTATGCCGTTCATAATTGATAGGACTTGTGTAATACTTTTTTTGAACAATGTAGATCATGTCTAATACCTACTAGTATGAGAGAGGATCGCTGAGTCTAATGTATAAGCATAATCTTATAATCCATTACTTTTTGTTCCTCGATTGCCCTAATAGTATTCTAGCAAAAATTATAGGATCCACAATAATATAAATAATATTGTCGAATTACATTGCAGTTATTTGATGAATTTAAAGGGGCATTTTGGTGAAGTGATGAAAAAGTAAAGCACCAAAAGGTAGTGCTCGTTGGGTTGCAAACCTTTTTTCCTGTAATGGGGAGACAAGGGTACAAGATTATGTTTTAAATGAATCCATAAGGTGTCTTGGTCATTATTCATTGTAAGGGCGGCTTACTATCATTTTCAGGCACTTTCCCATTTTTTTAAAAAGCCTCTCTCTCTCTCTCTGCCTACCACCTTTTCTCTACAGTATCCCCATTAAGTCAATGGCTTCCAATAATCCAAGGGAATGACCTCTAAGTGCAAGTCAAAGCTTTTTCAATTACCTCATTTTTCTCATCAAAATGTCAACCTTGATGTCAATATTAATTTTAGAAATTTAGATGGCTAATTATGATTTTTGTTTTCATTTGTTATGTCATTCCTTTCTAGCAAAAAATAGTGTGTTGCATGAAATAGGGCCTCTAATTTGCTTGTATCTTTAGGTTCTTGAAGTTTGTCAGTTCAAAACTTTGATTTTTGAATAATGAAATATCTGGCCTATTTGACCGTGTTTTCAAAAAAATAAAATAGTTCTTAAAAACCTGGTCTTAAGATTAATAATTTTTTTAAAAAATTTAAGGATAAGTCATTTTAAGTGACTGGTTTTGTTGTTGGTGAACGGAAAATAAAAAATAACTTAAAAATAACATATCGTAGTTGTCTAGAAAAATGACTAAAAAAGGTTTTTGCGAATATATTTCCAAACAAATTTTTATAATTCCATTAATTTTTTGTGATTATGAGTACTGAAAACTATTTTTTAAAATACAGCCAATAAGCCCGAGTAATATGATTGGGGGTGGGTTTAGAAATTCACTCTAAGAGGGTCAATTTTTGGTTAATTGTTAGTGTTTTTATCCTAAATTAAAGAAATATCTTCAGTGAAAAATTAAATATAAAAATAAAATTAAAAAAAAAGGAAAAAAATCCCATTCAGATGTTCTTGATATCATTTATCTCTACAATTTAATATATTTATTAATGATGCTCTTGGCTTGCCACCCCCCCCCCCCCCCCCTCCCAAAAAAAAAAAAACAAATAAATAAAAATAAATAAAATGGATTTCTTATTCTAATAAGCATAACACCATCTGAGATCTATAAACAAGTGTGCATATGGACAGATCTTCCCATAAATTCAAGTGTATAGAAATTTACACTAGGCATACAGGTGGAGATTCGATGGTACAGGTACCGTACCTCAAATGGAAATCAATCACATTTGTGGTAAGTTGGTAACAACTACCTTAAAATGATAAAAGAAAGAAAGAAAAAAAAAAGGATTATTATGAAAAAGGAAAATTGAGTTTAAAAATAAAAGCAATTTAAATTGCTTTCAAGTTTAGATGATATCCCAAAGAATAAAAATTTAAAAAAAAAAAAAAATCCAATATAAATTAATTAAATATTTGGCATGCGTGGTACCGCACACTTGATTGTTGCAATCTGCAAGATTTAAACTGGAAAATCTTGAATATAAAGGTAGTTGGGGACAAACTCATGTCATGTTTTGCCCTTTTCTTCTTGTGGGTTGCTAGCTGGTGGCTCCAAAAGGCCTGTGGGATGGCAATGCCGTCATATTGTCTTGTACACGTGCTATTAGTGCTGTAAGGTGACCACGGAATGATGTCGACGTGATAAGATTTTCCTGGAAAAACTTTCCTAGGACTCCAAAAATCACTTGAGTGATGGCACAAGTGCTTAGAAGAATTATTACTGTGATCATTACAAGTGAAACATGCCTACCAACAAGTTGGCCATCCTCAATGTCAAACCAATTTCACATGTTTTGAATGCTATTGTAGCCTAATGGCATCTTTCTTCTTTTTTGAAAGAAAAAACTTGAATTTGAATATGAGATCACATGGCAACAAAAAATTCAAAAATGAAATATGTACTAAGTTCAACGTCTTGTAAATAATGAAAGAGTTGGGAGAGTACAAGGTCATACAATGTTTTTAGAAATACTATTGGGAAAATTACCCTTTGGTGAGTGCTTCCAAACGCGACTCCAGGAGAGTCTTTATGCTTCTTAGAAGCAAAGCAACATGGAGCCCAAGGGCAGAGCCACCTATTGGGCTAGCCCAGTAGGTCGCACCAATTTTTTTTTATTAAAAGTGGATTTTACCCTTTAGCCCATAGAAAATTTTGTCTTAGACTATGGCTTCAATCTAGGGCTTTACTCATTCCCAATATAATTTCGAATCTTGGATCCAATCTGCCATTTCATGGAGCAAAGGGATTTTACAAAGCAATACTTTCTATATGTGAGCTAAGGTGCTGCAAGTGGAGTAGGGGACCGACTTTGAAAAGACATATTTCATTTTGGCAGGATTTTCATCTATTTATCTTTTTGAATGAGTTTGAAGATTCATTTTTCATAACCTTAATTAAACACAATATTCTCAACTTTGCCTTAATTGTGTATGTAGCATGCATATATTAGTTGCACAATATGGGAATTCCAATTCCATGGAATTGAATCAAGTGTAAATTCAGATAAAATCTCCTGTATTTTCCATTCATTCAAATTCCCGAAAAGCAGGCATCATATGATTCATATTCACATAACCACAATACATAAGAAACTAACCAAACCAAATGGGTTTCCGAATGGAAAATCCTATAGCTGTTATTCTTCTAGCCTCAACTCTTCATGGGTTTCCGACTGGAAAAATCTTCACAGTTCTACAGGATCGCCAAATCTTCGTGCATGCTGTTGAGGCCTGAGGGGAGCTGTGGGATGATGCTAATTCCCTAGTTGCCTAAACTGAGAAGGGGGAAGGGGGCTTCTTGTGCGTGTGAATACATGAAGGGTCCCATTTTAGGAGTTCGTTTAGGGACCCAAAAAGCTCAGGGCCGGCCTTGGTTGAGGGGAGCTGTGAGATGATGCTAATTCCCTAGTTGCCTGACTGAGGAGAGAAGGAAGAGAGGGTTGCAGCTGAGGATCCATTTGAGTTGTGAAAATCGAGCTCTTGTCAGGATCAACGATCCCCTGAGGCTGCATCAGAAGAAAGATTGGGGATTTGAAACAAACACTCGCTGCTGCACTTGGGGCAGCATTTCCACTGGTAATATAGCATTGGCAAAATGCGTTTGAAGAGGAGGGGCCATCAGCCCATGATACCCTGTGACTGAATCTGCAAATAGGATAGCACCAAAGGAGTCCACCTCTCACAACTCAAGGAGTTTGATTAAGATTATGGAGCCTTTGGAACAGGCGAACAGCTCGGTTGTTATCCGAAGTGGAGGGCGATTCAGTCGGCTTGGAAGCAATGCTAGCCACCGGTTCATCAGATGCTCCTGCCAAAAAAAAAAAAAAAACTGAACAAAATCATTATAAAATAAAATAAAAAATCAAACAGAATGAGTAAAACCCATCAATGAATCAAATCTGCTTGCTTTGATTTTTCCCATTCTACTGACTGGTAATCACACATTACACAAAAAGCATTACACCAAATTTAAGAACAAAAATGGGATTTTCCTTTTTCCTCATTCATACCATGTAAATTGGAGGCAGTGCGTGGGCACCATTCTGTACTGTACAATACGTGACGGTGCTGAAGAAACCGTAAATTCCCAAATCCAGAATAATTCCACAAAATATGAGAAACAAAAACACACAGACCATCAAAATGAAATTCCCAAACGAACCCTAATTTCCCGACCCAAAACACTTGATTGACTGAGGGACATTTTCGAACCCTAAGAAGTGATTAGGGCACATACGCTGCGAAGGAGCAGCAAAAGCTGCAAACAAAAAAACAAAGATTAAAAGCGCGAGTAATAACGCTTGCAGGAAGTAAAACGCGCTGTTAATAATAGCGCTTTCCGTAAAAGAGAAAGTAAAAGTAAACGCGTTGTTATCAATAGCGCTTTCATGGAAGAGAAAGCGCTCTTAGGAATAGCGCTTTCCGTAAAAGATAAAGTAATAGTAAAAGTGTAAGCGCCTTTATTAAAAGCGCTTCCATTGAACATAAAGCGCTACTAATAATAGCGCTTTCAATAGTTTTTGAAAAAATGTGAAGAACGGTGGTTATGGAGATCTGTTTCGGGGAAAAAAGTCGTTTTACAGCCCCTCTCTCTCTCTCTCTCTCTCTCTCTCTCTCTCACTCACAAGGGTCTACACTCTACACGCACCATCCATCTAAAATTTCCCCTTTTTTTCCTTTTAAATTTACACTTGTATTTTTTTGGGTGTTTTTTACAATTTTACAAATGACATTCGACGCTCAAGGCCATTTTCATGGATTTTGTTTTGTAATTATCCAATGCATGTGAGACAGAGAGATTGCATTTACCTAGAAAATTAATCAAGTACAAAACATTTAGAACCTCTTGTTGTCAAATAAAAAGAATCAAAAATAAAAAAATTTAACCCCTAGATTTTTTACACATCCCCCATTGATTTTACTTCTTAATGAAATCCTTGTTCTTCAGGATAGTTATTTGTCTCTACGCCCATCCACATTATTCAACTGTGATTGGACAGATCGGCAGACAATTTTCTGAAATTTAACAGTGAACCTTACAGATGGAATCAGAACTCAGTTGGGGCAAGGAAATTACTGGCATTTTGTGCCTGCTAACCTTACACTGTTCGGAACGTTTTTAAACCGTGCTGGGAAGGATTGGAATGCCATGAGCAAAATGGAAGCAACTAAAGGTATGAAAAACCAACTAAATTGCTGCTCGACAATGAAACAAAGGACACATCCAACTTATATCACCAGTTTTGAGATACAGATGATAGAGCTCAAATCGCATTCTCTTTGACTACATATTATTACTCTCCTGTGCACTACAAATTAAAAAAAGCCGGCTGATCAGTACATTGCAAACGGGGCAAAAATTAATCACCAATAAAAAGCTATCCATCCATTAACAAAAACAAAATTCCAATGAACAAAACTTAAATATCCAAAACTTGGAATATAAAAATATCATAGAAGTATCTAGGACTCTCTTGCCCTGAAAATAGAGATTAAAAAGGGATATTACCAAGGTATTACAAGAAAATCATTGAAAAACTACCCGACTCAGGTTTTATGCCACTGGGACTTCAATATTAGTTGTCTGAACTGGCACAACTGGTGGAACATACACTTCCTCTTCCTTGGGAGTGTGGATAGTAACCACATCAGGCAACGGTGTTGTAGGCCCTTGCTTGCCCTTAGGATCCCAGTCAAGCATGATCTTAACCTTGATACCAAGAACACCCTGTGCAAATTGGAAAAAACCCATATAGATCAAAGAATGTTCAATAGAATAATAAAAGAATATTGAGATGAGATCCAAGAATAATTAGAAAATTAAAAAAAAATAAAAAATAAAAAATAAAAATTGCTGACCCTCAAACTAAAACCAAGCAACATAGTTGGAACATAGCAATGGATGCTGGCAAAAGGCCAAATGAGCAAAAAAGCTGACCTGTCTAAGAAGAACATGCCTCACAGCTGAGTCAATGTATTCATTGACAGGTTGGCCAGAGGATATCATGTACCCATCTTTAAACTTCATCGACTTGGCACGCTGAGCCCGAAGCTTCCCACTCACAATAACCTGCATAATTTATCACATTGAATATTCAAGTCTTGCATTATGATAATAATTTTTTATTTTTTTTAACATAGTACATAATAGAAATAAAAATAGAAAAGCTTTCACAACAAACCTCACATCCCTTTGCCCCACTCTCCATAATAAATCTCAGCACACCATAGCAAGCCCTATAAACAAGACAAGATTTTAGTTCTCGAAACCAAACTCTGATGAACAAACTGCAATGGTAGTGTTTATGTGTCCAACTCATCAAGGGGTATATTAGGACATAAATGAGGATTTAAAACTCCAAGAACTTACAAATAATGCCACACAAACTGTGCAATCTATTATATAAGCATTTATAAGAACCTCCAAGCGCCCTGCACAATCTATCAAATGCTTATATGAGAACAGGATATGGGAGGTTATTCGTGGTGATGGAAGGTGATGTTGGGTTTGGGTGGTGATGATGGTCGTCTATGTTGTTCTTTCTGCAATCCCTCCTAGTAGAAATGGGGAAAGACACCCATAAAGAAAGGATTTAAATAAAGGACTCCAAATCCCTCATTTAAATCTCCAAGAATTTCACAAATCCTGCCCTTGGTTTCCCATACAAGCTAAATTGTATCCGCAGAATTTGAAATCCAATTCAGCCCCCAAATTCTTCCTAAAAGCACCACATCCAAACACAACCCCAAGACTCACATGGCAAGATGTTGGGGGGAAATATAATGCTCATATGGCAAAGATCACATATACAAAGATGGAGTTTGAAGATACAATTCTAGCCAGAAAACAAAGTAGAAATTTTTTATTCCATCATAATCAACCTATTAAAGAGACTTCTAAGAAACATTAACAACATAATGGGGATAAGGATATTGGAATGTGGGAGGATATTCCAAACTCCAAGCACTTAAGTGCAGCACAAGAAGCCTGACAAACTCCAGCTAAACTTTTATGTGAGCATTGATAGGAAACACCCAAAGTCAATAAGTCAAGACGGAGGGGGAAAAGCAATGCTAGCTATATAAAAATCATATTAGAAATTTTCATTCCACCAATGTCATGGTTTTCATTGAACATATTCCTTTAAAAATTTTTAAATATCTTACCAACAAATACTGTCAGGGCATGAAATAGATAGATTTTGTTTAATTCTATTAAGCTGACAAAACAAAATATCATTCAAAAAGAATGTAACTTCATTAAATGACACTAGAGAATAATTCAAGGTCACAATGTGAGTGAAAGAACAAAAAATGTAGAAATTATAGAACTAACTTTACAATCATTTTCAAGAGTTCAAGCTGCCTCAAGTCCTCATCAGAAGAGGAACAGGACACCTACAAGCTCATAAGTAGGAAGAGCAGCTTACTACTATGGAACATAGTAACACGTAAAAAAGAAACTCCTGCAACTAAGCGTAAAAGAAAATTCCTAAACTAACCTCCTTCACTTGGGAAAACCTTTACTGATTCACCATTTGCTAACAAATCCTGATGTGAAGGCAGCCACTTAGCCAAATTAATGCCCAAACTGAATTCAGCTGGCATGACTATTATATAGAGAAAAGTAGCCAATACAATAGTACAATGACAAGGTATATCAATCTCCAAATAATTTGATATTTCAGTTACTGTATAGAAATTGATGTCCCCTTCATACATGATGAACAGAAGGGAAAGGTTCACTGCTAAAACTATATCAATCAAACGATTTACGATAGTGAAGAAAAATAAATACAGAATATCCTCCCCTACATAAGGAAAACTAGTTGGCCCTAAGATGAATGCTTAACATCAGTAGTTATCAAAATTTCCCATCCAAACTTTTGATGAGGAAAAAGAGCACAATTCCACAGGTCTTGTAGCATAGATGGAATTACCGAATATCGTCATCCTCAGACACGAGACAGGTATTCATAAAACCAACTCGCTGTAAAGATGACTTGAAAAAGTGAAACATGTGGGGGCTAAGGTAAAATAGGAGCACTTTAGAGAAACCAAAGCAGAATGAGGCAATTAGAAGAAAAGATTAACCACAGACCCTAAGATTTACCATAAAACAAACAGCTAATACCAATGAAGATACAGACAGGCGCCGATATACATCAAGCACAAATTAAGTTGATCCAATTAGCCAAAATAACCTCAATAAACAACTCATGAACAAGTATTGATTACACAAAGTGCATCAGTGACAGGGGAAAATAAAACAAGAACATCAACGCACCTTCGAACAGCAAGGCCACCAAGAAGTTTGTAACGAAGGGACTCCGCCTGAGCAATGGCACAAAGACCCCTATTATTAACTTTCTCCGCATAAAGCTCCACACTATTCTCTGGAAACTTAAACCTCTTCTGAACAACGGATGTCAGCTCTCTAATCCTTCTGCCCTTCTCCCCTGAATTAAAAAAGATGGGTTGCTTAGAAATTTATATAAATAACTAATAATTTCCTAATGATCCATTTGGTTTCTGAGAAACAGGGGGAAAAATGGAACCCAAAACAAAATAATAAACTCAGTTACCCTTTGTTTGGATCTTGAAAAGCATGAAGGTAAGAAAATGGAAAAGCTCAAAAATGCTTACCAATGAAATCCATGTGTAAGCAATTTTCAGCATTTTTTTCCTTTCCTTTTCCTCGTGCTTTCCAATATCCAAACAGAGCATTAAGAGACGGGAATTTCCATTTTCCTAGACACCAAAACTTAGTTTGGCCGATGAGTAAAAGAAAAGGAAAAAAAATGAATTTCATGTTTTAAGTTGTTTTGGTTTCCAAAAAACCAAAAAACCAAAAAACTCACTTCTACTAAGTTATAGTTTTGGCAAGGAAACATTAGACTCAGTTAAACTGGCATTTTAGACTTCTCAGGTCCAAAAAATGAGAATTCTAATATTCTAATATTTATTAATGTTCATCTTCCAACATTTTCTTATCCAACAAACTAGCCAACATTTACTCATCCTTTTTCTTTTCCTCCAACGTTTTCTGGAATCAAACAGGGGCAAATCAAACACCATTCAAATGCTTATTCCCCTCCTTTTCTAACATTTTATTGCAAACAAACGGATCACTAAAAATAAAATAAAAACAAATGTAATAATTCATACTTCTCATTCTTTTCTTTTCCTCCGATATTCTCTGAAACCAAACACGGGGCAAAGAAAAAAACCATAACTATAGTGAATTTACCGAGAACGTTCTGAGTACGAGTGGCTCTAATGATAATCTCGGTGCGCATTGGAGTAACTCTAACTTCAACTCCAGAGTATCCATCCTCAGCAAGCTCTCTAGTCAAAACCTCGTTTAGCTCAGCGAAGAAGACTCCATCAGCTACGAACTATTAAAAACAAAACAATAACGAACCATCCAGATCAGAAATCCAGGAAAACAAAATAAAAGCTCGTTTGGCTGCCGATAAAACGCAGAAAATAAATTTAAAACCATTAAACTGCGTCTAATATAACTATTTGTCTTTACCGTTTGGTTGCTGAGAAACCGATGGAAAATAAAAGAAATGAAACTATTCAAACGATATAATAAGACTGAATCATAAGAACTAGAATTCTCACTTTTCTCGCCAAACAAACAGGAATGCGAGGGACGAAAAATAAACAACATAACAGCTCCGTTTAATTATGAGAAACCTCAGGAAAAATTGAAGATACAATATTCTCCGAATCATAACACAACTTTGTTTAATACAACTGAATCGTCAGATTTATATATATATATATCTCTATAAAAAAAAAAAAAAAAAACCTTTCCTTTTCCTGAGTTTTCTCCGGAAACAAACGGAAGATAAAGCATATAGTAAGGAGGCGAACTGACCTTTCGCTTTTTGCTCATCTGAGTCGCCATGTTTGGTTGCAGAGAAATGCGATCGAACGCTGTAGAGTTCGGCTGTTCTGCAGTATCGAGCTCGAAACCCTAATGTTTGTGAGAGAGACTTCGCGCAAGATGGGTTTTGTTTATAAGAGGGCTGATAAGAGAACGCGATCGGACGGTGAGGGACGCGGCATGGGCTGTGAACGGACAGGATGAAAAGTTTGAGCTATTGTAGATGCATGGGGAATATGTGACGGCAGTATATGATGAATAATGGGTTTTACCTTACCTGTTTTTTTTTTTTTTTTGGAGAAGCAAATGAGAATATATTAAAGGAAAGAGACAGGGTTATTCCCAATCTCAACTTCCTCAAACAAAACAGAGAGAGGTAAGTCAGAGATTGGGATTGAACCAAATCTATTACAACGCGCTGTCCATTGGGAAAGCTCATGAGCTGCAACATTAGCACTACGAGGAACATATCTAACTACGGACATATTAAATAAACACAACAAAGCTCTAGCATCACGAATAAGGGCATTAATCAACCATGGAGGCTGAGCTTCTCCATCACGGATTGGTTCCAAAACAAGGGAGGCATCCCCTTCCAAAATGATGTTGTCAAGGAAATTCACATGGGCTTCAGTCAAAGCAAGACAAGCCGATTCAGCAACCTGAGGGTCAAGGGAGCCAACTTTGGCAGTCCAAGCAAAGAGGAAGGTGCCTGAGAAATCTCTAGCCACAGCCCCGAGGACAGAGAAAGAATCTCTAATAGCCACATCAAAATTAAGCTTTGTCCAAAGAGGGGGGGAGGGGACCAAGACAAAATAGGAGAAGTCCGGGACAAATCAACTGACTTACCCCTTGCACCCAAATGCTCCAACGCCACTTTATTAATCTGGAGCAGAAGAGAAGCAGGGTCGATGTCCACCTTGTCAAAAATCACTTTATTCCGAGAGAACCAAAGAAGATCCATGAGAACAGCAGCAAAGATGATAAAGAACTCCGCATCAGAAGGAGGTAAGCAAAGTCCAGGACCATTTGAAAGAATAACACCCAACCATTCTACAATACTGAGATGATTAAAAGAAGCGAGGCGTAGTGACCAAGAAGAATTCAACCACAGCATCTCAGAAACTTTACACTCCAAAAACAAGTGTTTGAAGGATTCCAAAACGGCCCCACATAAGGGGTAAGAAGGGTCAACAATAGGGAATCGACGATTGAGAACTTCACGTACCGGCAGGATATCCTATAAAATCTTCCAGAATAGGATTTTAAACCTTTCATGAATGCGAGCATTCCATAAAGCCTTCCAAATTTCTTTGGAACAAGGACTAGCAAAAGGAGGGCGACAATGCAAATCTGTAATATAAGCGGACTTGACAGAAAATGCACCTTTGGGATTAGGAATCCAGGCCCAATGATCAAGGGAATGGTTTTGAGAAATTTGGATCTTCAAAATGCATTCAACAGCAGCAGCATCAAAAGTACAATGGAGTTTATCTAAATCCCAGACCCAATATGGCTTAATGATGAGATCTGATACCAAATTCAACCCCAACACACGATCACCTCTAGGAGTAGGGTGGAAACCAGGGAAGAAAGGAACCCAAGGGTCCTTCCAAAAGTCAATACTAGTGCCATCACCAACAATGAAACACATCCCTTTAGAGAGAAGATCTTTACATTTGAGCATGCCATGCCAAACCTGAGAGCAATCTCCGGAAGTAGAAGAGTCAAAGAAATTATTGTTCTTACAATATTTGGCCTTCAGCATACGGGCCCAGATAGAGTTAGGCTCAGAGCAAAACTTCCAACCCAATTTAGCAATAAGAGCTTTATTCATCTCAAATGATTTTCTAAACCCCAACCCACCAGAGCTCTTAGGATAACAAAGAGAGTCCCATGCTTTAAGATACAAACCACTACAATCAGATTTAGTGAAACCGCACCAGAAATCTCTAAAACGCTCATCAAGCGAAAGACATATGCTTTTTGGCAGACAAAAGGTAGACATAACATAGTTGGGCAATGCTGAAGCAACA
Organism: Liquidambar formosana; assembly: GCA_039720395.1. NCBI lineage: Eukaryota > Viridiplantae > Streptophyta > Magnoliopsida > Saxifragales > Altingiaceae > Liquidambar > Liquidambar formosana. The sequence goes on from CM077831.1 coordinate 29,004,096, forward strand.
ATTCGGATAAGAGTAGAGCGCCCTACTTGAGATAAGGACTTAACTTTCCAACCACAAATGCGATTCTGAACTTTCTCAACAATATCATTGAAAGAAGAAGTAATGGATCGGCTGAAAAATAAAGGCAACCCCAGATATTTGGAGGCAGTGGAGGCTTTACGCAAATTCAGAATAGAGCAAAGGGTGGCAGCATCTCGACCCCGAAAATTGTTACTAAAATGAACTCGAGATTTATTGACATTGATAGTCTGACCCGACTAGGCCTCATAAGTATAGAGACATTGAAGGATGGCTTCTGCCTCACCAATAGTAGCTCTACTAAACAGAATGAGATCATCAGCAAACAGGACATAAGATACACCTGGACTACTTCTACAAATTTGAATTCCATAAAGAGTTCCTTACTCTTCTTTCCTTATAAGCAACTTGGAAAGGACCTCAGAACAAATGATGAAAAGGAAAGGGGAAAGGGGGTCCCCTTGTCTAAGCCCTCTTTGGGGAGAAAACAAACCAATAGGGCCTCCATTAACAATGGTTGAGAAGGATGTGGCAGACACACATTGACTGATCCAATTAATCCAAGTAACACTGAAGCCAAAACAACGCAAAACTTCAAGAAAGAAGGGCCATTCGATCTTATCATAAGCTCTCTCCATATCAATTTTAATAGCCATCAGACCACCTTTGCCTGACTTCTTCTTCATAGCATAAAGGATCTCATGGACCATAATAGAGTTGTCAGAGATGGATCGCCCAGAAACAAACGCAGCTTGTAAGGGAGAAATAAGCTTGGGCAAAAGAGGCTGCAATCTATTTTAGAGAATTTTGGCTATACATTTATATATAACATTACAGAGGCTAATAGGTCTAAAATGTTTAACTAAAAAGGCAGAAGAAATCTTAAGAATTAAAGCAATATTAGTGTGGTTTAATTGTCTTAACATAAAACCACCTAAAAAGAAGCTCCTAACAGAGGAGATAACATCATGTTTAATAATAGACCAGTAATGCTTGTAAAATAAGGCTGACATACCATCAAGGCCAGGGGCTTTGTTAGAACCCATACAAAAAATGACATTTCGGATTTCGACCTCATCAGGAATCAAGCAAAGTGCCTTATTATCCTCATCAGAAATGCATTGATTAATAAGACCATCCAGCCCAGTAGGAACAAAAGGGGAGGAGGAAGTGAATAAGTCTATAAGCTGGCGGTTGAAGCAATCACCAATAGCCAACCTATGAGAAATCCATCGGCCGAAATCGTCTTTCAGGAACTCAATAGAGTTCCTCCTACCTCTCATGACAGCTGAAAGGTGGAAGAACTTAGTATTACGGTCACCTTCTTTAAGCCATTTGATGCGGGAGTTCTGACGCCAAAGAATTTCCTCACACCTATAACACTCATCAAGCTCTACTTGAAGACTAGCCATAGCTTCCAAGCAAGAAGGGGAAGGGAGCAGCCGCAAAGCAGTGTCAATCAGCCCTTTAAGTACTCCAATCTTCTTGTGAACACTACCAAAAGAGTCTCTGTTCCAGGTAGAAAGAGCGTTCCTAGAACTCTTGATTTTATGGCAAAGTCTAAAGGAAGGAGAACCCAGACAAAAAGATTTCCAAGCGTGTTCTACAACCAGAGAACTGGATGGATCCCGAGTCCATATAACTTGAAATTTAAATGGTCTCTTCACAGAATGACCAGTGCCAATCGAGTCAATAACAATCAGGCAATGATCGGACGCTGTGGCAGGGAGGTGGAGAATAGAGGCATAGGGGAATAACAGACGCCAGCAAGAATTGGCAATACCCTGGTCCAACCTCTCTTGAATATTGGCAGCATTGCTTCTCTTATTATTCCAAGTGAAGGGATGACCCCCAAAACCCAAATCAATCAGCCCATTGATACCCATGAAACCACCAAGACCGCCAGAAGAGGGGCAAGAAAAGGGTCTGCCACCCTATTTATCCACTTGAGGTAAAACACAATTGAAGTCACCGAAACAGAGCCAAGGACTAGCAAAAGAGTTGGCCAACTTATCAAGGTTAGCCAGAAAGGACTCCCTAGATTGCCAATACGGGGACCATAGACCCCAGTGAGCATCCAAGGGGTCGAAGGCGGAGCAGAGGAAACAAGAGCATTAACAAGGTTATAATTGCACACAGTAACTTCTATCTCAATCCCATTTCTCCAGCTAAGGCAAATGCCCCCAACTTTATTGACTGGAAGGACAGAGACTGATAAGCACAAAATATTCATCGAAACTACTCCCTAATTTATATTTTTTAGTTATTTTATTGTATTTAATTTGGTGTGTTTAAAGTGTTCTTGATTTATTGCAGGGCTGTTGAGTTTATACCAGAAAAGATGACAATCAGGACTACTTAAGCTAATAAATGCAACTTGAAATGGGTTTCTTCTCACTTGCCTAAAATTTCATAGAGCTGCAACAAGAGTTGGGTCAACAATTTTGAAGATTTGAGCAGCTGAAATTCAAAGATAAGCAAAGAAATTCATGATCCCAAAATCAACAGCAAATCTGGACAGATTGACTAAGTTTTGGTAATCTGGCCATAACTTGTGATTCCCATATCTGATTTGGGTAAAATTTGTGGCTCTGGAAAGAGGACTTAAAGAACTACAATTGTTTAGTTTATGGCATTTCCTGATTCAAACGTCTTCCAAATCAAAAATGAGCTGGAAGTGGACTTATTTGCAAAAATCTGAATCTGGCAGCATTTGTCAAAGTGAGAACATGGGCAGCCAAGAATTCAAAGAAAGTGGGCATTGCTTTTGACTTGTGGGATTAGCTGAATCCTTCCCCCATCTCCTATAAATACCAAGGGATTTCACATAACAAAAGGGAGAGGAAAAGAGGAGGAGGTACAAAGACAGCAAAGGGGAGAAACTAGTTCTTGGTTATCTACATGGCCAACTAATCTTTGTCTTAGGATGGAAATGAAGCCCTAATCAAGTATTGTGTATTTTATTGTATTGTGTTGTTGATTTGATTATTTGTGTATGAGGATTGCATAACTAGGAGGATTGTATTATTGATACAATTGGTTTTAGTATTTTTATCTCAAATTGTGTTTAATTTCTGTGATTTTAAATACAATGTTGATGCAATGGTTTTCAATGTACATATATTTGGAGGTTAAGATGATTCATGCTTAGACAAGATGAGTCGTGCTCACAAATTAGTTTAGAGTAGAGTAGGTGAGACGGTTCATGCTATATCTTTGATGAGTTATGCCTAATTTACAAATATATGAACCTTTCTTGATGATGTCATTGGGCTTGTAGTTACAATAAGTCTTGCTCATACCAAATAATAACTTCTTGAAACACGTTACAATAAGAGCATTTTTATATGAGATTAGCGGTGGATTTGAGACCCTAAGTACTTCTTGGGGAGGAATAGCCATGATATTTATAGAAAAGTCCTTTTTTTTTTTTTAATTTTTTTTTACAACACCAAAATTCCCTCCCCTGGTACCTAATTGTCATTCCACTTATCTTCTGGATATTGGAATATTGTGTACATGAGGAGATTTCAATTATGCCAGTGGTCCCATTTCTGGTCTTTCTTGAAATTTTGCCATGTTATTTATTGCTGGTGTATGTTTTGTATTTTCAATCATTATTATTATTATTATTTTTTTTTATTTTGATTTGTCTGTTTAGAAGTTGTGCTACATATTCCAGTGTGTTATCTATTTATGAATAGTATTTTGTTGTGTTCATTCATTCTGTGTGCTATTTTATCTGTTTGTTCTTTGAGTTTGGCAAATAAAACCATCTTCATTCTAGTAACAGCAACAACAACAACAAAAAAAAAAAAAAAAAAAAAACAAACAAACAAACAAAGAGAAAAGAGAAATGCTACTCCATAGTAGCATTCTGAGAAGGAGAAGGATTGGGAGAAGTAACACTAGGTTCTCTCTGAACCCTATCCAAGAGTCTTTCAAGTTGCCCCCGAATTTGATCCTCGAGCCTTGCTAGCTCCACAACTCTGGGTTCAAGACCCCTAGCATAGGAGTCCACCAGTCTTTTCAGTTCTCTGTTCTCTGCTCTCAAGATCCTCATCCTCCGATGGGACCCAGTAAGCAGTTGCTAAAGGTTTAGTACTTGATTTCTTAACCCTTGCACTTCCATAGTCCTGGCGTGCAAACGCCGAGCCATGTTGGAAGTGACTGTAGCAGCTTGGACACTTAGAGCCATGGAATCTCTCATAACGTCCATATCAGACCTTTCACTCAGAATCCTCTCGTCACGAGGAGTAACGAGATTTGCAGCCACTGCTGTGGCATTTGAAAAATTATACATAAGGGAATCATTGACTGTGATAGGTTGGTTTCGGGAGTTTAGGAATGCTGGTTGCCAAACTTCTGGTTGTGGCACCACATTCAGGTTAGGGCGATTTTGGGAAGCAGAAGATGAAGCCATAGGAGTAGTGAGAGGGAGGCTTAGAGAAATTGAGGCTTTTGAGGATTGAAGGATTGAAGGAGAGCTTTTGAAGTCCTGCAATCGATCTCTGGTTTTTAAAACCCATTCAACAAGAATCAAAAAGCAGGGTTTAATGATCGATGCACTGTGGGAGAATTCAACACGCTATCAGACATTAAGGATTAAATAATCTTCTAAATCCTCTCGAGACCTGCAATAATCTACCATTACTGTTGCTTTATTGATAAAATGGTCACATCTCGATATTGCAGCCTTCCAATTATAGTCAGCAGTCAAAGTTTTAGGCGGTCGGATGAGAGAATAGGTTTTCGGGTTTGGGTTCAAAGGTTTGGGTATACCAAGTCTTGGATGTCCGTATGAGCCCATCAACCGTTATTGGGCACTAGCCCATTATTCACCCACCAACAGGAATAGGAGGCCCAAGTGTATAAAAAAAAAAAAAAAATTCTATAAAAATTTTTTTTTTAAAAAAAAATATAAATGGATACCTCTAGATCATGATTTTGCATTTAAATAATGTTCATTGAATGACTCTAAATTTTGGATTAGTATCATTCATGAAATTAAACTTTTGAACACACATCATTAGCTTGGCAATTCTAGTTTAGTCCTTTATATTTATGTTTGCATAGAGAATTTATCACTTGTATATCTAATTGCACAATCACATTTGTTCATTTTGTGGGGTTTAAACTTGTTAATCTTTGATGAGTTGAATAAACCGCAAATAAGTGACCTTGACAACAGCTCTTAACTTTGTGTTTATCTTTAAAAAAAAAAATAATAAAAAAAAAAAAGAAGAGAAAAAGAATGTGTGCTGGTATCATACTACTCACCTAGTAACCGGGCCTCTTGCCTCACTAAGCAATGAGTATTCACGTCAAACAGTGAGTAGTCTAGTAGAATTATAGGTGTAACTAGTTTGGGTTCGTAGCCTTTTTAACTTGAGTAAGTAAGCCCATAGGGGTGTCTCTACACCTAGTGCCCTAAAGCCAATTGGTTTGGGAGTTATTGGCCTGACGCTCATTACATGGGTTAATTAGAAAACCCCATGTCTTATACTATGCAGTTGGTGCAGTCTTGGGGCAACGGGTGAATAAAAAACCCCATGTCTTATACTATGCTAGTAAAACTCTTTCTGATGCTCAATTGAATTATACGACAACAGAGAAAGAATTACTAGCTGTAGTATTTGCCCTTAATAAATTCCAATCCTATCTCTTAGGGTCCAAGGTTGTAGTGTTCTCTGATCATGCCACTTTACGGTATTTACTGTCCAAAAAAGACATTAAACCTCGCCTCATTAGATGGATTTTATTGCTACAAGAGTTTAATTTGGAGATTTGGGATAAAAAGGGATCAGAAAATGTGGTTGCAGATCATTTGTCTCGGATTCTAGTTAAACATTCTCGTACCAACTTACCAATACTAGATTCTTTCCCAGATGAGCAATTATTTAAGGTTTCTCATGTTAAATTACCATGGTTTACTCATATTGTGAATTATCTTGCAGTTGGTCAAATCCCACCTCATTGGTCTAAGCAAGACAAAGATCGATTCTTTTCCCAAGTTTTACCTATGGGAGGATCCAGAGCTGTTCAAATATTGCCCAGATCAAGTGATTCGAAAATGTGTCCTAGAAAATGAAACCAATAGTATCCTCACCTTTTGTCATTTCCTTGCCTGTGGAGGGCATTTCAGTGAAAAGAAGACTGCTGCTAAAGTCTTGCAAAGTAGGTTTTATTGGCCTACTTTATTCAAAGATGCCCATGCATTTTGTCATGCCTGTGAAAGATGTCAACAAATGGGGTCCATTTCCCGACGTGACATGATGCGTCTGAATCCCATCCTGGTGGTGGAAATCTTTGATGTTTGGGGTATTGATTTCATGGGTCCATTTCCATCTTCTTTTGGCTTTGAGTACATTCTGGTTGAGGTAGATTATGTGTCAAAATGGGTGGAAGCGATTGCCACAAAAACAAATGACCACAAGGTTGTGGTCAAATTCCTTCAAGGCAATATCTTTTGTCGTTTTGGCTTTCCGCGTGCTATAATTAGTGATGGGGGTAAACACTTTAACAATCGACCTTTTGAGGCTTTGGTTCGCAAGTACTCCATTACCCATAAAGTTGCTACCCCATATCATCCCCAAACTAGTGGACAAGTTGAAGTTTCTAATAGGGAGCTCAAAAACATCCTTCAGAAAATAGTTAGACCTGATAGAAAAGACTAGTCCTTACGCTTGAATGATGCTTTGTGGGCTTATCGTACTGCCTATAAGACTCCCATAGGTATGTCCCCGTACTGTTTAGTGTTTAGTAAAGCTTGTCATTTACCAGTTGAGCTAGAACACAGGGCACTTTGGGCTGTGAAGAAGTTTAACTTTGATTTAGCTGATGCGGGCTCACACCGAAAACTTCAAATCAGTGAATTGGAAGAGATACGCAATGATGCGTATGAGAATGCTAGGATTTACAAGAATAGGACTAAAGCTTTTCATGATAAACACATCAACAGAAAGTCCTTTGAAACCAATCAAAAGGTGTGGCTTTTCAACTCTAAGTTGTGCTTCTTTCCTGGTAAGTTGAGATCTAGATGGGACGGCCCTTTTGTTGTCAACCAGGTTTTTCCCTATGGTGCTGTTGAAATTTTAAATCCACGTGATGGTTCTATGTTTAAGGTCAATGGCCAAAGACTAAAACCATATGTGGAAGGAGACATAGATAAAGAGCTCATTGAATCCATAAATTTGGTGGATCCTGAATGTGTTACTGTTTAAATTCACTAATAGCCTTGGAATCTGGCTTTAAAAGACCATTTATTTATTTATTTATTTATTTTGTCTAACCTATTTTCTTTGTGTGTTTTATTTTTATTTGATTGATGAGTTTATTTTTCACAGCTAATCAATTTTGTAGACTTGTTTGTTTTCTATTAAAGGTACTCTCCACGATTTCTATTACTTTGTTTTTCATTGTTTACATCGAGGACAATGTAAATTTTAAGTTGTGTATTTGATAAGCACAAAATAAAACAAAAACTAACTAGTCCATTTTCGCAGGTAATGCGATTGCATTTAGCATATGCAATAAGCCTTTAAACCCCTAGATTTCCCCTAGTGGACGAGTTATAGTCTCGTGAGGGCTTACAGTGATGACACCCACAAACATCTTTTATTATCACGGATGCTGTTCATGATTCTGCATTTAGATAATATCTTGCTAACTCAAACGAAAAATTCTCATTCATTGAAATTAAACAGTTGAACACTACATTTTTTACCAATCTAGTAAAGTCCAATCCACTTGTACTCAAATAGAAATTTATCACAAGTTCATCTGGTGTAAAGTGAATTCTTATACAAAAGTGTAGCCCCTAACATATCAGCATTCCTTAATATGTTAAATTCACCGTAACAAGGTAAACCAATGCTTTAACTCAATACGCACGCAAATAATAATAATAATAATAATAACAACACTTTTTTTTTTTTTGATTGGGTACAATGTTCAGGTCCATTAAGCTTTCTAATTAACCCATGTAATGAGCGTTGGGCCAATGACTCCCAAACCAATTGGCTTTAGGGCACTAGGTGTAGAGACACCCCTATGGGCTTACTTACTCAAGTTAAAAAGGCTATGAACCCAAACTAGTTACACCCATAATTCTACTAAACTACTCACTGTTTGACGCGAACACTCATTGCTTAGTGAGACAAGAGGCCCGGTTATTAGGTGAGTAGTATGATACCAGCACACATTTTATTTTGCTTTGCTCGAGGACTAGCAAAGTGTAAGTTGGGGGGTATTTGATAAGCACAAAATATTCATTGAAACTATTCCCTAATTTATATTTTCTAGTTATTTTATTGTATTTAATTTGGTGTGTTTAAAGTGTTTTTGATTTATTGCAGGGCTGTTGAGTTTATATCAGAAAAAATGACAATCAGGACTACTTAAGCTAATAAATGCAACTTGAAATGGGTTTCTCACTTGCCTAAAATTTCATGGAGCTGTAATAAGAGTTGGGTCAACAATTTTGAAGATTTGAGCAGTTGAAATTCAAAGATAAGCAAAGAAATTCATGATCCCAAAATCAGCAGCAAATCTGGACAGATTAACCAAGTTTTGGCAATCTGGCCATAACTTGTGATTCCCATATCCGATTTGGGTGAAATTTATGGATCTGGAAAGAGAACTTAAAGAACTACAATTGTTTAGTTTATGGCATTTCTTGATTCAAATGTCTTCCAAGTAAAAAATGAGCTGGAAGTGGACTTATTTGCAAAAATCTGAATCTGGCAGCATTTGTCAAAGTGAGAACATGGGCAGCCAAGAATTCAAAGAAAGTGGGCATTGCTTTTGACTTGTGGGATCAGCTGGATCCTTCCCCCATCTCCTATAAATACCAAGGGAATTCACATAACAAAAGGGAGAGGAAAAGAGGAGGAGGTACAAAGACAGCAAAGGGGAGAAACTAGTTCTTGGTTATCTACATGGCCAACTAATCTTTGTTTTAGGGTGGAGATGAAGTCCTAATCAAGTATTGTGTATTTTATTGTATTGTGTTGTTGATTTGATTATTTGTGTATGAGGATTGCATAACTAGGAGGATTGTATTATTGATACAATTGGTTTTAGTGTTTTCATCTCAAATTGTGTTTAATTTCTGTGATTTTAAATACAATGGTTATGCAATGGTTTTCAATGTACATATATTTGGATATTAAGATGATTCATGCTTAGACAAGATGAGTCGTGCTCACAAATTAGTTTAGAGTAGAGTAGGTGAGACGGTTCATGCTATATCTTTAATGAGTTATGCCTAATTTACAAATATATGAACCTTTCTTGATGATGTCATTGGGCTTGTAGTTACAATGAGTCTTGCTCATACCAAATAATAACTTCTTGAAACACGTTACAATAAGAGCATTTTTATACAAGATTAGTGGTGGATTTGAGACCCTAAGTATTTCTTTTCTTAAAAAAAATATAAATTTATTTTGCTTGCATTCCATAGAGTTCAAAATTACAAAAATAATCTTTTTGAATTATTTTAGTATTCAGTTTTCAAAATTAAAATAATCCTAGTACAGTCCTTGTAGTACGACACCCGTACTACCACTATATACAAATTTTTGCATCCTACAGGTAATTAATTTTGACACAATCAGAGACAAAGTTGAAAAACCCAACACTAGCAAGACGTTGCTTTAATTTCACATCTGTAATCTTAGTTTCCAAAAGAAGGAGTACATCTGGTTGTAAGTCACGCACAAGTGCTCGCAGAGAACGAACCGCCGCAGGACGGGCAAGCCCACGGCAGTTCCAAGATAAGAGAATCATTGTAGATGAGGGGGCAGGGCAAGACCCGCCGCCTCAAAGAAAGATGTAGAAGCTACATCTTTGTTCACACTAGGTGGAAGAGCGTTTTTGAAGGACTCATGTCCCAGGATGAACACAGTCGCCTGTCTGGCTAATTTTTTAAGGTTAAGCTTCCGAGCTTTGGGAAGGGAAGAGACTGTATTTGGGGTAGGTAAGGATAGATTGAGAGTAAGATGAGGACGTGGTGAAAGAGTGCACAAGTTGGGTTGACCTGCTGTAACTGTAGAAGGGAGTGGTGGTGAAATATGTAGTTTTTTCTCTGAGTGGTGGAGCCGTGGTATGAACTTTGCCTTTCTTTTGTTGGAATAGGAACTACACCCAGCAGAAGAACGAGAGAGGGAGTGAGAGTCTAAAGGTGAGGGTATGGACACAGGAGAAGGGTTACGAGAGATGGTGGGTGAAGGATGGATATGATCAGTAATTTCAGAAATATGGACAATACGAGAAGAGTTGAAACAGTCAACCTTGGGGGTAGGGACGGGGAATGGGGATATGGAAGTATGTGGGACACTAACCAGTTGGTTAGGAACAGAAATAATAATTGGGGTAGAACTAGAGATAGTAGGAGTAGGACTAACCAGATTCTGTAGCACGTGAGGATCAAGGGTTGGGAGGAAACTAGAAGTGTGACTATCAGATATAATGATAGCTGATGGAGAGTTGTACACAGTTAATGTAGATATTTTACAGGGAGTAAGGTGGGGGGTGTCAGGGAGGACAGGCACATTCAGAAGATTGACTGAACCAACATGAGGCCGCGTTTGGAATGGACGCGCCTCTAAAGTGATCGACGACTGGTTGCTCACACCGAGAGGAGGAGGAGAAGGAGAAGGAGAATGAGAAGGAGAGGCCCTAGTGTTAGCACTACGAGGGGCTCTCAACCAAGGACCAAATGCCATCGAACCATGGGTAGGGTTTATAGTATCAGCCATCCTTGACGGAAGAACCATTGAACAGAAACTCTCGCAGTAACCCAATCTGCCACATTTATAACAAAAATCCGCCAACCGTTCATATTTGAATTGAATCCACACGTCAAGCTTAGCAGCTCACTTGAGAAGAAACCCAGTTTTAAGGGGATTCTGAACATCAATCCCAACTTTAATTCTTATGAACTTGCTCCACACCAGGTGACCAACTCTCGGAGCATCCATTTCCAGCAAACACCCAATTGAAGGACCAATCTTGAGTGTGTTCGTAGACGATTTAAATTCAGGAGGCAACCCATGAACTTGAACCCAGAAAGGGGAAAAATTAAAATTGAGCTCCTCCAAAACCAGACCGGAGGACCATTCCTTCAGAACCAAGTGAAGACCCCTAATGAACCACGGGCCAGAAGAGAAAATCCTAGAGTGATCATCCTCATTAGAGAAACCAAAAAGAAAGGTATTGGGAGCTAAAAAGGTAATCGAGAGGTGATTCGTAAGATTCCACGCACCCATAATAATAGATCGGACAGAATTCTTGTTTATCACTTTATCAGCCACCAATTTCCCCACTAGCATAGGGCTCACAGAAGAGCTAGACAGCGAGGGATCAGGCTCAAGGTCGTGAATCTCATCAAAACAACAGAGTGTAGCAGTTTGGGAGATAAGTTGAGAAATCTCACCACCAATAGAATCCATCGTAACAAAAGGAACCAACCAAAATAAGAGATGCCAGATCCATTCACAAAAGGTCAAGAAAAGAAAGCCAATCAACCAAAGACAACAAGAAAAAGGGTGGTAAAGAAGGGGAAAAAGGGCAAGGGAAAGGGAAAAAAAACCAGGGGAAAAAGGCAAAATTATTGCAGGCAATAGAAAGAAAGTAACTGTGTAGAAGACGTTGCTCAGGAACCCACTAGAGATAAGGATGGGAAAGTGACAGGATCGTCAAAGCCTGGCCGTTGAAAGACAGGACGGGCTTTTATGTAATATTGTAGACCTACTCATCTTAGGACCGTTTTGATAAATTTCTACTTCCTATTTTTTATTTTTAAAAATAATTATTAAAATTTTGCTTTATAAAAAACTTTCATTTCGTTAATTTGAAAAGTAAAAAACAAAAAAGAAAAAGGGGAAATATCCAAAACCTCCCTTAAAAATAAAATCATATCTAAAAACTCCATTAAATATTTTTCATATCCATCTAATCCAAATAGAAAATAATCATATCCATTAACTCTAACAAGTAAACTTTTTGTTTACTGAAGTTAAAAAAAAGATGTGATCCGACTAAAATACCCTTCTTTCACATTAAATTCATATGTTTAATAACAAAACTGCATATTTAACAAAATTTTCCCTTTCAACCCTTATTTTCCCAAATCCCAAATCTCTCATTCTCTCTCTTTCTTCCCCCTCCCATGTACGTGTACATTAGAGAAGAATTAATTAATGATAGTTAATTTTATTCTAATTACACTAAATAAATAAAAGTAGAAATTTAGTTAAATAGGTATGTTTTTCATTAAACATTTTAATATCAAATAAGGGTATTTTAGTCGGATCACTTTTTTTTTTTTTTTTTAACATCAATAAACAAAAAGTTAACTGATTGAAGTTAATGGATATGATTGTTTTTTATTTGGATTGGATAGATATGAAAAATATTTAATGGGGTTTTTAGATATGGTTTTATTTTTTAGGGAGGTTTTGGATATTTCCCCAAAGAAAAACTTATCCAAACGGCCTAAAAGGGTTTGGATCCAACAATATGTGTTTTTTTACCCCTTCTAAATAGATGTGAAGTAATGGTATTAGTATATCTCTCCGTACATCTTTTTTTAATTATTATTATTATTATTATTATTATTTTTTTTTTTTTTTTTTTTTGAGGGTGAGGGGTAGATGCAGGAAAATACTAATCCTCCCTTAAAAAAATTAAACGAAAATAAAATTTAGCATTTGATAGAAAGAAAATGTGAAAGGAAAGGAAATTGAATGTAGGAAAAGTAAAAGAAAACATTTTCCTTTATTTGGTTAGAAAGAAAAAGTGAAAAAAATAAATAAAAAAAATAAAGGGAAGAACTTTAATTCTAACTCACCAAAATATTTTCTCTAAATGGAAGGAAATGGTGCTTATTTCCTTACTGTAACAAAAATATAATTTTCCTCCATTTTATTATTTTTTTCTTTGTGAAGGTAATAGGGTCCATTTTTTTTTTTTTTGCCAAATGTTAAGATGAGACATGCCATTAGACCCAAAGGCTATTGACAGGTGCTAGTCCAATTCAAATTCAATTGATTAGTAGCTCAATATAATGTTCAAATTCATCATTCATCTGCTTAAATCAAGTTCTAATTGTCGGTAAGATCTCACAAGAACAGATATAACATTGGTTTTTCAAAGGCCTTATTCCAAATAGTATACATATAGACAGTTCAAAAAGAGAAGAGAACCAATTTCTATCTCCAATGTCCTCAACTTATCGAATTGTGTACTAGAATTACATTGTGGTCTCAGTGAATAAACAGCTTTATGAAACTACTACTACTCCAACATCCACCCCTAAAGATATAAAATCAAGGAAGAAAGTAGATCTCATTTTCTCACTTTGATGTGAGCAACTCAAATTTTAGATAGCAGATGCAGCTGTGCAGCAACCATTGTTACCATGTCGGGTGCCATTATTTTCACTCCGCACCTTTGTTCTAAAGACTAAAAGATGATTGCATCAAAATCCTTTGCATGTTCATGAAGCGAGGGTCAATCAAGTCGTTTTCAATTTGTTTCTCCTCGTTTCTGCCTCTTACAGACAGCAGTCCATCGTCAAGAAGTTCTAGAAGTCTGAATGATATAGACAAACTAGACTTGAATGAGTTATTGGGGTGCGGCAGAGGGGGCATTCAGGCTTTTCATTGCACCATTCCATAATACAGTTCCTGCAGATAGGTCACATCAAACCAAATATGTGAGAGAGCGAGCGAGCGAGAGAGAGAGAGCAACAGGGTAGAGGAAACTCTTAGTGCATAAACTATCAAACCAAATATGTGAGAGAGCGAGCGAGCGAGAGAGAGAGAGCAACAGGGTAGAGGAAACTCTTAGTGCATAAACGGGCAGTACCAGCAGAATACATGACCACAAGGTGTGGCTGTTGGATGTTGGCGATTACTCAGGCAGAGTGTGCATTTGCTGACCCCAGTTACTGTTTGAGCCTGGAAGAACACAAAATAGTTGCAAAATTACATTGGCTGTCTGTATAAACAGCTCTATATGGCAGAAATTGATACATCCAGAGGGTTTTCTCGAACAGAATCCAGATTCATGAGTTCAATATGCATGTGGCGACATTACCTTGATCAGTAGGGCAAATCAAACCATTCAGGTAGCACAATAATGTTTGTTATGCTGAGGTTTTGTTCCAGTCATCATCAGACATGGCCTATATGTGAACAGAATGGGTTCAAATAAAATTGGACCACTAATGAGTTCAAATAAATTGAGCTTAAAGCATCTCCAACCATGAGGCAAAGTCATTTTTTGCCTCGTGTGAAAAGTGGGTGCTCCAATGGGTGATGCATTTGGTGAGGCAAATATAGCTTGAAGCAAATCTTGAGCTAAATTTGCCTCAAGAAATGGCTCATATGCAAATTGCCACATCATTCTTCAAGCAATGGTTAGAGGTGAAGGAAAGGTGGGTGAGGCAAAAAACAATGCCTCACATGCATTGAAGCAGTCACTTTTTTCATGTGATGCATTTTCACTGTAGTGATGCATTTTTACACTAAGTGTTGCAAAAAAATGCATATAGCTCACCTAAATGCCTCACATGGTTGGAGATGCTCTGGTAGTGATCTGTGTTCAATGCTTAGGGTTTGATAGGTTCAGGTTTTATAATGATAAATGTTTCGGCATTTAAATGAGCTTAATTTTTAAAGGAAGTTCTCTGAGTTCAAGGCATAGGAGATATCCAAGTACCAGGGTGGTGCTCTTAATGATTGAGTTAATGTTTAAGGAAGCATAACACTTTGTGATCTCCACTACAGTGCTGTGTTGGTTTTTATTTTTTTGGGTATAATTAGAGGGGATCGAACCCCCTAGCCTATACTAATCCTACCCTTTTCCCCACCCTCCCTCACCACTAGGCTAGCCCTAGTGGCTTTGTTGGCTTTTTCTTTTTGATGGGGAGATCTTGCCCCCGTGGACATAGCCCTGCTGTAGGTGAATCACATAATTTCTTGAGTTGTAGTTCTTTCTTTCCTCAAGTTTACTATCTATCTGCAAAACACACACACACACACACACACACACACAAGTTTTATTATCTCCATTTTACTTTAACTTCACTATTTGGCCCTGATCCTGCCACTTTGGTGCAAAACACCTCAACAATTGAAGGAGTAAAACAGTCATGATGAAAATGAAAATTACACATAAACTATTAAACGAGAAGTGTAGAAAATATACCTCTGAAGTTGAGGTGGAATCAGAAACCCAACTCCCTTTGTCAGAGTTCACAGTAATCAAGTTGCCTTCTTCATTCAATACAGGCAAACCACGCCCTACTAACCAATAAATAAAAGAAGATTATAGTAATTTGGCAGAGAAAAACAATCTGAAGTTTGTGCAGTGTATTCTATGTCTAATAACAACCTTTAACACAAAAAAAAAAAAAATTAACTGGAAAATCTTATTATTGACAAAAAAAAAAACTAATGTAGGCTTAACAAATATATTAAGATGATAATAAATTGAGTTTGAATGAAATACCTGCTGAAGTTTGTTGGGTCCCCAAGGATGTCTGATGAACAGAACTAGCAATAGAAGATAGATTGCTGCGCCGAAGTCCTTCCGCAGCAATGATACATAGCTGAATTAAAAGGAATACTCCTAGGATTTGATATCTGCGCCAGAAACGTTTACATGTCACAGATACTAAAATTTCTGCACAGAAACCAAGTGATTACATAACAATGAGCTTCAAACCAGAAAATGGAAATAAGCACACAAAGACAACCCAAGTACAACTCGGAACAAGCTACTGTAAGAAACTAACAATTGAAACAAACTATGGCTGCCATCATGATTTGCTAGATTTTCTAGAATGAATATGTATGTGCTCAATCCATTACTTCAAAGCCAAATTTAAAAGAAATCCAGAGACCTGTCAGGACAATCTTACCATTCCACAGTAAAACATGGAACACGGCCAAACTACCAAAAAAAATGTTTGAGATTCGGTCATAAAAAAAGTGAGATAATGGAACAGGTAAGTACCCTCAACTCCCAAAGAAAGAGACTTGGCATGAAAAGTTATACTAATACACTGACTCACTGAGGTAAGAAGAATTTCCAAACCCATCTTTAATTCCACTAAACCAAACACCCCCCCCCCCCCCCCCAAAAAAAAATAAATAAATAAATAAACAAACCTCCACCCAAAAATAAAAACTAGAAATCTACAAGAACAAGAAAAAAATATAACATCTCATTGACTCGTATGAATCAAGGCGTTATTCAAAATATGTGGAAAATATCAAGTTAAGGATATACTCCGTATTTTTTATGCATTACTTGACAAAAATCATCACCACAAAAGATTCTTAGACATAATTCAACTTCTGATAAGAAACCCCATACCTAGGCCTTTGATTCAATTGTTTTCCAATAAAAACATAACGAATGCCTGCTGCACGTTTTGATATATGATAATATAGACCTGCAGAAAAGCAGATGTACAAGACAATTAGAATTTCACTCCAAACCTTTATTAGAACTTTCACTATGAATATGTGGACCTTGGAAACATAGTAATCACCTTCAAAGTAGAAGAACATCAGGTTAGCGCGAAGAAACAATAGCAAAAGCTCACGAGCAAAGGGAAGCATCTAAATGTAATAGCAGAATAGAAATGTTAGCTAAGAAAAGCATCCTATCAGGTCTTATCAAACAATAAAAAAGATAGTGAAGTTTAATTTAAGAAAAAATGAAGAACCAAAGAAGAAAAAAATTACTTCATAGAAATCTTGACTGAAAGAAAACATTAATCAACAAGGAACCTTTTAGACAATGATAAAATATAATTAAATAAAATAAAATAACAGTGAAGTTGTAATTCAAGTGTGTACACACATATGAGTTCATTTCACAAAAATCCTATTCTCCATTCATTTTCTTAGATTAAATCAGCAAGATGGCGAGAAGATCAGAATACCGTAGGCCATCTCTGAACTGCATACAACCAAAACCCTTTGAATGTCTCTTTCAACCTTGATAAAGTTGAAACCGACACCCCGGATGCAGAAGATGATGAAATTCCAGTAACTGCAGATGAATGAGCTTCACTGCTACCTGGAGCATTGTCGCCGTACAGCTCATCAGACAGTGAATCAGAAAGCGCAATGCCTCGGGCAGCAACTCTAGAACTGCAAAACAAACAGTTTAAATATAAAATGGTTTACATCGTTATAAAAATAAAATAAAATAAAGTTCACAACTACTTGTCCGTAAGTCACTTTCCAGTACTAAACTTTGAGAAAATTAGTAAAATAAGCTACACCCAAAATGATTCCTGTCACTAGTTTTATGAAAAAGATGAAAAATCAAGAAATCTCCTTTTTGTGGTTGTATAATAGGTTTTGTTTAAAATCTTCTTTACAGAAAAGATGCAAAATCTAGAAATTTCATTTCACAGAATTGCTTAGTACTCCAGCAAAAGTAACAGTAGAGATGGTATTTGTAAGGAGCCTATAATGAAGAATAGAAGTGTTCAAATGAGGATTTAGAGGGGAAAAAAATGCAGAACTGAACCTGATTCTTTCTGCAATATAAGGAACTGCTGTTTGGTATACAATGAAAAGAGCACGCCTTGCTGGTGTTGGAGAAAGTCCATAAGGTCCTGCAACCTACAAATTCAACTATTTACTATCAGAAGATAGATAAAGGGCTCAAAAGTTCAAGACAAAACAACAAAACCCTCTATAGCTGCTAATATTTCTCATTAACACAATAGGGGAATAACCCAGTGGTGACCAAAAAAGAAAGGAAACTCCACATGATATTTACAAGATTTCAGCAAACTGGATATGTTTGAGTCCCTTGGCATCCTAAAGCTGATGAATTAACAATTCATAAAGGGCCATGTCGTGGATGATAGAAAAACCAGTCTAAATACCTGAGTGATATCGCAATACTCCTCCCCCAGTGTTTGCTGCCCTGAGCCTGTTGTTAAAATATAATAAAGCATCTGTCCCAAAAGTTTTGTCTGCAAATAATAGTACCAGAGATAGAATTCTTAGCATCGAGATTGAGAAGGGAGACAAAACGATGAGGCTTGAATGCTTGAATGCTTGATTGTAATGTCGAAAAAAAAATATCAAAAAGACAAAAGAAAGTAAAGCTGAAGGCCTCAAAATCTGTATTCGTTAGTCGCAACTAAATGTTTGCACATAGCACTAAAATTAATAATTTTGAATGAAATTTTTGGATAACCTAGCAATGGTTTTATCAGGCACATAATTGACAAAAACGCACTGCAACTAAAGCCAGTGTCAATCAGCGTTTGCTGAACTAAGGCCAGTGTCAATCGTCGCACCTCAAAGAAAATATTTTTCATGAGAACAAGAAATGGGTGTTGAAAGATTGGGAGTATGGGGTGAAATTAAACAACAATATCTAGAAAGTGAAAATGAAAGTTGGAAGGGTTAACCTCGCTCTGATAAGCTACAGAAACTCTGGTACCTGTAATAAAAAAAGCAAGCTTTCGTTGAGAAAAATGAAGCATGACACTGAAATCAATTGAAATGAATTCAGCATGAGACAGAGAAGAGACCGAAGAGATGACGAAAGGCGTCGCGACAGGCTTCGTATACATAGGAGGCGTATTGATCGTCTTTCTCGGCTGCTCTCATGATTTCCGGCTGCGCCGCCGGTGGGAACCGCCTAGGCACCGGTGGTTGCGTGGTGGTGGGCCCGACCTCTCCGCTGCTCTGCCCGGCGTCGATGGAACCTAGGGATTCGTTTCTTCCCATCCCCATCTTTCCCCACCCACTCCCTCCTTTCTCTCTCTAGAATTCTATGTACATGCATACATACATGCTTTTTCTGATTCTCGAAAACCCTAGCCACCTCTCTCTCTCTCTCTCTCTCTCTCTCCACAGTAGCTCTGAGAAGTGGGAAATGATGAGTCTCAGCCGTAGTTGCTTAAAGCGCCCTGTTCCGACGCCGTCTCTGTAGTCAGACATCAAAACGCACCGTTTTTTTCATCTAAGTGACGTCGTTTTAAGAAAAGCATAAGAAGAAATAAAACAAAATCGCCGTTGCCGGGGATCGAACCCGGGTCACCCGCGTGACAGGCGGGAATACTCACCACTATACTACAACGACTTTGTTGAGGTAATAATGCATTAACAAATATATTCATTATGATGAAACTGATCCAATTGTGGTTCTTATTGAATGCTTTATATTCTCTAAGAAAAATCATCTCAATTGAACAACTTTAATCGAATAGTTTGGATGGATTTGAGGCTTATGCCAATGTTTTAGCATGAGAAGCAGTTTCAATAAAAAAGTCAATAGAGGTTTTTAAGTAGACAACACAATTAGCAAGATCTATTAATAATAAGTGTCTTAAATATTTTTTTTTTAAACAAGAGTCTTACGCATAGTCTAAACTAAGATATCTTCAAACCCCTTACTTTATTAGAATGACACATCCAAAAATCATTCCTGGAAGTATTAATTGTTGACCCACATCACATTATTTCTCTCGTTTTTCCTCTGCTCTCTCTCTCTCTCTCTCTCTCTCTCTCTCTCTCTCTCTCTCTCTTTTATTTTCCTTGGTGGACGTTGGGTGATGTGAAGATTGATCTTAAACCATTTCAGCATGATACAAATTAGGCTTTTAGCACCTAATTTAAGAGCATCTTTGTATTCACCGATCCTTGTGAGCCTAAAAATGAGCCCCACATGACCACAGAGCGTACCATAGGCGGGTCAGATAATCGGATAACATTCCATTGGTGAAAAAAGCCTTTGCTTCTCTCTCTCTCTCTCTCTCATCAAAACATCCCCAAAGAAAAACCAACAGAAAACGGTCACCTGAGCCAATGGCAGTCTCATCCACCACCGCCACCGCCACCATTTCCCGGCAAAATTTTCCGTCTCCGGCACCAAAAAATCACTTTACACTCTCGAATTCGATTACTTTTACATCGAAGCCGCGAAGATTTTCAATAAGAAATTCTAGTGATGCAGCAGCTGAAACTCCAGCAGCACAAGTGGATTCGGAGAGTCCCATTGAAGTTCCCAAAGGACCTCCATCGTTGATTTCTGCTCTTAACGTCGAAAAGGCTCTTCGCGGCATAGGTAAAATGAATATAATCCAATCGATTTTCTTATCTCCATTTTTTATTTTTTGTTCTGTAAATTCAATCTCAAATATGTTTTCCCCTGTTTTTTTCAGTCTCTTAATGGATGTGCATTTTCCTTTAATTAACAAAGTTTTGGTTTAGAATGCAGCGATCACAGACGCGGACCACTATGCTAGACTTGGGCTTCAAAGAGGGTGTCCGTACGATCAGGTTATAACTCAATAGGAGCACGATTTGAGAAATGAGTCAACTTCTGATTCATATTTTGACGAAGAAGAAGTCAGCATAAGGAGTAATTTGTTTTAGGTTTCTTTTGTTGCTTTCTCCTCGTGAACCAGGTTACAGTTGCATATAAGAACAAGGTTGAAGAACTTATGAACCAAGGATTGGACGAAGAAGAAGTCAGCAAGAAGCTTGAGCTCTTAAAGGTTAGTTGGAGTTTGCATTTCTTTTGAATTGAAACGCCGCTTGCATGTGAGCTGAGGTGTTGAATAATCCAAATATGTCTCATAGGAATCATACTCCATTTTGTCATCGGAAGAAGAAAGAAGATTGTATGATTGGAGCTTGGCTAGGAGTGAGAAACCAGATAAGTATATGTGGCCTTTCGAGGTCGACATAACACAAGCTCCTCCAGGGGGGACTCCTCCACCACAGGTATGCACACCTTTTTTATTTTTTTCTTTTTTAAATTTTTATTTTTATCCTTCATGGCTGCTTCTTGTCACTGAAACTTTTATTGGTGCAAATTCTTGGAAGTCTCAAGTCTTTATCCCAAGTTCTTTGGGGACATTATTCAGTGTAGTTCATTCAATTATTGCATCTAGGCATTATTTGGGAACAATGCCTAGTACTCTTTTCCAGCCGATTTGGATGCCATCCTCTATTTCAATCCGGAATTAGAAGATTATTTCGTTCTAATTACTTCCCTTCTTTGGAATATTCAGGGGGAGTTTATTTTTTTGTCATAACTCTCTCTCTCTCTCTCTCTCTCTCTCTCTCTCCTTGCTGCATTCTTCATTTTATGCTTTTCCATCTGCTTTATTTCCAGATAAAATCGGGTTCATTTGTTTTCTTAGAATCTGATTCCAGAGTGTCGTGGAATTCACAAGTTAAAATTTTTAGAGTCTCCCTTAGGATTAAGATTTTAATTATTAAAATACACAAGAAATTTTGAAAATACATCCTTTTTTTGCCAACTATTTTTTGTTAACCTCTCTCACCCTTTATGTTACTGCAATTCTAGATAGTTCTCTCTCTCTCTCTCTCTCTCTCTCTCTCTCTCTCTCTCTCTATATATATATATATATATATAATAGCAGTCAACTGAGGAAACTTATACACCCGCATTGGGAGTTGTACCCCATATATTGGTGGGTTATGAGATATATTAGGCTAATGCACATGATACAACCCTTAACGCATGGTGCTTATATAACAACACGTGCTGATCTAAGACTACATATATATATAGGATGATGATCAGGTAAGCACATACTGATATAACTTATATGAAGACCCGCATTGCGAGTTGTATCTTGTGCATTAATGGTATATGAGGTATATTGAACCAATGCAAGGAGTACAATCCCCAATGCATGGTACTGATATAACTTATATCAACACGTACTAATAGGAACATAATCATGTGTGTATATATATATATATTAGGGGCATAAATTTGGACACAAGTTGATTTGATGAATAGCTAATATATATATATATATATATATAAATTAGGGACATAAATTTGGACACAAGTTGATTTGATAAATAGCCAATAAAACTTGACCTCATAAGCATCTTTTGAAATCATTCGACCTTTTGAATTGATGGCTTAAAAATTGTGTCAAATTGTGTTCTCATCCTATCTTATATCTAGGATGATGATCAGGTAAGTACGTGTTAATATAACTTATATCAAAACCTGCATTGGGAGTTATACCTTGTGCATTAGTACTGATGTAACTTATATTAGCACGTGCTGATGGGATCACCTCTGCTTATATCTAATCCAACGACTGGATTAGCAATATATATACATATATATAAGATAACAGTTTAGTGAAGATGTGCTAATACTACTTATATCAACAATCGCTTTAGAGAATATACTTCATGCATTGGCGGTTAACATGATACATTAGACCAATGCAAAAATATAACTCTCAATGCATGATACTCATGTGCTAATTTGACCGATACTATATATATTGACCTTATGAAATCTAGGGAGGTAATACTCAAATTGTTCCTGGTGAAATTCTAAAATGATGAAATATGAGTGCTTGTGCAGGAACCAGAAGACGTGGGGCCTACAAGATTGGTGGGATACTTCATGTTGGTATGGTTGATAATAGCCTTTACATTATCGATAGCCCTCAATCGATGAGGAAATGTATATTATGCTGGCATCTTATTTTCTACCCCGAGTATTTCCAGTTGATTATGAAAAACAAAAACAAAAGGAGAAAATTTGAAATTCTTAGCTCGGTATGAGTATAGAGTAAAACGAGAGAAAAATAAATAAATGTATAATGATAGTTACAAGGCACGCATCGTGGGTTTACTAAATAATACTCTCTTCGTCCCATAAAGATAAACCATTTTTGTTATTTTTTTTGTCCCAAAATGTTTGCTCACTTTGAAAAGTCAAATCATAAATTTTTTAAGTTTCCTACATTACCCTTTATAATTTTAGAAAATATTCTCAAACACAAAACCCAATACCCAAAAAAAAAAAAAAAAAAAAAAGTATTTTTAAAACCGTAAAGCTTAATAAATGAAAAGTTAATGCAATAATAATATTTTCTAAAATTTTGTGTTTTGTCAACATAACCTATCTTTATAAGACACAAAGAGTACTAAATAAACATGTACTAGTTATGGGAACACATGCTAGTACTAAAAAAACAGGTACTAGTAATGGAAACATATGTTATACGTGAGCAACCTGATGCACTTTGAACTCTCAATTTATTTATTTTTTTAATAAAAAAGAAAACAATTATCAATTGTTAGTTTTCTTTTTCTTTTTAAACAAAAAATATATTTAAAATATAGTTCCAAAATTTAACTACTTTAAGTAACAAAAACGTGGAAGAGAAATTCTTTATCCTCTTGGAAATAAAATAGGAGATAAATGTGGGCAATGTGCATGGACGAGAGGGAGAGAAAAGTGTGTATGTTCTCTCACTTATCCCCTAAAAAAAAAAAAAAAAAAAAAAAAAAAGTGTGTATGTTGTGGAGAGATAAAGAAGAGAGAGAGAGAGAGAGAGGGTAGAAAAGAGAAGTGAAAATTGGAGGCAACATTAACCTTGATTATTAATATTATATTGACTTGATTATCCTCGTTATTATGCAATAAAAATAAAAATACAAAGCTAAAAGAAATAGTTATTATCTCAGCATTTTTGGATACACAATTCAAGCCACGTTCAACATAAGAAAGCACTATTAGCGGCCAACCTATCATTATCACACTACTATTGCTACATAATTTTTCCATATTTAGGATTGCTTTGCATCCCAAAGCTCAAAGCTCTTTCATTATCTCAGCTTTTTTGAATATACAATTCAAGACACGTGCCATGTCATCATATTTATCACATTAAATTTATTTCGTTGTAAAAAATATAATACAATAAACCCACACGCACCTTGACTAAAAATTTTAATTAAATACCATTAAATGAAAGAGAACATCAAACTTTGACCCATTCATCATTAAACAACTTAACACTAGACAATGTACAAGGAAATTTTACAAATGAAACCTTATAAGGTCTTCCATTGATGAGGACAATTTTTCTTAAAATTCATTCAATATCTCTTAGAAATCAGAGGCAACTCACAAATCACCTATAAAAGCGCACTCCTTCACTAGGACACTCCATTTTTTTTAAGCCCCTTTTTGCACGAAGACCTATAAAGGATATTGGACATCATTACTGAAGAAAGATGCCATCAAAGGACATTAAAAACATTATGGAATGGAAAGTCCACTGAAGACTTCCTTATTGATGATGTATTGACAAGCTCACCACTTATTTCAAGAGATATTACAGAGATATTGCATGAATCTTTAGACATACACCTCACATTTTGATTAAAAAACCCCTTTAAGAATTCCAAATGCAAAATTTTATAAGAGATGTAATATGGTTTGCCTTTTCATGGATCAAAGTTTGATGTTCTCTCTCATTCAACAGTATTCAACGAAATTTCTATTATCTTTGAGTAACACATGTAAGCCAATTTTAATACCAATTTTTACAAATAGGAAAAATTCAATATGATAAATTTGATGACATGACACATTTCTTGAATTATGTGTACAAAAAAGTTAGAAAAAAATGAGAGCAATCATGAGAATTGAGAAATTGATGCCCTCTTAGCAGCCTTATACTTCATAAAAGGGATGCCATACTCCCATGTCCATGAACAAACATTTCAATCATTTTTTAAAATATGAAATAACCAATGCTAATATAGAAATTGGCACCAGCTTAATTTTAATTTTTTTTACATGAAGACTTGACTTGCAAAATTACCATGTGTCCATTCTCATGTCCCCACCCCCGGCGCCCCCCCCCCCCCCCCCCCCTCTCTCTCTCTTCTTGTATGTCAATGCCTTCGCAAACTCGAGCCCATTAAAACATAAAACAGGCATTGTTACCAGCCCAACTAAAAAAAATTTAAAAACTAAAAATTCAAATATTTAATAATAAGAGGATCGGGACTTGCTTTGTACGGGTGTCCTATTGGTAGATATTATGAGCTACTAAATTAAAACAAAAAAAACAAAAAAATGGACTTCCTCTTTTGTGTAATAACCTTTAAAATTTTAAGGTTCACAAAAACCCACATGACGTTTAAAACAAATCATACCCAATAAAAAATAAAAACTAAAACTAAAAAAATCCTTTAAAACAAAAATAGACAAATAAAATAAGAAAAACAAAGCAAGGGATAGGTAGAATTAAATATAGATACAAATAATATTATAAACTCAGATTTTATTTATTTATTTATTTTTTAACAAAGAACCCTTTCCTGCAAACCCAAGCACATGTAAGACCCTACAATCCATATGAATCAAGTAAGTCCAAAGTTCATGAAAATCATGAAATCTTATGTGTATGACTCTAAGAGGTTTAGTAAGAGTTGAACCCAAGACTACCCTCACTTGAGGCATAATCCCTTGCTAACTAAGCTATTTGGGGTTAATAAGCTCAAAATTCAACATAGCATCAACACAACATTTTTCTTCTTTCTTTTTCTTTTTTGTGACATTAAAATTATCACAAGTTTAGGGTGTAAACGAGCTAAGCTTTGTAGTATTCAGACTTCGGTTCGTTTACTATCAAACTAAGCTTTAGACAAGTTTAAATTATTTTGATTGAACTCGGCTCAAGAGAAAGTAGAAAAGCTCGTGCTCAAGCTCAAACTTGTTTTAGGCTTGATTCTAAGCTTGTCTTGAACTCATTAAAGTGGTTTTGCATTTATAACTTGTAACATCGTGGTTTTGTATTTATAACTTGTAACATCTAAGTCTAATGAGAAATCTTTATGAACTAATTACTCCTACCTTAATTTTATTATTTTTTATGATAGTTAAACTGTTTTATTAAACAAGCCAACTAATGAGCTCATTAACAAGTCTCCTTTTGAGCCCTTAACAAACTCTTTATTTAGTGCTTAACAAACTTATTCGTTAGCCTAAATGAGTCGAGCTTTAATTTGCTTAAGCTTAGCTTGTTTACTAAACGAGCCTAAACTTTAGACTTAAGCTTGGCTTGTTTACTAGTTTGATCGAGTTTTAGCAGAGCCCAAATCGAGCTTCCTCACAAGTCGTTTATGAGCATCTCAACTCATTTGCAATCCTTATAGCCACATAATTATCCCATATTTAGGATAACCATCTCTAGAATCTAGCCCTATGAATGGATCAGATTTTTATATAAATTCAATTTGATAATTAGGATATGATAGGAAAAATATGATCCAAATCCAATAATCCGTTTATTAACAAATCAAATATGAATATTGCCTTCACCGATACAAATCGGATCAAATGATTTAAATTAAATAGGGAAAATTACACTTTGCCCCCTTCATCTTTTGCCAGAAATCACTTTTCACCCCTCATCTACAAAATCCTATAAATACCCCCTCGAAATAGCGGAACAAAATAATAGGCTAACGACGTTAACAAAATGCATGGAATACCAATTTGCCCTTAGTGCTGAAGAGGCAAAATGACCAAGAAGCCCATTCACTTTTTCCTACTTATACAACATCACCCTCCCCCGACATAGTTGCTACCATGGCTGTTTCCATTGCCAGTGGAGATGCCAATAAGAAAACATTATGAAAATTAAGGCTTTTAATTGAATAAATTAAGGGGTTTGAGAGAAGCAAAGTATGCATGGTTTGGCAACCCCTTTATCCACGTTACAACTCTTACACCACTATGGCAGTGAAATCGTGAGTGGGAGTCATCGCCAATGCCTTACAACCCATGAGAATGGTTACAACAGATCAAATTTTTGGGTTTAAGTAGGTTATCCAATAACTAAATCTAGATCTAAGATTAGGGCCACACCACTGTGAAGCGTCGAGATCACCCATGGAGATTTCACTGTAAATATATTCTCCTTCTTAGCCACCGCCGCCTCCATTCTCGTTATCGCTGGATCCATGATCAGCAAATGTAATACAATCTCCATAGTAGTCAGTGCTTAGGGGTTTTAAGAAATTAGTGTAATAGGCCATAAAAAAACCCCCATATGTGTCGGTGTTTATGCATGAAAATAGAGTTATATTTGGACTCGATGACCCTATTCCATGTTTTTGGGGTCAAGGAAACCATTTCTGAAGTCAGATTTGAGATTAAATAACATAACTTAATATTTTGAAAATTTTCAAATTTATGGGTTATAAACCCGAAACTTTAGGCTTAAAAACGGTCATGATTTTGTAAGATTCTAGATGAACAATTTATATACGCATCTAGTGCTCCGCAAGAACTTCGATTCGACACTTGAATCACTGAAAACAGTCAAGAAACAAGGAAGATATCGATTGCCGAAGTTGACCCGTTGAACACGCGGTGAACCAGTTTACCTAATGCAACCAGTGCTTGAGGTTGAAGGTGAAGTAGATGGTTATCTAGTGTGGGTGCACTCACCCACACCTACCGTGTACCCTTGCTTGTGAGGACCTTAGGTTAACCCGATTGACTCCAAATTTAACGGGTGGATTCGTCTTAACGAACCCTACCATGTATGACCCTTGGTTGACCATCTTCAACTGATATGGTTGTGGTTCAAGAATTTGTAGAGGATAGAAAGATACCAATGGGTGGGCGGGTGTGCGTGTAAATGAAGAGAGGAAGAGAAGAAGAAAGGATAATCAGATTTGTATGGATGGGTATAAGAGAAAGAAAATGACTTATGTAAAGTGAGGAGCACGTGAGCATGTACTAAGGGCATTTTAGGTAGAGAAAAGAGTCATGTACGTTGCACATGACTTTTTTTGTTAAGCATATCACAGCAGCTTAACGGTTGGATGCAATGTGTTCTATTCTAGTAATTTAGGAGGGTATTTGTAGGATTTTGTAGATGAAGGGTGAAAAGTGATTTCCAACAAAAGATGAAAAGGACAAAGTGTAATTTTCCCAATTAAATAATATACTTCGTATTAGACTATATATTTTACTAATAGTTATTTTACCATATATCTATGGTTCGTATTAACATTACATATAAAAAATGTTGAAACTTATTCTCAAATTAAAAATATATTTCTTAGGATTATAAATATTTAAAAAGTAATATATTTTTTATCCTATATTTCATCCCCATTTTTTGTTAGCTATACATTTTCTAAGATTATCTGATCAGATATCCAATAATAAAATAGTTCAGATATGGTTTTATACTTTATTGATCTATCCGATTATCGAATCACATCAAATTGAAATTATTCCTTATTGCATCGAATTCAAATATACCTTGACCCGCCTATCTGTCGACAAGTCTACTAGAACCTCAAAGCCTCGAAACTCTCATTTACACAGTTTTTTTGGATACTTAATTCAAGATACGCGCCACGTCATCATATTTATCACATTGAATTTATTTTGTAGCTAAAAACGTAAGACTAAGGCCTACAAATGGTCAAAGTTGATTAAAAATTTCAATTAAACTTTATTGAATGAAAGGGAAAATCAAACTTCTACCAACATTAATAAACCACGTAACAGGAGATAAAGAAATTTTGTTCGTCACGGTAAGGACATTGGACAACAGTACGAGAATAGAAAGGCTATTGAAGGCTTCCTCGTGGCTGTATCCTACTTCAAGGATTCAAGGACATTTGCAATGGAATCCGTATACAAAATTTTATTTAAAAAAATGTCACATAACTTATTGGCATGTATGGATTAAAGTTCGATACTCTCATTCAACAGTATCAAATGAAATTTTCGTCATTTTTGAACACATGTAAGCCAATTTAAACTCGATTTTTACTAGATAATAAAAGATTTCAATGTGATAAATTTGATGACATGACGCATATCTTGAATTACGTGTCCAAAATAACTAAGAAAAAAATTAACTTTTGTCATGGGAAAAGAGATGGACGACCTCTCGGCAACTAAGGCAAAACAACCCACCTAAGTGCTTGTTGGAGACCTTCAAAAACTATTAAACTAAGTCTAATCCATAACTATTATCTGGTTTTTAAATAAAACAAACTCACAATTGGTTTGAGAAAAATTGTGTTTACGCCTTATTTTCAGAAGAACGCTGAACTGATTAGCAAAAAAAAAAACCTCACCAACCAGTGTAAAATCAAAACTGGCCAAATTTATCTTCAGCTGGCCAGGTTTATAGGTTTGCCAAACAACTCCTAATAGTATATCAATATAGAAATATTACCACGGCTCATTTAAAAATAAAAATGGGAGCCAACTTATATAATTTCCAAACCAAAATCAATCAAACGAACAAAATATATATATATATATATAAGAGACCATTTAGGAATAAATATAAACCCCATAGGCCAGAGTTGAATCTCCTCAGTTTTATTTATTTATTATTTAGTAAAAACTTGGGAGAACTGAATATAGGGCCTGTCGTAGATATACTGTTAAAAAGTGGGCTGTCATTAACAAATATCTAAACTCTTGGTTGGAAACAATCATACAATGAGGAGCACCATGCCCCCCTTACTAATTCTCCTCATCACACATGACATCTAAACAATTGACTGAACCAGACCGAAGTTTGACACACGCAATTCAACAACTCATTTGATTGGGACTTCCACCTGGATAAAGCTTTTAAACCCAATATTATAGTTTGGACTAGCTTCATCCTTGTGAAGGCCCACCCCCCTCCCCATCGAGGAAGTTTAAATACTATGTATTTCAGAACTGTAACTATCACTTATAGGGGGCATCATGCAACTAGTCAGTGAAGAAATTTTGGGAGGTACCTTAACCAATTAATAAGGAAAAATCGACTAGCCTTATCATATAGACCACTGGGTTGTTTATTGGGAATGGATTAGTTATTACGGGCCGGGCCCATAATAGCATAACGTTAACTCGAT
Organism: Liquidambar formosana; assembly: GCA_039720395.1. Taxonomy (NCBI): domain Eukaryota; kingdom Viridiplantae; phylum Streptophyta; class Magnoliopsida; order Saxifragales; family Altingiaceae; genus Liquidambar; species Liquidambar formosana. Next base: position 29,033,867 of record CM077831.1, read on the forward strand.
GGATTGAAAGCCATTAAGGGCCTGTTGGGGTATCCCATGGCAATCGAGTATTTCTCTAAGAGAATACCCATGAGACGTAATTACTAACAGCCACCAGAATGGCTTAAACGATTCCCTAAGCATGTTGTGTCCACACGAAGGCCATAAATTTTCTACCCCTTGTTTATTTATTTTTCCTTAAAAAAACAAACAAACAAACAAACAAACAAATTCCCACTCTTTCTTACCCCAGCCACCCCAATATCCACCACGAGGTTCAAGCCGAAAACCTCCCCCTGGATGACAGGAAAACATTCCACCAGGCCACAAAGGCATGGCTACTTGAAGTCCGCTATGTTAAAGGTGATCATTTCGCACCCAACAATGCACAACTAAGAAAGCTCCACACACCCACCTATCACAAGGGGATTGAACTAGTCGTGACCTATCTTCAAGAAAATGCATTTAGTATTTTCCTTCCTTTTTTTTTTTTTTTTCCAGCAAGGGTGCATGAAAAGAGAATTGGGGAAGGATAAAGGGGAAATTCGTAACACCTGAAGTAATGGATATTTTTAGATAAACCTACTCAACTGACTTTTAGGACAGGCGAAAATTAAGCCAACCCAAATTTGGGAAGAACTTGGCCAGAACTCATTACAAGAAAAGTTGCTTCTCTTCAGTGTGTCTGGGTCACATGGTTCGATCTTACTGCACCATATGCCAGGACCACAAAGAAATTCTTGAATAGGGGTAGCAGCAGGGCAAACTAAAAGGTGTAGTTTAACAAAAGAGCAACTGGCCTTGAACCTGAATTCCATTGACAGGAGATTTATATATTCAGAATCCAAAAAAAAAAAATCTTTTAAATGATTTCATCAAGCACCCGCCTAACATGTATTACTCGTTTCTTGACCAAAAATAACCATACCCTCATTGAACAAAGAGCCCCTAAAACACTGTTCACTCAAGCATCGAACTTGGAAAAATGAAAACAGCTCCCAAAAAGATTGTAATTTTTTAGAGTGAGCAGCACTTGGCTAAATACAATAATGCCAACATGGTAGCTCGGCTTAGTGAAACTTAGAGCGGGAAAGGAAAATACTAAGGAACCATCAAAAGAATCCATCAAAAAACTCACCATGAATCAACTACTTTCCTGATGGATAAGCTCACAGTGGCCTTAGCTATGTTTCAGGGATCGTTTTCTTAACCCCAAAGTACCCATGTCAACACAACATAACATAGGTGTAGGTACCCCTTCCAGATACTTTAAAATAGCTGAAAAATGTGTGTAAAGGAGTTGAATCGGACAACTAGACACAAACCCGCACCCAACACCCATACCCAAATTGACGTAACAAGGCGCTGGTACTAAACCAAACATGAGATCTATGCACATGTTATGTAAGTTTTGTCCTCAACTTTCTTAAATAGGTTTGGAGCAAAAAGAAAAAATTTCTTAAATAGGACAAACCTGATACATACATCCAGAGTAAACAGCAAAAGTTGGCATAACCAACCAAGCCAAGCGGGATTATTTCCCCTTGGGGGTGTTTGTTCCTAGGAACCCCTCAAGGATGAACCCTAGATCTCCAAGACCCTGCAACCCACATGGACTGGTTAGCTCATGGCCCATGAGAACCATAGAACCTTGTGCAGGTGGCCCAAAGGGGTTGGCAAGAGTCTAACTCGGGATATAGAAGTGGAACTTTCTTCTCAGGGGAGGGCGTCAAATTACTTGGTGAAATAAAGGGAAGTAATAGCAAGAGAGCAACTAGATTTTTGAAAAGGACATACCTTCACCAGCTTCAACAATCTCTGCAAAAAGATGTTTGGGCACCGCATAAAGCATCCAAACCCTATTCTTAATTAACCATTGCTCCTTTGAATAAACTTTTGTTTGCTATCTTCCACACCTCAAGCTAAAAAAGTGAAGAGGGTTAGTTAGCAAATAGAACGAAATATAGTCTTGATTTTACTGTCCAAAGGCTGACCACTCTACTAGATCTGTATCAACAAAACCAAAAGAGAATCCACATTAGATCTAAACAAACCTATGTGTCCAAAGAAGTTGTGTGCATCTTACTAAATCCATCACTTCTAGGCAGATAAAATATGATAAAACAGAGCTAATAATGAACCACGTTGATACAAATACCAAAATGAAAAAGAATTAGCACCAGATGGATCACCTAAGTTGAGATATGCGACTTTATTTACACATTTACCTCAGAAGACATGCCCGTTGCTTGTTTCAGTGCACTCTTTTCCTTTTATGAGGGCGATAGTCTTCTATGCAATCTTCATCAGAGCCACTCACCATCTGCCACCTGTCATGACTCGGCTCATTAATTATGTACATTGCATTGTGCCTAGAATGTCTGGAACTGTGACTTGAGTCTTTCCCTCTCCGTTGCTTTTTTTTATCACTGGAATAACACGGCTCTACACCAGATTCTGAGTGCGTTCGATAATGCTGATGGTGTCCTTTGACATCAGATTCAACCATCCTTCTAACATCTTTTTCTTTGATAGTTTGACGGTGACTTCGACTAGAATCACTGCAACACTGCTCCCTTCTATCATTGTGCTTTTTGGAGCTTCTGTGATGGTGGTAATGCCTCTCTTCACTATGCAAGTTGGAGCTATTTGACATATCTTCTACTTCTGAAGTTGATCTCTCCGGGGGATATGGCCTTCGATCTCTTCTACCAATTGAGGAACGAGAACTCTTACCATGTTTTTCATCAGCTGAGTTGAAATCATAATCTATATGTTTGACATGCCGATGTTTCCTTTGTGACCTTCGAGTAAAGCTATCCTCAGAGTAGCTAAAACTCTTTTCTCTCTCTCTACAAGATTTATGGTCATGTGGTCTTTCTATCCCATTATAGCAACATGTATCATCGAAATCAGCCTCTTCTTCATCACAAGATTGTATTCTAGAGCATAGAGAAGTTTTTATTAGATATTAGGAGTATATATATATATATATTTGATAAGTGAAAAATTCATTTATAACAAAATTGAACAAAGGAGTAAGGCCAGTATACAGGAAATATACAAATAAAATAACCACCTATTTAACCCCCAAAACAAACACCTATATAACCAACATCAGAGCCCCAAAAAACCTTTACCCCCAAAAATATTTGTGAAATCATATTGAACCATAAGGACTAGCAACTACAAATTTTAAGTTTCATGAGGATGCTTTTGGGCACATGTTAAGTTACATTTAATGAAGCCATAGTTACACGGGAAAATGTATTTGCACAATTTTCTATGTACTTTCAAATTAATCTCTGCATTTCATATCTTTATATGTTATTTGCATCATTTTCTATGCATTCACATTTTCCCATACAACTATGGCTTCATTAAATGCATCTTAACATGTGCTCTTAGGGCACACGTTAAGAAATCCCTTATTACCATTATTATGATTTTTTTTTTTTTTTTATTCTTTACTAATGACCCGCATAGTTATTAATTGATAATATTAATAAATTACCTCCCCAGATTCTCATTGGAACGATTTGACCTCTTTCCACAATCCTGAAGATCCAAAAACTCTGAACGGCTGAGAGGGCGTTCTGCACTAGTCCCTACTGTAGGTGCCACACCTCCCACCCTCATAAATCTACTGCAAGATATTTCAGGTGTTAACATCTATATACATATGAAATAATGAATGAACATCTATATACATATGAAATAATGAATGACGACAGATATTACATATATATAAATAAAAGGAACCTACTCAAGGACAGGAGAGCTGCCATATATAGATGTCACATATGAAGGAACTGCAAAAGGTGCGCCTGGGATCATGGTGGCATTAAAGGGCATCATACCAGGACTGCCATATACATTTGCAAAGGGCCTGATGTGGGGATATGGAGCCCCATTCCAGTAAGGTGAAACATAACCTGGCATAGCTCCTGGAAACATAGTGTTGCCTAAAATCCCAAGAATAAATACATTTGAGACAACCTTCCAAAGTATATCAACACATGTAAAATGCAATCAGTCCATATAGTCTTTACCTGTCTGAAGCATAGGATGCGGACTGGCAGCAGCTGGGCAGTCTCTTATCAAATGGTCTGTAGAACCACACATGTAACAGGCACGGTCCCCCTGAGATCCAAAATGGTAACTCAAAATTAGTCCAACCCAAAAATAAATAGATAAATAAAATTTTTTTTTTTTTAAAAAATGGCATGCCATTAGAAGAAATTCATAACATGGTCAGAAATAATTTATTGTGTGTTCTTTTTTTCCCCTTTAAATGTTACGACCTAAGCAATCATCTAATGAATAGGGAACCAAGTTAAGGAAGTCTAAGGCCGTTTCCAAGTTAAGAGTCGATACAGGAACCACAAATTAAGTGATAGGCAAGAGTTGAGCCAGTGAATTATCATAGGGAGGTGTCAGCAGTGAACAAGCAATGAAGAACTAAAGATAAGATTATAAAAAAGGGCCACACATTCTCACCAGTCAGATATTTCATGAAACAATAGGAACAAAAATGATAACGAAACATCTAAGGTTTGAAATTTTGAATAAAAGGACCCAAATATAGGTTCATATGCACAAGATTTTGGAAACTCAAATAGAAAATGGTTCAGGACCTGCTGCAGGTAAAAAATTCAAAGTACATCTCAAGGTAACGACTAAATTCATAGGATGATTCTGCCACATGGATCTCCAAAGTGGGCACCCCAACTGTTGGTCCACGTCCTAGCCTAGCCGCCTGAGTACTCATGCTCCAGATTTTGTCTAAAAATGGTGGTTATACTAACAATAGCACCATTAGTATAATACCACCATGTAAGGACAGGTGACAAGATTCAAGTTCGAGACCTCAAAAGGACAAGCGGAAGGCCCAAAAATATCATGGTTAGAGGTTATGAGGAAGGATACGTGTGCTAAGGTCTTTTTTTTTTTAATAAATGACGGGGGAACCATCCCACAGCAAGGCCTTTTGGACCCACCCGTGGAACCTAAACCCCTAGGGAGACTAGTGCAACAACCCACCGCCACGCCCCCCACTTAAATCTTGGGTTGTCCTAATGGGAAATCGAACCCCATGACCGTGCACCTAACCATACAATCAAAAGTTCACCCTTACCAACTAGATGAACTTGTGATGATACATCCCCCAATAAAACTAAATAGCGTAGAAGGATTCATGTATACAACCCCATGTAGTGGGTTTAAAGCTTTGTTGAGTTGAGTTATATGCTAATAATAGTACATTTACTAGTTACAAGAACAACGGTTCTTGAAAATTAATACCTTTTTAAGTCTCCCAGTTTCCATAAAACCCCTGTCTCTGCCTGAAAATTCATTGTCATTAATTAAGACAGTAGTTATATATGAAGATAATGTCTACAAGACAATTCAGGTGAACCAATCCAGATACGAATACAAAGATTCTACCTGCAATGTTAACCCACAATCCCCTCTTTTTCTTGATAGTGGAATCCGCTTAAGTGACAGAAGAAACAAACCAAAAAATTAGATTTCCAAACTGAAATGAAATAAAAGCTATAATTTTTTTATAAAACAAAATTAAATAAATAAGGAAGCATTCAAACATTACTAACATAGTAGAACCCAACATGAAGTTAGAAGGTTTGAGTTTGCTTTAATTGTGTTCAGGTCATAATCATGTCAACCCACCTAACCTATTTAACCCAAATTCACCTGATACCTATTTAACTCACATATGACCCATGAAGATAATATATGTGTGTGTGTGTGTATATCCATATACACAAACACACATATATATTTTTTTATTTTTTGATAATTGATGTACATGATAGCCTATGTGCATGATTAATGATCTGTATGTTTTCTGTTTTAAAATATTCTTATATAGGCAAATATATTAACTCAGGTCATAATCAGGTTATATACAGTGTCGACCCAAACACAACACAATTATTATACAGGCTACATGTCATGTTTTTTTTTTTTTTTGATAAGGTAAATTTGTATTGGTGAACAAAAAGGGCTTAGCCCATGTACATAAGCCATATACAATGACTAACCACACTACCCTATAAAGCTTAAAGCAATCCAGGGCTACACGTCATGTTACCCATTTAATAATCAAGACAAGTTTGTGTTTGAAAAGTTGACACGAGTAATAAAAAGTTTGTACTCAGGGTTGACATGTATATTCGAGTAGCTATGTCTCAAGATGACATGAACATGACCTGCCAATACAAATTACCACTCCTAGCCCAGGCCATTCAGTGAGAAAGGTGTGCATTACAGCTAGTCAAAAAACCTACATAGTACATACTCCAATAAAGCCCAAACATTATCTAAAAGAAAGGACATTATAGTTACAGAATTACAGCACAAGGGGAAGTAAACCAACCACATTAAACAATACCTTCTTCATGCACATGAGTTTGAGGCAACGTGATGGGCTGGTTTTCCCCTTGAAAATCAGAAACAGCTACAAGGTCTTGAGGTCCACTTTTGAAACCCGCAAGATGTGTAAATCCATCTCTTTCTCCATTAATTTGTTTTATGTTGTGCAATGAACGAGCTGACTTCAAAGATTTGCCTGATCCTAAATGATTAATACAAGAAGCCGTACCACCCACAGATACATTGTTTCTTAGCGGTAACTCATAAGCAGATTCTGCCATGATTTGATTGGATCCCTTTCCTGTTGCAGAAGGAGAATGAAGCAAGTCTGGCTCCCTTTGAAGGACAGTCACAGCACAAGAAATATCTTTTGCTTGAATTCCGGATTCACCATCTATGTTAGAACACTAAACTAGTTATGGACCACTCTTGAGTGTAATTTTATTTTTTATTTTTTAAAATCTTTTCAAACAATTAAACACTAATAGATTTAACCCACCTGGCGCATATCTACCAAAAGCATTGTCTGAACCACTGATCAAAATTTGAGACTCAAGAAAATGATCAATCGCTTGCCTAAGAGATACATTTGGAAGCAAATCTTCTACCCTGCATTTGGTAGAAGAACACTTGGGACACCTTGCCTTCTCAACCAGCACAGTGTGAATGCCTGTACATGAACTCCAAAGAAAAGTTACAACAAAGCCAAACAAAACCTACAAACATACTAAAATCATGGTGGTCTTCCAAACCAATTTTTTCCCCCCTTTGGGGGGAGAGGGGGGGAGGGGAACTTAATGTAAAATCTTATAATGGCAGAAACAATTAGTGCAAACTTTTCTCAACAATTTTTCTTGGCATGTGTCATAATAATGCACAAGATTTGTGAACATTCCCCCATACATTTTTGGCCAAAAAGGATTATTTTCAAAATAAGAAAATGAAAAAAATATATTAATTCAATGCCTCTGGGCAAGAAAACTACTAACTATAGCATGGAGAACTTACATTTTGCACAAAAACTATGTTGGCAGCATGGTATCATCACAGCCTCCTTAAAAAAGGTGTTGCAAAGAGAGCATTTCAGCTCTGATGGCAAATCAGTGTTTTGCAAGGATGGAGGATTTGTATTGACCACTCTTAAAATTTCCAAAGCAGAAGAAATATTAGATGTAAGAACAAATGACTAAAAATGAAAGGAGATGGCTAGTACGAATCTTACATTTCCAACTTATTGTGTTCTTCAACTTTAAGCTTCAATTCCATCTTTGATGCATTCCCTTCAATTCCACCATGTGCATGATTTGACGGTAACACTGGAGCATGATACATTCAGAACTATACAGATAAAATTTGTAAAAATATAGACAGAACCATATTATACCTCTTGGAATAGTCTCACTGATTTCACTTGTTTCAAGCTTCTGACATAATGTTGGTGGCTCAGGACATCTGAATCAATACCAAATATACTCATTCACATGTACTACAAAAGATTTTAATGGCAAAAGAAAGTAACAAAAAGCTGCAATGAAGTAGGAACCCCACCTTGGAATTTTAATATTTGTCTTTGCAACGCTAATGCAGTTGTTCTTATTATCAATTTCAAGATCGGAATTTGATAAGGTCTCCTCAGGAACAGGACACAAGTCAACCCCAAAGTCATCAAAGTTATCCATTTCCACATTCTGTAATAATAAAGTATAATCATGGAAAACTACAATGAGGAAACATACACATCATAATTTTGTCAAACAAACATGGCTATCTAAAGTTCTTGATAAACCCAAGGTAATGGGACAGTACAATAATGTCACATATCAAAATGAAGCAACATTTTAATTAAATTCAAATGAGGTTGTGTTCTGAAGTGATCATATAAAGGCAACTTAGTAGTTTAATGTCCTACAATACCAATTATACCTATATTGAGATAACATGGTGGTTTGAGATCCCTTTAAACCATATATTGAGGCAACAAGGAAGTTTATTCGAGAGAACATAATAATTTAAAGTCCAAACCATATATTGATACAAGATAACAGTTTAATGTCCACCAGATCATATCTATCAATGCAACATGGCAGTAAAAAGTCCAACCAGACCATATATTGAGTCAACAAGATAGTTTAAGGTCTCATCATATCACAAATATTGAGGCAAAATGGTAATCTAAAGTCCTACAAACCAAATATCAAGGCAATATGGCAATTTAAGGTCCTTACCAAAGGCAACATTGCAGTCTATACTCCAATCAAACATTTATTAAAGCACATGACTAGTTTAAAGTCCCACTAGACATATATCGAGAAAACATGGTAGTTTAAAGTCCTATCCAACCATGTAGTTTATCAACAATCTCATTAAAAAATTTCTACACCTCTAGTAGCATAACGAACGATATTTTTCCACATGGTGTGCAGGAGAAAGAGGTAAAAATGCATCAGCCAAAGCCAAAGATATTAGTAATTAAGGGTAGAGAGGACAAAATTTGCATGTTGAAGAAATCCTTGTATTGCTTGATGCAACAGTATGATACACAGATTTCTCCAGCATGAGCACTATAATGAAGAGTATTATTTTGCACGGTGTGCTAGAGAAAGAGATTTATATGCATCAGTTGAAGAGATTAGTCAGTCAAGATAAGGAATAACAAGTTTGCTATTGAAGAAATCCTTGTAATAATTGAAGCAACAGTCTGATACAAATATTTCTAGACTTTAGTAGTATAATGACACATTTTCCGCATCGTGTGCAGGAGAAAGATATTATCATCAGTTAAAGAGATTAAGTCAGGGTAAGGAGAACCAAGTTTGCTGCTCAAAGAAATCCTGGTATTTTACCGCATGGTGTGCAGTGGCGAGATTTACATGCATTAGCCAACTAGATTAGTAATTTAGGGCGAGGAGGACGAGTTGGTTGAAGAAATCCTTGTACGGCTTGCTGCAGTAGTCAAATTCAAAGATTTAAACAGGTTGACTAGAATTATAATAAAAAGTAATTTTCTGCATGGTGTGCAGTAGAAAGCTACTTATATGCCTCACCCAAAGAGCTTAGTAATTTAGAGCAAGAACGACCAAGTTTGCCACTTGAAAAAATCCTTGTATTGCTTGAAGCAACAATCTGATTCAAAGACTTCTACAGCTTCAGTAGTGTAGAGAAAAGTATTTTTCCACATCATGTGCAGAAGAAAGAGGTTAGTAATCCAGGGCAAGGAGGACTGAGTTTGCTTGCAGAGCGAATCCTTGAAATTCAAAGATTTCAACAACTTGAGCCACAGTGTGCAGTAGAGAGATTTATACGCATTAGCCAACTAAATTAGTAATACAGAGCAAGGAGGACCAAGTTTGTTGTTGAAGAAATCCTTGTATGGCTTGCCATAGTAGTCTCATTCACAGATTACAATAGCTTGAGTAGAATTATAATGAAAAGTAATTTTCTGCACGGTGTGCAGGAGAAAGATACATATATGCCTCAGCCAAAGAGATTAGTAATTTAGTGCAAGAACGACCAAGTTTGCTGCTTGAAAAAAATCTTTGCATTGCTTGAAGCAACAGTCTGATACAAAGACTTCTACAGCTCGAGTAGTGTAAAGAAAAGTATTTTTCCACATCATATGCAGAAAAAAGAGATTAGTAATTCAGGGCATGGAGGACTGAGTATGCTGGCAGAGCAAATCCTTGAAATTCAAAGATTTCTACACCTTGAGTAGAATAATTCAGAGTATTTTACCGCATGGTGTGCAGTAGAAAGATTTATACACATTAGCCAACTAGATTAGTAATTCAGAGCAAGCAGGACCAAGTTTGTTGTTGAAGAAATCCTCATACTGCTTGCCGCGGTAAGTCTAATTCAAAGATTTCAGCAGCTTGAGTAGAATTATAATGACAAGTAATTTTCTGCATGGTGTGCAGGAGGAAGATACTTATGCACATCAGCCAAAGAGATTAGTAAATTAGAGGAAGAACGACCAAGTTTGCTGCTTGACAAAATCCATGCAATGCTTGAAGCAACAGTCTGATTCAAAGACTTCTACAGCTTGAGTAGTGTAAAGAAACGTATTTTTCCGCATCACATGCAGAAGAAAGAGATTAGTAATTCAGGGCAAGGAGGACCGAGTTTGCTTGCAGAGCAAATCCTTGAAATTCAAAGATTTCTATAGCTTGAGTATAATAACTAAGAGATTTTACCGCATGCTGTGCAGTACGGAGATTTAAACGCATTAGCCAACTCGATTAGTAATTCAGAGCAAGGACGACCCAGTTTGTTGTTGAGGAAATCCTTGTACTGCTTGCCATAGTAGTCTGATTCAAAGATTTCAACAGCTTGAGTAGAATTATATTGAAAAATTATTTTCTGCACGGTGTGCAGGAGAAAGATACTTATATGCCTCAGCCAAAGAGATTAGTAATTTACAGCAAGAACAACCAAGTTTGCTGCTTGAAAAAATCCTTGTATTGCTTGAAACAACAGTCTGATTCAAAGACTTTACAGCTTGAGTAGTGTAAAGAAAAGTATTTTTCCGCATCATGTGCAGAAGAAAGAGTTTAGTAATTCAGGACAAGGAGGACCGAGATTTCTTCCAAAGCAAATCCTAGAAATTCAAAAATTTCTACAGCTTGAGTAGAATAATTAAGAGTATTTAACTGCATGGTGGGCAGTAGAGAGATTTATATGCATTAACCAACTAGATTAGTAATTCAAAGCAAGGAGGACTGAGTTTGTTGTTGAAGAAATCCTTGAACAACTTGCCGCAGTAGTCTAATTCAAGGATTTCAACAGCTTGAGTAGAATTACAATGAAAAGTAATTTTCTGCATGGTGCGCATAATAAAGATACTTATATGCATCAGCCAAATAGATTAGTAATTTAGAGTAAGAACGACCAAGTTTGCTGCATTAAAAAATCCTTATATTCCTTGAAGCAACAGTCTAATTCAAAGATTTCTACAGCTAGAATAGTGTAAAGAAAAGTGTTTTTCCGCATCATGTGCAGAAGAAAGAGATTAGTAATTCAGGGCAAGGAGGACCGAGTTTGCTTGCAGAGCGAATCCTTGAAATTCAAAGATTTCTAAAGCTTGAGTAGAATAATTAAGAGCATTTTACCGCATGGTGTGCAATAGAGAGATTTATAAACATTAGCCAACTAGATTAGTAATTCAGAGCAAGGAGGACCGAGTTTGTTGTTGAAGAAATCCTTGTACAGCATGCTGTAGTAGTCTTATTCAAAGATTTCAACAGCTTGAGTAGAATTATAATGAAAAGTAATTTTCCACACGGTGTGCAAGAGAAAGAGACTTATATGCCTCAGCCAATGAGATTAGTAATTTAGAGCAAGAACGACCAAGTTTGCTGTTTGAAAAAAATCCTTGTATTGCTTGAAACAACAGTCTGATTCAAAGACTTCTACAGCTTCAGTAGTGTAAATAAAAGTATTTTTCCGCATCATGAGCAGAAGAAAGAGATTAGTAATTCAGGGCAAAGAGGACCAAGTTTTCTTGTAGAGAGAATCCTAGAAATTCAAAATTCTCAACAGCTTGAGTAGAATAATTAAGAGTATTTAACCGCATGTTGTGCAATAGAGAGATTTATATGCATTAGGCAACTAGATTAGTAATTCAAAGCAAGGAGGACCGAGTTTGCTGTAGAAGAAATCCTTGTACTGCTTGCCGCAATAGTCTGATTCAAGGATTTCAACAGCTCTGAGAAGAATTATAATAAAAGTAATTTTCTGCACGGTGTGCAAAATAAAGATACTTATATGCATCAGCCAAAGAGTTTAGTAACTTAGAGCAAGAACGACCAAGTTTGCTGAATTAAAAAATCCCTGTATTCCACCAAGCAACAGTCTTACTCAAAAGACTTCTACAACTTGAGTAGTGTAAAGAAAAGTATTTTCCCGCATCAAGTGCAGAAGAAAGAGATTAGTAATTCAAGACAAGGAGCACCGAGTTTCCTTGATGAGGAAATTCTTGTAATTCAAAGATTTCTACAGCTTCAGTCGAATAATTGAAAGAGTATTTACCGCATGGCATGCAGTAGAGATATTAATCCGCATTAGCCAACTAGATTAGTAATTCAGAGCAAGGAAGACCGAGTTGGTTGTTGATGAAATCCTTGTACGGCTTGCCGCAGTAGTTTGAATCAAGGATTTCAACAGCTTGAGTAGAATTATAATGAAAAGTAATATTCTACATGGTGTACAGGAGAAAGATACTTATATGCCACAACCAAAGAGAAAGCAATTTAGAGCAAGAACAACCAAGTTCGCTGCTTGAAAAAATCCTTGTATTGCTTGAAGCAAAAGTCTGATTCAAAGACTTCTATAGCTTGAGTAGTGTAAAGAAAAGTATTTTTCCGCATCATGTGCAAAAGAAACAGATTAGTAATTCAGGGCAAAGAGGATCGAGTTTGCTTGCAAAGCGAATCCTTGAAATTCAAAATTTTCTACAGCTTGAGTAGAATAATTAAGAGTATTTTACCGCATGGTGTGCAGTAGAGAGATTTATAGGCATTAGCCAACTAGACTAGCAATTCAGAGCAAGGAGGACCGAGTTTGCCGTTGAAGAAATCCTTCTACTGCTTGCCACAGTAGTCCGATTCAAGTATTTCAACAGCTTGAGTAGAATTATAATGAAATGCATTTTTCTGCATGGTTTGTAGGAGAAAGATACTTACACGCAAAAGCCAAAGAGATTAGTAATTTAGAGTGCTTGAAAAAATCCTTGTATTGATTGAAGCAACAGTCTGAATCAAAGACCTCTACCACTTGAGTAGTGTAAAGAAAAGTATTTTTTCGCACCATGTGCAGAAGAAAAAGATTAGTAATTCAGGGAAAGGAGCACCGAGTTTGCTTGTAGAGCCAATCCTCGAAATTCAAAGATTTCTAACGCTTGAGTAGAATAATTAAGAGATTTCACCACATGCTATGTGGTAGAGAGATTTATATGCGTTAGCCAACTAGATTAGAAATTCAGAGAAAGATCGACCGAGTTTGTTGTTGAGGAAATCCTCGTACGGCTTGCCTTATTACTCTGATTCAAAGATTTCAGCAGCTTGAGTAGAATTATAATGAAACGTTATTTTCGGCACGGTGTGCAGGAGAAAGATATTTATATGCCTCAGCCAAAGAGATTAGTAATTTAGAGCAAGAATGACCAAAATTTCTGCTTGAAAAAATCCTTGAATTGCAAGAAGCAACAGTCTGATTCAAAGACTTCTACAGCTTGAGTAGTGTAAAGAAAAGTATTTTTCCGCATCATGTGCAGAAGAAAGAGATTAGTAATTCAGAACAAAGACGACCGAGTTTGTTTGCAACGTGAATTCTTGAAATCCAAAGATTTCCACAGCTTGAGTAATTAAGAGTATTTAACCGCAGGTGGGCAGTAGAGAGATTTATACGCATTAGCCAACTAGATTAGTAATTCAGAGCAAGGAGGACCAAGTTTGTTGTTGAAGAAATCCTTGTAATGCTTGCCGCAGTAGTCTGATTCAGAGATTTCAATAGCTTGAGTAGAATTATAATGAAAACTTATTTTCTGCACGGTGTGCAGGAGAAAGATACTTATATGGCTCAACCAAAGATATTAGTAATTTAGAGGAAGAACGACCAAGTTTGCTGCTTGAAAAAATCCTTGTATTGCTTGAAGCAACAGCCTGATTCAAAGACTTCTACAGCTTGAGTAGTGTAAAGAAAAGTATTTCTCCGCATCATGTGCAGAAGAATTAGTTTAGTAATTCGAGACAAAGAGGACCAAGTTTGCTTGCAAAGCGAATCCAAGAAATTCAAAAATTTCAACAGCTTGAGTAGAATAATTAAGAGTATCTAACCACATGGTGGGCAGTAGAGATATCTATATGCTTTAACCAACTAGATTAGTAATTCAGAGCAAGGAGGACCAAGTTTGTTGTTGAAATCCTTGTACTGCTCGCCGCAGTAGGCTAATTCGAAGATTTCAACAGCTTGAGTAGAATTATAATGAAAAGTTATTTTCCGCACGGTGTGTAGGAGAAAGATACTTACATGGCTCAGCCAAAAAGATTAGTAATTTAGAGGAAGAACGACCAAGTTTGCTGCTTGAAAAAAATCCTTGAATTGCTTGAAGCAATAGTCTGACTCAAAGACTTCTACAGCTGGAGTAGTGTAAGGAAAAGTATTTTTCCACATCATGTGCAGAACAAAGAGATTAGTAATTCAGGACAAAGAGGACCAAGTTTGCTCGCAACGTGAATTCTTGAAATCCAAATATTTCCACAGCTTGAGTAGAATAATTAAGAGTATTTAACCGCAGGTAGGCGGTAGAGAGATTTATACGCATTAGCCAACTAGATTAGTAATTCAGAGCAAGGAGGACCGAGTTTGTTGTTGAAGAAATCTTTGTACTGCTTGCCGCAGAAGTCTGATTCAAAGATTTCAACAGCTTGAAAGAATTATAATGAAAACTTATTTTCTGCACGGTGTGCAGGAGAAAGATACTAGTATGGCTCAGCCAAAGAGATTAGTAATTTAGAGGAAGAACGACCAAGTTTGCAGCTTGAAAAAAAATCCTTGTATTGCTTGAAGCAACAGTCTGATTCAAAGACTCTTATAGCTTGAGTAGTGTAAAGAAACGTATCTTTCCGCATCATGTGCAGAAGAAAGAGATTGGTAATTCGGGGCAAGGAGGACCCAGTTTGCTTGCAGAGCGATTCCTCGAAATTCAAAGATTTTTACAACTTGAGTAGAATAATCAAGAGTAGTTTACCGCATGCTGTGCAGTTGAGAGATTTATACGCATTGGCCAACTAGATTAGTAATTTAGAGCAAGTAGGACTGAGTTTGTTGTTTAAGAAATCCTAGTCTGATTCAAAGATTTCAAAAGCTTGAGTAGAATTATAATGAAAAGTAATTTTCTGCACGGTGTGCAGGAGAAAGACACTTGTATACCTCACCCAAACAGATTAGTAATTTAGAGCAAGAAAAACCAAGTTTGCCGCTTGAAAAAATCCTTGTATTGCTTGAAGAAACAGTCTGACTCAAAGACTTCTACAGCTTAAGTAGTGTAAAGAAAAGTATTTTGTGTAAAGAAAAGTATTTTTCCGCATCATGTGCAGAAGAAAGAGATTAGTAATTCAGGGCAAAGAGGACCAAGTTTGCTTGCATGGCGAATCCTTGAAATTCAAAAATTTCTACAGCTTGAGTAGAATAATTAAGAATATTTAATCGCATAGGGTGCAGTAGAGAGATTTATATGCATTAGACAACTAGATTAGGAATTCAGAGCAACGAGGACCGATTTTGTTGTTGACGAAATCCTTGTACTAGCCTGCCGCAGTAGTCTGATTCAAAGATTTCACCAGCTTGAGTAGAATTATAATGAAAAGTAATTTTCTGCGTGACGAGCACGAGAAAGATACTTATAGGCATCAGCCAAAGAGATTAGTAATTTAGAGGAAGAACGGCCAAGTTTGCTGCTTGAAAAAATTCTTGCATTGCATGAAGCAACAGTCTGATTCAAAGACTTCTACAGCTTTAGTAGTCTCAAGAAAAGTATTCTCCGCATCATGTGCAGAAGAAATAGTTTAGTAATTCAGGACAAAGAGGACCAAGTTTGCTTGCACAGCGAATCCAAGAAATTCAAAAATTTCAACAACTTGAGTAGAATAATTAAGAGTATCTAACCGCATGGTGGGCAGTAGAGAGATTTATATGCTTTAACCAACAAGATTAGTAATTCAGAGCAAGGAGGACCAAGTTTGTTGTGGAAGAAATCCTTGTACTGCTTGCCACAGTAGTCTGATTCAAAGATTTCAACAGCTTGAGTAGAATTATAATGAAAACTTATTTTCTACACGGTGTGCAGGAGAAAGATACTTATATGGCTCAGCCAAAGAGATTAGTAATTTAGAGGAAGAACGACCAAGTTTGCTGCTTGGAAAAATCCCTGATTCAAAGACTTCTACAGCTTGAGTAGTGAAAAGAAAAGTATTTTTCCACATCATGTGCAAAAGAAAGAGATTAGTAATTCAAGGCAAGTTGCACAGAGTTTGCTTGCTGAGGAAATCCTTATAATTCAAAGATTTCTACAGCTTAGAGTTGAATAATTAAGAGTATAAACCGCACGATTTGCAGTAGAGAGATTTATACGCATTAGCCACCTAGATTAGTAAGTCAGAGCAAGGAGGACCGAGTTTGTTGTTGATGAAATCCTTGTACCGCTTGCCACGATAGTCTGATTCAAAGATTTCACCAGCTTGAGTAGAATTATAATGAAAAGTAATTTTCTGCACGGTGACAGGAGAAAGATACTTATAAGCATCAGCCAAAGAGATAAGTAACTTAGAGGAAGAAAGACCAAGTTTGCTGCATTAAAAAATCCTTGTATTGCTTGAAGCAACAGTCTGATTCAAAGACTTCTACAGCTTGAGTAGTGTAAAGAAAAGTATTTTTCCACATCATGTGCAGGAAAAATAGTTTAGTAATTCAGGACAAAGAGGACCAAGTTTGCTTCCAGAGCGAATCCAAGAAATTAAAAAATTTCAACAGCTTGAGTACAATAATTAAGAGTATCTAACTGCATTGTGGGCAGTAGAGAGATTTATATGCCTTAAACCAACTAGATTAGTAATTCAGAGCAAGGAGGACCAAGTTTGTTGTTGAAGAAATCCTTCTACTGCTTGCCGCAATAGTCTGATTCAAAGATTTCAACAGCTTGAGTAGAATTATAACGAAAAGTTATTTTCTGCACGGTGTGCAGAAGAAACATACTTAAATGGCTCAGCCAAAGAGATTAGTAATTTAAAGGAAGAATGACTAAGTTTGCGGCTTGAAAAAATCATTGTATTCCTTGAAGCAACAGTCTGACTCAAAAGACTTCTACAGCTGGAGTAGTGTAAGGAGAAGTATTTTTCCACATCATGTGCAGAACAAAGAGATTAGCAATTCAGGACAAAGAGGACCAAGTTTGCTCGCAACGTGAATTCTTGAAATCAAAAGATTTCCACAGCTTGAGAAGAATAATTAAGAGTATTTAACCGCAGGTACGCAGTAGAGACATTTATACGCATTAGCCAACTAGATTAGTAATTCAGCGCAAGGAGGACCGAGTTTGTTGTTGAAGAAATCCTTGTACTACTTGCCGCAATAGTCTGATTCAAAGATTTCAACAGCTTGAGTAGAATTATAATGAAAACTTATTTTCTGCACGGTGTGCAGGAGAAAGGTACTTGTATGGCTCAGCCAAAGAGATTAGTAATTTAGAGGAAGAACAACCAAGTTTGCTGCTTGAAAAAATCCTTGTATTGCTTGAAGCAACAGTCTGATTCAAAGACTTCTACAGCTTGAGTAGTGTAAAGAAAAGTATTTTTCCACATCATGTGCAGCAGAAATAGCTTAGTAATTCAGGACAAAGAGGACCAAGTTTGCTTGCAGAGCGAATCCAAGAAATTCAAAAATTTCAACAGCTTGAGTAGAATAATTACGAGTATCTAACCGCATGGTGGGCAGTAGAGAGATTTATATGCCTTAAACCAACTAGATTAGTAATTCAGAGCAAGGAGGACCAAGTTTGTTGTTGAAGAAATCCTTCTACTGCTTGCCGCAATAGTCTGATTAAAAGATTTCAACAGCTTGAGTAGAATTATAATGAAAAGTTATTTTCTGCACACCTGAAAGATACTTATATGGCTCAGCCCAAGAGATTAGTAATTTAGAGGAAGAATGACCAAGTTTGCTACTTGAAAAAATCCTTGTATTGCTTGAAGCAACAGTCGAACTCAAAAGACTTCTACAGCTGGAGTAGTGCAAGCAGAAGTATTTTTCCACATCATGTGCAGAACAAAGAGATTAGTAATTCAGGACAAAGAGGACCAAGTTTGCTCGCAACGTGAATTCTTGAAATCCAAAGATTTCCACAGCTTAGAGTAGAATAATTAAGAGTATTTAACCGCAGGTAGGCAGTAGAGAGATTTATACGCATTAGCCAACTAGATTAGTAATTCAGAGCACGGAGGACCGAGTTTGTTGTTGAAGAAATCCTTGTACTGCTTGCCGCAGTAGTCTGATTCAAAGATTTCAAACGCTTAGAGTAGAATTATAATGAAAACTTATTTTCTGCACGGTGTGCAGGAGAAGGTACTTGTATGGCTCAGCCAAAGAGATTAGTAATTTAGAGGAAGAACAACCAAGGTTGCTGCTTGAAAAAATCCTTGTATTGCTTGAAGCAACAGTCTGATTCAAAGACTTCTACAGCTTGAGTAGTGTAAAGAAAAGTATTTTTCCGCATCATGTGCAGGTGAAATAGTTTAGTAATTCAGGACAAAGAGGACCAAGTTTGCTTGCGGAGCGAATCCAAGAAATTCAAAAATTTCAACAGCTTGAGAAGAATAATTAAGAGTATCTAACCGCATGGTGGGCAGTAGAGAGATTTATATGCCTTAAACCAACTAGATTAGTAATTTAGAGCAAAGAGGACCAAGTTTCTTGTTGAAGAAATCCTTCTACTGCTTGCCGCAATACTCTGATTCAAAGATTTCAACAGCTTGAGTAGAATTATAATGAAAAGTTATTTTCTGCACGGGGTGCAGAAGAAAGATACTTACATGGCTCAGCCAAAGAGATTAGTAATTTAAAGGAAGAATGACCAAGTTTGCTGCTTGAAAAAATCCTTGTATTGCTTGAAGCAACAGTCCGACACAAAGGACTTCTACAGCTGGAGTAGTGTAAGGAGAAGTATTTTTCCACATCATGTGCAGAACAAAGAGATTAGTAATTCAGGACAAAGAGGACCAAGTTTGCTCGCAACGTGAATTCTTGAAATCCAACTATTTCCACAGCTTGAGTACAATAATTAAGAGTATTTAAGCGCAGGTAGGCAGTAGAGAGATTAATACACATTAGCCAACTAGAATAGTAATTCAGAGCAAGGAGGACCGAGTTTGTTGTTGAAAAAATCCTTGTACTGCTCGCCGCAGTAGTCTGATTCAAACATTTCAACAGTTTGAGTAGAATTATAATGAAAACTTATATTCTGCACGGTGTGCAGGAGAAAGGTACTTGCATCGGACAGCCAAAGAGATTAGTAATTTAGAGGAAGAACAACCAAGTTTGCTGCCTGAAAAAATCCTTGTATTGCTTGAAGTAACAGTCTGATTCAAAGACTTCTACAGCTTGAGTAGTGTAAAGAAAAGTATTTTTCCACATCATGTGCAGGAGAAATAGTTTAGTAACTCAGGATAAAGAGGACCAAGTTTGCTTGCAGAGCGAATCCAAGAAATTCAAACATTTCAACAGCTTGAGTAGAATAATTAAGAGTATCTAACCGCATGGTGGGCAATAGAGAGATTTATATGCCTTAAACCAACTAGATTAGTAATTCAGAGCAAGGATGACCAAGTTTGTTGTTGAAGAAATCCTTCTACTGCTTGCCGCAATAGTCTGATTAAAAGATTTCAACAGCTTGAGTAGAATTATAATGAAAAGTTATTTTCTGCAGGGTGTGCAGAAGAAAGATACTTATATGGCTCAGCCAAAGGGATTAGTAATTTAAAGGAAGAATGACCAAGTTTGCTGCTTGAAAAAATCCTTGTATTACTTGAAGCAACAGTCTCACTCAAAAGACTTCTACAGCTGGAGTAGTGTAAGGAGAAGTATTTTTCCACATCATGTGCAGAACAAAGAGATTAGTAATTCAGGACAAAGAGGACCAAGTTTGCTCGCAACGTGAATTCTTGAAATCCAAATATTTCCACAGCCTGAGTAGAATAATTAAGAGCATTTAACCGCAGGTAGGCAATAGAGAGATTTATACGCATTAGCCAACAAGATTAGTAATTCAGAGCAAGGAGGACCGAGTTTGTTGTTGAAAAAATCCTTGTACTGCTCGCCGCAGTAGTCTAATTCAAAGATTTCAACAGCTTAAGTCGAATTATAATGAAATCTTATTTTCTGCACGGTGTGCAGGAGAAAGGTACTTGTATGGCACAGCCAAAGAGATTAGTAATTTAGAGGAAGAACAACCAAGTTTGCCGCTTGAAAAAATCCTTGCATTGCTTGAAGCAACAGTCTGATTCAAAGACTTCTACAGCTTGAGTAGTGTAAAGAAAAGTATTTTTCCACGTCATGTGTAGGAGAAATAGTTTAGTAATTCAGGACAAGGACAAAGAGGACCAAGTTTGCTTGCAGAGCGAATCCAAGAAATTCAAACATTTCAACAGCTTGAGTAGAATAATTAAGAGTATCTAACCGCATGGTGGGCAGTAGAGAGATTTATATGCCAAAAACCAACTAGATTGGTAATTCAGAGCAAGGAGGACCAAGTTCGTTGTTGAAGAAATCCTTCTACTGCTTGCCGCAATAGTCTGATTCAAAGATTTCAACAGCTTCAGTTGAATTATAATGAAAAGTTATTTCCTGCACGATGTGCAGGAGAAAGGTACCTGTATGGCCCAACCAAAGAGATTAGTAATTTAGAGGAAGAACAACCAAGTTTGCTGCCTGAAAAAATCCGTGTATTGCTTGAAGCAACAGTCTGATTCAAAGACTTGTACAGCTTGAGTAGTGTAAAGAAAAGTATTTTTCCACATCATGTGCAGGAGAAATAGTTTAGTAATTCAGGACAAAGAGGACCAAGTTTGCTTGCAGAGCGAATCCAAGAAATTCAAAAATTTCAACAGCTTGAGCAAAATAATTAAGAGTATCTAACCGCATGGTGGGCAGTAGAGAGATTTATATGCCTTAAACCAACTAGATTAGTAATTCAGAGCAAGGAGGACCATGTTTGTTGTTGAAGAAATCCTTCTACTGCTTGCCGCAATACTCTGATTCAAAGATTTCAACAGCCTGAGTAGAATTATAATGAAAAGTTATTTTCAGCACGGTGTGCAGAAGAAAGATACTTACATGGCTCAGCCAAAGGGATTAGTAATTTAAAGGAAGAATGACCAAGTTTGCTGCTTGAAAAAATCCTTGTATTGCCTGAAGCAACAGTCTGACTCAAAAGACTTCTACAGCTGGAGTAGTGTAAGGAGAAGTATCTTTCCAAATCATGTGCAGAACAAAGAGATTAGTAATTCAGGACAAAGAGGACCAAGTTTGCTCACAACGTGAATTCTTGAAATCCAAATATTTCAACAGCTTGAGTAGAATAATTAAGAGTATTTAACCGCAGGTAGGCAGTAGAGAGATTTATACGCATTAGCCAACTAGATTAGTAATTCAGAGCAAGGAGGACCGAGTTTGTTGTTGAAAAAATCCTTGTACTGCTCGCCACAGTAGTCTGATTCAAAGATTTCAACAGCTTGAGTAGAATTATAATGAAAACTTATTTTCTGCACGGTGTGCAGGAGAAAGGTACTTGTATGGCACAGCCAAAGAGATTAGTAATTTAGAGGAAGAACAACCAAGTTTGCTGCTTGAAAAAATCCTAGTATTGCTTGAAGCAACAGTCTGATTCAAATACTTCTACAGCTTGAGTAGGGTAAAGAAAAGTATTTTTCCACATCATGTGCAGGAGAAATAGTTTGGTAATTCAGGACAAAGAGGACCAAGTTTGCTTGCAGAGCGAATCCAAGAAATTCAAACATTTCAACAGCTTGAGTAGAATAATTAAGAGTATCTAACCGCATGGTGGGCAGTAGAGAGATTTATATGCCTTAAACCAACTAGATTAGTAATTCAGAGCAAGGAGGACCAAGTTTGTTGTTGAAGAAATCCTTCTACTGCTTGCCGCAATAGTCTGATTCAAAGATTTCAACAGCTTGAGTAGAATTATAATGAAAAGTTATTTTCTGCACGGTGTGCAGAAGAAAGATACTTATATGGCTCAACCAAAGAGATTAGTAATTTAAAGGAAGAATGACCAAGTTTGCTGCTTGAAAAAATCCTTGTATTGCTTGAAGCAAGTCTGACTCAAAGACTTCTACAGCTAGAGTAGTGTAAGGAGAAGTATTTTTCCACATCATGTGCAGAACAAAGAGATTAGTAATTCAGGACAAAGAGGACCAAGTCTGCTCGCAACGTGAATTCTTGAAATCCAAATATTTCCTCAGCTTAGAGTAGAATAATTAAGAGTATTTAACCGCAGGTAGGCAGTAGAGAGATTTATACGCATTAGCCAACTAGATTAGTAATTCAGAGCAAGGAGGACCGAGTTTGTTGTTGAAGAAATCCTTGTACTGCTTGCCGCAGTAGTCTGATTCAAAGATTTCAACAGCTTCAGTAGAATTATAATGAAAACGTATTTTCTGCACGGTGTGCAGGAGAAAGGTACTTGTATGGCTCAGCCAAAGAGATTAGTAATTTAGAGGAAGAACAACCAAGTTTGCTGCTTGAAAAAGTCCTTGTATTGCCTGAAGCAACAGTCTGATTCAAAGACTTCTACAGCTTGAGTAGTGTAAAGAAAAGTATTTTTCCACATCATGTGCAGGAGAAATAGTTTAGTAATTCAGGACAAAGCGGACCAAGTTTGCTTGCAGAGCGAATCCAAGAAATTCAAAAATTTCAACAGCTTGAGTAGAATAATTACGAGTATCTAACCGCATGGTGGGCAGTAGAGAGATTTATATGCCTTAAACCAACTAGACTAGTAATTCAGAGCAAGAAGGACCAAGTATGTTGTTGAAGAAATCCTTCTACTGCTTGCCGCAATACTCTGATTCAAAGATTTCAACAGCTTGAGTAGAATTATAATGAAAAGTTATTTTCTGCACGGTGTGCAAAAGAAATATACTTATATGGCTCAGCCAAAGCGATTAGTAATTTAAAGGAAGAATGACCAAGTTTGCTGCTTGAAAAAATCCTTGTATTGCTTGAAGCAACAGTCTGACTCAAAGACTTCTACAGCTGGAGTAGTGTAAGGAGAAGTATTTTACCACATCATGTGCAGAACAAAGAGATTAGTAATTCAGGGCAAAGAGGACCAAGTTTGCTCGCAACGTGAATTCTTGAAATCCAAATATTTCCACAGCTTGAGTAGAATAATTAAGATTATTTAACCGCCGGTAGGCAGTAGAGAGAGTTATACGCATTAGCCAACTAGATTAGTAATTCAGAGCAAGGAGGACCGAGTTTGTTGTCGAAGAAATCCTTGTACTGCTTGCCGCAGTAGTCTGATTCAAAGATTTCAACAGCTTGAGTAGAATTATAATGAAAACTTATTTTCTGCACGGTGTGCAGGAGAAAGGTACTTGTATGGCTCAGCCAAAGAGATTAGTAATTTAGAGGAAGAACAACCAAGTTTGCTGCTTGAAAAAATCCTTGTATTGCTTGAAGCAACTGTCCGATTCAAAGACTTCTACAGCTTGAGTAGTGTAAAGAAAAGTATTTTTCCACATCATGTGCAGGAGAATAGTTTAGTAATTCAGGACAAAGCGGACCAAGTTTGCTTGCAGAGCGAATCCAAGAAATTCAAAAATTTCAACAGCTTGAGTTGAATAATTAAGAGTATCTAACCGCTTGGTGGGCAGTAGAGAGATTTATATGCCTTAAACCAACTAGACTAGTAATTCAGAGCAAGGAGGACCAAGTTTGTTGTTGAAGAAATTCTTCTACTGCTTGCCGCAATACTCTGATTCAAAGATTTCAACAGCTTGAGTAGAATTATAATGAAAAGTTATTTTCTGCACGGTGTGCAGAAGAAAGATACTTATATGGCTCAACCAAAAAGATTAGTAATTTAAAGGAAGAATGACCAAGTTTGCTGCTTGAAAAAATCCTTGTATTGCTTGAAGCAACAGTCTGACTCAAAAGACTTCGACAACTGGAGTAGTGTAAGGAGAAGTATTTTTCCACATCATGTGCAGAACAAAGAGATTAGTAATTCAGGACAAAGAGGACCAAGTTTGCTCGCAACGTGAATTCTTGAAATCCAAATATTTCCACAGCTTGAGTAGAATAATTAAGAGTATTTAACCGCAGGTAGGCAGTAGAGAGATTTATACGCATTAGCCAACCAGATTAGTAATTCAGAGCAAGGAGGACCGAGTTTGTTGCGGAAGAAATCCTTGTACTGCTTGCCGCAGTAGTCTGATTCAAAGATTTCAACAGCTTGAGTAGAATTATAATGAAAACTTATTTTCTGCACGGTGTGCAGGAGAAAGGTACTTGTATGGCTCAGCCAAAGAGATTAGTAATTTAGAGGAAGAACAACCAAGTTTGCTGCTTGAAAAAATCCTTGTATTGCTTGAAGCAACAGTCTGATTCAAAGACTTCTACAGCTTGAGTAGTGTAAAGAAAAGTATTTTTCCACATCATGTGCAGGAGAAATAGTTTAGTAATTCAGGACAAAGCGGACCAAGTTTGCTTGCAGAGCGAATCCAAGAAATTCAAAAATTTCAACAGGTTGAGTAGAATAATTAAGTGTATCTAACCGCATGGTGGGCAGTAGAGAGATTTATATGCCTTAAACCAACTAGATTAGTAATTCAGAGCAAGGAGGACCAAGTTTGTTGTTGAAGAAATCCTTCTACTGCTTGTCGCAATAGTCTGATTCAAAGATTTCAACAGCTTGAGTAGAATTATAATGAAAAGTTATTTTCTGCACGGTGTGCAGAAGAAAGATACTTATATGGCTCAGCCAAAGAGATTAGTAATTTAAAGGAAGAATGACCAAGTTTGCTGCTTGAAAAAATCCTTGTATTGCTTGAAGTAACAGCCTGACTCAAAGGCTTCTACGGCTGGAGTAGTGTAAGGAGAAGTATTTTTCCACATCATGTGCAGAACAAAGAGATTAGTAATTCAAGACAAAGAGGACCAAGTTTGCTCGCAACGTGAATTCTTGAAATCCAAATATTTCCACAGCTTAGAGTAGAATAATTAAGAGTATTTAACCGCAGGTAGGCAGTAGAGAGATTTATACGCATTAGCCAACTAGATTAGTAATTCAGAGCAAGGAGGACCGAGTTTGTTGTGGAAGAAATCCTTGTACTGCTTGCCGCAGTAGTCTGATTCAAAGATTTCAATAGCTTGAGTAGAATTATAATGAAAACTTATTTTCTGCACGGTGTGCAGGAGAAAGGTACTTGTATGGCTCAGCCAAAGAGATTAGCAATTTAGAGGAAGAACAACCAAGTTTGCTGCTTGAAAAAATCCTTGTATTGCTTGAAGCAACAGTCTGATTCAAATATGTCTATAGCTTAAGTAGTGTAAAGAAACGTATTTTTCCGCATCATGTGCGGAAGAAAGAGATTGGTAATTCAGGGCAAGGAGGACCCAGTTTGCTTGCAAAGCGATTCCTCGAAATTCAAAGATTTTTACATCTTGAGTAGAATAATTAAGAATATTTTACCGCATGCTTTGCAGTTGAGAGATTTATACGCATTAGCCAACTAGATTAGTAATTTAGAGCAAGGACGACCGAGTTTGTTGTTAAAGAAATCCGTGTACGGCTTGCCGCAGTATTCTGATTCAAAGATTTCAAAAGCTTGACGAGAATTATAATGAAAAGTAATTTTTTGCACGGTGTGCAGGAGAAAGACACTTATATACCTCAACCAAAGAGGTTAGTAATTTAGAGCAAGAACAACCAAGTTTGCTGCTTGAAAAAATCCTTGTATTGCTTGAAGCAACAATCTGACTCAAAGACTTCTACAGCTTGAGTAGTGTAAGGAAAAGTATTTTTCTACATCATGTGCAGAAGAAAGAGATTAGTAATTCACGACAAAGAGGACCAAGTTTGCTTGCATAGCGAATCCTTGAAATTCAAAAATTTCTAGATCTTGAGTAGAATAATTAAGAATATTTAACCGTACGGTGTGCATTAGAGAGATTTATATGCATTAGACAACTAGATTAGGAATTCAGAGCAAGGAGGACCGAGTTTGTTGTTGAAGAAATCCTTGTACTGCTTGCTGTAGTAGTCTGATTCAAAGATTTCACTAGCTTGAGTAGAATTATAATGAAAAGTAATTTTCTGCGCGATGAGCAGGAGAAAGATACTTATAGGCATCAGCCAAAGAGAATAGTAATTTAGAGGAAGAACAACCAAGTTTGCTGCTTGAAAATATCCTTGTATTACTTGAAGCAACAATCTGATTCAAAGACTTCTACAGCTTGAGTAGTGTAAAGAAAAGTATTTTTCCGCATCATGTGCAAATGAAAGAGATTAGTAATTCGGAGCAAGGAAGACCGAGTTTGCTTGCAGAGCCAATCCTTGAAATTCAAAGATTTCTACAGCTTGAGTAGAATAATTAGTAGTATTTTACAGCATGGTGTGCAGTAGAGAGATTTATCCGCATGAGCCAACTAGATTAGGAATTTAGAGGAAGGAGGACCGTGTTTGTTGTTGAAGAAATCCTTGTACGACTTGCCGCAGTAGTCTGATTCAAAGATTTCAACAACTTGAGTAGAATTATAATGAAAAGGAATTTTCTGCACAGTGTGCAAGAGAAAGATACTTATATGCCTCAGCCAAAGAGATTAGTAATTTAGAACAAGAACGACCAAGTTTGCTGCTTGAAAAAAATCCTTATATTGCTTGAAGCAACAATCTGATTCAAAGACTAGAAAACTTCAATAGTGTGATGAAAATTATTTTTCGCATCAGGTGCAGTACATAGAGATTATATGCATCAGCCAAAGAGATTAGTAATTCAAGGCAAGATTGAGTTTGCTTGTTGAGGAAATCCTTGTAATTCAAAGATTTGTACAACTTGAGTAGTATAATTAAGAATCTTTTACCGCATGGTGTGCAAGAGAGAGATTTATATGCATTAGCCAACTAGATTAGCAATTCAGAGCAAGGGAGACCGAGTTTGCTGCTGAAGAAATCCTTGTATTGCTTGAAGCAACAGTCCGATTCAAAGATTTCTACCGCTCGAGTAGTATAACAAAGAGTATTTTTTTGCTTGGTGTGCAAGAGAGAGATTCATATGTATTAGCCAAAGAGATTAGTAAGTCAGGTCAAGGTGGACCAAGTATGCTGCTTGAAGAAATCCATTTATTGCTTGAAGCAACAGTCTGATTCAATGATTTCTACAGCTTGATTAATAGTGTAATGAAGAATATTTTTCTGCATGGTGTGCAAGAGAGATATTTATATGCATCAGCCAAAGAGATTAGTATTTCAGGGCAAGGAGAACTAAGTTCGTTTAGTGAAAAAATCCTTCTATTGCTTGAAGCAACAGCTTGGTGTTGAATTCAATGAAATGTTCTCTCCTATTGTGAGGCGTAGCTCAATCTTGTTGCTGCTTGTTATGGTTGCTCAGTTTAATTAAGAGCTTGAGTAGTATAAAGACGATTTTTTTTTTTGGCATAGTTATCAGGAGAAATAGATTTATATGTATCGGCCAAAAAGAGATTAGTAAGGACCACCAAGTTTGCTTGTTGAAGAAATCCTTGTATAGTTTGAAGCAACATTTTGATTCAAAGACTTCTACAACTTCAGTAGTATAATGAAGAGTATTTTTCCACATGGTGTGCAGAAGAAAAATATTTATATGGATCAGCCAAAGAGATTAGTAAGTCAGGGTAACATGGACCAAGTTTGCTGCTTGAAGAAATCCTTGTGTTGCTTGAAGCAACAGTCTTATTCAAAGATTTCTCCTGCTTGACTAGTATAATGAAGAGTATTTTTCTGCATGGCGTGCAGGAGAAAGAGATTTATATGAATTAGCCAAAAAGGATCCAAAAATTAGGTACGAGTACGGGGATACATGTACATATATGTGTGTGTATATATACATATATATACTTTATAATAATATAATGTACATATGTTCAGCGGTGAATTTAAAAATATTTTGAGTTGTTAGGGCATCATTTTAAAAATAAGCAAAACTTGAGAACTTAGTTGGAAAAATAAAATATAAAAGTCAGGAAAGGTTCCCTCAAGAGAAACTCTAGGGATCTTTATTGATGGCTGACGGCATGAGATCTGACAGTGCAACTTTCACCCCTCCGACAATGGCATTGTCATCTCCGGCATCTTCTTCCAACAAACCTCAAGTCCTCAACGAAAAGATACTCTCTCTCTCTCTCTCTCTCTCTCTTTTCTTCTTATGTTTTCTTCTTTCTTTCTTCTTCTTCTTCTTTCTTCTTCTCCACCCAGCCGTATCCGCATTTCAACTGGAGTATCCAGCACGGATCCTATACCGGTAACCATGTCATGTCGTGTCGACACAAGTACCTTGGGGCAAATTGGCAAGTTCATGTAACACAGATATTAGGCATGGAAATTCATAGGGACCCAAAAGTAGGCAGGCTATACCTGTCACAAAACAGGTAGATTGAGAAGGTGTTGGAACGCTTTGGTATACAAGGGAAAGCTATAGTTTGAACCTTACAACTAATTTAGACTTTCAACAACTTTGTCACCAGAGAATGAGGAGGGACTGGAGCACATGTCACAGGTTCCTTATGCTAGTGCAATTGGTAGCTCATGTATGGTATTGCTTGCACAATACCAGACATTTCCCACATTGTTAGTGTTGTGAGCAAATATATTGGTAAACTTAGGAAAGCTCACATATAGGCAACCTGAGAAGTATTACTAAGGTTGGGCTTATATAGCATTAGAGGAAATGACACTTTTGGCAATGTTGTTGGATATGTTGATTCAGAGTATGATGGAGATTTAAGGGTGCAGATTTTTGTTTGATCAGTAGCCCATAAGAGAATTAATACCAATTATATTTTTCAAAGTACACCCACTAATTTTCTAAAACCACATGGTAAGAAAGAAAAAAGAAGAAGATGAAGAAATAAAAGCAAACAGACCTTGGGGCCGAAATGTTACTGACTTGATCACACGGGACTGACCTGAGATTAAGGCTAGACTTTAATTTTTCTTCTCTTCCTTGTAGAGTTGATCAAGAGCTATCACTTGAATATAAGACAACCTAGACCTAATCTAATGGTTGTAAAATTATCCTTAATATATATATATATATATAAAAGCGGCTTCAGAAAAATGCACTTTTTTTTTGGGGACTTTAGGCTTCGGAAACCCCTAGGCATGCCTAAAGCGGCACTTGATTAAATAAGCCTCATTGAGGCAGGCCTAAGGCGCACTTTTAGCAACTATGTACCAAGCCAAATTGGTGGTTTAAGGTTTCACCAAACCATATATCGAGGCAACAATGTAGTTGAAGCTACCATAAGCCGACCCCACTAAACTATAAATTGATAATTTAAAGTTCCATCAGACCATATATCGAGTCAACAAGGTAGTTTAAGCTACTAATAAGAACATATATCAAGGCAACAATTAAGGCAATATATCAGTTCAAATACCACATATCAAAGAGACGTAGCAATATACATGATCTTCTCAAAAGAAATGTCACAAAAGCACAACAATTTGGTTATGTCATGCCAAAAAGAAAAAAAAAATGCTAATATAAGAATTGGTATGTCATGTTATACATGGAAGCTATACAAGCCTATATTCCAAAGGAACAATAACTAAAGTTGGGGCAATTTGTAACAGGATTCCAGAATACCATAGTTTTCCAAAGTATCGCATAAATAGTTTGAGAACGCAATAAACCCTAAATTAAAAGCTTGAAGCAATTATGAATTGAGGCAACATGGTAGTTTACAATTCAATCAACTCTATATCAAATAAGAAGGTGGTTTAAGTTCTAACCAGAACACTTATCAAGGCAACATGGTACTTTAACGTTCAACCCAACCGCAATTTGAGAATACCATGAATTCAGGCAATATAAAAGCTGAGGTGATATAACGTGAAAGAAAACGAGTTAGGACATGCAAAAGGTCCTACAGAAGCATGCCAAAAAGACTCGCTTAGCACCCGTGTAAAACTAAACCTCTTATCCCCATTAGTCAGCCCTTTTTTTGATAATGAAGTTAGTCATCACTTATTTAAGACAATATGCAATATAAAATATAAAATATAAAAATTTCCCCCTTATTGGGACATACTGCACAATGAGACCCAATGGCATTGACAAACTTGGTATCTTTGATTCCAAGATTCTCAACAGAATCAATGTGTGCACTGCACCAAAATAACATAACCAAATTAGAAACGAAAAAGGAAAAAGGAACTGCTTTTACAGCATTTTGCCAACAAAAACAGTACAACTCTAAAAAATTGAGTTTAATGGGAAGAAATCTTACACAACAGCTGAGTGAGCTGATCCTGCAGGCACTCTCTTAATAATTATACTTGAACCACTTGGAATTTGAAAGTTTTCATCACCATACTCTGAATGAATTCAAAGATCAACAAAATTAAAATTGTAATAATAATCATATAATAACCACTCAATCTCATCATTATACCCTAAGACTCCTTTTGGTTGCTGGGAAAATCTCATAAAAGTGAAAAACAAATCCAACTCTAAACCTTCAATGCTCATAAATTCAAAAATGAGAAGAAATTTTTCCTAATATTGAACATAAGAAAACAAAATTAACATGGGGTTCCCTATTTTTAGAAACGACTACCAGAGAAAAAATTTTCTTTTTCTTTCCTTCTTTTCTTTTCCTTTTTTTCTCTCCCTCTTCTCTTTAGCAAACAACAAACATTTTGTTTGCTTGTTGAAAAAATGTAAATATATATATATATATATATATAGTTCTTAATTAAACCTGGCTAGATTGAATGGAGTTTCCGATTTCAGGGAATATATATATATATATATAAAGTTCTTAATTAAACCTGGCTAGATTGAATGGAGTTTCCGATTTCAGGGAAACAACTAAAATAGAGAACATATGAAGATGAATTTTACAAAAACAAAGAACATATGAAACTGATTTTTCTCTCTTTTTTTCCCCTCTTTTTCAGCAATCAAATGGATGATAAAATCAAATCAAATCAAAAACAATGCAAACAGAAACAAAGCCAACCGGAGAATTAACCAAACCACAATACTCTCGAGGATTCATTCAGTTGGTGCGAAAATTCCAAACAAAAGAAATAAAGTTTAACATCTTAAATATTTCACAATTAAGGTGAGAGACAGAGAGAGAGAGAGAAAGAGAGAGAGACTTGGCTAAAGCCTAATTCAACCATTAGGCCTAATTAAATTTAGTTTCCCATTACAAGAAAACAATCCCATAAATTTAGGTAAAACACTCGAAACGTTCTTTTCTTTTCTCACATTTTCTTGTCTCAAAACTAACACTCAGTTGGGTTCCTTTGAAAATGTTTATATGTATCTCACCACAGGCAACTAAAATAATCCTCATTCAACCATTCGGCCCAATTGAATTGAGTTTACCAGGGCAACAACTATAATCATAACATGACAGATGACATTCACAATTTTCATTTTCTTTTTCTTTTTCTTTTTCTTTTTTTTAATCCTCGAACGGAAGGTAAATTCCATTCAAAAGCAACCAAATCAGAAACAATTTGAGGAGAGAATTGACCTCAAACACTAACAGCATCCAAGAGTCTGCCTAGAAAACGTAGGAGAAAGCAAACAGACCAATCTTTAACTTTCAATATCTCATCATTTAAACTCTGGAAAAACTATAAGTTAACCTCGAAAACATAATATCCAGAACTTTCTCTTCTTTAATTTTCTTTTCCTTCGTTGTCTTGGCAACCAAACGGGTATAAATTCAATTCAAAAACAACTAGCAAACAAGTAAAATGTTAAAATTTATATTTGAATCATAAAAAATTTCTTCGGCATACCGCACGATTGTTTGCTAAGGAAAAAAAATAATCATTATTTACTTCCGTTGTCTTGAAAATCAGACGGAGTATAGATCCAATTCAAAAACAATCAAATCAGAAACGAAATCGGGGAGAAAATTAACCTCAAACGGTAACAGCATCCAAGACTCCGTTTGGTTGCCAAGAAAAGGAAGGAAAAAGAACGAGAGAAAGGGAAGAATAATATTGGTTTTGCGTTTTCTATGCTATTTTTTTTCCCCCTTTTTGAAGCAATGGAAACCCTAATTCTTTATTTTAAGGCAAATTGAATTCAAAAACGAAAACGAAGGAAGAGGAACTGACCTTGACCGGTAACAGCATCGGAGAAGACGAGATCTAGGTCTTGGCTGATATTGAGGTTCTTGTGATGGACGATCTTGGACCGTAGATCACGAACCGATATGGACGGCCGACCTTCGATGTCGACGGAGTCGAAATTCACGGAACTTCTGAATTTGAATCGGATGGCCATCGGATGAGAGAAGAGAAACTTAGGTCAACTAACAAATTTGATATCTCTACCAATATATATAGAGGGAAATTACCTTCCGCATTCACCCCTTGGGGGTTGGAAGTCCCGTGCTACGCACGGGTTGAAATATATGCGGCAAAAAAATTAAAATAAGAATAAGAATAAAAGATATGCTACGATAAAGATAATCGGGCGACTCAAGCAAACCGGCTCACGAATGTCAAAAGCGCAGCTAGGTACTTTTCAGAGCAGACGCGTCGCGTGTACAAAAAAATAAAAAAAGTGATAAAAATCTTTTAAAAAATAATTATTGACAAAAGTTATAAAAAATAAAAATTTAAATTCAAATTCAAAACAAAAACTGATATTAAATAGATAAAGAAAAACAATGGAAGGGTGGTTATGATAAAGGTGAGAAAAGTAACGAAAAGAAAATGAGGGGATAGTGGGTGATTAAGATGGAGTTAATTTTGGATTCCTTCCTTAAAAGATGTTTGTAAACAATTGTTAGGATTTTTTGTTAATCCACCTTGTACATCTAACTAAAAATATAAACGTTTTTTATATTACTATAAGATAGCAATGGGTTTTCATAACAGGGTATCCCGGCCCGTCTCGACCCCTATTAGGATGGGTTTGGGGTTGTTTTAAATTGGATAGGGACGAGTTTGGTATTTTAAAAAATTCTCGACTCAGGTTTTGGGTCTGGTTAGGATTCAATGTATAGCCTGTCCCGTCCTGTCCCACCTAATTAGATACATATATATATATATATACACACACACATATATATATATATATAATCCTTTTCTTATTAGGTTAACTTAATATAACTTTGCGTTAAATTTTAGAGCTTGATTTTTAAAAAACAAGTTGTTATTTTGATATTTTAACTAGATTTTTTTTCTTTCTTCCCACGAAGAACTATGTTTTTGGAGTGATATTCTTTCCTCCCCTCGTAGGTCGATTCCTCCGCTTCATGTCGAAGTCGAAATCTCAGAAAAATATGGTTTCGTATCCCTCAAATAGCATGGCAAACTATCGTTTCTCCTGATTTTGTTCCATTTTTAGGAAAGTTTTGAACGCAACTTGTATTTGACGGTGGAATTCAAATCCATCAATAAGGATGCACTTCTGTTATTCGTCTCATGGTCCGCACATTTGGTTCGGTCCATGTAGTAGTGCTCAACATGAAATATAAACTCAAAGTTAATTATAAATTAAATATTCAAGAATAGGCATATTTATTTCATAAACTCTACTAATTAAAAATGCAAGAAAAACAACATTGAATCAAACAATGAAAATCACCGTAGAGAGAAACTGTTACTAGAATACATACATGACGGATGAATGAAAAGGTGTAAACTTTCTTTTAGGCTCCATTTGTTTCGGCGTAATATTTTTTGCGGTGTAAAATTTTTTTCATGTAAATCCAATTACAAGTAAAATTTGAATTTTCAAATGCTTTTTCATTATTTGGCTTGTCTCTTGAAATAAGAAATAATTTTACTCCTTTATGGAAGTTACATGTGATTATTTACCGTTATTTTTATATCATGTTCTTGTACACCATCTCAAAAAACAATTTATGCCAAAAAATTGTTCGGTATGCCATGAGGAGATAAAGAATTTGCATAATTGTTTTACTTTTAAATTGAGTATGAGAGAGAGAGAGAGAATGAGAAGAAAAAGATAGGGTGATGAGGCATACAAATAAGAAAAGGTTCACAATTAAATGACTTGAAAAATAATTATTAAACCAAAGCTGCGTATGGAATTCCTAGAAGAAGAGTTTCAAATGATACATAATTTGAAAAGAAACAAAATTTGCATTAATTACCTTCACTTAAATTTAATTGAATTGTAACAGGTTTATATTTAAAACTTCTATACGTAATGCTTCTGAGAGAGAGAGAGAGAGAGAGAAGGGGGGGGGGGGTGGGAAGAGAAAGGGAAAGGGATAAGAGGCAACGGTTGGGGGTTGGGGAAAAAATCTGAAGAAGATGGTGCCTTGTTAGGAGTTGAATACACTGAAAAGTTACAACTTCCCAAAAATAAAACCCAATTTTTAAAAAGTTTATACAAAAGATGTGTCATGTGGCAATGTAAAATATCACCACTTGACTGGACTAAACATTGTTTATATATATATATATATATATATATATATATATATATATATTAGATTAGATGACCAGTAAGGATTTTGGTTTAACATTGGTGGGTTTGTGGTTTAATTTAGGTTTTCCATTTATACCTTTCTGCATCAAGAGGACGTCAACCAAAAAGAAAGTGTGCTTTCATTGTGGAAAAAAGAAAAATTTATGATTTTTTTAAATGATTGAATTAATTGCCATGTCACTTTTTTTTTTTTTTTTTTTTGATAGAAATTGCCATGTCACTTTAGTAAATAAATTTAGGTGAATGACTTTGTGTTTTTTTTTTCTTGGACAAACAAGGGGTATCTTAGACTTATTCTTACTAAGATTTGGGCTAAACTAATATTGTCATGATGCACAGTCGGCTTGCTGTAAACTCGTGTATTTGATAATGAAGGAATAGTTAGCAAAACACGCTTTCTTAAGAAAGAAAATTTAGTGGTATCCAAATGACCCTGTTTCTTTTTCTCCTAATTTAATACGTAAACTTCACCCTAGTACCCATGAAACAATGTGATCCATGTCAAACTCCGTCCAAGTAGTTAATAGAACAATCACATAAGATCACGTGGCATCTTACGTGAAATCTAAGTGTCAAGAATAGTCAACTTAATTATATTTAGGATAAATTGCAGAAAATCCCCTTAAAGTATTGGAGGGTTAGATAACCCCTCTTATGTTTTAATTTTGTCAATGTGTCTCCCTTATGTTTTAATTTTTGTCAATGTGCCCTACCGTCACTCGCTGTTAATGAAATTTGACGAAAATTAATCACGTGGCTACTTACGTGATATCGTTAACGAAACCGTGTGACCTAAAATCGCTGGAACCCTCACCGGCATCATGACCAATTGGGTGGCTATCGATAATTGGTTTTGTCTTATAATTGAACTAGGAAGCACATTGACAAAACTAAAACATAAGGGGGGTTATCTGTTGACCCCCATACTTTAGGGGAGTGGTTTTCTGCAATTTACCCTTATATTTACTACCGAAGAACATGGCAAGATGATGATCACTGTTCGTCCCCGCAGTAAGGGGTTTGGTAGGGTACACATACTGGAACCCCTCGGCAAAAATTATTCAACCATAGAGATTAAAAACTGGAAATTACTTTCAACAAATTATTTGATCAGGGAAAACCAGAAAAAATAGTGTCCTCCACATGACAAGATCGGAGACATAAAAAGAAGCAAAAATGTAAAAATCAATGTCCAGAGGTGAGACAGTGACGATTTTTCAACATTATGTCATAATCATTTCAAAACTCCTTCCAAGTCACATTTTCAACTCTTTCGGTTTCTCTCCTTCGACCAGCTTTAACCCAGAAAACGAAAAACAGATATTATTAAATCTTCATTTTAACAGTGATAACTTAATATAACAAAAAAATTGCATGGTAAAGGAGATTTTGAAAAACTTAAGGAGTGGCGAATTCAGACTTTGGAATAACCAGTGGTACATAGAAATCAAAGTTTACAATTAATGTAGCATTAAGATGAACAGCACCAAGCTTTTTTAGGTTGTTCATCTGCTTCATTGTTCCCATCTCCCTGTATCACAACAGTCTTTCCATTCCCCATCCAGGTAGTGTCCTGTTTCTTGAGCTCTTGAGATAGGATCACTTTCCGACTTAAAATATTGTAGATCTCTTTCACAACTGTCTGAAAGGCAGCGACTACATTAGAAGAATCAAGAGCTGAAGTTTCCATGAAAAACAAACCCTGTGCCTCTGCCAAAGCCTTGCCTTCGGCTGTGGAGACCTCCCTCGCATCCTTGAGATCAGACTTGTTGCCAACAAGTATTGTTACTACATTCATATCGGAGTGAGCTGTTCAATAAATAATCCACACAAATCAAGCCTCTGTTCATCACATTTTGAAAGGAAAAGTATGAAGAAAAAAAATCACTTTGAAACCATCAAGAGGATCACGCAGAAAAATAAAAAGCATACCAATTTATTGAGACTTAATGGAAAGGGAAGGGGACTGCATTCATGGATCAAGCTAGAAGATTTTGTACATAAGATCCAGTTGGATGGCGGGGCATTTGGACATGGAATCATAGATTTCCAAATTAAGTTCAAAATGCATTGTAGATTTAGCCTTCCCAATCCAAATGTTCACAAAAGAACCCACTAATTCATCCACTAACCAAACTCCAACAAAATCAATGCCTGTCTTCTCTCTCTCTCTCTCTCTCTCTCTCCCCCAAGAACAAGAAAGAAAGAAAGAAAGAAAATGTTTCCCAAATGCATTTAATATATTGGAAGGTCATATTCCCATCTTATCTGTTGGCAGAACTCCTAATTGGGATTCACAGAATGGCAGGTGCCATCATCATACACAACTGCCCACAGGTATGTTGCTATAAACAGTTCCCTAGGAAATTAAACAGGAATACTTGAAAAATAAACAAAAAATAAAAAAAAGAAGCACCCACAAAACAAATGGACAAAACATTAAGCAAAATTGTATCGGTGCTTACTGTGAAGTTCATTAAGCCATCTGCCAATGCTATCAAAAGTCTGGCGTCTACTGATGTCATACACCAGAAGAGCTCCAACTGCACCTCTGTAATATGCAGATGTAACAGCCCTGAACCTCTCCTGACCTGCTGTGTCCCAGATCTGTGCTTTAATTTCCTTTCCATTGATATCCATCTTCTGGGTTTGGAACTCTACTCCTATAGTTGATTTTGAATTAGGGTAGAACTCATCTCTTGCGAATCTAGCTAGCAGGTTAGATTTCCCAACAGCTGAATCACCAATTAAAACAATCTTGAAAAGGTAATCCTCGGTTTGTTCCTCCTCCGAGTAAAATGCCATCTTCCCACCTTCACCGAACTGTCACTCTGATGAAACCATAATAAATGATGAATAACCTTCTGGATGTTGCTTTTTTTCCAGGGGCTAGAATGTTGCCTAAAATATATCAAAATTTCCCTCTTCAAGATGTGGAAATGAAAATTAGAGAATGCAAAACAAAAGCAATGGAAATGGAAAACATGGAAGGCAGGGCAAGAATATTAAGGACAAAAGTTGTAGTTCAGAAGCTAGATGCAGCACAAAAGGAATCAGAGAAATACCCATCCTTTGGTGCTGAAGATGGTTAGGTCCACTCGGAGATAGAAACTTATCCGACCCCACACTCTGCCTCCTGCCACTTTATGCAAATCTATCTGAAGCTTTCCCCCTCCCAAATTCCAATCTGCCCTCCACAGAAGTGACACAGGTTTAAGGTACCTGTAATGTCAAGAAAGCATCAGAATCTAGAACCCTCCACAGCAAAGTCAAAACTTATTATGTTTTACTTCTTCCATGGGTTAACAAAATGAAGTTGACAAATTGTAGAAGAAATTATTTGTAAACACAAAAAAGGTACAGTGATCATGTGGACAACCAATCAGAAGCTGAAACGTATAAAAATATAATGCCACTCGTTTTATAACTAAGGAACCGCATTATGTGTATATGTGTTTGTGTGGCCGCATGTGTGCATGCATGTATGTACATATCCATGCATGGTGCAGCTATATTTACAAATGTATCTTGTATTATTTAGATGCTTACTACATGCTCCATGACCTTTTCACCACCAGAGGGCAAGCGCTTCCTCGTTCCAGTGCTTGACCCTGCTTCCAGCCCTGCTCCCCCCCCTCCCACTCCCGCTACAGCTCCCACTCCTGCTCAGCACTTCTAAGCTCAAGCCTGGAAAAAAAAAATGGTCTTGCATTGTGAGTTGGTATTTGTGTGAAATACAATAGCCTCAAAGTCTAACAAAAATCCTAGATCAAAAGTCTCATAAATCATAGGTGAGAAGTTCTAAAATTATCCATCAGGTTCTAACTTCTAACAGACCCAATGAAGATGATTGTGATGGAGGCAAAAAGAAGAAGAAGAAAAAAGTGAGAGAGAGATCTGACCTGAGAGAGAGAGAGCCCTAGGTCTAGAAGCGGGTTATTCCCAATTCCCCCTTCATTAGAATTTGAAAAATCCCACTTCTTTAATTGGAATTTCTAGACATCATTTGAACGTTCCCATTCCGATTTGAACTTTAGATATTACGAGTCTAGGTAGCTCAACGCAGAATTTGCTTCATAGAATATGGGAAATTTCCATTCTAAAGGCGAATTCCGTCTAGAAATTCCTCATCCAAACACATCCCAAAAATACCAACACTCCTAATTTGACTAAAATCTGCGAAGAGGATAAACCTTGTAACCTAAAAAGATCTAATTCTAGAGCTCTAAACACATAACAAATATAAAGGCCTATATACCTAAATCAACACGAATACAGAAACAGAAGTAAAAATCAGTCATCTAGTGATGCTTCCACGCCCAATATGATAAATATTGGTACAAGCAGAAAGCATATAAAATCTCCACAAACAAACCCAAAAATGTTTTGCTCCTAGAAATCGCCAAAGCAATCTTGTTTTCAATAGCATTGCCTTACAAATTTTAAGTTTCCCAAATGTATGAACATTAACATTAAGGGCACGTAGAAAAATTGATATTTATCATCTTGGAGATAACAGTTCATAGTTGTAGACATGTTTCTACTAGAACCCTAATTTTTCCAAACAGCTTATATATGACATATATATACAGAGAGAGAGAGAGAGAGAGAGAGAGAGAGAGCAGGAGAGAGAGAAATGCTTTAAACATTACGAAAGGATCACAGACCCATCATTGTGACACATAAAATCTTTCTAAAATTTGATAAAAAAGTAGAAAAAAAACCCTAAATATGAGAGAAAGAGAGATAGAGAGAGAGATGACTCGAGTTTTAGAGAGAGACTCACCGGTAAAGAGAGCTCAAAATCAACCGAATTTCGGACCCACGGCGACCATATGAAACCCCAAACCAATAAAATGGAGCCCAAATTCGAAGAAATCGCAACTATGATGGCTGGACGTGGGAAAAGTACCTTTCTCTGTGATTCGTTCAACGGTGCCTTTGAAGGCTTGAACTAACGATGAGAGGGTTGAACTACCCGCGGAGAAACAGCATCCACAGAAACGGAATGCGCTGTCGAAACTCGAAAGGACGGGGGGAGTTAGAGCGAGAAACAGAGAGAGCGTTGAGAGGAGGAGGGGGTAGGGTAACGGAAAAATACACCAGGGGACGAAAATACAAAATGGTGCACAAAGCGGCGTCGTTTAATAGGCTAGGTAAGCCAAGTAGAATCAAGCTGATTAGTAGGTTGCACAAGTTTAACTCCTTAAATTAACGAGCTCAAATGTAAGATTTTACCTTGCCCCGTTTAGTTTACAAACGGATTCGAACGGGTCTTTTATTGAGCTCACCTCAAGTCAAGTACTAATCAAAATAGGTTTAACAAATTAATATATTTAAAATAATGTTTGAATTCAATACGTTTATCTCATGAGTGAACTTAATTAAATTTTTACTAGTGAACTTGAATAACTCGACCGTCTTACAGTATGATCTAAAGGCATCCCTCGATGTTGTTTTGGTTAGAAAGGAAGTCATTTCGGTGGAAACAAAGAAAAAAGCTACAATTGAAAAACAAACCGTGTCTTTTAAATGGCTAGCATTAGTTAAGCATACCCAAACAGCAATACCTAGGGTGGTCCTAGGGTATGACCACCTGACTAAACTGAAGGGGTTAAATCATAGTAACCTTAAACCAGGGAAGAAATTAATGCGGGATGGAGAGTATTTTTGAGGGATGGCAATGGAGGCACCCATTTATAAAAATCCTGAGCCAAGTTCTCATCTCAACGTCTAAACGTTGCGTTTGGTTGAGATTTAAGTAGACAAGTAAAGCGCACTGCGTTTGTTCCCCAAACACCACCTATTCGATCATTTTCCTCCGAGAATGTTAAAGGAAAACCTTCGCTTACAAATTGCTCCGATACCAGCCATTTGCGATACTGTTTTTCCGATTCAAATGAGAGCTTTTAGTGAATCCTGCGAGCTCGTTGATACATACCAACCAGTAGATGTTTCTTGAAGCCATTCGAAGCCGAAGGCGAAGCGATGCTCTACGCTACTACCACAACTTGCTTACATTGTTTGGACTGACGGCCGCAAAATTTGCAGGTAAAAACCATTTCATTGATCTACGGGTCTATCTTTAACTATGGCTCTCTAGCCTCCTGCAGTTCCTTTGAACCTAAAATACATTGTAGCAATGGCTTTGTGATCTGTTATGCGACTCACCGTTAGGGAGTTAATTTAAATTTCTAAAATAGAGTCGTCTTGACCCAATGTATGTAGAAGTAGTTGCTAAATTGTAGTAGTGGGCAAAGGGTGTTTTGAGTCAGTGGCTTTTCATCTCATCTGTAGAGCTGCCATTGAGGTGGCCAATGGTTTGGCAAGACATGCTATGGAAATTAATGACATTCATGTATGGATGGAAGATGTCCCAGATGTTGTAAGGGACCAATTCCAAGCTGATTTGCATCTCATTTCTCATTGATAAAACTTAGGGCCTGATTGGGTGTCCAATTCGGAATTAAACAATTAAACAAATTTTACATAGTATTGAAGGTGCAAATATAACTTTGAATTAGAATATTTTTAAAAGTTGGAGTCATCACTATAGTTGCTGCTATAGAATCAATTCTTAAAAATTCATGAAATGCCACTATTTTAAATTTCGACTCTTATTTGTTATCACCATTATTTTCTTGAATTTGTCAATCCAAGGTGGTAGACTTGTGCTCCCAATACCGTGTAAAATTTGTTGAATAAACATAATTTCAACTTGGACACCCAAATGGGGCCCTTATTCTATCGCCTCTCTGTATATAAAAAAAAAGGATGCTGGGTTCCTTGTAGTAAGGATGGATTGGAATTCCATAACTAGGAGCTTTTACTGATGGTTATCTCATTGTTCTCACTTCTACCTCCATCATGTTATTACTCCATAGAGTTTACTGGTGAAGAAGCGCAAGGATGGAATGGAATTCCATACCTAGGAGCTTCTACCTGTGGTTGATAACCGTTGTGGAGCTGCTCGATACATGATGATGAAAAAGGTGTTGGTGGGTTACAATGGTAGGGTGGATAATTATGTGGATGCAGGTAGTATGGTGGTTATTGGTTACTATATTGTACTACTGATGAGTATTTAAATCTGAAGTCACTAAAACTATGCACTTTGCCATGTAAGGAAGTTTCTAATGATGATTCATGGTGTCTACACCGATTCCTTCTCAATTCATTCCTACCCCAACTCTCACCTGTATGTCGAGCCTTAAGAGGCGAATCTGAACTGTGCTTATATCAATGTGAGTGGAAAACCATTCAAACTCTGATTCCCTCGATAAGGGATAGTGGAGCAGCATCAGTTAGTAGTAGATTTTCCTCCCCCTTGAGCGAAATATCCTTGGTTACCCACTTACACCGATCTGCCAATGCTTAAACATTAACCAAGCACAAGTTTTACCCTTTATGGTTTATAATTTAAAGGTTTGAACTAAAACATTGGCTATTATTTACTATTTACCAATTACAAATTACTAAATTAATGGCTCTGGCTTCAATTTATAGGCTATATCTATGATGTCCAACTTTAAGTTAATTAGTTTTGTGCCTTAAAATTTAGATCTAAGTTGCGGCTTCAAATCCTTCAAATCTGTGCTTTAATCTTGTAAATCTAAGGTGAAAGAGGAAGAGAGCAAAGGAAAATGGGATAAAAGAGAATAAAAATGTGAAGAAGTGAGAGAAAACAACCTCATATGCCTTTTTTTTTTAATGTGTAACAGCTGTGACAGTCGTTGTGATGGTGCCTGGTGCGTAAAAGATCGTCACCGCACTGTAATAGTCCTTATGGGTCATTATGCCTGTGAATTTCTGTACACTCCCCATAGGGGGGAGACTTGTGTAACAGTTATTTAAAAAACCTATATGTAGCAGTCTCATTTATTTGCTATTAAATTATATAAAAATAAAAAATAAAAACCTGGTTTGACTGTTTCCTAGTACATTCTGTTTTTAATGTGATTTGCTTTTGGTGGCTGTATAGCACTGTGTGGATTATTCTAGGCATTTTTATAATGTTGTGAGGGAATTGCTACTATTAAATTATTGCAGGGAATGAAATCTTTTGGTGGATATATGGTCTAGGAATTTGGAGTTTACATGACCGGATAGCCATATTGAATATGTAAGTTCTGGCCATTGACGAAAATATTTGAGGAACTTCCTGATGATTCCCATCACTTTCATAATGGCTGATAATAAAAAGCATAAGAGCTAATTCAATTGTAATAAAAATAAATAAGCTAATACTAAAAGTAAACAACTCCCTAACCAAAATTGTAAGAAGTTGTATTTGACTTTTGCATTTCCCTCAAACTTTAATTGTAGCAAATTTTAAACCTGCCATGATTCAACTTTGCGCCCTTATCTTTTTGCATTGTTTACAAGTGAACTAATTAGGCATATTCAGGAATAGGTCACATTGTGTATGTTGTTTAATGATGATATAGATTAGATGGTGAAATTAGAGTATGGATTAATCCAAATGGTTTATGATATATTGGACCATGACAAAATATGTGGAATAACTACAGAAGGCAAGTAATAATGCAGAAAAGTGTACCAAAAGTGCCCCTTTCATTATCATGGATCCAGCATCCTTAGGAAAGGAGAGATTGAACAGGATGTTGCCCATTGGCCTGTAGTTGGTTGGTGGGAGTGTTGTGTGATCATCAATACTTGCCAAGAAACAACATGCTCAGAAAATGAGAGGAGCTAAAATGAGTATGCTGAGATGTATAATACAAGGAAAAAATAATAATTTAATGCATTTACGAGTAGTGGTGATAAATATTTGCTTAGAAATGATGTAGTAGGGTTGTGTTCCCAAGAAAGTTGTGGGCTTTGCTCCCCATTGAACCAAAAAAGAAGAACGTGTTCCCGCATGTTTGGAGCATGCTTGAGGCTATCTTTAAGGGCCGTATGCTCCGTCCATCAGTACTATAACTATTTCTAGAGTTTCGCAGGGCAACAGATAAGCTTCCCTTTATAGTCTCTGATAATATACTATAGCTACTTTGCCTGCCATGTTAACTGATCAATTGAAATTAAATTTGACAATGGCTTCCATTGAAAAAATTGATTGATATCTTCTATCTCCACATAATTCTTTGTACATGTGCATCCAAATGAATATGATTTCATTAATTCCATACAAATTCCAAATTGAACCTTGCCTGATTGAATCTTCTTTGCTATTATTTAGTTTACTTCTATTCTGCAGCAAATGTTTTTGCGGAATCTTGCTGATTTTAGTTTTAATGTTTGTTAAACATAGGCTGTGGCTTCATATGTACTGTACAATTAATTAGTCAATGCCACCATAATAGATATATATATATATATATATATATATATAGCAAGTGTCCTCTTGCTGTTTAATCCTTATATTTTGTAGGGTACCCAAGCATGAGAGAAAAATAAACTTTTCATCAAGGAAGTTAGGATCAACTACTCTACAGCACACTACTGGCCATTTTTCACCAAGGATTCTCTTTTGCCGGGGAGTATGTTGCTTTTATTTCTTTAATTGGACTTATATACTCAGAAGTAAAAAAATTGACTATTATAAATGCAGTGTATGAGTTGAATCATTATAAATGCTACAAATAATTGGAGGTGAGAGTTGGCATTTTTTGGACGTATCCAATGTCTAACAACCAGATTATCTCATTGTATGCCCAATCTATCACATTCACTTCTATGACAAAAAGCCTTGTAAAAAAATGTCCGTTGTATCGTTTTCATGTCCTTCTGGTTGGGTAAACTGTCTTATTCATTATATTTGGAAAGTGGGACCATATCAACCTAATTTTTTATCTAGATCTTTTCAGAGTTTCCTATATATTCATGCGATTTAGAAATTTACAATGTTTTTCACTAGCCAATTTCTTGCCTTCAATTGGAAATCTGATATACCATATGTGTGATCTTGCAACATTACTTTGTTCATTGCAACATTAATTTAAAAGAACGAAAATAAACATGTGTTTAGTCATCTTGCTGTGGATTCACTTTTGTGTTGATATAATTTCCTTTTCAATTGGTCATTCTGCTGTATATGTTTCTCTTCTTTTTTTATCTGGAAAATTTACGAAAAGGCATCATGGAGAAATATTCGACTACTAAAGAAAACCCTCCTAATTCTAAGTAGTCCTTTTTGCCAAAGTTTCTTCTATGTCATGTTCTTAGATCGGAACATAATTATGTTTACATAGACAT
This sequence comes from Liquidambar formosana, assembly GCA_039720395.1. Lineage (NCBI taxonomy): Eukaryota > Viridiplantae > Streptophyta > Magnoliopsida > Saxifragales > Altingiaceae > Liquidambar > Liquidambar formosana. Next base: position 29,078,725 of record CM077831.1, read on the forward strand.
GCCCACACACACATACAAACAAATAAAGCACCCTAACACTTTGGGGAATCCAAATACCATAACCAATGCTCAAGATCTATATCAAAAAAGGTTGTGCGTTTTTTAAAATTTTTATCTTTAAATTTAAATCATTGAGGTTATGTTTTTTTTTTGGTTGTTGTTTATTTTGGGCGTAGGGGGGTTTAAAATCGTGTTCGAGCTTATAAAGAAGGTGAGATAATTCTTTGGAAGGTGAGGATCATCTTCATCAAGTGTTTGGTAATATTTCTGTAATTGTGGAAGGCTTCCGACCTATGACATCCACTCCCATTGATGATTAGGTTGTCGGACACTAATGAACATGATGCCAATGTCCACTCATGTCCAACTCTTGTTTGGACACTCATAAAAGTTTCCACCCTAATCTATTTAAACATTGTGCATATGAGCAAATTTCTTATGAACTAGGTGTGGCTGATATTAACACGTCATGTCTGTATTGGAACGTGACACGTGGCTATTTGAAATATCATAGTTTTCAATATTTTGCCTTTTTGTAATTATTTTCTCATGATTATTGGAGCTTGTCAACCGAGATATTCATTTGTACATGTGTGTGCGTATTTTAGGGGCACAAGACTGTCATATATTTGATTAGGTTCTAGGAAGATGTGTGGTGTGGGGTTCGCCCTCTTAAAAGAGGATTTCCCTTTCCCTTTTGATTTGGCTTTGAATAAGGACACTTGGGTGGTGGACTGTTTGGTTTGGGTCAATGATTGTTACTCTTGGAATGTTGCTTTTGGCAGGAATTTTCAAGACTGGGAGCTTGATGATGTTCTTTCCTTCCTAGGGAAAATTTATGATACAAAAATTTACAAGGGGGAGATGGACCAGATTTTGTGGAAGGGAGGTAGAAGGGGGGAATTCTTTGTTAAATATTATTTTCAGTCTTTGGTGGGGACAGCTGGAGCTAGATTCCCTGCTTCTAACACTTGGGTGGCTAATGTTCCCTCCAAAGTGTGTTTTTTTGCGTGGACTGCTTGTTGGGGGAAATGCCTCACCATTGATAATTTACAGAGGAGAGGTTTTTATTTGCCTAACTGGTGTGTGCTGTGTAAAAAAGATAAAGAAACTGTGGACCATCTGCTAATTCATTGTGAAGTGTCTTATCAGCTTTGGGTGTTCTGCCTTGATTTTTTTGGGATGAATTGGATTATGCCTAAGAGAGTTATAGAGGTTGTGGCGTCTTGGAGGTGTAGTAGTCGAAACAAAGAAGCTTTAAGGGTGTGGAGGTTAGTTCCACATGCCATTTTTTGGGCTGTGTGGAGAGAGTGCAACAATAGAGTCTTTAATGACAAGGAAGATACGGTGGCAGGGCTTAAAACTCTTATTGCTGACTTCATTTTTGCTTGGGGTGATACGCCGAATTTTTGTTTGCGGAAGCCCCTTTCTGACTTTTTGTATAGTCTAACTCTTTAGTTTCTATGTGTACTGCCTGTGTACAGGGGCCTTTGGTCCTCTTTTTGTTCTCTTGCACTTTGTGCTTTGTAACCCTGCACTTTAGTGCTTTTTTGTTATAATATTATTTACCTTATCAAAAAAAAGACTGTCATATATAATGGGGAGGCTCTCTAGAAATCTTGGGAGAAAGTTATCGTAGCCTCGTAGGACATAAAAATGTTATTGAACCAAGCTTACCATTCAAACATCGTTGTCAAGAAGGCACAGATGTCAAGCACCTTCTGGCATGCGGCTCTGTATATATATATATATATATATATAAAATTTCTTTCTGCTGAAGCCTGTAAATTTTACATATTCAGTTCATTATTCATAATAATTTAATTGTTGGTTGTTTTACAATTTTACAAGGATTGCAGAAACATAATCAGAGACTCAATCTGGGGATAACATCACGGAGTAGGAATATGCTTAAGCTTAGAAAGGACTTTTGTGGGTGTCTCTACAAATGATTATGAAAACAGAAAAATGATTATTGTTCAAGATAATGATTTTTGCGAAAATGAGTTGATTGAAAGTGAGTTTTCAAAGATGATGAAATTCACAATGCTACTTTAAACTTGTTTCGTCATAATTTTGGGGTCAAACTTCTTCATGATTATATAAAATTGGGTTTTGCCATAACCAGGACAAATTTTTTTGTAATATTTTAACAATCACCATATTGTGGTTGTCGTTCTCCTTAAATCAGAAAGGCATTAGCGATAGCTTTTTTGTGAGCCCAGAATAGACTGATAGGTTCCCCTTTCAATTTATAAAGAATTCATTCCCTCCATTCATTCTTCAGTTATTTTTTCCTTCGTCATTGTTTTCTTTGGGAAACTTTCAACGGGGCCCCTTAGTTAAATTGTAGTAGGAGTTTTAAACATCACTGGGGAGAAGATTATATTACTAGTATTTTATAAAATCCAGTTTTGTTCCTACAGGAATGTATATCATTTTTACATTGTACACATTCCCCCCCCCCCCCCCCCCCCCCCTGGGCCACATTGGCGACAATTGTCTACCATTCTAAGATGCGTTTGAAAAACTGAGGACCATTTATATCGATTGAGAGGTGATGGGCTTTCTGTAATATAAAGAATTAAGGAACTGAATTTTCCTGTACAGACCCTTTGAAAAATTTCTGACAGTTACGGAATGATAAAGGATCACTTCTTTTGATTTGAGATTGGGGAGGGATGGAATATGTTGATTAGATAGTTGATGCTAGTATTTGCGACTCCAAAAGATTCCTCTCTCTTTCTCTCATTGATATGTATTTTGCGTTTTGTATATTTATTTGTTTCTTGTATTAGATAAAGGGTGTTCATTGACATCAGAAGAATTAGTAGTGAATCACCTAGCCAGCTGAAACTATGCACGGTACTAGGAAATTACATTGAGATAGACAGTTGAGCCATATATAGGATGATCCTCTGAATATTCTGAAAAAGAAGAGAAAAATAAACAGCAAAAGGACAGCTTTCGAATATAGTCCACTACAAAATAATTTTTCATTCATTTGTAAGCTAAGAAGGGATTACATGTGGAATGATGTGAGATTTTTGCGAAACAAGTTTTTGATTCTTCAACTTTTATGGTTTGCGTGGTAGGAATTTGTATCCTCCTTATAATAGACTATACGATTTTTTATTTATTTATTAATATTATGGTATAGTTTTGCCAATTGACTTGTACCTCTTCCGCTATTCTAATCTTCTCTCTCTCTCTTTCTCTCACATATAAACACAGGGGTGTGTGTGTGTGTGTGTGTGTGTATGAGGTAAGCTTTGTGTTTAGTTTAATAGTTTGTTAGAGATTAATGGTGATGATGAGGTGTGGAAGCTCTTGTATCATAGGTAGCTTTATCTTAGCAAGAATGGACTTAATAGTACTAAAACCCTACCCTATTTATTTGTATATTTTAGTGAAAGTTTTCTTGTACTCAAAAACTTGGTTGAAAGCATATATCAAAAAGGAAAGACAGATTGGGTGGGTGTTTCCCAGGGTAAGAATTTTCTTTTCAGTTTCCTTTATATAAAATATTGTTAATTGTTAATGTCTAGTTTTCAGCATTTTTAAGTTTCGTTTTCATGATGAGATCATGGAAGAATCTCTTTCCCTGTCGACACAATCTTTAATTATTGTAATTATGTTTTCTTTCCAAGGGGAAAGGAATAGAGGTGAGTGAACCTTTTATGATATTTTTCCTTAAAACTAACATGGTATGTATTCTGCCTTGCTTGAAGGTTAGGTAGTTTGGCTTATTTGTCAAATCTATGCACTTGTTTTCAATTATTATTTGGAAGATTAACTCAAAAATGTTTACTTTAAGCATCCTAGGATTCCGGCCGCCTTGGTTGATGTGTTTAAAATTATTAAACTTGACATATTGCATTATCATTGCGTCCTTTTGCTCATAGTTTAGCAAGCATTTCAATAATTAATACATGCATTTCATTTCAGTAATTTATGATAGTGATTTAAATTATGCATATTTTTTTGCCTTGGGAAGGACTACTGCCAGAGCTATCACTGACTGCTATTTTTATTTTTTAATTATTTTTTTGCCACCTGCCAGCGTAGTTGGATGGAACTGGTTCCAACCCAAGCCTCCAGTATGACTTAGTCATGCTTATCAGTATGACTTCTGCATTATGTGTTGTGTTGTTTGCCTTCTGCATATTCGGTTCTTGTAATTTGCTTTGTAGGGTTCATTGGTTTGTTATAATCCCATAGTTGGTCACGTCTATTTCAGGATTAATTATTTGGAGGAAAAGGTTATCAGAGTAAGGTTTCCATCTCTATCAAGTCTTAACATGATCTCAATTAACCTTTTCCAAAATGTTTCTATGGTAGCATGGATCTTTGAAAAAAATAAAGGCTGATATGCTGATCCTATGAATGATTCCTCTTGCTGTTTGGATCTTGAAATGACGTATCCTAGCCTTTGTAGTCTTGTTCAACCTAATCAACCATCCAGTCAAGTCATTGAATTTTTTGCATCTTAACCTGCTCCCCTCTCTCTTATACACACATTCAAACACGCGCCCACCCACCCACCCACCCACCCACACGCTATTATGATCCTAAACGTCATTCAGTTTTAATTAGACCCATTTCATTAGTTCTGAGGCTTTTGGCATCCTGGTCAATGTTCGGAAAAAAAAAAAAAAAAAAAACATGCACACATCGCTTTTGAAATGATGAACCGCAGACAACACTCATAGAACTACTTTAGGATTGAGTGTGAGCTCACAAAAACCCTGCGGAGAAAGGGGGAAAGTGGATTACGGAAGTATAGTGAGCTGAAACCAGTTATAGTTCTCATTCCCAAATTAAAGGTTGCTTCCTTGAAAATCCCTTGCATCAAAAGTCTAAATATAAGCATCATATAGTGGCATAAGATAGTACAAAACATTAGATTATTGTTTTGACTGTCAAAATTGCTCTATTTGCAGGCATGTTATAGCTGCCGACCACAGCATTTTCTCAAGTTGGTGAAAAGATGAAAGGCGGGAGCAGAGATGGGAAAGGCCCTATTTTCCCCTGTGCTACCAGCAGTTCAAACTTCTAAGCTGACAAGTAATGTTACAAATCTATGCAAGTCTTTATCATTAGTAGAATTAAAATGGAAAAGATGACCAATTCAACCACTCATGCTCTGTCTGCCTGTGCCGCACATTTGGCACAAAACGGTGGAGCTGAGGGTCCCTCCAATGGCATAATAATAAATTATAAAAGCATGTCATATCATTCAAATATTAAGTCTTTTGATTTAACAATCGGAGTTATCTCTCATCCGTTGTATTATCACTGGAGGAAAATGATAAAGTGCTCTTGTTCCTGCGGACATCACATGCAACTTCCTTTTTTTTTTTTTTTTTTTTCCTCGTTATAGTATCTGTTTTGGAAAATGCTTTTCAATCTTCCTTTAACCAAAAAAAAAAAAAAAACAAACAAACTCCCAGACATGGAAACAGATTGGTACTAATATTATTGGATCCCATTACTCCACCTTTGTTTTCATGACGTGTCATTGGAGTTCTTTTTGGGGGCTGTTAAGGAGTCTAATAGCGTTAACCTTTTCGTTTTATGAAAGCACAAGATCTATTCAAAATTTAAAAACAATTTTTTTAAAAAAAAAAATAGTAAATATGTATTGTGTTCATGGAGTAGAGAAGGATAATATTTGGCTACTTGAGGAGGTGTCCAAAAAATTAAATAAGAAACGGCTGTGTGTATGCATTCCCATCTTTATGTGATTATTGAACGAATTCACATATCTGTATCTGCGGGTCTACATGTCCACCTAAACATAAATGCATGTCAATAATTCTATGCTTACATTATAAAGAACCAACAACTTTCCTAACCCATGGCGGAACCCACCAGCTAGTTATATAGTTGTACGAATTTTCCTAGGAAAGTTCTACATGTAACTTATGACTTATGAGCAGGCACGGTTATTTTAAATTTAATTTAATTAATTTCTATTTTTAGTTTTTTGGTTTACAACCTGCGTTTAATGTCATCAGGAAGATCGTCTTTTTTTTTACTTTTTCTTTTTTTCATTTTTTTGGGGCTCCTTCCGATTGGTCCTTGGTCCAAACCTCCCAACCTCCCGTTACAAGAAGGGAAGGGTTAAGGAGTTGTGAGGGAACAATTGCCCCTACTCAATTTTTATTATTGACTGTGTTGTGTACTGTAAGTTATTTAAATTGTCAATACGAAACCACTCTATTTTATTTCAATAGCAAAAGCTTTGAAAATAAATTCTTAATAAATTAAAATTTTAATTTCTAATATTACTACGAAACACAATTTTTGAAGGTTGGCCAAAAAAATAGACTTTTAAATGATTAGGCTTATTCAAAATCTTATTAATTTATAAAATTTCATGAGATATGCTAATATGAAAATATTGAAGACCCAAAATATTTTAAATTAAAAAAATTTATTTAAAAAAAAAAAGAAAAAGAATTCTAAACTCAGCCAATTTTGTTAATATACAACTTTACCTTCATGTATATTTCAGAGATATATGGGATATAAATTGTTTTGTGAACTCGATATCCTCTTTGCGTCTGGTTCTTTTTTGGGATTGGAGTTTTCTTTGGTTCTCTCACATAATATATTGGCTTAATCCATTTTGTTTAGTGTCCTAGAAATTTTTAAACTTTTTAAAATATTTTATTGATATTTTTTATTTTTTACTATTTATTATTTATTACTATATTTATATATTTATTAGGGGTTGTAAGTTACATTTGCACATCCTCCTATTACTAGACCTATATATAGAGAGAGAGAGAGATGATCGAGTGCGGACTGTCTGAGACCATTCAGACAATCTGTACTTAATCATTTTATATAAGATTCTAATGATTTATTTACTGTAGTCCAGAATTTAGGGTTGCGTGTAAAATTCAGAAGCGACAAGCATAATAATGACACCAAGATGGGTGATTTGTGTTTAATAGTTTCTAGATTACCAACAACCAAAATGGATGATTTGTGTTTAATCCTTCTAGATTACCAACAAACTTAGCAGCAAGTCTAGAACAATTATAAAATAAAACTTTTATAAGTAATATTCAAATTTATGAGTCACTCATGGGCTACAAATTTGTAGGCAAGAAAAAACCCATGATAACGACACAACGAAAGTGGACTGACGTTTACAAATTTTTTTGGTGGGGCCACCAGTAAAGTTTAGTAGTTATTGTAAGCATACAAAATTTACAACTAGTTGCTTTCACATTTACAGTAGTCACTCATGACATGCGACCCACGATATTTTTTTATATGCCAAAAACTGCTTTTGGGCATTGGCACGAGAAGGCTGCCTCCAATGGGGCACAAATTGAATTTTCAACTTGTCACATTTGATCACCCCATTTTAGCTCCTGGCTGATTTCTCCCTGGTGTGGTTTGCCAGAAAGGGTAGCCTCACAACCCCACAACCCGAAAAAAAAAAAAAAAAAAAAAGAAGAGAAGAAGAAGGGCTGAAGGCCTCGCAGATAAAATTGTACATATGTTGCTCCCTTGAACCATAAAGCCTCTCTACTTAAAACATTAGCATGCCTAATTATTTTCATGGCCATCCCTCAGAATCAAGTAGAAATGCCAAAGAACCCAAGTCTATAGTGGCATTGTCTCCTTCAAGGCAATTATATGTGGCCCAATCCTCCAACGTTGGTTCGTCCAACCCCATGGAATGGTCAAAAACCATGGAGAAATTATTGCCATAGCTACAGTTCCCTTTCCCATCATCATTACTGGCTTGAACCTCATCACAGCCAAAATGGTAGAAATTCGCGTCCCGTGAAAACGTCGCATGAAGCTCCTCATTTCCATAGTCCACCTTTAAATTATCAAAGCGGTTTTGATGAGCCTGAGGGTGTGCTGAATTTATGGTTGTAGAGTCAGTAAGGTGATTTTCATTAGGAGGTAAGAGAGCTGCAGGGACAAGGACTTTGGTGCACTTGAAGGCCTTGGTTCGGATCGGTTGGGGTTGAGTGGCTGCAGCCAGTGGTGGGTCGGTGGTTTTGGACTCAGTGGCTGGCCTTTTCACTCTAGATTTGCTTGGGTGACTTTTGTTGGATGGTGGTAAAGATGATTGGGGTCTAGCTCTCTTCCTTAGGGTTGTGTTCCAGTAGTTCTTGATTTCATTGTCTGTTCGCCCCGGCAGCCTTCCGGCTATCAAAGACCATCTACAAAACACAAACACACCTAAAAATGAAAATTCCCAGATGAAGACTCCCTAATGGAAGTTACTTCAGTACCATACAATTCAACCCCGATGCATGGTATTAATGCAACTTATATAAGAGCGTCCTTGTAAGTATTGTACATAAAGGGGAGAGAGAGAGAGAGAGATACCTGTTACCAAGAAGCTTATGGAGTCTGATAATGAGTTCCTCTTCATCATGAGAGATGTTACCTCTCTTGATGTCTGGTCTCAGATAGTTCAGCCATCTAAGCCTACAGCTCTTCCCACAGCGCTTTAGACCTGCATTTTTGTCACACCACATCTGAATTCAGTTTTGGATATGGAATCTGATAATGGGTTTTGGTTTGTATCCAAAAAAAAAAAAAAAAAAAAAGAAGATAATGGGTTTTGGTGAAACAGAGAGAAAACAGAGTAGTTTTAAAAATATTAGAACTTTGCTTCAATGCATATATAAGTATATATTATGGTTATATGTGTACCAGCTCTCTTGGGAAGGTTTCTCCATTTCCCTTCTCCATGGGCTTTGATGTAAGCTGTAAGTATTTTATCTTCTAAGGAGGTCCATGCTCCTCTGTTGAGTCCTTCCTTGGAGCAACATGGACTCCTCCCCATATCTCTCTCTCTCTCTCTCTCTCTCTCTCTCTCTCTCTCTCTCTCTCTTGTGTGTGTTTACAAGACACATGGCCCTTTTATAGCCCACATCCAAGAATCGAAATGCAACTGAAGTACAGAAAGTTAACTGTTATAGACAACTGGAGGTTTTGGTTTGGTTTGGTTTGATTTGATTAGATTTGATTTGATTAGGCCTTCTATAGGCAAACAAAGTCCAGAGATACGAGGAGTTATGTCGGGGTGACCTCATAAATGTATTAATGAATTCTCTTTCTATATAAGGGAAATATTAAACAAATTTCAAAACATAGGTCCTATTATTGGATTGAACATTTTACAAAGTCTTGTCATAGGTACAAAATTCATTATGAAATGTCATATGAACTAAACAAAATTCAGTATTTTCTCTCATCTGATGATGTTCGATTGAAATTCTATATCAATTTGCGTTAATTTTAAAATATTTTTTTATTGAATTCACATAGGTAAAGCAAATTCAATAAGGTAAATACAATATGAATCTTTTTTTTTGAGATTACGTTAAATTACTCTCCAAAACTCTAACCGTGACGTATATCTTGATAAGCCACTCCGAATGATATGAAGAGATTTTAATATTTCAATTGTTATAGAGTGGTTTGGGAATCTAGGCTTGGAAAAATTAGACACTGACGTGAGGCTTCCAGCTCTTTTAGTTCCCTAAATGCTCACATGCACGCTTCTCCCGTATGCCGTGACAGGGAGCTTTGCGACAGGTGGTGGTGCTTCACCAATCTAGCTGTTAGGTGATGTGGACTTTTGAATTATTGTGTTTTCTTTTGTACTTGCCGCCTTGTAATTGGATAGCCTGTTACCTTTGCAGCGGGCTGAGTTTTATCAAGACATTGATGATGCCGTAACAATTTTGTAAGCAACCATTCAATCAACGATTAACATGTGTCCTCCAAGAACCTGTAACCTCCTTTTCCTTCTAGAAAGACTCAATAGACCATATGATTTTTCTGAGACAAATTTGGAGTGGTTACTCGCTATTGCCACCATAGAATTGTCTAAGCAACTCTCCCTTATTTTAAATTTTTTAAAATTTTATAAAAATATAAAAAATTTTCATAAAAGATTAATTGTATAGTTTACTGAAAAATATCATTTTAAACAATTTTATAGAAGAAATTTTTCTCAAAATCTACTATTTAAGTGGACCTTTTTAATCATTTTTCATAAAAAAATTATGTAAAAATGAAACAAAACAAAATTTCTTAAGCACCTCTTACTTATTTTAAATTTTTTAAGGTTTTATGAAAATTATAAAGGTTTTCACAAAAACTGATTGTTTAATCCACTATAAAACATCATTTTAAACAATTTTGTAGTAGAAAATTTTCTCAAAATTTGCTATTTAAGTAGACTTTTTGATCATTTTTCATTAAAAAAAAATTATGTAAAAATGAAAAAAAAAAATTGTAAATGCCAAAAAGTCCACTTAAATGACAGATTTTGAAAAAACTTTATTCTAAAAAATTGTTCGAAATGATGTTTTCTAGTAGACAACGTGTTTAGTTTTCGTGAAAACCTTTTATATTCTTTATAAAACCTTGAAAGTTTAAAACAAGTGGGAGGTGTTTAGAAAATTTTGTGGTACCAATAGCTTACCCAACAAATTTATCTAATGGGTCATGGGAAGTTTTATTCTTATTACCATTTTTTGTTTTGCTTATAGAGTTATTTAGACTTTTGATTTATCTAATCCTTGAAGGTTGAAACACAAGTAAAACGATTTGTGTGAATTAGCACCCAAGTTTATGATTAGTGGTTGGCCCCAGAAGGAAGTGAGAAAAGGGAATCAAGTCTAGACTACTACTAGGGATGGCAATGGGGTGGGTTTGGGACGGGACCCCCTTATCCCACCAACCCTATAAAAAATCCCTAAATCCATTCCCCGCCTAAACCCTATATGGGATAGGACCCCCCTATCCTAACCCTGACCCTAAAAAAAATCCCTAAACCCATTTCCCACCCAAACCCTACACAAGTAAGGCATTAATTTTCCATTTACCTTCCAACCTATGACAATTCAATGAATGCACTCATTTAAATATGCTTAAATAGTGAAGGTTTCCATCCTCTTACAGAGATTAACATCTTTTGACCTCAATCAAAATATAAAAAAAAATTGAGATAAGGGAACTAATAGCATAAGAACATAATGAGTAAAAAAACAGAAGAAAAAAAATCACTTATATGAAATGATGGAAGACTAGTTTGATAAACATAACATATATATATATATATATGTAATTATGCGGGGTGGGGTTGGGCGGGGACCCAAACCCGCCCATAACCTGAGTCGGGATTTTTTATAAAATACCAATCCTGTCCCTATTCTATTTTAAACAATCTCAACCCCATCCCAATAAGGGCGGGGCGGGCCGGGATACCTGGTTTAAGTGGCTCATTGCCATCCCTAACTACTACTTATTGAGGTGTTAGTCTTAAGATTTGTTTGGATAAGCTTTTGGTTCATATTTTTTATTTTTAAAAGTAAAGAAATTAAAAATTTTATGGGTTTTTATAGTGCGAAATTTTTATAATCACTTTTAAAAATTGAGGTAGCAAGAACTTTTAAAAGTAACTTCTAAAATTTTTTATGCCCAAAACTTTTATTTTTTTTCAACTTTAGAAAATAAAAAACAGAAATAGAAATTTATCCAAAAGGACCCTTCGAAATCACTGATCAATCTCCTAATAAAATCACATGTTACTACCGTGTTGGCTTATTACCAAATAAGGTATGACAAGATCGCTACCATAGTCATCTTATTCAGAGAACCACGTTGCCATGTTTGTTTGAGAAACAGCCTCGGACCCATCGTCCAATCCTCCAAGGTGCCCACCTTAGACGTCTTGTGCACTAAAAATAAGTTTGGCTTAATTATTTCAGCTTATATATATATATATATATATAATATTTTTTTTTTCTTCTTGCTTTATTGTTTTTGTATGGTTAGAGATTATTTTCTTCACCTAATCCAACACGTATAGAAGAACTTCCATTTCTAATTGGTGCTACATAGCAACACTAGGGGTACTAAACTCTTATGAGTTGGGATTTGTTGTTGTAATGGTATTGTACTGTGTGCAATTTCACTGTTGGTATGTCATGGAAGACTTGGATTCAGTGCTGAGTTTAGAAAGCTCAGCATGGTGCCGAACTAATTTCAACCGTCCATCTCAATTTTGGACGATTGAAATTGAAAGATAAAAAAGTTACTCTTATAAGGGTATTTTGGTAACTTTTTTATCTTTTAATTTTAACCGTCCAAAATAGAAATGGACGACTGAGATGAGCTCGGCACCGTTTTTAAACTCAATACTGAATCCTCTCCCTGTCATGGGATCACGTACAGTCACAGTATCAAATCACCAAATCTTAATTCCTCAACTAGCAAAAGGGAAAAGAGCCCAGTGCATATCTCAAGCTGGACACGGAAGGATTACTCTCAAGATATTTCCTGCATTTTTTAAGAAGATAATCAATTAACTTCTTCGAATGACCGTGAAAGAAATTAAATATTTTTAGTAAACATCGTTTTCCTTTCTTTAAAAAAAAAAATTTGAATAAAATTATTTTCAAACAAAAGTCATCAACTTTTAGTTGGTGACTGTAGATTGACTGGTAGGAAGATTTGGCGCCTTCTTTGCGCTTGTCTCTTCTACACGGGCTAGAAACAGACGGAAACGTAGGCCCACTTAAAATGCACCTTCTTCTTTCTTTCTTTTTTTCTGGGTGAAAAAATTCAAATTTTGTACGTTTCATAATCGTTTCATAATCGTTATGACTTCTGGGCCAAATTGCGCATGCCTGGCCAGTCCTTATTTTGCGATCTAGCTTCCACCTTAGAAGATCAAAATCAATAAAACAAAATAAGAGATGTCACAGCTTGTAAAGGGTCCTTGTCAGCCTGTTTGAGAGGCCCATGAATTTATTTCCTCTGCTTAATTTTATCAGGGTTCCCTGAGATGTGATAGCTGTTAAATTGTCACAAGTGCCGACAAAAAGCACCTTCCTTTCACCTCTTTCTCTTAACCCAAGAGGTGGATTGATGGTTCTTAGAATTTTTGTTAGAAAAAATTGAAGTAACCCACAAGGTGAACCTCTAAGCTCTTAGGACTAATGCCTTAGGAAGCATAAGTTCATGAGATTGACTTCACTCCCTTTTCGATGAGATTGACCACCAGTCAAGTTTGTTTTAAATATTAAATTGATGAAGAATAGATAATGGCCTTCCTCTACGATGACCACTGTGGGAGCCAGAGGGCTTTTGGGAGCACATGTCCCCATTGGCTCAACTAAGTTTTGTTTTTTTTTTTTTTTTTTTTGGAGAGATATTATCTTTTGATAACTTTTTCTCAACATAATGCCAAAAAGAGGAATACAGTTGTCATTTTATAGCATATTTACAGTCAAATGGTAATAAGTTGACAATAATATCTTTTTTTTGGTATTAAATTAGAAAATGATTACTAAAAACCAATTTTTTTTTAAGAAAATGCTTTCTAGAGTTTTTAGTTTCCAATTTTACTTTACATAATCATAACATAGTGCCCCTATTGGAGACAAATCCTGCTTCCGCCCTGGACCATGACCTTACTTGTATTCTTAGATCTAAATATCATAGTTGGCACCGACAAAGAAGAAAAAAACAAAAAACAAAAAAAGGGAAGAAAAAAAAAAACAGAGGCCCCTCTTCATATGGGTGTGGTACCATACTACCATGTGTTGGTGGTCCACACATCAATTTTTTTTTCTAGTCTCTATATTAATCGGTGAGTATCCAGAATTTTAACCTGTTATTTTGCTTTATTTGATAAGGGAGATCCGCATTGATATTTCTTCCACGTCTTTTCAAATCAACAAATGAAAACAATTACTTACCCAAAAAAAAAAAAAAAAAAAAAAAAACCAAATGAAAACAATTGAAAATAAATATGTGGGTATGTCACAACGAATCGATTTAATTCCCATGACACGCGCGATAGGACTATACTGGCATTCCACCAAATTTTAAGAGGTAATTGTCACATCATTAGCATAAAGAGTTGATCAAGGCACCGATGAAATTCAATTGGACCTATTTTTCTATTTTCATTTGTTGATTTAAAAAAGGGATTTTTGGTCATCATAATCCCTTTTCACCCCCAAAGGAACAAAAATATCCTCATTTCAAATAGAAAACAATTTACCACCGTGCCATTCAGCCTTTATTATTTCTACTATTAAATTAAGAATTATATTCCAAAAATTCTTGTAAAAAAAATCACCTGAAAAATAAGGAAATTCTCGCCGAAAAAAATCGCCTGAAAAAGGAGCATCTCATCGATCACGAATTCCTTCTCTCTCCATCCATATTCTCTGATGAAAGTCACCTTCACCTTCCTTCTCCAACGAAGTTCACCGTAACCCCACCTCTATTGTCGACAAGGACCATCACCCCCATTGTCGACAAGGACCATCACGATCGAGTAGATTTGAGAAAAAAAAGTAGGCACTAGCACTAGATCAAAAAAAGAAAGGAAAAGAATGATTGACTAGATCTGAGAAAACGAAGTAGGCAGTAGCACTAGATCAAAAAATGAAAAATAAAAAAAGAGGTTTTCTTCCACCATTGTTGACCACTCTCACTGAGCTTTCATTGTCGTTGGCAAATTATATATAACATAGTAACAGTTTACGTGCTTTGAAAAATTTATATAGATAATGGTAAAAGTTTATTATTTCATGATTTGAAAATTTTATATAGACAATAGTAACAGTTTACTATTTTGTGGTTTGAAAAATTTACATAGAAAGTAGTAACAGTTTACTATCTTGTGCTTTAAAAAATGTATTCAGAAAATAGTAATAGATTACTATTTTTTGCTATAAAAACACACTCAATCATGCTTGATTACCAATTTTTAACATAGTAACAGTTTACTATTTTTTGTTATAAAAACCAATACTTTTTGTGCTACTAAAATTTCTACAGCAAATAGTAACAGTTTACTATTTTGCTTATAAAAAATAGCATTTCTTGTGCAACTAAAAATTCTATAGGAAATAGTAATATTTTACTATTTGTTGCTACAAAAAACAGCATTTCTCATGCTACTACAAATTTTATAGGAAATAATAATGGTTTACTATTTGTTGCTATAAAAAAACAGCATTTACAGTTAGGCGAACACAAACACAAGCAATAGCCTCCCAAAAAATTATCATCACAACAAAAACACATTTTGTGGAGAAAAATGAAAAATAAAAATAGAAGAAAGGGAGAAGATAGCCATGGTTGAATTTCAGTCATGGTAATAGATCTGGTGGGACAAAGAAAAAAAATGAAAAAAAGAAGAAGAAGAAGACAAAGATCTGGTTTTTGTTTTTAGATTTGGTGTGAAGGGGAAGAGAGAAGAGACAATAGGCGGTGTTGGCGGCGGTGGAACTGGAGATAGTGGTAGCTTGTCAGAGAAAAGGCATCGCTTGGCCGTCATTAGAGAAGAGATGCTGTTATAGAAGAAATCCCATTGGAGAAGCCATAGTTGTCGTGGCCTTGATTGTATTCATGGAAATCAAAACTGTATTTGAAAACCGTTGTTGGAGAGGAGGTGTCGTTGCTGGCCGTCGGAGGAGGAGATTCCTCGACGTCAGAGAAGAGCTGCCGTCGTCGTTGCTGGTTTTCCTTGGTTAGAAATCAAAACGGAATTTGGTTTAATTCTAGTATAAATTTGGGTTTGAAAAATATACTGTATAAATAGAAAAGGCTAAAATAGGAATGTCCAAAAAATGGTTTTCCTTACGTTGAAAGAATCTCTAAAAAAAAGGGTTATGAAGTTAAAAATTGTTATGGTGGGTTTACTGTTAAAAGTAGTCTTCTATTAGGGGTAATTGCTAATTTCCCCTTTATTATTTTGATTAAGCAAAATATGAATTTGAACATTAATCAAATCTTGTCAATGGCTCTTGGAACTAATTAATGACATGTCATATCCTAATAGGGGTGTGGGATTTGCGGAAGTCTTGGTATCTCGATTTTAACTCCACGTGAATAGGTGTGTGGATGTGTTCTCTTATCTTTGGGCAAAAAAACAAAAATCAAAAATCGAAAATCAAACCCTTATCTCAATTATGGGTATCAATTTGACCTTTGTAGAAAATAATACTCCTATTAGAGAACTAAAACGTATATTTTACCATTAATTCATTCCATTCCAACGCAATTTGAAATGTTTAATTAGAGGGTTTATATTTATATGTATATGTATGGGAAAAAGGTCATAAACGATTAGAATAACGTTCTATTATGATTAAATTAATTGATTAAATAGAATAAATTGATTGTCAAGGTCCCTCTCATGGAGTTTATATTAATTTTTTTTAAAAAATAGAATAAAAAAGAACAGTGTTTAAATAAATAATTTCTTTTTATTACACGTTGGAAACACATTTATGTCCTTGTCTTTTATATTTAATTATCTCAACTACTAGTTCTGACTTATTTTCCAGGTCAACAGTCAAGTCCTAAACCTGAGGTTTGCAATACATTGCACATAATAATTCATTTACAAAGTTATTCGAAATGATGTTTTTCAATAAATCGCGTAATTAGTTTTCGTGAAAACCATTTATATAGAACCTTGAAAAGTGTAAAATGAGTGGGGGTACAAATCAAGTTGAGGGTTGGCAATAGCCAGCCCTAATGATATTTGGAAGAAAAAAAAAAGCGAAACAGGAAGGAGTGATGAAGGAGGGAGAATGACCCCATCCGTGGAGACTGAAGACTTACCCAGTACTCCCTCCATTCTTAAATTATTAGTTTTTTTTCTTTTTTGGGATGTTCCAAAATTATTGTCACATTTTAAAAGTCAATATTTCTTGTTATTTCCTAAAGTACCCTTAAAAGGGTATTCTCTTTTTTTTCGTAGGTTTCGTACACTTGAGAAAAGAATTGAAATGCCAAAGCATATATATTCATGCGAAAGCATTTAATAAGGTGTTAATATAAAAACGTGTTTTTTCAAAAGGAACAACTAATTAGGGATAGAGGGAGTATTTTTTAGCCAACAACACTCAGTGGGAGTAAATTGAAAAATAAGATGTCGAAGGGCGGCTACTGATAGTGTAAGGAAAGGTTGAATTAGGGTAGTTCAACTCGAGCTTCTAAAAAAAAAAAACCAAAAGAGGGATGGCTCATTTTGTAGAAAACAGGTTGGCAGCACTCCATTGAATGTACTAAAATGGAAGAGTTTGTCGTTTGCTTCTCAGCACAAGTCATGGTAATGAATAATGATTTTGACTATTCTTTTCCCTCAACCATAGCCGCCTGTACATCTTCCTAATTAAAGGGAACATATTCCCCTTTTTTTTCAAAACAGGTTCCCTTGTCCCAACGTTTTCTTAAAATGCTCTTTTTTTTTTTTTTTTTCACTTGATATGACAACTAATGTGATGAAAGTATGAGACACATCATCTCAATAAAATATGCTTTTAATCACATAGTTGGTCTATCACCTACAAAAAATAAATTAAAATAAATAATAAATAAATCATTCCGTCGACGTTATTACTATTAAAACCCTAGAAGATCATATTCATATTGTCACAAGATTGATAGATTAATGGTTTTTCCTTTTTTTTTTGTCCTACAATCATAAAGCTATTGAAATATTCTTTTAGAAAAATAACATCATTTCTAGTGCACCAAATTCCACAATAAAGATAAGCTTACGTCTATAAAATCCATGGATTAAACAATTATATTTCAATAAAAAATGCATGGTGTCAATCAGATATGGTTGGGGTTTGATTAATTGGCAACTATAGTGAGCTCTCCCTTTTTAGTGGGTGGACTCTTAAGTGCTAAGAAAGGCATGTGGGTCTTGAACTCTTAAGTGCTAAGAAAGGCAGGCATGGTGCTTATGATTATAACTTGGCTGATGATACCTCCATAATAAAAGATAAAAACTCGTGAAGGAATTGGTCCCATGGCCTTTGACGTTGGACAATCTTAATACGTCCCTCAACACGATTCCAAGTAGAAAATGAATATAGACCACTTGGGTTGCTTTCAAATGAACAACTTGGTGAACCTCTGAAAATTCTTCTCTTTTGGCTCTCAACTAACTTTCAATCACCAAAGTAAAATAAAAGGCCATTTTAAGTCCGTTAGGTATTTTTTCTTCTTTAATCACGTTTCACTCGATCTTTCCACCAACCGGCCTTCGGATTAGTGAAGTTGACTTATACTACCAGTGATAGAGTTTCTTTCTTTCTTTCTTTCTTTTTTTTCTTTTTTTTCCGAATAAAAGTGTTCTGTCAGGACCAAGAGACAATATTTATAGTACAATAATTCTTATTTTTTTCTACAATAGTCTTGTGTTCTTCGTTTTTCTCTCATCTAGTTAAATGGTAAGAAGATTAAATAGTCTTACACGAAAAGCCGCTGCCTGCAAAAGGGAGGCAGCGAAAAGCTGAAAAGATCGAAACATATAGGCTTACACGTAGGACTGTTTTGGTAAACCCAAAAACTTAATTAGTTGAAAACAAATTTGACCAGTTTTGATTTCACATTGCGTGGTAAATCTCATTTTACTACGAATCAGTTTTTTTTTTTTTTTTTTTTTGGTGGAAAACAAGACATAAAAACAGTTTTTTTTCAAACAAATTATAAATTGGTTTATTTAAAAATCAGATAATAGTTATGGACTAGATTCAGTTTAATCTAGTTTTTGAAACTTCCAAATAGGTCAGGGTTGAGAAAAAGAGTAGATATCATTTGGGCTCACTCTCGAATGTTATATTTCTTGCAATCCCTAAAATGTTTTAGAAGTTTGTTTGATAATGAACTCAAAGAACATCTTTCTATTTTTCAAGTAGAAAAGAACACGGAATTGGTAGAAAACATGATTGCGAACTTGTTCCAAATTGTTTTCTGACTATTTATTTATTTTTTTGGGGGTGTGGGTTTGGTCCAAAATTCAGGAAACTAGGGGTGTTCATGGTTTGGTTTGGTTTTTTTTTTTTTCATTTGGTTTGGTTCTGGTTCTAATTTTAGAATACGGAATTAAATTGGTTTGGTTTTAGTTTTCATGTTTAAAAAACCAAACCAAACCGAAAAACAGAAAAAATTGAAAAAATATTATATGTATATATATATATATATAATTTTATATATTACATATTCAATTTAGTTTGTAAATTTTCTATTCTAATAAGGGTAGAATAGGTTATAGATTCAAAATAGTAGTACACTATTGGAAGAAAGATGTTTGGAATAGGCTTGTTTTTGTAGATTTTAACTTTTTTATTGTTTTTCCTTTGTTAGATTAGCATGTATTAAACTAGCTATTAATATTGTATGAGATATTAGCACGTATTATATTGGAAATTTGAACTTGGATTTACATAAGTCAGTACTTTTCCATTTTGATATAGTATTTTTGATGCTTTTTTTAGTTGCTAATGTAATGATTTTGTTAAAAATATTTTTATTTTGAGTTTGGCTCGTCATTTTTTCCATTTTCAATTATTTGTTGCTACTTGATAGGATAAAACCAAAACCGAACTGAACCGAACCGAAATTTTATGGTTTGGTTTGGTTTGGTTTTTTTATAGTATGGTTTGGGAAAAAAAAAAAAAAAACCGAAGTATAATGGTTTGGTTTGAAATCTACCCTAAAACCGAACCAAACCGAATCACGAACACCCCTACAAGAAACCTATAAACCTATAAGCAGGTAAAGACTTTAAGCCGAACTGGATTTATTCAGTGGGCCCGATTATTCAAGGGTTGTGAGCCGGACTACACATTCATGGGCCCAATCTAAAACCAAACTACGCATTCATGGGTTGATCATAGCCCAATTTAACCTGGTAGGGGTGGTATTGCTGTTACAGGAGCCTCGACATTTTAGATAGTGAGTCAAACATGTTCTTATGATCCTTCGGCCCATTTGTTGCGAACGTCAACCATGAACAAGATTACAAATGTAGGCCCATTATTACACATTAGAATGTAGCTGTCAAGCCTGGCCCAGTTCGTCCTAGATTCTATGCAATTTTGGCCTTGCTTGATGAAAGTCATAACTCTAGGCCCATTTAAGAGTGCAAAATTGTAAATAATCTAGGGGGTCCGGATATTGCAACCCCTTCAAGTGACCTCCCCACCTTATTAATTTTAATTTTTTTAAAGTTTAAGAAAAATATAAAAGTTTTTATAAAAAGTGGTCACATAGTCCACTAGAAAACATCATTTTGAACAACTTTGCAAGAGAAAGTTTTTAGCCATTTATTAGTCCCTATTTCATTTTTGGCCAAAAAGTCCACTTAAACTATAAATTTTGGAAAAGCTTTCTTTTGCAAAGTTGTTCAAAATAATGTTTTCTAGTAGACACCCCAGCAACTTTTCATAAAATCCTTTGATATTTTTTTAAAACTTTAAAAAATTAAAATTAGTGGGGTGGGAAGATCACTTGAAGGGGTTGCAATATCTGGACCCTAATCTAGGGTCATTTGGGGGTAGCCATCTCCAATCAAGAAGTGTTGAGAGGATCTTAAACAGCCCATAATAATTTGGTTTTGTTCAACAACGTGCTAAAAGTTCTGCATTCAATTTCTCACTTCCTCCTACGATTAACTATAAGTTATATTTATTTTGAGCATTAACTGATGTGAAGTGAGCAATGGGCTCCCCTTATTGGAACGAATTTAAGAGCTATCAAAATATCTACTCGAAGCATGAATACGTACAAGAAATGCACACAAAAAACCCATTTTATATTTCTAGTAATAATGTCAGTCCGACCTATTGGCATCCCTACTACCAAGTTATTACCATTGGCATGACATTGTTTGATTTGGATTACTTCTCATGGTTCTAAAATGTGAGGGGTTGTAACAGTTGTACCGCCGAATCTGTATTCTGAGTTTGGGGTATGACTTATTTAGTCTCAGTGGGAGGCTGTGAAGAGTATATAAAATGTGATCAACAGATTTCTCACTTTGCATCAGATATGGTGGGGTGAATGATCCAAGGGTCGAGATCTTTCGGATCAATGATCGATTTTTGTACCAAATTCTGGAAGACAATTAATCCATAACCCAAAAATCACAATGGGCACCATTCCATCCTAAGAAAAAATTTGTTATGAGTTGAGTTTTTTTGCTAAGTATAAGAAGGGCAGAAGGGGGCAACCAATGGAAGCAATCTCCCTGGGGCGTTACCATTAAGAGCCTCTATCTGCTGAGAAATGTTCGGTGAGCCATAACTACTATACTTTGATTATTTTAATTGATTTGATTAATTAAAACTAAATGTCTTAAATGTTAAGACTTAATTATATTCTGGAAATTATGCATATCCTAATGAGACTAAGACACATTACTAAAGTCCTACCTAAGAATGGGTCCAGACGAACCAAAATCTTGCTTAAGAATGGGTTCAGGCTAACTAAAGTCCTACCCAAGAATGGGTCCAAGTCGGGTGATCACTGAGGGTTGCCGTTTGGTCTTCCTTGGTGACCAAACGGCCACTAGTAGCCTTTTATACCTTCTTTTGTACGTTCTTATCTTTTTATACTATGTATTTGGTTGTCTCAAACCCGCGACTACCTGATAACCAAAGCCTTCACCATTAAGGTTACCACCCTCGATGGTTGAGTTATGACAATTTGTTATTAGTTATGAATCTTAATCAAAATGTGGATCGATAATAGAGTGCCCCACGATGCACTTGGGCAGCTGGTCACCGGTTCAACGAGCCAGTGCATTGTCAATAATTCCCAAATTATATGTTTCTCCATTACACTAAGGTTTCTAGTTTTTTCATTAATAATTGAATGATTTATAATCTACTAACCTCCTGTCGTCACGTCTTAATTGCTTCAATTATGGTGACATAATCATCTCGGATTCTAGAAACTATTACCTCCATGTCTTTGACCTTCCGTATAATAAGAGACTAATAGTTGTCCCCAAAAAAAGGGAAAAAAAAAAAGGTTGTTGAAATTGCTCAATCATAAGGTTATTTATTAGCACCGATCAAGCTAAAGACGCCGTGCCAAAAATACGCCGGCTTATATTTATGAAATTTTGACCTGCTTATAAGCTGTCTCAACCACAATTTATTTATTTATTGTTGATAAAAAGCTGTCTCAACGTCATTTTTTATCGTTAGTTACATATTAGTATTTTATAATGTCTCTCAAAGTCCTCTAAGTTGGTCCCCAAATTTAAAATAAAAAATAAAAAATAAAAAAAAACGTACGTCCGGTGTGGGCTCTGATGGGCAATAATTCAACCTTTGGTGCTTATATTAATTTCATAATGATGTAGTCAGTACATACCGTTGAAAATTAGTACATGTCGGGAGAAAAAAAAAAGGGGCAATAGTACTAATTTCATGGATTTAAGATAAACTTGTTTAATGCTAAGCGGAAACACTAGATTTGCATCAAAATGATTTCATTGAAACAAACAAACGGGCGAAAAATGTTGGGAGACTCTGATAGAACTGCACATTAGCAGAGGTAGTAATGTGCCTTTGCTAGTTTAAAAGCTTGCTCCGGCTTTTTTTCAAATCCTAAACTACTTTATCATCAGAGTTTAATATTAATGTGGGTTAGCGTGCCCCATGTTTTTGCCACTAGATGAAGAAAAAAAAAATGCTTAAAAGGCATCAGCATAAAAAGAATAGAGGTGCCAGCCTAAGGTCTAGGTATTAGTAGCAATAAGATTATCCTTCTCTCTCTCTCTCTCTAAGATTATCCTTCTCTCTCTCTCTCTCAATATTAAGGTATTAATATTTAAATATGCAATCAAATCAGAGTCTTAACCTAAATTTGTAACTATTTGTTTGGGCTCTTCGAGCCTGGCAACAGCCCACTGCTAATAAGTTCCTCCTCATTTATAAAAAAAAAGCTTTTATTGGTACCCAAAAACTTGTTTTTAATCATTCACTTCTTTTACACTTTAAGATTTTATAAAAAGAAATATAAAATTTTTATAAAAATTAATCGTATATTTTATTAGAAAAAAATAGAAAAAAGGAGAAAAATAGAAGGTCCATTTTGTGTAGACATTTCATGACGTAATCCTAGCACAAAGTTTATCAATGCCTCCAATCTCTTTTCTTATTTTTTATATATATATATCTATTCTATACTATATTTAGGAGTTATGCTGACATGGCAGCTTAAATATCTCTCCCTCCAAAACTCTCTTCTCACCTTACTTATGGGCCCACAAATGTTTCTCCCTCTCTTTTTATAATAATTTGTTTTCATGTCTTTTCATTTTAAAATTTGAAATCCACTCTTAAAAGGTGATTGGTTGTCACTAAGCATATGAATCACATTTTTTTTTTCTTTTGGCTAATAAAATAACTAGAGTTTGCAATTCCCGTGCATCGCGCGGGTCTCTATTAGTATATATATATATTGCTGCTAATAATGCCCTCCAACTTGAAAGTGAAGAAACATCTTTTTATATGTAGGTATGCGCAATCATAATGAGATTTTTCAACATCTAGTTGCCAATTGTTTATGACTAATCCCTTTAATTGACATATATTATTCTTCAGAGCATGATGTATGCATATCAGATCTGTAGACTAATAGCTTATCAACTAAAAAGATGAGTAGAGTAATAAATATTGTATTCAATTTTTATTTTTAATTTCAGCTTTAATTTTTTTTTTTTTTTCTAGAAACAGACATGGAACTGGCTGGAAATTAATAATGAACCTCACCATCAAATATACAGTTGGAATCCAAGAGGAATACGCGTGCAATGGTTTTGACCGGTGGTTAGCTTGGCAATGCATGAACTCTATTCATACTTGAACCAACTAGATTTGAGGGAATTATAAAATGGCCCCACTATGAGCCAATAATTACAGATCAACATAATTAACTCGTAACTGCAAATAGATAACTATTAACTTAGCTAAGAATGATTAAGAAGTTACTAATCAATTGTATTAACTTGTAATTATTTGCCCCATAACCGGGTCATTCTATAATTCCTCCTTTAGAATTCAATATTGTTCCAATTCATGAACTCTTTTTCTTTTTCTATTTTTTTTTTTCCTTCTCCACGCTTCACTCTTGCACCTTGATGCCAACTAAACCATGGCTCATTGGTCATAGATTCTTAATAAGTACGCATTATCAATATCTTGTTCTTTATGTCCCTAATGTCCTTAGTGTGTAAGAGATGAAAAAAGCTCAAATATTTGTAAACACTTTCCTTTTTTGTTTTTGTTTTTTTGGCTTAGCATGATATACCCATTTAATCCAATAGACTCGGGCAATCTCTTCGCCGCACATGTATCAAGTAACTACTAAACCTAATTGTCTCGAAGAGGTTACTTGTGAAAATGAGATTTTAAATACAAACACCTACTAGTAGTAAGCCCAACTTACTACGTAAATTTTAAAATTTGATAGTAGAAGTATACGTATTCCCACTACAAAAAAATCTCTTTTGAGATACCTCATCTAATGCTATATGTTGTCTTTTCATAGCACGTACATGCATCACATGTTTTCCTATGCCATCAATGAAACTCTACAATTTTGGACACATTGTGACAGACCCAACAAGAAAAGAGACAAGTTAAAAAGTGGTACAAAGAGGGTGGAAGGAGGTAGGGTTACAAACCATCCATGACAAATATGATCCTCCTTTTGCATCTGTCAGAGCACCTACGATGGGAATCTTGAAAGTTTAGATTTGACATAGGAGCAAAGTTTTCTGAAATGAATTCGACTCATATATATTTTATTTTTACTTTGATATGAAGATATTCCGAATTGTTCATGCATTCGACTAATCTTTTAGTCATATGAATTCCCTCTTATCCGTCTCATATAGATTTGATTAAAGTGACCTTTTTCTTTGGAATTTTATGAATGATTTGATTAAATTGACCTTTTCCTTTGGAATTTTATGAATGTATATGACAGGCTGTGCAGTGAAGGTCCTTTCCATTACTTGGGAGTATTATTTTTGTTTGTTTTTTTCTCTTCTTTGGGTTTAAGGAAGAACATTATCGCTCAATTAAATAAAGAAGACATGGCATTGGTGGGTGTATACGGTTTAAATTCAAGATTAAGGTCGAGTGGAATTAGAATTCGAATTCTGTGGATTTTGATTAAGTGAATGGGGCCAATTTTCGAATCCTTTGTCTATACATGTGGAAATAAAGTCAAATTAAAACTCTCCTGAACAGACTCGAGCATTTTTGAGAAAGAGCCATTCAACTGGACCCCCCACTCGGTGAAGCATCATAGCCGCCTTATGGAAGCATTTTAGTTTTTTTTTTTTTTTTTTTTTTTTCTGGGTGGGGGTGAAATTTCAGTTTTCTGATCGACTACCTACGAAATACCGGCAACAAAGGCCGTATTAAAAGATAATAATAATAAAAATAAATAAAACTTTGAAAGTAGAGCCACGATTTCACTATTTTACGATTTTTTTTAAAAAAATTGTGTTAAAATTTTTAATGCCTGGAAACGCTATTACAAAGCCCGCTTTCAGCATAATAGAAAGGCCACACTAATTATTTTACGAATGTTTTTTAAGAAATGTTAGATTGGTCAGATTACAAGAAAATAATTAAAATTAATAGTCATTTATTAGAAAGTTAATTATTATTTGTATTGAGCTGTACTTGTTTTCCCTTAGGCTGATTAATCTAATATTCTCCCATGTTTTTTCACAAAGCACTATTAAAATTTTTAAAAAGAAAGTCTAGAAGTGTCATTACAAATCACTATACTGAAAACGTGATTATTAACTACGCTTTCATTATTTTACGAATTTTTTTTTAATGCAAAATATCGTCTTCCATAGATGTTGTAGGGGTTAAAAAAAAAGAGTCATGTCTTTCACGCCATATTTAAAAAATAAATAAAATCTGAAAGCTTAATTGCAAATCAAGCTCTCATCATTTTATGGATTTTTTCACCGTTTTAAAGGTAAAATACGTGTTTGAAAGACTTCTCTATTTGCCGTCCTTTCCTTTTCCTACTCCTTTTGCAGTGTTATGTAAGATAAAATTTTTGTGGTGCTGTTTGGGCAGACATGTACACACGTGGTTGGCTAAGATCCACCCATACCTCTCTCTCACTGTTCTCCTACCCACTGTCATTTTTCAGAATCCCTCCATTTAATACTACCCACCATCGTCACCTCAAATCTTTCTTCTCATAAATGCTGCGAGTCCATTGATCATGGGGTTTTCTTCTAGATTCACTTCATCTTTTTTTCTTTTCATTTTTTGGGAAACAGATGGACGTGACTTACATACTTTTCTTCAAGTTTTCAAATCGTTTGATTCCCAAAACAGCAGGCCTTGGTCAAAATATGATTTACTACTGCCAATGGATTTGTAATTCAGTGCCATCTTCATCTTTATCTTCATCATCATTGCGAGGAGGGTTTTGAATTCTAAATACGACAAGGAACGAGGAATGTCTCTTTTCTGTTCAATAAGGTGCAGTGTTGTTACGTACGAGAAGGTAATTGTCATCACATAAAGTATTTTAAACCGCTTATTTAATTTATATTTTTTAAGATTTTATGAAAACATAAAAGATATTTACGAAAATTAATTACTTTCACTTTTAGAAAACATCATTTTAAACAACTTTGCGAAATTTTTTTTCCAAAAGCTAAAATTTTTCATTTAAGTAGATTTTTTGGCCATTTACAATATCTATTTCATTTTTGCAAAATGTTCAATGGAAAATGACAAAAAATCTACTTAAACAATATCTGTTTCATTTTTTTAGTGCACTACACGATTATTTTTTGTAAAAATCTTTCATATTTTTTGTAAAACCATAAAAAATCTAAACTTAATGGGAGTTTAAAATATTTATGTGGTGGCAATAGTTTCTAAACTTACATATTTGTTGATATTTTAGTATTTACCCCTAAGGAGTTTAAGCTTTTTATGCAAAAAAAAAAAAATAAATAAATAAAAAAAATAAAACTCACACCCCATGCTTTGTCCATTAAAAATTGTTCATATTCCTTTCTCTCTCTCTCTCTTTTTTTGTTTTTTTCCCCCTTGAAAAACTAAGGGTATCCTAGACCTTTGTGCCCAAACCAATCCCTCATGTATAAAACATACATACGACATCTAAAAGTTTGTGCCTTTGATAGTGGGGAGCAAAAATTAAATTTAGGATGTTCGATTTTCATTTCCTTTTTAAGTTGTCCCAAAAAAATTTTGATCATCAAAATATCAATTCCTATGATTTAAAATTACATAATAAAAAGAAAGTAATACCTTTTACCATTACCATTGTACTGTTAGGAACTAGTTACACATAGGAACGGGGCCAGAGTTATTTATTTATTTTTGCTTTTCGTCTATTTATTTGTTTATTTATTTATTTTTTGGAGGGAGTGTGGTTTCCTAATATTAGCACAAAGTAACATAGAGTTATAGACCACTGCATCTTAGGAATTTAGGATTTGAAATTAAATTGACAGAGACCATAATCTAATTTGGCGCTGTAGTTATATAACAACTCCAGAAAGTCCAAAATTGTTCTCCAATTCTCAGCCCACAATATGTTGTTACTAGAAAAGCTTGCGAAGCAGAAAACGTAAAGACATCTGAACATAGAAAAGTACCCTTAGATATGAGAAGTAATAATGTAACTGGTCTTTTATTAATTTTTCATAACGACTTTGCAACTTTAATATTTTTCTAATACTCGTGTAAAAGTAAGGGTTATGAGAAAATTTTTAGAATTTTTATATATGTGGGCTTTACATTGATTGAGTTTTCGGATTGCAAAAAACGGGATGATATGTAACTTGATGTGATATACGGTATAGCCCAATATAGTGCGTGATCAATTAAGTAATTGGGCTCTAGTGCACCTTGGTCTGTGATGAGGGATTATAAAGTGTGGGTGTATTCCTTGTAAGTCAAGGAGTCCATGATGAGAAAGACTTCATAAAGTTTCTTTTTAAATAAGTCAGGTCCCTCTAAACTCCATAAGTTGAAAACCTTAGTAGCCTGTTCTGCAGGTACGCGTTTGTTCTAATTGTTATTATTATTATTTTGTGTTCTAAATGGTTTTAATATTATTCTATCAAGTAGTATCAAAGCCATCATGTTAGGGCTAGAACTAATAATTGAATATTCAAGTTTTTATATGGTGTTCTTATTTGAAATACACATGTTCAGATGCCTAAATAGTATTTAAAAATAATAATTGCTGCAAAAGAGTAAGGATTTCTTTTCCCATAACCCTTGCCTCGCCGCCGATTAGTTTATTCGGGCCAAAATCCGACGTAACCATGTAAGGGGTTTTATTTTTCCCACTCCATGTTTGTCATCATGATTACATGTATATTAATGGAAACCATTTATATAAATATTTATATATGTGTGTTTTTTCTGCATAAAAGTATCTGAGCATTTTTTGGCCATCACATGGCCAATCAAAGGGCAATTATTTGATACATGTGTTTTTGGCCTAGTTAGTAAATACTTATACTATACCCATATAATACATATACGTACGTATTTTTTAAAAAACTCCCGTTTGCCATACAAAGTTCAAACATAATTAAAAATACTCTTTTTTTTTTTTTTTGTAGCAAATGATAGTTTACGTATTTGACGTATTTCGTATTTTATTTATGTTAAAATATTCTTTATTGTAGTTGACAATTCGACTACAATAGTGTTAACAATTCGACTCTTACTATAATCATCGACAATATTATTGTCAATATTTAAAATATTTTGATTATTATTTTTATTTTGTTAAATCAAAATCTAATTTATAATTTTTCTATTATAATTTCTTATATCTTTATATAATTTTTTTTGGATTTGTTAAAGATTAGATGATTATATCTATTCTTTTGCTATATAGACCACATTTCATATGATTTTAGGACAAAACCTATAAAATAGTTTAGGGGATGGAAATGTGAAAATATATATAGATCAAGATTTACATATTATTACTCCCTCCGTCCCACAAAGATAGACCAAATTTGACAAAACACGAAGTTTAAGAAAAGTAATCATTGCATTGATTTATTATTTATTAAATTTCATCTTTCCAAAATTACCCCTCATATTTAGTATTGGAATTCGTGTTAAGAGTAATGATTGAAATAATAAGGGGCAATATAGGAAAGTTCAAAAAAAATTATGCTTTGACTTTTTTAGGTGGACAAATATTTTGGGACGGAAAAAGTAGAAAATTTGGCCTATCTTTTAAGGATGGAGGGAGTAATTTTTAGTCATCTTCTTAGTCAAATTTCTGTTTCTTTCTAAGTAAATGTACAAAAAATAAAACGAAAAAAAATAGATTATTATTTTATACGTGATTGATTTTTTAATAATATTTTATGAATATTTAAATAAAACAACATAAAAATAGTAATTAATAGTGATACACTAAATGAAATAACACAACATACTTGCATATTTTTTATCCCAAATTTTTAATTAAGATTCATATTTTACTGTATATGCACGTATCTGTATTATTTCCGTTTCCCTTTTTTTATGCCGAATTTTTCATTGTATTTTTGTTAAGAAAAAACGAATTATACTCCGTACATATGCCGTCCCGTATTGTCCCGTACCATATTTTACTAACGATGGTTTTTGGTATGTTGAATTAGTTTTCCCATATATTTATTGTGTCGGATTGAACTTCATAAACGGATGTTTATTCGGTGAGAAACCATATGTAGAAGAAAATCAGTTTCATAACAAAGGTTCATAGAACCATGCTGATTGGATGAATTGGTTGTGGGTAATGACGCCATTGTAGCAAACTTATGATTTTTTTTTTTTTTTTTTAATAAGGTTTTGGTCCAAACCGTTGAACATGGATAGTGGGTTTTTCTGCAATTAAATACTCAATTTATTTTCCACTCGTAGGACCGCAAGAGGAAGGGGATGATCCTCAAGCTCAGTGCCATGTTGCAATGCAAAGGATAGTGGCACCCTTGTACCTGCCCAAATCAACTCTGCCAACCGATTTTATGAAAATTTCCTTCCTATTATGTTTTGCTCACACTACAATGCTAAAGAATGCTTTACAATTCCCAACTTCTGCCGAAGAAGAAATCGTAGTCAGCAATGAAGGCTTTTGGAGTCTTTGGGGGGTTATTGGTAATGTCATCTCCAGTTATAAGTTTAACAGCCACCTCAGTCTCTAATTCAACAATACTTCGAGGGACATATTTTTTTTCTTCCCTGTAAAATCCATGTTTTGTGTTAGCATAATCCGTGTCAAAAGTATTTGACAGGCTTGGTAAAACTGGAATTTCATTCCCCAAGCAAGCTTCAGCTTAAAGAAAATGCTTCAAAGCTCAGCAACAAGAGTACTAATAGTTCCCATACTCCCATATATAGGTATATGATCCATACTCCATTGTCATCATTGATGAGAACCCATCATTTTGTAGGGCTAAGGTAATCCTTGACAGGCTGCATAGTGAAGGTCCTTTTCTATTACTTGGAGTATTATTTTTGTTTGTTTTTTTCTCTCCTTTGGGTTTAAGGGAGAACATTATCACCCAATTAATTAAAGAGGACATGGCATTGGTGGGTGTACACTGTTTAGATTCAAGATTAAGGTTGCGTGGAATTAGAATTCGAATTCTGTGGATTTTGATTCAGTGAATGGGGCCAATTTTCGAATCCTTTCTCTATACATGTGGAAATAAAGTCAAATTAAAACTCTCCTGAACTAACTTGAGCATTTTTGAGAAAGAGCCAACCAACGGGACCCCCCACTCGGTGAAGCATCATAGCCGCCTTATGGAAGCATTTTAGTTTTCGTTTTCCCCCTTTTTTTTTTTTTTTTTTTTTTTTTTTTTTTGGCCTTTTCCTCTGGGTGGGGGTTACATTTCAGTTTTCTGATCGACTACCTACGAAATACCGGCAACAAAGGCCGTATTAAAAGATAATAATAATAAAAATAAATAAAACTTTGAAAGTAGAGCCATGATTTCACTATTTTACGATTTTTTTAAAAAAAATTGTGTTAAAATTTTTAATGCCTGGAAACGCTATTACAAAGCACGCTTTCAGCATAATAGAAAGGCCACACTAATTATTTTACGAATGTTTTTTAAGAAATGTTAGAT